>JADMLD010000616.1:3930000-4530000 GCA_017589585.1 Phylloscopus whistleri | reverse complement strand
GATATCAAGGATAGTTACAGCAGGATTGTTTTTTTCAGTCTAGGAACTCCTGGGATAGCTGCACTTATTTACATTGCACAAGAACATAACTTGTGGATGTAAAGTTTTGCATGTTGTAATAGGCTTTATAATGACTGCAAACACCCCCATGTGGTTTGATAACAAAGGTTCTTATTTGAATAAAAACATTAATTTGAGTGACAAATGGTAATTTTCACTTCTCAGGTATTCAGAGCTGGCAGTGCTTCAAATGTGCACAAAGTGGTGCTTGCAACCCATGGCCAATGTAATTCACAGTGTCCAGCTGTCCATTCCTGAGCAGGAGTTTCATTCCCCCAGTGAAACACTCCTCTGTAGGTACAATATTCCCACTCATCCTTCAGACCAGTGCTAACTGTCCTGTGACTGAATTGCACTGTACTACCAGCCTCTTCCTTCTCCACTCCCAATTTTAGTGAAATCATTCAAATATTTCCTTTCCTCATCTGAAATTCCTCCCTGATTTGGAAACATCAGTGAACATCTTGATGTTTGCATACTATTGCATCTGGAAAGATGGAAAAATTCACAGTTATTCTCATGTGATTAAGATTCCTTGGCAGGTAAAACTCTACTTCTTGGGGTTGGATAGAAGCAAAATCTTAAATATGTGCCTTTTGAGAATTTTATTTTCCTTTCCTAATGGAAATTTTATGTTGGATTCATAAAATAAATCACTACAGAAATCACTACAGAATACCACTCTCCTTCTTGTGGAGAGAATATCTGAACTTTTCTTCAACTTTCCAGTATGATGTACACTGTTTTCAGCTTATAATTTGTGATGTAAAACCAAAGACAGTGTAGAGAGGAAATTGTTTAAAAACAACAAGGGATGCGTTAATAGGTACAAACAAAATATTTGTACTCATTGGTTAAACAAAAATAAAATGTAAAAATCAGGAGCTGGTGAGGGTCTCATGGTAAATGCTGATATTTTTTTGTGGTCAAAGACTGTTTTGGTCACCTTTTCTACAGTCATAGAGAGTGTAGAATTATCATACTGTTATGATAATGTCAGAAGCTAGATTATTTGTGGATTAATAGCAAGAAAAAAAATATTGATTTCTTGGTTCTTAAAGGAAAGAGAAAAACATTGATCTTACAGTAATGAAACAAGTTATAATTTGCTCTTTTCATTGTATGGCAATATTAAAGAATTTTAATATTATTAAGAAAAATAGTTTTCATAGAAGAGCATATTCTAATTCCTGCTGGTAAGGTCTGCCTTGGCTGAAAATACAGCTCTGTTGAGAGGACATTTTAACTGGATTTTCATTTTTAAATGTAAATGTTCTGGCAAAAATTCTATTAAATTACAGTGCAAGGAAAGCTGGAGAGCAATCAAAATAAAGATTCAATGCATAAAGTGAAGCCGAGTGATTCATATTCACATTTTGGGATTTCTCATTCCAGTTTGCTGAAAAGCATGTATGTGCTTGTTACTGAATATGTTCATTACTGCAGTATCCTTTCTTTGGGCACATTTATAACATATAGTTTTAAAAGGAATTTTATAATTTCAGGAAAAGGTATTTGGATACTACCTTAAAAGAAAAATGTAAAATCATCCCCATGTTTAATTCTAATGCTGTATCATATAGGAGGAATCCATACGCCTTGAACATTCTTGCAATACTATAGCATGTAATATTAAAAAATACAGCAAGCCTTAGAAATAAATTGTAACATTTTTTTAGTAACTTTACATTTGTGTTTCTGAAGCAGAAATAAAGAAGTAATTGATTATTTAAGCTAGGAGAATAATATGAACTGTTATAGCTCAGCTCACCATGGAGCTCTGTGTGTTGTTGTGAGTGAAGCTAAGCAATATTATTAAATCATGTGGCTACATAATAATTTATTTATAAGAAAGGAATATTCAGTGGTATAACAGAATCAGTGTGTTTTGAGTTTTCTTTGCTTAAAATATATAGGTAAATTTAGGTGTGAAAATATAACTGCAAATGAAGGAAACTTAACATGCTAAATTCTGGTAGAAACCATCTTATATAAACACAAGGTAGAAGCATGGAGTACTGAAAGTTTACATGATCAAGTGTCACTGTGGCTTAAAATGTTAGTGGTAAAGGCAGTTTGTAACATAATTCGAAGTGGTTACTTGCTTGATTCCTTCACTGGCCAGAAGGTAACTCTGTCTTACTGAATTGCATGAAAAAATATCCCAATTTCAGTAAGGCTGGGTTCTTCCTTTCATACTTATGGTGTGTAACTTCCAGACTCTCCTCACCCAGTACAACTTCTGCAAGCAGAAATCCTACATATTCAAAACTCAAGCAGTGATAATGGATTTGTTGTTTGTGACAAGAAAATGCATTGGATGCCTGATGTTCAAGGGTACATACTTAGATCTCATCCTATAACCTACCACTTTTATATTTATCTAGTTTATCTACTGCTAATCTAACCATGGCAACTAATTTTTCAGGTATTTAATTTATATATGCATTATGCCCCTGCTGCATTAGGACAGGGGTGTTTTCCTTCCTGAGTCAGTCTAGTGACATTTCTTTAAATTGCTCTTCAATCCACAGTGGAAAGAAGGTATCTGTGTCATATTGACATTTTCTATCAACTAATTCCATTTAAATTTAAAAGATAGTATGATATGATGGTATGATAAAATACACTCAGATGGAAACTTTAATGTCAGTTTTTTTCTGAAATATGGAGTTCAGTAGAATATAACAAGAGGTTCTTCACATAACTTGCTGGTAGACATTTCATGTGGAAAATGGAATCAAGTTCAAGAAACAGAATGAAAGAAAACAGTTTGAATTTTAAAACTGCTTTTAAGATGTTCTCACAGATGATGGGGCAGCAGTGGATTTGGTTAGCCATGAGTTTACTGGCACTATCTGGAGACAACGCAGTAACACTTCAACAAAAGCTAAACTTGCTATTGAGTGTCTGTATCCTATTTCCAGAGATGAGATAGTGACCCAGAACACAGTATTTTCCAGTTAAAGAACCCAAAGTTTTTTATAAACTTGAGTGAATTGGCTACCAACACCATTGTGGAGAGAGGATTTCACTGCAAGGAGTGTTCCTGCCCCTGCACAGGATATTTGTGAGAATCTGCAGTAGTGGGTTGAGTTTGGGCTGTTTTCCCTGTTAGATTTCTTTTCAGAGTGACAAGATTTTTTTTTTTTTTTTTTTTTTTTTTTTTTTTTTTTTTTTGTCTTTGCTCCATTTCCTAGATTCTGAACAGGAAAAAACCCAAACAAAATCACAGCCTTATTTCTTCTATTCACTTCCTAACTTTTCCCTAATCATAACTCATTTTCTAACTTGCTTTAAATAGTCTTCACATGTGTTCCCATTCCTCAGCTGCCCAGCCAGCTCTTCAGGTTCAGTTATTGCAGAGGGTTGCAGTGCTGTGGTGATGGTACAGTTCTGTCAGCACATTTTAGCTTTCTGCAGTTTTCACTGCCAGATTCTCCTTCTCTGGCTGCGATCAACCTTGGGTTGGTGGTGTGTTGGCAGTAAGTCAACCAGTTTGTTGGTATGAATTAATTGCCATTGTAGAGATTTCTTTCAAGGCTAGCTCCTCAAAGGCTTGTCTCTGCCTTTTTTATTGCCGTACAGCTTTGGGACATGCCTAAATTCAAAATCCTGTTGTATCTGCAGTACTTTATTAAAAAGGCATTGTCATCCCTCATCCTCCTCTCTCCTTGCTGTTCTCTGATTTTGGAAGGCCTTGTGACTCCCAAGGACTTGTGGAGGAAGGTTACCCTTTAGCTGAGGTAGTGACTAAGGACAGAGTAGCTGCTGTGCATGAAGAGTTCATGAGAACAGGGCAGAGGAAATGTGCAAGAAAGAGGAGGATTAACACCATCCCTTGGCAGGTTTTCTGCTTGTAGCTGTGGATGGGCAATTCCTAAAATGTGTATAGCCAGAGAAGGAAGCTGTGCCAAGACTGTGACTCGCTTGCTTCATAAATCAAATCAGAAGATGCTTGAGATGATGGCAGCCAGTTCTCACTGCTTTTGGCAACACGTCTTCCTTTGTGTTGAACCTTTTATAAATAGTCCCTCCATCAATATATTGAATTCTTAACATCAAGTAACCATCTGCCAGGCAGTCACAAGGGAAAAATAGCCTAGGTTGGAAACAATGAGTTAGCTGCAGACTACATGCTGATATATTTATTTTGAATTTTTTTTTTTTACCTCTGCAATTTGACTGATGTTATCTAAAGGCTGCATTTGACATACCTGCAGGTCAAATGAAAACAACCTCTGTTGCTGATTTCTTTTACATTCAGCAAATCCCAACCAATTATATGTTTAAAATCTGAGATGTTACTCAGGTGCTGATCTAGAAGCCTTCCAGATGACAACAGTTGCATGTATTACTGCAGGTAAAGTGGCTACAACTTCATCTCCATATTGTTGTCATTAGTTTTGCCCGAGACAGCTTGAAATAATTAGATTAAAATCCAATAGTTAAGGAAAAAACAACAAATACAAACTGTTGAGAAAGTTTATTTATGACAAAACAACACATTAAAACTTGAATGTGTTTTGGTCATTTACTATCAGAGCTGAAGTTTCATTTTTTTTAATGCTTTTATTCCTAAATAGAACATCATAAAACTTAATCTCTAAGAGATTTGTTAAGAAAAGCAATAACTGAATTGATTAGTTGTTATTTTTGTATCCTGATCTGCTTTTTTTAATTTTTTCTCACAAAGGTCTTCTGAACCCTCCATTAGTGCTGTTTACACCTTATAATTTATATTTTGCTATTGAGGTAAGTAATTTATACATATAGACTTTCAGTGTTTGGTGATACTCAGATTTATGTATCACTTGAGTGGAGTATTGATCCTTCTATCTCTATTTTTATAGCCTAGTTGTTTAGAACATAAAAATGGGTGCAACACAATTTTCTGCAGTTAAATGCAAAGTAAATAGCATTTCTTAGTGGTAAACTATTCTTGGATTTTAAGGAATAGGTAAACACAAATATATCTTTTGCATATGGATTTGCCAGCAAATTGAGTCAAAATAGATGAAAATCCAAGTGATTATGATTTTCAATTTTATACTCATAAATAAATTCGTACCCAAGCTTCTGAATTTCTGTATAATATTTTAATATACATCTATATATATTTTTAGGGTTGAATGAGCTTTGATAATTTTGAAGATTTATATTCATATTCTAATATTCTCAAAAAAAGTCTTTTAAGTTAGTTCATTATTCTCAAAAAGTGAAAATGTGTCTCTATTTTTAAAGTAGGGCTTCTTCTACCCTTATGAAGAATATTCGTTGAATGGAAAATAAGACCAATTTCTGCATGATTAAAAGTAAAAAGGAATTTTAAAATGAGTAGAGTTAAATAAGGAAAAGGTTGTGTTGCTTTTGCACACAAAGTGGAAATGCATTGCGGTGCCAGCACATTTATCAAATCGTTCATCTGAGTTTGGCCCTTGCTGCAGAGCTGACACCTGCAGCACTGGGAAAGTAAGCAGTGGATGGGCTTATTTGATATAAGTTCAGAAGAATGCTCTATGATAGCACAATATATCAAACAAAATAGAGAGGAATGAAGACAAAGGGTGGCCCTTTGGAAAATACCTATGAATACGCTGATCATACCTTCAAAGACAGCTTCAAACCAAACTCCTTCTGTTTTGTTTTTTTTTTTTCCAGGTAACCTTCCTTTATTTTTGTTGTGTGTCAGCCATTTTTTAAATTATTTTTCAACCTACTGTCATGTCTTCATTTAACTCATGTGGAAGGCTTATGGAAACCCTTCTAATGTTGGGGAGATGTCAAGTCAAACTCTTCAATCACATCTCTTCAAGAGACGCTGCTTCATTAAAAGGGTAAATTGTGTGTCCATCAAGGTGACTGTACTGGGCTCCCTCTCAAAATAATGTAATTATTTCCATGAACAAACTATAGTTGGTAAGGGCCCAAACTGAGATTCAAATGCTTTTCCACTCTTGTTTTCCTTCATTTGTCATATGGAATAGCTTTAAGTGCTGGTTCTGCACAGGGACAGAGGATGAAATATTCTGCAGGTCTCTGCAGTTTGGTGGGAAGGAGAGTGTTCTCCTAGAAACAGAATTAGAGAAAGAAATCACAACCAGGAATACTGGGAAAACTCAGTATTCATGAAAATTCTACATATTAAGGGAAATTAGTATTTAGCAACACAATATACCCCCTGGGTTGAGGAGATAAGTAACATAAAATAAAGGTATCCTTAGTAGAAATGTTATTAAAGTAATGGAGCTAAATTGAACAGGATCCTGGAAAATGTATGTCACTACTTTGCTATGTACTGCTTTGGGAGGTTCAGCTTCTTTTGTGGCATCTGACTGAGCAGGGAAAATTGGAGCCTGTCATTCCTGGTGTTTTCATCCTCCTTCACTGAAAGGAGGTAAGAATCCTTGCTCTCAAGTCACCAGCAAGCTATCCCTGACAGATCTGTTGTCAGCCCGTTTTAGCTCTGTGTCAGCAGCCAGTTCCTCTCTGCACCCTTAAGGAAAGCTGTACAGAAGCTGGACTGTTGGCCAAACCTGTTCCTTGGATTTGATCTCTTCTCTGATCACACCACCCCAGGACAAGCTAGCACATTGTCACTGAGCTTGACAGAAACATGCCAGACACCTGAAAAGAGAATGTATTCAAATCTGCTTGAAACACCAACCAGTGAGCTCACAAATACACTGTAGAGGTGTCATCTTTCAGGAAGGAGTTTGGAATCCTTGACAGCTGCATGTCAGTGTGCTGGCTTATGAATAACAAAGGCCAGATTCATACAGCCTGAGTGTGACCCAAATTCAGGGCCCTGTGTTCCCTGACCAAAATCAGTTAGAGAAAGTGAGGTGACAGTCATACTGTGTATTAAATGCACAGTTAATACTGTAAGTTTATGCTTTATGTAGATAATGCTATTCCAGCTGACTGATCACAAGGAAAGGTCAAAATACTTGTATATGACTTTAAAGAATGTCACCAAACTTTTAAACTTAAAAAATTAGAAGATACTAAGGGGGCAGACAAAGCAATTAGCGACTGCTTATAACAATCATAGGAATAGAAGCTCTCTGCCTTTTGTAAAGATCATGGTAACTGTGTGCAAATCTAGCTGAATCCAGCTGGAAGATGAGAAAATAAACCCCAAGGATGAGGCAAGAGGCTTCCAGTACTTCTATATACACATGCAGGTGCTCAGCAGAGAGGTGGTTTGGGCTCCATTTATGGGATGTGTGTGACACTCGAGGAGCGCGTGCTCAGGGGTGTTGCACACTGTCTGCTTGTTGAGGTGATTTTGAGTCTGAGCTTGGCTCTCTGGGAGATCCTGCTCAGTGCCCTTTGCTTCAGCTGCATGGGCTGCATTAACATCTACATTCTGCAGTGCTGCTCAGCTGCCCTCCAAAATAAGACTGAGAAAGTTTGTTGGAAGGAAAAATCCACAGTGTTCAAAGAAAGATACGAAAGAAAGAACATGCCATACCACAGATGAGTACTACTTATGACTAATGCATCTTAACTTCTTTTATTAGGTTTGGTTTAAATCCTTTTTTTATTGATCCATAAATTATTGTTATCATTATCCATTAAATAACTGACTAGCTTTATAAAGATTTAAGGTTTGAGGTGGTCTATGTATGGTAAAAGTTTGGAGCATTTTGAGAAATCTCAGAGGATGTATAATTCTTTGGTTTGTTTTCCATAGTACTATAATTTAATTCTACTGTATGCCTGTGTTACTTTGCAATGTCACTGTGCACTTCAAGTACAGCTTGACCCAGTATGTTTTTGTGGCATACAAGAAAGTGAAAAGACTTTTTAAAACTAAAAAAGGAAGCCCTTAACAGTACATTATTAAGATAGTATTTCAGCTGTGATGGCCTTGATTTTGAAAGCAAGTTACTTAAAAATGTACTTTCCTATTCCATTAAGTGATTCCTATTTTTTCCATAACAAAGCTTTAATTCAGAATTCTTTTCGAAGGCTCCCTCTTGCTGTGCATTATTCTTGCTCTACCTAAACAGCCTTACCTTGAGACAGTTATTGGCAGCAGTACAAATTATCTGGCTGCTGTAATGATCCATTAGAAGAAGAGTATGAGAAACTAGTGCAAATTAGCAATAAAAAACACTAAAGGTATAGATCACTGGCAACAATTTAGGAATAATATCTCTGCCTGAAGCAAATTCTGGTGATTCACTGGTAATTTGCTAGAAGCCTTTTAACTTGGTTCTCATTTGTAAAGTTAATAGTAGGTTATTTTGCATTGTGATTGAAAGACCTGAAATCTTAGTTATTATTTAAGACTATTGATTTCTCCAAATGGAAATTCACCCATATATTAAAGATCTTCCTGTCATAAATGATAAAGGCAATAATAAGAATATTGTTTCCACATATTTTAAAATGCTACCCTGGTGTAGACATTACCTTTGCTTGGGCACAAGGTTTGCCTGGTGATTGACAAATAAATTCTGAGTTTAGGAAGCTGTGTTTATGACAAACATAAGAGCCAGCAAGTTTTGCAGTGAAGAATAAGGGATCCTGTTGTGATCCAAAGGGCTTGTGGGATTTCTGCAGTCAGGGCTAACAAAGGAGGCAACTGCCTGGAAGGGCTGTTTGGGGCACCAACATGTGGGATCTGTTCTGGGGATGCAGCTCTCTGACTTCTGTGCTGCTGGAGAGGTTCCTAAGGGTAGGGGGAGGTTTTCTCTGTACAGTTTTCTCTGCACAGCCACTGCCTCTCTCACTCTTTGCTGGGCACCACAGAACCCACAGCTCTGGAGCTGCTTCCTGGCTAATTATCCCAGGGTGGGATGGCATCCTTGGTTCCCACAGCTGGGCTGGAGCAATCCTGGCCCTGGGTTTAGCCTATGGTGATCAGGAGCCTTGGGCTGACTGTGTGCTGATCATACAGAGGGGTGCTGGCACGAGTCTAACTGAGCATCCTGCAGCACTGGGAGAACTCCTCAGAGGCTTTTCCCCAGCTCTGATGGGCACAATGCAGTTTGAAATTAAAATACTATACTGCCCATGAGAGGAATGCCTGTCCTTTGGAGTCTCACACAGCTTAATCAGAAGGACCATGGGATATAGTTTTAACATAACTATTTTCTAGAAAGTCAAACAAATACAACAGGTAGGGCATCATTTTTATACAAATAAATATTAAATCTGTAGTATTAATCTAATGATAATGTGTAGAATGTGGTAACAGGAATATTTGGTTCATTTTAGACAGGATTTTTTGACTTGGTACTCATTTTCTATTTTGTTAGTTCACTTCCACAAACTCATGTCCTGTGTGTGGCTTCTGAGGCTTTATTGCCATGTGGGTGTGTAAAGGTACACACAAAGGTGAGACCCCACTGTGAGGGTGGCCAAATAAATCTTGGTGCACAGGAAGGGCTGCAGGGGACAGAGGTTCGTTAAGCAAAAGACACTGGATCACACCAGAGAAAGCTGTACTATTGGCTGAGTCCTGAGTTTGCTTCTTTCCAAAGGCTGCAGAAATAAAATAATACAAATAGCAGGAGGAAAAACACAGAGCTATTTTCAGAGGTCAAATCTACTACACCAGCTGCTTTCTTTAATTCTGCCCATTACTCACAGCATAAAAGCAGTTGTAGTTGATTGCAGTGTAGTAGCACAATAAAGTTTATTTGTGGTACAAAAGAAGGCTCATAATACTTAACATTTACAAAATATATCTCCATGACATTTGTCCTTTTCATTTGATTTGCATTTGCAAGAATTGTAGGCATACACTTCCCTTTAGGGGTCATTGAATAGCCTGTGTGTGCTTTTCTTAAATGGCATTAAAGGCACACTGGGAATTTAATCAACTTCCTACTGAAATTCACTCTGAATTCTTTTTCCATGGGAAGTCATCAAGCTCAGTTCTGTGTGTGCAGTGTAATTCACCTAAAAGTACTTCACTGAACTGAAGGCCTCCTGTCATAGAAAAGAAACCTTTCCATAATGAGGCATTTTTGAGGAAATAACATTTCAGGCTCCATTCCTGGGTAGACACTGCTGTATGCTCAGTAAAATACTTAGAAGAATTTTGCCTTCTCTTACACAATGATAACTGACAGTGGAATTGCTTGCACTGGCATCCAGTCAGTTGAGGGAAAGATGCCAGCTGCTATGAGTTATGCTTTTACGTTTTTACTCTCAATTTCCTTATTTTGGTCCTTGCCAGTAGAAAATTTTCAGATGTACTTGTTAATACTTTGGAGGAAATCCTGGCTTCAGTGAGGCCAAGACTTTATTCCTAATTGCAAGATGGCAATTAAGGAGAGTGTTTGTTTGCCTTTATTTCAAATATTTTGCCTTTACTAGCCACTAGTTTATACTGCTTTAAAATCTGTCCATCCCTGTCAATGTTATGAATGAGAAAAGTCTATATAACAGAACACATCAGTGTTCAGACATTTTCTACTTTGGGATCAGAAGATAATTTTCAGTGCTAACAGATCCTGACAAACCACCATCTTCACTGCTGTGAGAAATAAAGTGCTAAATAAGTGCTAAAGCTGAATATGTAAATTACTATTAATGTTAGGAATGGGGCATAAAAGTGAGTCAATGTCTTGGAGGATGCTGCAAACTCTTGACTCAGTTTCTAGAGTCATTTTAGTCTGTGGTCTGTATGGCACAGGTTTGTGACAGATATTTTGCTGAATGAGGGAAAACACAAGTGGTGGGCTTTTTGATTTTAGTAATTTTTCAAAGAAAAAAGATATAAATCTTTTAGAGAATAATTTTGTGTCTTAAGTCTGCTTAAATCAACATCTATGTCTTTTCTCATGGAAAATATAATTAGAAAACTCATTTAACATGCAGCAAAAAATGCAGCAACTTTTTCCATCACTGCTGATTTTTAGGTTGCAAAAAAAGTTGTGTGGGTTTATTTTTCATGCTTCCATTTTATGCATGGAATTCTCTTTACAGGCAGATTTCTTGTCATATTTTAATTTCCCATACGAGCTTTGTGCAGCCTTTTATTTAAGAATATAGAAGCTCTTTATTTTCTTTTTTTTTTTCATCTTTTTTCTAAAATAGGGAATTTAGTTGATGAGTAGTTTAAGTGTGCAGTCTTCTGAGGTAATGCTGCTTAGTGTCTGTGGTTTCTTTTAAGTAAATGTTCCATTGCCAGATGATGTTTGTATAACACAAAGGGAAAGTGTTATTTTCCCTCTAGACATCCAAGTTTTAGGAAAATTTACCAAACCTAGGAAGAAGAAAAAATCTCTGTAATCAACTTATTATAGTTTACCTTTGTTTGTTGCAATGTTTTTCCCACTGAAAGTGGCTTCTTAAGCATCACAGATGGTATCAGAACAAAAATATTATAAGGATCTGGACTGAGACTCAGGAGACCTGGATTTTAATTCTCTTCATCATCTGTTTGCCATAGGCAAGTTACTTTGCCTCCAGTTATGTCACCTGAGACCTCAGGGTCTGCCTGTGATAGAGATAACTTAGTCCAAACTGCTGTATTGATTTAACAGCAGCAACAAACCCAGGCTGAGCCATCCATTGTGCATCCATTTCTGCTCCTGTGACAATGTTCTGCGTGCATGTCTAAGCCTCACTGCTAATGGGAATGAAAAGCATTGTGCTTCTGAGTTGAAGATCCACCACTCCCTACACTGCTTAGCTTGATGGGGTTTTGTTGGGTGATTGTGGGGTTTGGTACTTGAATTTTTGTAGCAGACCAAAGGCTTTCAGAGTTGGCCCCACTCCAGCAACCTGAAAGCTTTAATCACTCCTTTGGAGAGTGTGTGTTCCTAAACAGATGATTTCAGCAGATGCCAGAGAAATAAATCTCCCTGAGATGAAAAGACATTCATTTTGTGCCTCCTCCTTAAGTGAACTTGTTTGTGAAAGCTAATGGAAAGGAGCTAGAACTGGAGGCTGAAATTCTTTGCCTTTTGGACTGATGAAACAGGTAGCAGCTGTTCAGACTGATAGGCAGCTTCTCCTCCAACACTAACCTGCAGCACCTGGCAGGGCAGGGATGGTCTGCAGCTCCTCCTCCTCTCAGGGAGACCTCTGCTTAGCAAGGACACAGCTTAGCAGCAGGAGGGTTGGAGCTTTCAGAGCAGGCACTACAAGGGGGCTGATGGAAAGCCTGGCAACAACCTCTATTCACTGCCTTCTGACTTAAATTGAGGCTGGCATCTGGTGTGAGGGTCTGGGCTCCAGTCAAGCAGATGGTGTTGAGTGTCACTTGTACATTACCCTGTAGTTCACACGCATGGAGCTGAGAGAAGAGCAGATAAAATGATCTGGGTAGCAATCTCGTGTCTGCTTGTTAACTTCAGGGGGGCAGGCTCAGAAAACCCTTCTAGCCTCTGTGCAATCTGAATTAACATGTAAACTTCCCTCTCTCAATGCCCATGTACATGACCCTGCTCACTGCATTTATGCTGAATGGTCCTTATTTTCATCACTGAAACACCAGCAAAATTTTATCGATAAGTCTTAAATATTTTTATAAAATTTTCATGAAAAATAGAAAGTTTTCAGTCAGCACTGTTATCTCAAGCAGAATAAGGATCTACTTGTTTTTATTTTTATAATTCTCTGGAATTTCTAAGCCTTTTCTTCTTGGCATCTGTTTCACCTTTGGTCTGTACCTTGTGGTAGAGGAAGCACCTGGTGAAACTCACCTAACTTCCCCTTCTGCTAGGAAAGCCCTAATATTTCACTGGAAATCAATGTAGCTTTTTAGATAATCATATCTGCTCAGTGTGAATCCAGATTTCTCAGAACATGAGAGTCAGGAGGACCGACAACGGGCAGCAGTCCTCCCTTACTGGGAAAATGCTGGGTCTCCCAGCAAAAATACCAATCTCTGATTCCATAATGACTTATGCATGTGATTAAAATTAAGCATATGAAATATCCTGCTGTAGCCTCTTTAGAGTAACCCTTTGCATAATTAAAACTTAGAAAAACATCATTATTTTTCTTGGAAAGGATGATTTAAAAGCTGTGTCACTGTGATTAAAATTGCTAATTTTGTCTTGTAAGGCCAACTGGTGATTGAGATGAAAAAAGATGGTTAGAATATTATTATTGTTCTCATTTTTCACATTAGTGGTTTCCAGGCTCTCAGAATGTAGCCACACACAACTGCAGGGTGGGAATGAGTAGCAGGGAATAAAGTGGCAGGGGGAGAGAAAGAAAAACTCCGTGGTTTTTCCAACACAGATGAAGCAAATTTCCCTTCCATCTGCTTGAGATGGTACTGAGGTTTCCTGGCCATATTCCTGCTACCTTTGCCACCAAAATCTCTTCCTATGGGTTGTGCTAAAGGTCAAGAAGTTTTTGTGTGGCTGAGCACCAACTGGGAAATTACATGTGGTGTGTGCAGGGTCAAGAAGAAGTGGCTGAAACAGGAAGCTCCTTTAAAGAACAAAGACCTAAACTGATAATTGTTTATGAAAAGCAAACTCAATAAACAGGTTATTATCAGTAGTGATGTGAACGGTGACCAGGTCATGGTGCTCTCTCCAGGAAAATAGTGACACTTTCATTTTTCCCCTTCAAATATTACTATAAATATAGCTGCTGAATTGTATCTCTGTATTTAGTATTCTGCTATTTTTTTTCTTTTAACTACAGCAGGCACATTTCAAATGGTCAGCTACCTTATAAAAAATAGCTTTTATTCTAATATAGATGAAGATTCGCCAACTTTAAGAGAATCCTTAAAAGTAATTTTGCATTTCACAAGACTGAAATGTTTCTTTTCTGGTAGCTATTTCTCAGTGCCTGCCTCTTAATTTGCACAAATAATTGACAGCTCATTAGCGACTTGGTAGGAACTCTGGAAAACAACTGAGAAAAAACAACTTGAGTACAACAGGGGGAACAAAGTATCTGCTTCTCAGTCGTGCTGAAAGTCTCCAATCAGATTTAAAATGAGTTTGGAAAATTAGTATAAATTATACAGGAAGATTATGCTTGCATAGACAGCTTCTGAAAGCTTTCACCAGGTTGTGTGGGGCAGCTCATTTGAAGTGTGTGGATGCCTGTGGCTCCATGGATGTCTGTGCTGGGAGTTCTGTGGTCCTTCTGGGCTGACTCTGCCAAGGCAGGGCAAAGACACAGCTTTAAACCTTTGCTATGCCTTTTCTTGGATTTTGCTCCAAGTTTTGACAAATTAGTTAAAATTATTGGTGTTATCTGTGTATTTGAGCTACAGGATAAAAACATTTTTTTTTTTGTTCTTTAATTAAGTGCTGGGCTTGGGGAAGCCTTCTTGTGGAAGTTGGAAAAGTGGTGCCCCATAATGATGGCAAAACCTGTTTCAACAGAGCTGGTGGCCAGTTCTGCTTCCAAATCCACTGGCTTCTCTTCTGAATTGTTGGAGATTTAGACTGGTCACTAGAAGAGTGAGAAAACACTTTGTCCAGAAAGAAAAGGTACCAGAGTAGCTTTCTGAAAACAAGTTATGATCTTTGTCTGAGGAACCAAATTAATGTCTCATATCTGGCCCCATGTCAACATTCTCCAAATTGTTTGTCTGATAAAAGGAATAGAGGGGTAACATTTCAGAACACCAAGAGAAAAATTCCACAGAGTGCTTTCTAATCTGGTAAAGAGCCTAATTACTGATAATTCTGAGGTTCTGGAGAGCTGCAACACTAGTCACAGTGTTATTTCAGGAATACAGCATGCCTACAAAACTCTGGGTCTGGGACATTTAGTTCAGATCACCAGAGTGCAATGGTAAGGCAAACACATGAACACATAATTGAAATGGGGAAAGGTACTTTTTCCTTTTTTTCTTGGAAGTGTTCTAGCAATCGAATACTGTTCTTGAAATAATTTATTTCCTTGGGAATCAAATTAAGATTGTAGCAGCTTGTGGTTTTAGCCATGGTAAATGGATAAAACTGTAGTTAATGATTTTATCAATATTTTATGACCTTGTTCTTTAATGTGTAATTGGTGATCCACCAGGCACTGAGTAAAGCTATTCCCATAAGTAAATATTTTGATAAATCCAAAAGCCTATGCAGAATAAAAAGAAATGCTACTTGGAAACATAACTATTGACATTATTTCTCCTCTTGGAGTGTCAATATTGTTGGGTTTTCAGTGGTATTTGAAACAGTAAAACAAATACAAAATAAACTGAAGTAGTCAGGAAAAGGCTACTTTGCACGTAGAAGTGTTTTTTGAGAGGAAGACAAAGGCAAAAATAATAATAATAATAATAATAATAATAATAATAATAATAATAAAAGACCATGGTTTAGAGTACAGCAATGGGATCCAGGAAGTAATTAGAACAGGGCAATGGTGCCGCAGTAATATAACATAAATTGGGAAGTGTTCCCAGCATAAATATTTCTGGTTTGCAACTTGTAGTTGAGGATACAACCTTTAGTCTTCAAATTATGTATGCACACACATCCTCTGAAGTTACCAACATTGTTCAGCACTGTTTTTGTGCACAAAGTGCACACTGCTTGTGTATGTAGGGCATGCATGGCTGGGCTTGCACACACGGGGTCGAAGGCTGGGCACGTGATGTGTGCAGCAAACTGGCAGCTGTTGGCATCCAAACCACACCACCAGTGTGGCACACTGGGCTCAGGAGAGGAGGCACCTGCAGCCCACAGGTGACTCCTATGGCAGCAGTAGAGATGCACTCTCAAGGCCAGAGTTCAGACAGACATTGTAGTGGAGACTTCGAGGGTTGCCTCTCTCCATCTTCATGGCTTAGTAAACAAAGGATTTGCTGCTTCCAAAGCTGTCAGTAAAACAGGTTTGAATTTCTCATGTGCAGATACTTTCTAAGCGAAGACCAAACAGATCTTCACACAATTCTGTTTTTTACAGGAAAGTCTGGGCCTGTTTTGGTTACTTTGGTTTGTATTCTGTGCTCTTTTCTCTACTGCTCACTGGGCGAGTAGCAGTTTCTTTGTTATTTTTGGTTTTCAGTCTTGCATTATTCACAAACTTCTGTTTTGAATCCCAAAAGATGGAAAAACTTCATCATGCATTCAAATCCACACATACATTATCAGGACATCCGCTGGTGATGAGCGTCATTGGCAGCTTTCACAAGCTAACATTAATTATGCACAGAACAAAAAAGCACCATGACTGGGAATCATCATTTCTAATAAAAACACTGACTTCTAGTCATGGATCATTTTATCGCTCCTTAGGGCTATAAATCACTCATGTCACTAAGATATATGCTTTTCCTCTTTTGGCTTTAATTCTTTATAGAAAGCTGCTGCTGGTGTGGTGAGGGGATGAAGAGGAAAGTGTCTCGCTTTGTCTTTTTGAATAAACATCTTGCTCATCCACAGTGAGATGCCAGGGCAGATTCTATGGCTGTGAGGGAGCACAGAAGAGTGAATGCTGAGCCTGAGTGCCATGAACAAGGCAAAGCCAGGGGTAGATTCTGTGCAGTTGCTATGCTCCACCATCTCATGCTGAATTTTTACTTAGGTGAGAGTCACATCTTCAGCATTTAAGGCTATCATGTCCTTTTCTTTCTCCTCTTATGTAAACAGAATGGAAAAAGGCATAGAAGCTTTTCCAAAGCAAGGAGTTGGTATTTCAGAGAGCTGGTTAGGTACAGGATTAATCACTGGTGACTGAGAGCCTGGTCTACTTTGTGAGCCAGTGAAACCTTTCCCTTGGTTTTTGTCACCCGTAACTTTGTAATGTATTTTATTTCATAAAGTGACCTCGTTTAATTAATCACGTGTGCATTGAGTACAGAAAGAGTAATAAATTCTAAATTCTCTCCAGAACCTTAATCAGGTTATTTTTCTGCATATTTCTTATCTAATATTTGTTTCCTTGCTTTCCTATGAATTTTTAGATTGGGCATATGGACAAGTTGTTAAAGTATTTCTCAACTTGTCAAAAAAGGGGAATACTAAGAATCCTGTTTATTTTTTATTCACACAGCCTTTGGGAAAATGTTTCAGAAATGCTGTTGCTTGCAAATTAAAACCAAAAGCAATACTGGGGCCATTGATGTGCAAAGGGATGTAGGTGCTGGTCACAGATACTGCACAGACCTGAACTAAGAGTATGAAATAAGGAAATTTAAATTGTTTGGAAGCTGAAGAAACAGGACCTAGAACACCAGTAACCTGTGTTTCTGGTGATTCTGTCTGGTCAGAATTGTACTGCCTGAATCTTGATTTAGTTGCACTGGCTGAGTCAAAATATTTCATTTCAACTGAAGCTGTATTTATTTCAATTTCCTTAAAAGACAGACTTTAGACAAAAAGGTAATTTCCTTCAAGATGGACTGAGCTGATATAATTAGTTCTTTGTTTCAGTCACCAAATTGAGAACTTGCCACCTTCTTTCTTTCTTCCTGCCTCTCACTGATGGCAAGGTCATTTCTGTCTACCTCTGCGTTTGCCACCTCTTGCAATCTCCTTGGCATTTGGATATGCCAACACATTGGAATTATAGATATACATGAACAGAGGAAACCAGGTAAGGAGAGCATGTCAAAATTACATCTCCTGCTCTTGTCAATATTAAAATACATTGGAGAGCAGTGAGATTTCCTGTGGAAGTAAGTAATACCCTTATAAAGAATTTTTGAAATACTGGAGAAATGTCAACTTGTCTTGCAAGTTATTTTTAAAACTATTTTCTCAATTTTTCTAGAAGTTGGACACAAAATGGAAAGGTACATAGATCCACTGCTAAGATTGATAGTGAACCCATATATATAGATTTGCCTGAACATAGTGTGGCCACTGTTTTGTGCTGCAGCACCTTAAATGCAAATATTTCAGGGTTATAAATAGAATTCTGTTCAAAAAGCAAGCTATTTGAGAACTGTTACTGGTTCTTAAATAGAATGTTATATTTAATATCTTGTTAATATAGTGACAGTGGAATCTTTGGTTTATAAATTTTTTATCCTTGTTTTCCTTTTCTACTTCCCTTTTCTCAGTTCTTGTTGCCTGTTTAGGGTGTGTCAGTGTGAAAAAAGAAGCAACTGGTGAAACAGGGAGTTTCCAGAACAACCATTTTGCTGTGAACAGCAAAAAAAAAGATTTTAGTCAGTAGTTCGAAAAGATAGAGTAAAACTTTTCAAAGTTTATTTTCTAAGCATAAGAGGTAACAAGTCAGTTTTTTCTAACTTCCTCTTTTAAGGCTGGAAGCTTCCATTTTCCATCTGAAACTTTTTCCTAAAACAGTTTTATAAGATCTGCAAGCCCTCTTATGCAATATGTGTTGATATGAAGTATGGTTAGAGAAGCTGCCTATTTTAACTTCACATTTCTCAAGTGTGAAGATACCAGATCAGGACCACAGTTTTGTTTTAGCTTCCAGAAAGCTTAGCACATATTAATATGAGTATGCCTTGCATTACAGCACTTTCCAAGCTGTGAACTCACATTAATTGACTTTGACTGAAGCAATTGAAAGAGTGGTGCAATGAACAGTTCATTCCACAAATATATTTCTTATTACAAGCAGAGCTGAGGGTTTATGAGAATGTTGCCTGTTTAAACATCAGAACTTTGAAACAAATTGAATCAGTTTTAATTATAAAAAAATGAAATGTAAAAACTTTCAGAGTTTATAAGCCCTAGGGTAGCTTAATTAAAATTGAAGAGAAATTAAAATTATCAGAATTTAGGGCAACAGGAAAAGAAATGGTAGGTAGGAATTTTCAGGCTATAATAAGAAAAGAAATAACTTTGGGTCACTTGGTAATTGTACAATAAAACTTCTCTAATATGCTGGCTCAAGTTGTTAACTGACCTAAATCTCTAAACCATCTAGACTTTAGCCTAAAATAAAGGATTTATGTATGAATAGTTCTACACTAAAGTGAATTTACATCACTTAGTTACCATATTAATGAAAATAAACTATTGATAATTTACCATAAACTTACAGATGAAAATATTTTTAGATTACAAATGAATCCATGCTTTGAACTCCAACTAGCTGCAGTATGAATGCTGCAAATGTGATTTCTATCAGTCTGTAATATTCCTGAGAAACAAGTGGGGCCCACTGTTGAAAGAGTCCTTTGCAGTCCCTTTGCTCAGGAAGATCTGTTTGGACAACACTGAGAATCAAAGGCTCTTTATTGCTATGAGATGTTCTGTGTATCATCACTTCCTGAGCTGGATGCCTCATGCATTATCCTGCAAAACTTAATGCATCTTCTGAATCAGAGTTCGGAGTGCTGTTTGTATTTGTTTACTGGTTTTGCAAACATTGGTGTAAGGAGATTTCTGCAGGACAGTGGCAGGTGTCAGGAGGGACACGGGGGCAAAGGGGAGCAAGCACTCTGAGGGGACATCAGCTTCTGCTGAGGAAGATCTTTGAGAAATAATTGATCTCCTTTGCTGCTGAGGCATTTGCTTTCCTGGAGTCCATGGTGTGTCAAGGACTGCATGTGCATTTGTCTGATTTTAGATACCAAAGTTGAAGCTACCATTAGAATATTTTATCTACCACGAGATCCATGCAAACCTTCTTCAATATCCATCTAGGCTTGAACACTGTGATACATTATTTTCTCTTGTTTTTTACACTATTCTTATTTGTGATAAATAATACTTGCTAATACTTAGAGGCTAGTAAAGACCAGATTTTCTTTACTAATATGTAGCATCAGATAGGATGAGAAGGATGAAACTTTCTTTGTTTTCAAGATGTCATCTTGATTTCTAGGATTAGAAAATAAATTCAGTATATCCATGTGCCCTCCATGAAAGCCAAACAGCAGTAGCAGATCCAGGCACATCACAGCCTGGCACCAAGCTGTCATTCAAAGGCTGTAATCCAAAGGCTTGAAAATACACAGTATCAGATGACAGACTGCAGTTCATTGGATCTCTTGGATCTGTTTGAGTTAACACAGCAATAAGAAGTAATTTCTGTAATAAAATCATAGCCAATAGATAATTCTGTCTGCTGCAGATGACAATTCAGTGTACAATAGCAGCTTAATATTGCATGAAGAATTTTTTCTAATGTAATTTTTATTGCTCAGAACTCTCTGAGAACTTTAGCACATGCTTCCATCTACCCTTCCTTTTCTTCTTATTTAGCTCTCTACCCCTCTTAAAGAATGGCAAGTAGATCTCTGACCTTTCAGAATAAGGAAGATTTATCTAAAATGTGTAGACAATGTGATACCATTTCCTTTCCTACTTATTTTTAGGAAACAAAAGGAGCAGGGTAGGAAAAACAACTGCTGAAAACTTCACACGTGATTGCTCTGCCTTTTCGGACTACCCCCTACTAATTAGATATGATTAAAGATGGTGTGTGCATATCTTTAGTCTAAGTTTACACTTACACTGTATGAGAGATGAATGAACATTTCTGCCTCTGATTTTACACTACAACATGAGAAGTATTCAACTTGAAGAAGTAATTCAGGCCCAAGGCTGGCATATTTTCTGGGATTTTCTCTTGTGGCAGTGTTGCAGAGATATCCAGGAAAATTTCTCATTGTGAAGTTTGTGTTACATCAGAGGTAGGTGGCTGTAGGTAACACCACATGGGTGTTAGATTCAGGCAAGCCTTGATGGGGCAGATGGACAAGAAAGAAAAGAAAGAGAGAAATTGCAAGGAGTGAGTCTGGCCACTGGTACAAAGGCAGTGAACAGCTCTGTACCACTCAGCCATGCTGCCTGTGTTTGGGACTGACACCTCAAAAGCTTCCTAAAACAGAGTAGCTGCCAGACCTGCCTGGATCTCAGCAGACTGCAAAATGGTTTCAGGCATTCCTTTCTGCTGGGCTGTGCCCTCTGTCCTTGTCCAGGCACTGCCACTGTCCAGGGCTGTGGATCCCTGGGCAGCTGAGCTCTGCTCTGCTTCCTTCTGGCTTTTGATATCTGAGACCAGTTGGGGGGTTTGGGGCTATTTATTTGAATCTATGGCATGGTCTTTGAATTTTTTATTTGATGGGTTTAGTTTTTCTTTTTTAGCTTCTTAAATGGATTTACAGGGCAAAATCAGGTGTTTCATTTATTCACAGCAAAAAAGAGGGTGACAGTATTTTTGCCTACTCTCTCTCAGTATTAGCTCCTCTCTAAGCTGAGGAAAAAAGGCAGTTCAGATGCCATTACCATTTTGTTGAGTTTTCATTAAGGGTGCAGCTTGTGATCTGGATTTTCTTGCCTATCATGTGTATTCCCTGGTAACCCACTGGTTCTTAATTACCCCAAGGTATTTCAGGCCTATCTTCTTTAGACAAGTGCACAGCTGTGTATTTTCTGGGGGATTATTATTTGAGCCCTTGTCTGAGCATTATTTAGATTATAAAGTATAAATTTAGAGGCGTCAGGCTTATGTGTTTTTCATAAGGGATGTGCAGTGGTTGGTAGGTACCAGGAGTTTCAGAGGAATTAATCTACTGCACAATAGCAGGGCTGATTGTGTGAATCATCCCTGTGCATTCAGTTCAGATTCAGGGATTTTACAGTACCCTGCTTACAGTTTTATACACTCAGTATTCATATTCTTCACATATGAAATATTCACATATTGTGAGCACCCTTTGGGAGAAACAAAAGAATTTAAAATACAAATGTGTTTGTGTGAACAAATTTGCCTGTCTGTATCTGGACTAGCAAATGCTTCAGTTCTGATATAAGCTATTCAAAAAAGCCTCATGTCTGACATGATGTGCTTTCTATTGTTACCTTTTAAAAAATTTCAGTCAAAATTCACATGTGGCCAAAATAAAAAGGGTAGCTGTCCTGTTGATTAATTTATATAAAGCTATAACCAACATGTTCAGCAAAATGCTTGAAACCCGCCTGTTCTGTGCACTTCTAGCAAGGAAAATATTGAATAATACATTAAAATTCCAAACTTTAGAACAAAAAATTAAATATTGCAGAAGTGTGGTAAAATTACTGTATTTCTTTTTTCCTTTATAAAAAAAAGATCATTTCCTTTGAGAAAAAGAATTCTATTTTAAAAATGTCCTTAAACACTATTACAGCAGAAACAGACTGGACATCATTCCAGGGTTCTGTGGACTGCTAAACTGCAAATAATAGTAATGATTTTACCTTAATAAAGTTAGTGTTGGTTTGGGGTATTTTTTTGGGGGTTGCTTGTTTGTTTGTTGTTGCTGGGTTTTTTTGGTTGGTTTTTTGGTTTTTTCTGCTTAGCATTCACTACTACAACTTTATACTTCCTAAACGAAAAGAAGCATACTTTGTTTAGTCTATTGCCAGAAAGAAATTAAACCATTGTTAGACACTCTTTTCTTGTTTTTACTTATTACAGGTTCAAAAATTATCTTTCTTAAAGCCAATTTCAAAATATTCCTCATTTTTATTGCTACCCGCTTTGCCACCTAGAGTCTGTCTGTTTTATGTTCCAGAAGTAATTTATTTCTTTTATATTTTCTTCTTTAGTGTTGTCCTTGTGAAAAATTAAAATATCTTGCATAATTAAGATCTGTATGCAGTACAAAGTAGAATTTATTAGCTCACAACAAAATTGTGTCTTTTAGTTTGGCTTACTGCAGCTGCTCTAATTGTTAAAGGCAAAATTATAAAAAAAGGGAAGAGAACACCATAATCAGCCTTATAGCTACCAGAATAGTAAGAGGGTTTAATTGCCCTGGTTGGCTGTATCACTAATGAGTACAGTTCATTAAAAGTTCCATGGCTTGTCTAATTATAGCTGGAAACTTGCATTTCTCTCTTTTGCAAAGGAGTGCATTTCCTTGGTGCATTTCCCTCGTGAAAACTCTCTGCCAGACCCAAGGCTGCTTTGGGAATCCTCAGGAGGTCAGAGCACAGACCCTGTCCCTGTGCCGTGGTGAACATTTCATACTGACTGTGGCAAAACAAACTCTCCACCATTTTGATGAGCAGGACATGGCCCAACAATGCACACTTTATTGCACAGTTTGCAAGAGTTTCAGACTTGGGAAACAATTTTAGATTAAGGGAGGATTCAGTGTCCGCCTTAAAGGTTGGGGGTCTTTGGTTCTGGGTTTTTGTTTTTTTTTTTTCTTTTTCTCATTTTGTACTTATCCTCTCCAAAATGTCAGAATTCAGCAGGTCTGCACATATAAAATAATTCTTGGCTTTTAACTCTTTTTGGATGAAGGTAACAACAAACTTAGAAAAGATATAGCTTGTCAAATTGTACAGATGTGTTGCCCAAAAATAAACAGAAAATAAAAGTGAATATATTTGAAAGGAGATCTTAGTATGTAGGGAGTAGGAAAGCAGAATTCTCCAATCACCCCAAAACTAGTTTATCATTAGAACTAAAGAAGACTAATTAAAACATGAATCCTTTTTGATCTTCCCTTAAAATATTGATTTCCTCCCCCATCCTCCCAAGTAAGGTCATTCTATTTTTTTCCTTCCATGTGACTAAGTGGACTTATGAAATGGATAGGGAATGTTTTTTTCAAAGGATAGTTTTAGCAGCAAGGTGTCTGGCATAGCTGTATTTATGAGAAAAAACAATAAGGTTAAGATTTTGACAAAATCTCCCCACATTCCGTGCAGTTGCCTATCATCAGTATTTAAATCTGCTTTGAGGGGCAGCTTCTAAAGCTGAGGCACTTAAAAAGAAAACAATATTGGGTATTACTGAGAATCTTAGAGTGGGTTATGAGAGCCTGAAAGCTGTCTGTGTCACCCACTGTGTGCAGTGGCCGGGTGCTGTCACAGCCTTTCACAGCCTTTGCCCGTGCTAGCAAAGCCTGCATGCTCTTCAAAGACTGAGTCCCAGGGGATCAGGGGAAGGGTGGTCTCCTGTGAGCAGAAATTCTCCTACTCCTGCTTCCATGAAGATGCCAAAGCCTTGTTTGCAGGCCTTTTCTGTGTTGCTGGTGGCTGAAAGCCTTGGGGGAGGCAGCAGGGGAGCTGTCCAGGAGGTGGGGCTGGGGGCAAGAGGGGCTGTTTAGCAGCAGATCCAGGCTGCAGATGAGTCAGATTGCAGAAAGGCAAGGTGGTTAAACCATGGATTTACCAGGAGCCTGGCATTTGTGCAATACATCTATTGCTATTAAAACCTCAAATTCTGTGGTCCACATGCTGCTCCCCCTGTGCAGGCCAGGGTGAGAGTCATGGATTCTGGTGATGGCCATACCCAGTAGGAGATCCCAGGCTGTGCTTCCCTCTGTCTTGCAAGACAGCTGCCTCTGATTCCATTACATTTTAGTCCACAACTAGCTGTAGCCCCCCAGGGCTGCTTCACTCATCTCTGTGTTATGATTCAGATTCGTAAGCCTTTTAAATTTGATAGATCATTTTCTTTTTTGTTAAATTGAAAGGGCTGTAAGGAACACCCAGTGACAATTTATTGAAAAGACTATTAACAATGAGGTTAATGACAGTGATACATTTCAGCTGTGATTCAACCTGGCAAAATAATTAGTACTTTCAGAAACACGGTGGGTTTTTTTTTGTTTTTCCACATGAAAGAATTAAATTCATAACTTTTATGACAGTCTCGTGGGCCCATAATTTTCCTTTAGTCTTTACCACAAAGGTTAAGATTTTGCCATTTCAAAGTTTTATATATAAATTCACTGCTCACAAACTCTACAGCACTACCAGCAGAGCTCTCCACTACAGCAGCACTTCAAAGAGATTCCAAAAGGCTTTCTGCATTTCCTCTGGTATCACAAGCAACACAACAGAAGGCATTACTGTGTTGACCCTGCTTTTACAGCGAGTCCAGGATCATCTTAACACCATACTCCTCATATAAGTTGTTGCCAAACCAGGAAAAATATTTCTGCTTCAGTGGATCAGAGGCACCATGGGAAAGGAGAGTTAATGGCATTAGTGTTCATAATAATCAGTTTTTTTCTGTCGTTCCAAGCCATATTTGTAGCTATAACTGAAGATGTTCCTTGTAGCCATTCCTGGCTTTGCTAACGATCTCTTATACCTTTGAAATTTAAGCTGCACATTTAAGATATAAGTGTATTTTGGTAAATTTGTTTTTGTTAGTAAGGAGTTTAAATTGTATTTGTGAAACAGTGCAACTCCAGTGCCCAGTTTGAAGTATGAATATGGTTTGAGTTCTTTTGTAGTGGGGGAAGACGTGCAAAGGCAGCTGGCATTCAATAACAAGTTTGATGACTTACGAAGATCATATCCATATCTTATATTAAAAGTGGAGTAAGTTAATTTTCCAAGCAAAATGCATTTATGTACATAACACACTTCTGTATGATGAATGTATTAAAGTCATCAAAGCATGAATTTTCGTTCAAGGGATGTAACATTTTCACTCTGTTTGAGCGTATCTTTGAGTTGTTTTGACATTAATAGTGACATGTTTAATAGATAAGAGGTGCATCATTTGTGACAGTTTCATTGCAGCTGAACTTTTGAAGAATTCATTTCTCCTTCCTTACACATGTTCAACCTCCCAAGCCATATGGTCTGTGTTCCTCAAGATGTTTTGCATTAGATCAGCCAACTAAGTGCATCAAAACGTGAGTTATCCCAGAAACGAGAGACAGGCTAAAGACTGAAGTACATGGCTGATTTTTTTTCTCCTGAGAAGTCTTTGCCTCCTGATTATATCATGCCCTCAGCTTGAGTGGTACATGCAAGTAATAAACTAATATTCCAGCAGTAATTTGCTGCATTGGAAAGTATCTCCCTATTAACTGGGAAGTATTTAGTTTCTTTTACCTACTTTATATGCAGGATGCTGATCCCTTTGGAGTCTTGAACTGATAAGAAAGTTTAAGAACATAGAAGTGTTTTCCTGCTGTTGTTGCTGACATTGAGGTGGCCAAAAGTGAATTATTTTTGGCTTCCAGCCCCAGCTTGTATGTAATACATTTCCTTAGCCTTCTGAGGTTTTTGTTTCAGTGCAGAGAGGGCTGATTAACTTTTTAGTATGTGAGCCACCCTCAGTGTACAAAATCAAAAGAAAGGAGGGTGTCACCTCTGTGTTTAGATGTCTTACCTTTCCTGCTTTTACTTCACTTTATATTGTTGATGATTAAAAAAATGGAGTGTTATCTGTGAATTCCATACTTTTCAATCTGAAAAATCTAAATATTTGCAATATCTAGCATGAGGTTTAAAACATAGGGTTTTTCTTCCAGGACTGTCCACTTCCCTTTCTTTTCTTTGTGTGCACCTGCAACATTTCCATCACCATTTCACCTTGTAAGGCTATGGCTACAATCCACAGAAGTGCCATGAGTCTGTTGCAGATACTCTTTGTGGCCATCTACAAGCACAAAAATTTCTAACACATGCTCCAAGGCCAAATGGATGGATTACTTAATTTTGTATGTCAGGTATTCTGACAAACAAAATACCTGACATACAAGTATTTTGTATGGTGACAAACACCTTGTAATGACAAGGTGTTCTTGCTCCTTTTCTGGATAGTCTGAACCAGTCAAGTGATCAGGAATGGCTTCAGGTTTCTCTTCCATTCACATGGGCAGAAGCAATTTGGCAAATACTTTGTGCAAGGGCCACCTTCTCATTACCATTTTCAGCTTTTACACACTTTCAATCTCCCGTTAGAGGTGAGATGAACTCTTGAGAACTACCCAGTTTCCCCCTCATGGCCTGGTGCTGTGCACCCTCCCTGGCTTTGTACCAGCTGCTGTGCCTGTGTTCAGAGCCAGCTGCTTTGGCCTCAGCTGGAGGCTCCCTGGTGCACTCTCCCTGGTGAGCTGGAGCCCAGCTATCAGTGATGAGCACAGGTTTTCTTCCTCTCTGCTCACACAAGGGAGAAGAGACCCCCACAGGCATGGCTGGTATTCCAACAGGGAACTTTGTGAATGTTCTCATACCTACTGCTGCCTTGACATCTCTGGCTGACCCCTGCAGCAGAGGAGAGGATGTTGGCCAATATGTGTAGGAATGTAAGGAAGCTTCTGTAAGATCTATGAAATTGCTGCATTAAGCATGGGATGGCAACCATTATCTCTTGATATTTTTCCTATTTCTTCTGTTTTGCACCCTGTGAGAGCAATCCCAACAAAATGATTATCCAACATGTCCCTCCCAAGTCCTTTTGCGTTTCCCCCACCTTACTTGGCCATAACCAAACTTGTCAGGGGAACATCAGCATTGGAAATCCTCCTAACTTAGGATGGTGATAATACAGACAACCAGCAATCTTCCTCTGTGAACCAAAGCTTCCAAGTGTCTCTTTCAAAAGTTCTCCCTTGTACTGTTTGAAAGGATGGTGTGATTGCATTTTCACATCATAGGATTTCTAAATGTATCTCCTTTATCATCTTGATATACTTACTGAGATATTTTTCCTTTAAACAAGCTGCAGGAAGGTATATTCAATTAACCTCTAGGAATGTATTTTATTAAAGATGCCAGATCTTTCTGTAGGGAAGAGGATTTGGGGTGGAAGTGACTCCAACTTAGTATTCAGATGTATTCCTCATCTTTTCTGTTTTTCCCCCCCGAACACACCACGCACAGGCAGTGCATTGTAAGTGCTGTATACAATACCTGTTATGCCAGCTTGCTTAACCTCAAGTCAGAAAGAAATGACAAAAACTGTGCTGTTTAGTAAGAGTAATCTCAGTTGCATGATCTCTTCTCAAATGTCTATTTTTCTGTTTTATGGCATGGTGAAGGATTATGTTTGGGGGGAGGATTTGGTTTGGTTTTGGGGTTTTTTTGTGTTTTGCTATTAGTCCAGATGACTTCCAACCTGTTATCAAACAATGGTATGTAACTATTATGTTATAAGGCTTAATCTGATTTGATTGACAGTTTTACAACCACAGCAGGGAGTGATAAGACACATCCTTTGTGTGGGATAAGGTGTTTATTTTTTCTCAATAAAGAATCTTTTGTTAAAAATTGCTATGAAACTTTATGTGTTATGCTGGTTTTGGTGGTTTTTTGAGGGTTTTGGGGGTGTTTTTTCTTTTATTGGTTTTTTGGTGTTTTGTTGTTTTGGTTTTTTTTTTTTTCCTCATAGGAATTCTGTATCACTGTAGCAATGACACAGTTAACACATTCTGAGACATGCTGTCCTCGACAGCAGTGGTTATAACACCTGAACTGCAGGGCAGGTGAGTCTCCTGTCCTGCTGGATGGGTGCTGTACCCCATTTGTTCAGATGGGAAATCCTACTGGAAATGACCGTGGGCTGCTGCCCACCCTGAATTTTCTCCCCAGGGAGGGCCTAGTGTGATGTCAGTGCCTGTTCATGGGTGTGGAGGGAAACACAGGGAAAAAAAGGAAAAAAGAAGCCTTATGCTGGAGAGCTTTCATTGTTATAGAAAGGGTTTGGCCACAGAATGCACCCAGACTGCTCCAGAATCTGGTAAAATGGATACAGCCATTCAGATTCAAGCTGGTCTCTTTGCAGGATCAGAATCAAGGTAAGACACTCCTCAGACTGCTGGTAGTGGAAAGGAAAGTGAGGATTTCAGGCCAAGACAGCAAAAGGTAGCAGAACTGCCCAAGGATCCTGCTGCCAATGTGCAGAGGAACCTGGCAGAAAACAGTGAGCCCACTTCTCTGACAGCCACAGAAGACAATACCCTCAGGTGGTATAAACCGATGGCTTTCCATCAAAAAGGGTTCTGAGAATGAGTCAAGCACTGCCTGACAGAAAGATTACTTTTTAAAGGCCGCTCTGTGCAGAAGCAGATGGCTCGTTCCACTCCTGAAGTTTGCCTCGTGCAAGTGAGAAGGTCTAAATATTCCTAAACTGCTGCTACTATTAAACTTCACAGATAATCCTTCCTACCTCTTGCAAACACTCCTGTCAAATTTAGATTAACATCTTTCCTTCAGTGTAGGTGAGGGCACTCCTGAATTGTACTGACAAGCAGAGCATTTTACATAACACACAGAACTCGGCAATTCTGTGTTTGTTTTCCTCTCCAAGTGACTCTATGTGACAACGTGTGAAGTATGTACAGATGGCAAGAACAGTTATGTTATCAAGTTTGTTTCCTCTGCCAATGGTTACTGAAAAATAATTCTAGCTCCCCATCTAAAAGTATAAATAAACGATGAAACAAAATATCTTTTCCTTCCACTGGCAGAACAGACACTTCAAAGTTTTTCCCAAAGCAGCTATACACGACTAAATGGGACAAGAAATCTTCTGAAGATGGTTGTATTTCTCATTGATATACTTTTCAAAGTAAATCATCTGTTTAGCCCCTAATATTTTTTTTAATACTAATTAGGTGTCCCATTATATTTGTTACTTGCATAGCCTGTAAGCTGATAGAGATACAAAAAAATGAGGTGATTACTGAAGGGAAGCTTCATTTCACTGTACATCTGGATCTAACCATGGGTCCTGAGGACATTTGGCATGCCAGAACCAGCTGGGAAACCTTGGTTTTTTTCGCAGTTATCCAGGAAATGTTTTGGTTTTGCACAGCTGAGAATGCTTAGTTTGTATTGAAGAAGCTGAAAAGCCCAGATGCAAGAAACTTTCCAAATTAGTTGAAAACCCTAACCCCTTTTCATCAAAAGCAAGAAGTTTGACTATGTTTTCAGTTTGCTTTCTAATGAAAAATGAAATAGGTATGTCAAATAAAGAAACTCAGTGATGGTCTAAGTGCAGCCATATTGGAGAGTTTTCAAAAAGGAAACGAAAAAACATATGAGTCTAGAAGGTCAAAACTATGAAACATTTTTATTACAGAAAGAAAAGGGACAGAAAGAAGGAAAATAGCATTTCTGATTCTTTTCTTTTTCTGAATACTTTTCCTTGAAAAGAAAATGCTATTTCTTGCATTTTTTAATGGTTGAGGAGTTGTCAGTGCCTTTGCATAGGTTTTGTTTGAGTGGAATTGCCTTTTGTTGGTATTTTCATATTCAAAGCATCACAGCTGAAGAATAATCTTTTTAAAAATATGAAGGTAGAGAATAAAAAATATCTACAAGGAAGCAGGACATTTTTTGTGATGTTGCAGTAAATGTATAAATAAATTCTGAATTCCTTCATTTGTAGTACTCTTTGCTTTTACCTCCTTCAACTTACAAAATGTTAATTTTCTTTATATTCAAGATGGTAGTCATCAGTTCTTTTATGAATGCAATGAAACTTTTCTTTTAAATTCTGTATGTACAGACAAGCACTGAAAAATTAACGATTATTGTGAGGTATTGAACAGGAGAGATGAAAATTTTCAGCTTCTGTGGTGATATTCAAGTGGGATTCAGTAAACATCTGCAGTGTTTTTCAAGTAATTCATAAAACAAGACTCATTTATTTGAAACATGATGAAAACGAAATCTTTGTCCAACATAGATGATTAAAAATGTAAATAAGTGAATTAGAAATTGTTTCTTAACAATTAACATTGATATAATTGAAAAAATAATTCAGTTAATCCAGGAGAGTCCATTGAGTTATTCACTGACACATTGCTGGCTCCACTTTAACACATTTTATTTTTGACATTTGCACATCTTTGACCTTAGGTCAATTTAACTGTTTGAGATATGATCCTTCCAGTCAGCTGATGCAATAAAAATAAAGATGCAGGATGTCATCACCTTGTCAAGCCCTGAAGCCATCTCTAAAAGGTCAGTCGTTCCCTTCCAGCTTCTGGTGGAAAATCCTCTCCCAGGATGTTGGCTGTCAGTGGAGGGATCAGGAGGCCTGAGGTGTGAGGGGATGGAGGTGACACATGTGCACTGCTGCTCCAGCAGCAAACAGAGAATAGGGACAGCTTTGTGCACCAGGGAAACCTTCTCACCCTGGAATCTTTGCAGCATATTTTGTACAGGTTTCATGTTTGATTTCCAGTTTACTCCCTGGATGGGCTGTGTAGTGGGACACCCTGCACTGCTGGCCAGGCTGGTCTGTCTGCACAGGGAACCTTAGTGCTGTCAGCAGAGAATCAGGTCCTTAAACAGGATTTAGGAGCATTCAGGATGGTACAGCATGTGCTGTTCAAATGTGGATTCTGATTTTCCTTAGCTCTCAGAGTAACAGTAAAAAAAAATATTTCCTCTGGAACTTCTGACTACTGCAAAATTTAAATTTTGATCTTGCACTTTTTCTGATAGTTACACATGCCTGAAAGATACTTTAGTAATGTAAATCAAGTGAATATCATTGGAGAAAATCTCTGTCTGAAATATTAATTTGACAAGTTGGAGACTGGAAGAGAGAGAATCCAAGATGACTGGTACAAAGCAGAGCTTTCCTTTTCACATGTACAGGTACATTCCAGAAGAAGGAGTTCCAATTCTAGTTAAAACTACCAGTGGCAACAATTTAAAAAGCTGTTCATGATTATGCATTTCCTGGCAACTGCCCATCATGCCCCTTTCAAACATATACAGTAAGGTTGTGTTAGTTTGGCCTCCTAGAGGGAGAAAAAAACCTCACTCATCAAACAGACATCAGGGACTGTAAATAGGGAATATTGGTCTTTGTTCTTTAATAGGAATTGCATAAAGATCTTTAAGTTTAAGACAAAGGGAAATGGTGAGACTGCCTACAGGGATTGTGTTTTCATTTACAACGAGTAGCACAAAGGAAAGAGCTGCTAAATTTAGTCAAACAAGGGCCATTTCCCAGAATGTACAAATATGCACATGAACCTGGTATCTCTCCACTGCAGTAGGGACCAGTGTGTATTTTCCATTATTTTTCATGAAAGAATAAGTTGACCCCTTCCTCCTAAGGATTGTTTTAAATACCTTCTTTGATCTAGTGAGTAACCATGCACTTTATAACACTTGAGTGGGTTTTTGCAATTGCTTTGAATTTAACTAACTTCATTTTGTCCAGTAGGAATTAGAAGACTGACTTTTTAGGCAGCAGAGCTAAATCACCACTGGATGCTTTTGATATTTCCAATTTATATTCTTATATTTTATAGCTAAAAATAGGATGTGAATCACAAGTATAGGTAATGTGCATGTACTGGAGTTGATTTGCAAGGTTTAGCATCCCTGCAAAGAACTACAGCCAGGATAAATAGGATTTGTAATCCAGTGTGCCTAACTTTTACCACAGAAGTAACACCAAAAAACATTTTGTTTGTGCTAACAGCCTGCATTGACTTCCTCTGAATCAGTGCAGCAAATGTGAAATAGTTTATGAGTAAAACTCCGGGATTTGCTCCACTCCAAGTACTATTCTCCCTGTGTTAAAGCAGAAATGACTTTTTATAGAGGTTGTGGAAATATTCCATCCAGTGCTATCTAGAGGTGCTTTTTTTATTATTTTTTCCAGCGTCACTATTGATATGTTCCACTCACTTTTTGTCCTCTCAGAAGAAAAGATAATCTTTACAGCCAAGTCATATTGTTCTTAGCCCTAATTGCAGCAACTTGATTATATTTTAAGAGGTTTAAGTGGAAAAATCCTGTATTCTGTATTTTTGATTGAATTTCTCTTCCTTGCCTCATAGGTGTTTAAGATGAGATCCCACACTGCTGATAATCCTGGAGACCTCAGAAGGATCCTTCCAGTCTGTGTTAACCTGTGATTTTTGAGTCCTACCTATATAAAAAACAAATATAAATGCATTCACTCATGTAATTGAAATTGTCATGCTTGTGGGGGAATTATTTTAAAAAAAATGTTGAATGAACATTACATTTAGCACAAATTCTGAGTTTGTGCTTTAGAAGGGTGAAAGAAATGTAGTTACCAAACCAGAGACAAGAAATGGAGCTGATAATGCTTTTCTAGATTCGACACTTGCTTGTTATATTATACTCCTAAATTTCATAGAAAATGCACACAAATGGGATTTTTGCCATCCTGTAATTGATGAGTAAAGAATTGCAATAGAGAATTGAAGATATGTTTTCAAGTTTTTCCTTTTTTTTTTCCATTATGATATATTGGAGTTTAGACTTTTGATATAAGCTAGTATTTAACCATTATTTTTTGCCTAGCTTTAGTAGAGAGGAAGATAAGTAATTACAGCAGAGTAATTTTGACAAATAGAATTTAAAAGACTGTTAAATAAACAGCAAAATAATTAAATTTGCTATATAAGTTTTATATTATGGATGAAAATATAAATGCATCCAAAGTTATACAACAAACTCTACTATAATGCAAAAGACTTACTTTTGGCACAAATTAGAAAATTAATCTCAATGAAGAGTCAAAAATTCCAAGGCATCCATATATGTAAATGGGTACAATAAATTAATATAAAAAAGGGATGGTTGAAGAACTGCTTGTTATACAAACTTGTGGTAATGTGCATGAAATCAAAATGTTATATGCATTGTAACACAATTGTCCTCCAGCATTTTAGGCTAAGCATACACCTAAAATAATCTTGTTCAATCAGATGGTCAATGTGCTTGTATTTTCTTTAGAAAAAAACCCAAATAATCTGGTGTATGCTCGGAAACAGAGCAGCTAAAAATAGTTGAAAGAGCTCCATACCTGTGGGCATATTCTTGCTACAGGAGCTCTTATGTAAACTACTTTCTGTTTGGTGTTTCCCTCTTTGGCAGCACACTCTGAAGCATCCCCTGTCCCCGTGCAGGGCTGAGCTGTGCCGCTGCCTGTCCGTGTTTGCCTGGGCAGGGGCAGGCTGGGCTCCCTTCTCTGGGGCAGGGGCAGTGCAGGCACACAGGCTCAGGGCTGCCTGGTCCCTGCCTGGGGCTGCCCAGGGAGGGCCAGGGGACAGCTCTGGCCTCCTGAGGGCTGCTGGAGGCAGTCCCTGGTTATGGCAGCATCTGCAATATTTGGGTGGCTTTGTCCTGGCTGAGGTAGAAAGCTGGCACTTCTGTGTCACTGTGAGAGGAGGAGGCACCAGGTGTCTAAGGCAATAAGAGTTTTCCAGAAGAACTTGAAGTGGCTTTATTTTAGAGGTTAGTGGCTTTATTTTAGAGGTTAAGGACTTTCTGACATTGGTGATTTCTTTTTTTTTCCTATGCAATTTGATCTCTGCGGGTAGATAAATAAATGTAAATTCAAGTGTATTAGGATCTGGAAACAACTATACATAAGGAAGGCAGGAAGGAAGCCTAGGATATTTGCTAGAATAAACCTTTCTTAAGGTAACCATTTTAGTTTATTTTAGTTCTTATTCGTAATTGCTTGAAAATGTGTTGGCATCATGTGTTGAGCATTGCACCACATTTTAATCTCTCCCTTGTTTCCTTTTTATATTAAAAAAATCTTTTATCATTAAAAAAATCTATGAGTTTCTATTCAACTGATCAGGAGCTGTAGAAGATATTGCATCTGCATTAACTCTGTAATGATGTGACATCTTGGTATGACTCACGATAAACTTAAAAAATTATGTTTAATATCAATTAAATAGCTTGTGCAAAGTTAAATAAAATGCAGCTAGGGAAAACTAAAAGTTGTGGGTGTTTGTCTTAAAGTAAAACAGAAACTAAGAGCTCCTGTCTAAATTATGAATATTTGAATTGATGAATTCCTTAAAATGTCCTCCTATTCACTGCTATATTGTTTCAGTTAGGGGAGATGCAGAGAACACTGCAAAGCAATGATAATTACTTGAGATTAAACACTACCACCAGAGAATCGAAACAAAGGCTGATTTGCCAGACTGAGCCCACCAGCCTTTATTGTAGAAAACAATGCAGTCCTCTGTCTTTGTCTTACAGCTCACTTTCCTTTCAAGCAGATTAGACAAGTCCTTCTCACAGCCTTTCAATTCTAATCACATCCATTTTCCATTTCTCCCTTTTCATGTGCTCTTTCTGAGAAAACTAACTATAAATGATCTGACTTTACCCTAGCCCTTGGCTTGCCTTTCCTTCCCCTCTCACAACTCTGCCTTTTATCTCTTGGCACTGGATGTAGAAGTTTCTTGCCTGCACGGTGTCTGATCTTATCCTCACTAATACCCCAGCGACCTTCACTTAATTCATCTCAAGATCTCTCCTGTATCCCTGACTTTCCCTCCCTTATCATTCTTCTGAAGCTCTCTGCTTTTTTTTTTTTTCTTTTTTTTTGCTTTTTATTTTTTTTTATTGCCACCATCAGTGCAATGAGGATGCTGCTCAATAAAACCCCATGGCCCATGCAAGTATCCAAAATTCATCTTTTGTTGCTAAGATTCTCCAGCATTCCCATTACCATTTATCTGGAGATAGCAAAGTCACAGTTCCTGCGTCTTGATTTCACCGAAACCTCTAAAGAGAAGAACCAGTTACAAAGCTTCTTTCATGCAGATTCAACCAGTTTTCTGACAGCTTTTCTCCTTTTCCATGCCATGTCTAGCAGAGCTGTCTCAGAGCACAAGGTGACCTGCTGTCCTTACCTGGGTTATTGGCAGACCCACTGTTGTCCACGCTTGTCTCCACCTGCCCACGTACAGTCAGTGTTCATTCAGTACAGTGCCCTGGGACTCCTCTTCCTCACCATCAGATTCTCATTTACATGATTTCCCTGTTGGTTGTGAAGAAGCCCCTGCCTTGTGTTGGCTTTCCAGGCCACATTGTGCATGTCATCCCTCATCTGACTTGCACTATCCAGGCCCTGTGTGTTCCATCTCCATTGCCGGAACCAAACCACTGCATCTGTCCATGGGTGTGCAAATACCAAATTCTTTGCTTTGATTTTGGTGCCACTTTCCTCTACCAAGATTTTTCTCCTGTCTTGTTCCAGCCAGTCTCCTCTCTGTGGAAACATTTCCTCCCAAGCAACGTGATTTTCCACAGTGTAGCCATGTGCCTTCTCAGCTGCTTTTGAACTATCAACTCTCGTTTTGTTAGCCCAGGTTATTCCTTGTTAAAACCCACAAAAACAGATTTTTCTTCTTGCCATGCTTTGGCACATTCTTGGAATATTAATAGGTAAAATACCTCAAAAATTCCTTTCAGTTACTACTGTAAAGCTACATGTTCTTACTGTCCATTTGACAGTGTTAAATGCAGAAGTGTGCCAAGGCTTCTTCTAGTCACTAACCAGTTTTTGTCTTTGTGTTTTTCATTCATTTTTTCTTAAAATTCGATTGAAATCGGTTTAAATGTCTTTTTTTGTTTGTTTTTTAATGAGCTGATTCACAGCAGAAATTTATGTGTGGTTTTTTTTTTTTTTGCACTTGGAAAAAGAACTCTTTGTAGTAGAATTCTTTTCAATCTTCTTGCAAGATCACATCTCCTTCCCCCACTCCCTCACTCTTTCTTTGCAAGCAAGAGCTTAACTTTCACATCTGCATTTCTCATTAAGACCTGACTGTTCCCATGAGAAGCTCAGAATCTCTCTATTTCTGATAGATTAGAAATCTAGCAGATGCAATTATAAAGCAGATGATAATAAACTGTTTGATGTCAAAGCCTTTGAAATTGTTTTATTTCCAGCCATCCTTAAATTCAGTTTCTTATTCCCTTTTTCTAAAATACATTTTTTGAAGTAAGGATATTTTGTTGTCACTGTAAGGCAGATACCTGGAAGCTGAACATAATGTGTTTATCTTTCTCTGAGTTTCAGCAGGCTGTCAGTTTAAAAAAATCAAATTTGAAACCTGTAATTTCTCGGAGGTCTTTAATTTTGTTTTTAGCAGTCTGCTTCATTTCTGATTTCCATTATTATTTCCCTCTGGTGATGCCTCCACAGACCTACAAAAGCAGAATATAAGAGATGAGTTGAATATGGAAGATCTCCAGTGCCTTTGGAAAAACAAGCATAATTCTCTCTTCAACAGCCCCAAACAAAACAGTAACACACTGTTTAGGTATGATTAGGTATAGCTTCACAATATTTCTGTGTGAGAGAAAACAGCTAAAAAAGAACTATAAGCAGTTTGGATTAATCATAGTACAGTTTTTATGTCTGTAAAGACAAATGTGCCAATTTTCTGCTGTTTCTTAGGTCTCATTTCTGGTACATTTTAAGAAGTTAGTACTCTGTACTACTAGAAAAAAAATGTATGGGGAAGCTCTGGCTGCTTTATTCTAGTTATCTGAAGTTAATTTTTCTCTCCTTATGAGGAGAAAAAACCCTGATGCCTGGTCTTCAGCAATCACGGTTTGTAACCTTGGAATTGTGAAGAGTTCATTCCAGTATAAACTTATACTGAAAGACAGCCCACAGGATGAAGTTCCAGGATATTTTTATTTTTTCACAACAGAGGTTTCAGAATATACAATATCTGTACTTTGATTTTAATAGAGAAAGTGAAATTATAACAGTAAATCCATTATTTTCTAGATCCAAAACTTGCACTCTCAGAGGGCACGTTCAACTTCTAACTGGTCTTAAAGCCTCCAATTTGGATGCTTCCCCAAAAGAATTTGCTGGGTCCAGCCAGGCCTGCACATATTCCACTGCTTCATGAGTTTGGGCCCCATGCCTCCATTCTCATGGCCCTGCAGTTCCAGCTATTGGGTAAAAGAGGGAGAGCAAAGATGTCTATACATGAACCTCACTTAAAAATGATTCCAGAAGGATGCTGTATTTTTGTGCCTTGAGCTTGAGCCAAAAATCAGTGAGGGCATCAGAATTTCCTTGCACATATCAGTTTATGTTGCCTCATATATCAGCTGGCACATATCACTTGCCAAAGTGGTGAGTTCAGTCCCGTATCTTACTGCTCACATTCAGCTTAGAAGATTATTAATTCTGTTTCAGAAAGATTTTTGTTCCTAAAAGGTGTTTTTTCCCCTGCATGATGTCTGTCAGCCTGATGGAGATTAAACCTCTGCCCCCAAACTTTGCCTTACATGAGACACAAACCCTTAGGTCACCATGGCCATGTCAACAGTCCTGGTAGATCTGCAAAGCTGCTGTGTGGAGAATGTAATTAACAGCTGAGGCTTTACCAAAGCCCAAAGCCAGTGCTTTCACTCTTGAAGAGTCTGCTGTAATAGATACAGTTTCAGGGAACCCAGTTCAGTGCCCTGTCTGCAGAGAAGGTTCCCTAATCCAGCTCAAAATTTTGGCCATATGAAGGGTCAGTGCCTTGCAGTGCCTTGTCAGGGAAATGCTCTCAGAATGTGCATGTACTAACAAAGATCTCATGTTTGTGCAGCCCATTCATGATCTGAATGAGTTAAGTATGTGTGAATGTAAATAATTCAAGTAGGAGTGCTTTTCTAAGGTTTTTGAGAACCACAAGGCCTCTTGGAATATCTGCCAATCTAGATAAATGCTTATAACAGTGCAGTAAAAGTATGTCTCTTGCCTAAATTATCTTAAATATACTTTCCAAAAGTAGGTTGTTGGCTGTGAAATCTGTTTTTTTGTCTGCTTATTAGGAATTTTTATTTGCATGTATGTGTTATACGATTCATAGAACAACATCTCAAATACTGATTATGTGAAATAAACTAATCTTTTTTTCCTGACTTAAAATGCTCCCTTTAGTCACCTTTCCCTCAAGGTGTGACATTAATTAATTCTATAAAGGCCTGTCATATCAGTTTCATTTTAAATGGGGTGCATATAATTTCTTTAACAGGGAAAAAACCTGTTACTTGTGAAAATGATATTTAATGTAAGTTGGCTGAGCTGCAGATTGAGTGAATTAACATATCCATTAAAATCTAGTCTAAGTGCAAGATTTACTTTTGGGTGATTTCATTGACCTAAGAGGGTTTTATGTCTAATTTGGCTTCTCTGGGGTTTTGACACTATTGCCTGAGCTCTTAAAATATAAAAAATAGTCTGGACTTCTGACACCCCTTTTAATTAAATTCAGTGACATCCACAATATGATGAGACTGTTAATACAGGCCTAGAACATGAAGGCATGGTGCTCTATCTCCAGCAACTCAATCTGCAGCCTTTTTTTCTGTTTGTTGGGGGGACAGACCTTTCCTCCCAAAGGATTTGGCTTCAAGAGCTCTGGCTCCTGATGCTGTCTGGGCCACCACAGACAGTTAAGTCTTCTGCAGTTCCTATTTATATAGATTTTGCCACAGCCAAATGCTAAAATGTCAACATCTGATATCATTTCTGCTTACTCATGGTTTTGACCTCTACCTTTGAGAACAAAAAGATTCAGATGATTTGGGGTTTTGTTGAAACCAGTCTATGTTTAGAGCGAAAAAATACATCAAAACATTGGAGACACATTTTTTTTAACAGCTTCTGAGGACATCAGCTTGCTCGTTGGTTTATGTATGTGCCTCTTGAGAGGCACAGTGGCCAGATTCAGAAGGCTGAGGAGGAATCAGTCAGACACAGAATGTTCTTTGCCCTGCCTTGTACTACAGTGCATCAGTATAAATGAGCAGGATGTGAATCTTTGCATGTTTTGGATTGGGAGCAGAGTTGTACTTCGGAATATACTCCAAAGTTCTTGACAAGCCAGTTTAAAATATTCCATGTGCAGAATAGTTGTACAAAGCCCTGTGTTTCACTGGTCCATCATCCAGCTTTCCTCCACTCACCTGCTGGGGCTCATCAGCTGCTGTCTGTGTTGGATACAAGCAAAAGGATTTTCTGTGCTGCAAATGCTGAGCACTTGTCTAAAGGAGATGGGAGCTTTTGAAAGCCACCCAAAAGAAAACAGAAGGGTCACAACAGAGTTCAAACAAGCCAGCAGGCTTTCCCATGCTGATGACACCAGTTGGTAGCATATACCAGATGATGGCGTAGCTATGGAGGCTTTAAAGAGAACAATAAATGTTCTAGTATTTTTATAATCAGGTCTGTAAGAAGCAGCATGTTGTCGTGTTGTAGCAGGAAGAGAAATTTCAGCTGCTCTTAGGTAGATGCTGCTCTTTTGCACACAATCCCAGATGAGCAGAATTAAATTTGCCCTGTTCCAAAGGCTTGTGCTCAAATGAAATTCTGAGATCTGTGTGAAAATCCTTTAATTGGCCAGGTCTTTTGGTTATTGGCAGCTCAAGCCAGAAACTTTTACACTCGGCTGTTCAGGTATGAAGTTTTTGGAATAGATGAAGTTTCATTTTAAATGCAGTCTAGCATTTTCTTTCTCATCCAGAATATGTTGTAATTGCCAAAAGGTACTTATATTTGAATGACAACTATGTTAAAAAGCATTTTCTTCAAATGAGGGCAAAGTTTTCAGCTGTTTCTTTGTCTTACATATCTGTTGGCTTTGGTTGGTTATTTTTTCTTTGCTGTAGTTGTACCTACTCATGGCTGGATGTGTTCTGAAGAAACAAGTGGTCAGATATCTTGGTTTCTGGTCTGGTCTTATTCAGTGAAGGACATAGTGATTGTAATATAACGATTAAAGATGAATCCCTGGACTGATTCTCAGAGACCTTTCTGGTGTATAGATTCTTTCTCAGTAGAGGAAATATAACAGGGTTGCTTTTTTTCTCATTCCTAGATGTTAGATGAAGTATTTTGAAATTAAGGTTTTTGTATTACATTTATGTTGTGACATTAATAGTGAAAAATGATGTGATAGGTCCCTTTATCAAATTATCAAGAGAATCATCTTTCTTATGGCAAAATAATTTCCTCTAATAGGTGCATATAAGAAACTGATGTAATTTTATTCTATTAATTTCATTTCACCTTTGTTATTTTAAGTTCTGGTAATGTGGTTTCCATATTTATTCAAATACTGAAAAATATTTATTGACTGGCAAAATTTATTCTGCTCCTCTGCAAGTATTTCTAAGGATGAAATGGAGTGGTGAAATTTGGATTCAGCCTTGCTTAATGCTAGGGGTTTGGCTTTGGTCATATTTTTCAATGTGAGTTTCTGGTTCAATTGTTTTCCTTAGTACAGTATTATTTAAATTCTTATTTTAAAAGTGATAGGTGGAATGTGCTCTTTTTGTTATCAACTTTATGGACATGAAATGCAGTAGCTTGGGAATAGAATGTAGCTCTAGTTGTATGCATAGCCCTACACTGACATGCCTTTCAAACCAGATTTTATGAAAACACTGAAGGATACACCAATTGAAATAGTGTTTCTGGGAGTTTTGGCTAAAAAGACTGGTTTACTGATTCCAAGTTGAATCAACATCTGTCCACACATGGGATTGTATTTACACTAATTTAAAAAGTTATGCCATACAAGCAGCTACTAGATTCAAATGCACACATAAAATTTGTGTTTGTTTATTCTTCTGTTACAAATCATGTTTTGATTATGACACATTTGATGTTACTCAGGCAAAGTCTAATTGAAATTTTTTGAGTTCTTTCTGCATTTTTCAGGATGGATAGGTATATAAGAGATGGTATTTTTTCATTCAGAATATGCTGAAATTGAAAAATATGGTTACATTTGAATAAAAACTATTCTAAAAAGTCTTTTTCTTCAAATAAGGGCAAACTTTTCAACTGCTTCTTTGTCTGATACCTTTTATGTGGCAATGAATTTTAAATCAGTTGTTCAGTTTGTCATCTACTTGTCTTCATATTTTAAAAGAGAGATTAAAGGAAAGACCTGTATAAAACAAAACATGAAATTGTAAATGATTACTTAGTTTTACAGTTTGGGAGAGTATCTACCTGTGATGATCATGTGCATGGTTTTCAATACAGAATGGATTTAGGATTGACCTTGTTTATTATTTCAGAGTAATAACATTGCTTCTTGTAGCAAAATAAATATAGCAATTAATCATCTGGGACAAGGTAGGGCTACCCCATCACCCATATATCATCTATGGGTTGTTCTAAAATTAATTTGAAGTACTGTCATGTGGCTCATAAATTTAGTGGTAAAATTATTGAGAAGTGGGGAGTTACTGAACCAGCATTTTTAAAGAGCAGGGACCATCTTTTGTACTTCTACTGATCCTGAAAGCAGAAGGATCTCTCTTCAGTATTGATCTTCTCTCCCTACAGTGAGGGTAGCTTGGCTGCTACAAAAAACCTGCCAAACTCTTTTTCTCATGGTTCAAGTGGTGCTGTGAGACCCTAAAATTTGCACTTTCTTTTCCTTTAGCCCATATATTGAAGGGAGTTATGTATCAGGAGAAGTGGCAGTTAATGCAAGAAACTGTTTATTTTCTCATGTAGACTGTCAAGATACCTAAACTGAAACTGTTCAGAAAATATTCTGGTTAAAAAAAAAATAAAAAAATTGCAGGATAATATTCACTGCTGAAACAGAAGCTTTGGACAGGATTGTGTTATTCAAAAGCTTTTGGTTTAGTCCAAGCTCCATAATGGAGTTGTGGTTTAATTCAGGGTGACATCTTTTTTGATTAAACTTGTGTTGAGGAGGTGGTGTCTGATGCTGCAGAATCTTTGAGTACACACCTTTATGTTAAGCTGCCATCCCTCAGATTCATGAGTAGGATCAGTTGTGCTTTTCCATTGAGTGGATTTGATCTTGACCCAGCACAAAGCCTGACTCCATAGCCAGTGCTCACAGGACATGCTGAACCAATGTTCACCAGATGCTTCTTTTCCTGTTTATTTGCAGCAAAACAACTGCAATGGGAATTATTTATATGTGGGAAACCAAAGGCATCCTTGTTTCAGATACAGGGTAACAGCAGCCCAAAGATTTCATTTCAAGAATTAGATATTTGGTGTTTTAAGCCCAGAGCAGATCTTTTGCTATGTAGGGTATGGAAGTGCCTTGCTTTCACACTCATGTTAAGGGGTGGTATTTTTTCATCTGAAACAGTGGTTTTCAGTGCGGGAAAATAGTTTCCATTTGACTTTTTATTCTGCTCTTGGTAGAACTGTGTGTGTTTGGGATTCTGTCACAAAAGTTTGTATTATATTCTATGAACTTCAGGTTCTGGGATACATAAAAGAATATTTAAATAAATTGTTATGGGATTTGATGCATCCCTTTCTACACGGAAAACAGATTTGGTGAAGCAACATCTCTGTAGAAGTTGATCCTTCAAGACTGTGCTAACTGTTCAAAGAAAAAATACTTTTTGGGAAATAGTAGGCTGCTTTACTAAATCTCATTTAGACATGATTAGGTTTTCTTTGAGCTTTGATAAAATACCATAAACTTTTATATCTTCAAGTTATGATCTTGCCCTCTCTACAGAGTCAATTAAACCTGTCAAATGGTATCCTCAATAACATGAGCATAAAAAAGGGATAAGCAGCAATACTTGTCTAGCCCTAACTCATCTTGCAATCAATGTACATGTTTATAGTTTTATTCAGCAGCAGACCTGTTTTAATAAGAACACATATTTCAGATACCAATAAAACTGGGTATTTGGTGGAAGTTGAAAGAAGACTAACAGAATTGAATTTTTTTCTAGCAGCAGCTAGTAAATCTTTGATCCATACATAAACGTCTGCCATTTACATCCTTGTCTTATTCAAATCTAGATTTATCTTATTTGCAGCCTAATATAGAAATCTGCCAAATTTAACTTGGTAACCTGAGCTAATTTGATTCTTCCATCTGCTTTCAAATAAGGAATGACATCTAAATATTTTCTCACAGCATATAGAGAACCTGATCATCTCTCTAAGGAATACTTTTCATCCTCAACAGCCAAAATGCTTTAATGGTAGTGGATTCTCATTCACATCAAAAGGTTCCTTAAAAGTTTTTAATGGATAGCAGTTTAATGGAGATTGTTCCACTCCATCTGATTGTACAGGAACATTTCCAATAGCAGAGGAAAGCAGGCAGATGGTTTTGGACTCTGAGAACACTTTAGACACTGAAGTGGTACCCAGTAATTTGGCTCTAAAAACTACATCCAAGGTAATTTCTGGAAACATTTAGGACATGCAGAACGAAGTTGTATGCTTTGAAATTGTCAAGGATATAGTTAATAACAGTGTAAAGTTCTTAATTCAGTTATTGCCTGTCTCTTTTCTTACTGCCTTGTAGTTTTTTTAAGCAAACCTGCTCTAAAGTCCCTTGCTTTTGAAGATACTGAGCTGAAATATTGCCTCAGCCTGATTGTTTGTCCCATGAGACTTGATGAAATAAAACACAAAACTGTGTAGATGCCACAAGAAAATACCAACAGACTTCAACTTCTCTTTTGCTGCTGTTATTTCCAGTATAAATAGCACTGCTGGGCTTTAGAATAAGAACAGAGCTTAGTGAACAGGAATAAGCAAATATGGGTGTCTTGCAAAGTACCTTGTTGGATGACTGAGTTAAATCTATGGAGTCATAAGCCTGTAAACTTTTCATAAAGACTGCTGAAGGAAATGTAAACATGAGCAAAACCAATGCATTTTACAAGGAATTTGTGATCATACAGACTTCCTGTAAAACCATCTAGCACTAACTCATCTTGCAATCAATGGATAGGTTTACAGTTTCATTTAGCAGCAGACCTGCTTTAATCAAAAAGATTAATAGAATCTGAAAACTAGCTCTTTAGATACTGAAGGTAATTAAAATACCCTGAAATCTTTCCTCTGCAACTACCATGGTTAAATTGTAAGGAGATGATAAATTATTCTCATTTTTAGAAAGATAATAAGCTTTTAAAACATCTGAATTGTTGTCTCAGTCCAGACCTTTCAGCAAAGCCCTTTGCCTGGTGCTGATGCAGAGTCTGGACACGTTGCCTGTAATGTTGGAGTTCTGCCTAAAAAAAGATGCCAAGTTTAAAGTAATCTTTGAAGTCCAGTGATGAAACTGATATTGCTTTGGATAAAATTACCATTTAAAAGAGAATAGTAATAGACAGACTCTGAAATGAGTACATTCTGCCAAATGAGTTATTTGTGCTTTCGATGCATGTATTTCAACAGTTACCAATTGTTTTAGATGAAGGAAACTAATAAGACAAATGTCAGAGAAGGCCTTTAATTATGATATATTGACATATATATTTATCTTTAAAATTTTAAGAATACAATCTCATCTACGTGAAGGTCAGGTAGATGAAAGGAAATGTCGATCTCAGCCTGTAATTTGCTAGTTTGAAATCCAAGAACAGAAGCCACTTTCATGCACCTTGAGCACCCATGTCAGAAAGCAACCTGTGCTTCCAATGCAGCCCAGTGAATGAAAAGTGATTCATCCTGGAGATTCAACATCCTTCTCTCCTCTTCCCTCTGTATTTTGGGAGGTTAACAGTTCTGATGGAAAAAATTCTTTTGATGGATTAAGGACCCCTGGAGACAGTACAGGGATCCAGAATCTGTGCTACAAGCTTTCTTTCCCTTTTTATCCCTTAGGTGTTTTTCTCTACGTATGATAAACCATGAAAGCACCTTTAACCTGTAAAGCACCAAACCCCTTTGGGCTCCACTGTGTGCAGTTAACTGGAGTTGATTTAATTTGGTAACATTTCTGTCCATTTAAAGTGGATATGTTTTCTTCCTCATCCCCAGTTAGACTTTTGTAACTCTAATGGATTTGACAGGTTATGTCTGTTTCATGTTACATTATATCAAGTGACCCTTTACTCTGATTACTAAATTACACATTAAAATAATATAGGGACAACATTCTAATACTCTATAACATTTAGATTTGCCATTTATTCCACTGTTAAAAACATGAAAAATGATGTTTTCATTTTGCAAATGAAAAAATCAGTGACACAAAATATTATTTACTGTATTTAGGTATTTCTTTGCACTATCCAGCACAGTGAATTCATTAGACTGAGTATTGTGGCTTGCATAATATTATAAACCAGAACTCCATTTCCTAAACTTTCAAAATTTCTTGGCCAATGTAATTTGTCATGGGTGAGAATGATCAAATAGGTCACCTTGAAGAAAACCTAGACATCAATGTGTTGTTTTAGAGCTATGGCCCCGAGAAACTGTGAACTCCTCCTGAGATTATGGAGTACCTAGGACTGTGTCTCTGGGTTTATTCACTGACTACTTCTTATTCCTTCAGGAACACAGGAACCTCTATTAGCTTGAGTTTTCCAAATTCCTTGCCATTTTGGTATCCTGTTTATTGTATTGTTTATGCAAATTCTAAAGCAAATCTGATTCTGATTTTTTGCCCTTGTTTCCAAGCCTTAGGGAATTTCAGCTTACTCCCAGGAATAGTATTAAAGGAAAAGTTAAGATTAAATATTTGTGTGATGACTGAAAATGATTTCCAAGTTACATACCCAACTATAAAATCTATAGTTGTGCTGAGCTTAGTTCAAATAGCACACTGTAAGTTACAAGCAATAGAAATGGCCAGGAAGATTTTACTAAAGAGTGGATGAAAAAGAAGTCATCATCAACATGGATAAAGCTTCTATTCCCTGGACTGATATCTCATGTTCAAGCTATGAGGCCTTATTTGCTGATATTTGCTGTATGCATAGTCAGACACTAAAAGGCTGTGAAATCTGAATTCTGCCTTAAACCATTTCCAGTGTTGTTACCAGTGTTTTCCAAAGAGAGGAAAATATTGCCATCTGTTGTCAGGAGGGAGAGTAGAGTCTTTGTAGGGCCCATCAAAGCCCCATTTGGTGGTAGGAAGTTGGACACTGGGAAGGAATTTACATTCCTGGAGAGAGACCTGCCATGCATCTTGTTGGAAAACTTGTGTCTTCAAGGTGTTCAAAGCACCTTTATGAATTACAAACGTCTTACAAATTTTCTAACAGAATGTATTGTTCACTAACTTGTGGTAAGAAATCATTTCCTTTGGAATAGTAAACCAGCAGGAGGAGGAGAAGAGGTCTGCTTTACACATTAAAAATACCAGAAAGAGCAAACCAATTTTGTTTTTATACAGCCAGGTTGTGTCTGATACCAATAGGAATCTCAGAACAAATTTAAGTAAGTAAATTTATAATAGTTACTTAGAAAACGAAGTGAATTCAGTTTTATTTGAACTGGTTTTAGGATATACTGCTTTACTATAGTACTGCAGTGGAAAAAATGTGATTAATTCCTGTTAGTTTATACTAGGAGATTATATTTCTATTTTTCTTGCAGAGTTAAATAGCTGAAATATTTTTATTGTACGGTAAAATATTTATTTTAAAACTTGCACAATGAGAGGAAAATACTTCAACAAAAATGCTGACCAGCTTTGATGTGACACATGACAGCTCATTAAGCATACAGAAGTTTAAATTCAAACAAAGGATCATCATGGTTTGCACCAGCCAGTCATAGCCCACACAAGTCTTCAGTGTAGGCAAGGTGGTAATTGCTTAGGTAAAAGGTAGCTTTTAATTTTGTAAGAACAATTTAACTTCAATTTATTACTGTTAACGATTACATCTCTTATTCCAGCTTAGTGACAAAATTATTAAAATCAGGGAAATGTGCATTTTTTGTGCTATTTGATCACTAGGCTGCATCACTCTTTACCTGAATAGGCACACAAGTACCTTTGCTGCAGTAAAATCTATTTTCCAAGGGTAGCTTTAGGGTTTTATATGAAAGTAGATAAAAGTGAGAGAACACCCAATGCAGTTTTTAGTGTGTGTTGAAAATCAGAAATCTGTTCTAATCACTGAATGCCCTGAATCTGCACCTACTTTCCTCTCTACTTGTAGAATTACACACTACTTTCCAACTATAGTGTCTTCTTCTCCTACCCAGCACTTTCTGGGAAGCGGGAAAATAAAATTGCAGGATACTGGGCAATTCTGCTAGGGTGGGAATTGTAGAGAACTCAAGAAGGAGATTTTTGAAAAAGATATTTCTGAAAACTCATGACTTCGTTTTTCCTTCAGGCTGTTTCTGGACTGGGTATTCACTCATTGCTCAGTGGCAGATATTTTTGCTTTTGTGCATCTTTGAACAACATTTGGAATCATCCTTAGGAGAGGAGTGGAGTAGAAAGCCAGACACTGGCAGTGGTGGTGTCAGTTTTGCTGCAGTGTGGGTCCTGCTCACTTTCATGCTTGTCAGGGAAGTGAAAAATCTCTGAGCAGCAGCTCTGGGATAAGTCCCCTGTGGATGGCAAACCCCTGGTAAGTGTGCAGTCACACCTCAGTGGTGCTGCTGTCCTGGTTTTGCCATTGGGATAGTCTGGTTCCCTTTGCAGCTTCCAAATATGGAAACTCTCCTTGGAGGTCTGTTTCTTCCATCTCAGTTTTAGAAATAATCCTTCAGAGAAGTGTTTTTATCTAGATCTCCCCTGTCCTTCAGATGAGTCTTGCATTCAAAAAATTCTTCCCTTCTCTGGACCTGAGGTTTGTCAGATTTCCTCTGCCTGTGGGTAGAGCCAGCCATGACAGAAGGCACAATGGGAGGTATATGTCTGTCACATCACTTTGCTAGAATTTGCTAGATCTCAGAAACTTTTATACTGTATTTTCTGTGGGAGAATAATTTTATTTTTTCTGTTGTAAAAGGCTCATTCTTGCAAATTCTGTAATTTGAGGTGCAGTTTTTCATCCTGGACCTGTGCTGACACCAGAATTGTATCAAAAAAGAACAGTAAAGGAATTGGATGACCTAGAATTAATCTCTGTTAAAGCCAGATTGGGCCAGATGGTGATCAAGCTGCCCAAGTTGTTTGGATAACACTGTTCTGTGTGGATGTGCATTGTACTTGAATTATCCTTTGGACCTGGGTTGAGGTGGATAAGGTTAGCAGTACAAATGCATCTCTCTAGTTTATGATTGTAACAGGGTGGTAAAAAGTAACAATATCCTAAGGGAATACATATTAAAATGTAATTGTTTTCACTTGGAATTTAATTAGTCTCAGATTATCCTTCTTGCTTTATAGATAACATTTTGATTAGGTAGAAGATTGATTTTGCATGGAATGCTTCCTGGCTCCTAACAAAGTTATGCTCCAAGTGCTATTGTTTAAAGTTTGGGGGAAAGTAGCATTCAGTTTTCCCATACTGATCACAACATCACATTCAAATGCCTAGATAAAGCACAGCCCTCAGATGAGAGGTTTTCTGAATATCATTGCAATATCTTTAACTCTGTGTGGAGTAGAAAGGAATAGTCACAGCCTTTCATTTTCCTCTGTATGCACTGGAAGTAATAGACATGAGCTGTACAAGAGCACAATTTTATTTGCTTTACAAATGAACAAACAGAAACTTGTGCAGGATTAATTGTAAGTCAAAGGCATAGAAACTCGTGTGTTATTACTCATCCTTTTCCAAAATTATCATGTAACTTCACTGGGAAACAGAAATAAGAAAGCAGCAGAGAATGCACCCTGCAGCCATATCAGTAATCCCAGTTATCCAAAGCCAAATTTTATTCATTCATAGCAGTTTTTGAAAAAAAATTTTGTCCTCCTTTTTTCCCCCCTCATTATGTATTATGATGAGTATATTTCTGTTTACAGAATGAGTCAGATTTTATTTTCATACTCTGAATTTTTAATTGCCTTATCAACAGACTTGACAAATGAAGCTGATAAAAATAAATTTTTGGTTTGAATTAGGATAGACCATATCTTTACATGAGACCTTTCTAGCTAAAATACTACAATTTTTATATTAATATGTGTACTAATAAAGGTAAAGTTAAGGTTGCAGATAGATGGAAATCTGTTTTACCAACTCCAAAGTCTTTGCACAGTTAAAAAAAAACTATTTGAGTAATGAACATATAATATAATACCCTTCCTAAGGCTTGTTTTCATGTGGAATAAGGTGTCTAACCCCAACTCTACCAGCTTAGTCTTGCCTGCAGATTTTCAGCCTCTTATTGAGCTCCATGCAGTGACAAAAAAGGGCAGGTACCAGATGGATAATAGCATCCAGATTATGGGTACCAGATGTGTAATACCTGTATTCTGCTATTGAATAGAATTGCCACTAGAGATGTAAATAGATGAAAGGAGTCTGAGTGCTTTTAAAAGCAAACTGTTTACAAAAACAGCCAGCAGCTTGGAAAGGTTCCACAAAAGATCCTGACTACTAAACCAGAATGATGTAATGGTCTCTATCACTTACAAGAGCTCTCACAGTAGAAAAAACTAGAAAAATCAATACCCTTGTTTAGTATAGTCAAAGCTTGAAATATTTCATTTCAGTGAGCAGCACTGGATTTTTATTTAAAGAAAACAAGCTATTTCTTTTGCCGGGACTAAATAAGTCTTCTTTGTTCATTTGTTTATGTTTCATGAAAAGGATTAAGAGCCCCGAACTGGATAGTTTAGCACAGGTATGAGTGGAAGAAAGGAGTCACAGATCTGGGCTAATATTGTACACAAGTCCAGAACAGATTTCAAGGATTCCAGGTGGCTGAAGAAAGGGGAGACTTGAAGATAACAAATAAAAAAAAAATAATAAAGTGAATAACATCATGACTCTTAATAAGCTTATAAATGCAAGGTGTACTTTACAAATGCTGCAGTGCATGACAGTGCATTTCTACAGCCTGAATGTGAATTAGCCAGAAGGAGATGTTGCAAGAGGAAAAAATGTATAAAAAAGCATCTATTTGGCATCTATTTATCCTCATTAATTATGGTTTCATCATCCCTCCTTGTATTTTTCTTCCTATTAAGAAGCTCTAAATGCAAACTCTTAAACAAAGTACTTGTTTCCCTGGTGAGATCTCTGCTGTGGACAAGACACATTAATTTTTACATATCAATTTTATCCACCCATAATTTAAATCAATAAAGTGTGTCCATTGGCAGATTTGTGAGGCCAGAAGGATTGTCATTTTGTTGTTCAAGGAAAAAGGAAGAAAGACATAAAGAGAGAAGGCATGAAAGAAAGAAGAGACCTGCAGCCCTCTGCAGTGTAAAATTTTCCATTAAAAGAAAAAAGAATTTTACTATCTTTCTCCTTGTCAGCCAGCTAAGCTCCTGCATGCTCAGAGTTATGTGCATATTTTTCATAGACAGTGAGAAATGATGAGTCACTGAAAAGTTACTTCTTGAGTGAGGGAGCTCAGCAATGCTGCTGACAGTGAGCTTGCCAGGGCAGGAGCTGATCTGAGATATGGCTGTGCTCTAATTACCCAAGTGCCATGCTCTGCCAGAGTATTTGCTGAATTCCTTCCTTGCAGCCCCTTCTCTACACCTAAGAAAGGTGTAACTTGAAGGAGGTTGAGCTAAAATCTCTATGCAGTCTGTAACATGAAGTGTTCAATGGAAGATAGTGTGTTCAATGTAAAATAGGGAAACTCAGCTGAAGAGGTTTCAGAAATAGTCCAAGTTCTTCACTGAAACACACGTATATAAGAGGTTCACCTCAGCCTTAGTGAAGGGAAAGCTGTCTGTCTTTATTTTATGCATTTCTGCTCTCAGCTGCCTCAGGAAGTTTGAGATGTTTGATGATCAGAGCTGGGGCAGTTGCTGTGGCTCCACTGTGACTCTGCTCTGTTTGCAGGACCCAGCTCTCTATCAGTCCATGTGTCAGATTTGTCCTGCTTTGAGAGCCGTGTTGGGCACGTGTATAACAATGATTTTGTGTTAGCCACTGACCTTGGCTGCCTCAGTGAGTGTCCACATATTTGGGCCACTCAGTCACTCCACAGTTCTGACATTTGCTGCATGGGCAAGTAATGAGAAAGTCTGGAGGAATATCTGGGCAGAGAGGAAATATGACACTGAAATATGAAAGGACTAAAAAGTGTCAACCTTCATCTATGATGACAGAAACTATACCAGAGTCACCTTCAGAAATCTTGGAAGTTCTGAAGGCTGTGGCAATGTGTGTGCAGGAGGATGTTAAACAGAAATTCTGGGACTGGGTTCAGTAAACTTGAAGAACTGAAATGGAGTAACAGGAAAACAGTATCTGAATACGTTCAAAACAGTACAATAAAATTTAGGACAATAAATCAAACCTTCCTGACCATCTGTATGCTCTCATTGTACAACTTATTGTGAAGCAGTTTTGAAGGTCAGATCAGTAGTGATAATGTATCCAAAGGCAAGAGGCAAAGGACTATGATGCTTTTTTGTTTATTGGAGAGGAAAACTTGTACATATAAATTGAAACCTCTTAATTTATTTAGAAGCTATTGGTCTACTCAAGTGGCACAGTTTAAACATCTTGTAAATGCAACACAGTAGATTAATATATTGGGCATACATACCAAACAGGATAAAAATAGGAGATTGATTTTTCAGTGCAGCAGCAACATCGATGTAGGGTTAAGGGAACAAGAGTACAGTAAGAATTTATGGAGCAGAGCTACAGATGGAAAGAGCATTTCATAGACACCTTCTTATGGAAAAGATGTTTATTTCAGCACTGATGATGCTTTCTGCTCCCAGGGATTAAGGAAGAGGTACCTTCCATTGTGTTAATAGTAAAAGTAGAGACTCCAGCAATGTTAGCAAAACATGGGGCTTTAGTGGAAGCACTTTTATAATTATTTGTTTAAAAAAGATATTTTAATTAACTCAAGATTACAAAGATGCATGAGTGCCACCAGGTGGATGGGCCAGCCAAACCTCCTCACAAGCAGGGTGGTACTTGCTGGTAGAGTTTGTGAATTGAAATGAGAATCAGGAATCAGTGACAAGTAGAAAATATAGTTAAAAAAATTAAAAAAAAAGCTGCAATGCAATAAGTGACATAGTTCAAGAGCAAACTGCACCTCTGCAGAGCTCATTGTCTGAATAGATAAAATACACTTTCCCTCTGGGAGAAGGAGCATTTGCTACACCTGTTCCACATGTGGGGAGGTGCAGCACTGAGTGCTGTGACTGGTGCTGGTTACACTCTGAAATTGGTGAACTCTCACCACAGTTCTCTTCCTCTTTTTCTCCTATATGGCAGCCTGAAAACAGCATTCACATATCCCACCTAGAGTAGGGAGACAAAGAAATAATTTTGGAAATTACTTTAAATTTAGAATTAAATTTGGAAATTTGGAAAGTGTCAGTGTCTGATGGCATGAATAAGTTACAGAAATGGATGCTGATTTGCAAGACAGCTCACAAAAGAAGACAAAGTCATTATTTTAAAACAGAGGGCACTTATATGCAGCATGCTGTCCCAGAATTTTGACCATATTGTCATCCCTGTTTTTCTTCTGTTTAAAATTTAACTACTTTCTCTTATCCCAAACCCAAGAAAATAATCTTTTTTTCTAATAGAAATGAAATTATTTATTTGATACTACTTAGAATTCACTACTATTTGAAGTGAGACCATGCCTATGATTTTATAGAAGTTTTTTAATAGTTTTTAAATTATGCAAATCACAGTACTTCAGTGGTCATATTTTTCACAGTGAAATCCAAAACTATTTTCAATATTCTATTCATTAGGATATTATTAGAAGCAGGGGAAAATAGACTTTCAAAATAAGACTTTAATTTGAGCATCTACAGAAACGTTAGGTACTTAAATAAATGCCCTTATCCGCCCGCAGGTCAATTATTTTGAATTGCAATGTATGGAATTTTGTTGATTTTTTGTCAGATCTGATTAAGTGAAAAATGAGTATCCAAAGTCTCACATGGTGCTTTGTTATAGGACAGTTTCTCTGTAATCCAAGACAGTACTCTCTCTTTTTTTTTCCCTCAGCTCTTATTCAGCCAAAATAGAAAATCCATCCCACATCCTGTGTATGGAATATTAAATGCTGTGTGAGAATGCGTCTCACATACTTGAGAAGAACAACCACTGTGGGTAGATAATTCTCTGCCACTTCTGAAATTTCACAAGGCAATTCAGCAGGCCCAGCTCTGAGGAAATGTCTTTTAGCATATACAGAAATAAACAGCAATAGGAGCTAAAAATTAAATACATTTGATGAAATGTTTTTTCTTCTCTTCTGTGTATGAGGTTTCTCCCCATTACTTAAAGAGGTTTGAGGTTTCAATCAATATTTTTAGTTTATTGCTCACTGTGCCATCTATTGTCTTTTTAATTTTGACAAGTTGTTTAAGCCCTTAGGGCTCAGGAAGATGAATTAATTAACAGTAGTCAAGCAGGCTGGGATAGCAGCATAAAAGGCACTGTAAAACTGAAGTTAAACCTGTTACTGTAAAATTACACAGGTGTAAGTTGAAGTTTTCATTGGACATAAAAGTGCCTGCTGAACTTCCCATTTTTGCTAAGGAGTTGTTTTCAGTAGGTCACACACCAACATGTGTGACCTCTGAGGCAGGCAGAAAAGCACATCTTTGCAATTTAAATGAAGAGTAACCTATTTATAATTTCATTATTATTTCATTACTGTATGACTTCTCCTATTTGTAAATGTCAAATACAAAAAAAAAGAGTGCTTCAATTTAACCTTCCCTGTCATAGAATAAGAGCTCTATTTCCACTGTCTTTAAGGAGGTATTTGATGTCTCACAGTAAAATCTATCAGACTCAGCTCAATAGAGAAACATTTTGATGGGGATGGGGAAGGATGGCATTTTTCTCTTAAAGCTAATTTCATACACACGGGGTATTCAAGCACCCAATATTTTCAATTGAGCTTAATCAGTCACTTCAGCCATCCAATGGTCTCATTCTTGCTTCAGTTTCTCCTGCTCTTTTGAAGTAGCAATTCATGCAACATAGACTGTACAAAACCCTAGAGAGGGAAAGCAGATTTCTGTATCTCCACCTATTATATCCATCCAATCATAACTCTACTTTTTTTTTTTAATGTGGGAGTTTTTCCTGTACAGCCATCACCAATGGCAGGAAAAAAAGTTATAATAAGAAGAGAATGCTGATTATGCTGACAATACTGTGAAAAAACCTAACTTTTTCTAAATTTGTGTGCGTTTAAGCCAAACATAAAGCAAATGCTTAGGGACATACAATCTGCTTAATATGCTGTTTTGAGGTAGTTCTTGAGTCTTATTCTATATTTAGAGGTCAGCAATTCCCTTTGGTTTTAGCAGTCATTGGAGGAGAGCCTCTGGTGATCTCACATCTCCCTTCATGGTAGACTTAAGTATCTTGTTGGTTCAGTCTAGGTTCATGAAGCTTTATCTGAACACAGATAATTTCAGGAACAGTAACAAAATAGTGTACATATTCTGTTCATTGTAACGGACTTGTTCTTTTTTGCAATATTAATGTTCAGTTTTGTAATGCCCTATTTTCCTATACACAAAGACTGTCTTAAAATAATACTTTTAAACAAATACAATGGTTGCTTGTATTCTTATGATTACCTTCACTTTTCCACCTTTTGCTGTAGCCAGCAACCTCCTACCACTTTCTCTTTTTTCCCATTATGAAATTTGCCTCAGATTGGTTTTCAGACTTGTAGCACTGAGAAAATAGGGAGCTCTTTGCTCCTGTCTGTCATGGAATAAATTTCCATATAGGTCTTCCATCTCAATGAGCTCACTGGTTCTCATTATTTCTGACAATCCTTGAAGAGCTTTTCAAACTAGAGAGAAATGTTTGCCATTGGAGAGTGCTAACTGGAAGAAACTCAAATACTTTGGGGGATCCTAGGTTTTTGATTTTTATTCATGAAACAATGCTGAAATAGATACATATTTTTTATTGTTGGCTTAGCTATTCCTTTGTGTAACTGGAGGAAAAAAAGGATAGATTTTCAACTTGTTAAAATAAAACATATTGACAAGGTCATTTGCATATACACTAAATGAAGTTTTTGGAATTATTATTTTTAAAAAACGTTTTATCCTATTGTTCCAGTTGTGGGAAGAAAAAAAAAAAAAGAAAAAAAGGAAATCTAGCATTAAATGGAAAAATTGCATTGTTACAGTGTATTAGCTGCATTTATCCCACCAGTCATTTCAGCATTTCATTACAAGATTAGTAGGATCCACTTCATTGAACTATCCTGAAATTATTGCAAATAGCTTGTTTCTGGTCAGGTAGTCTAGGCAACTCATAACCCCAAGTCTCCCACATAGACTCCTTAATGTATTGCAAGCCTAAATTTGCAGCAGTGAGGACTATCTGTGAAAGAGTTAAATATTTGATATTTTTATATAAGTACCACTCACAAGACATTGGGGAAATATTTCACAGATGATAATGAAATTTTAAGAAGGCTTACCTGGACATAAGAGAATTATCTGCTAGGGAAGTATGTCTGAAACCTGATTAAATGGGTTTGGATTTCTTTTTTTTTTTTTTTTTTTTTTTTAGAGCAATACTGTTGTCAAAAAGATAAAAAAATTAAAGGAAATTAGCTTTTAGTCGAGTTAGAAATTACTTGGTTAATTCTTTTCTCCCAGCATAGAACAGTGTTCGTATAATTCAAAATAGATTTTGTACTTCCCACTTTCAATATACTTCATTGTGTTATAGGGTTGGCAGAGCATTCATGTAAAATCAGTCACAGCCTGTTTAGCATTCATCAGCATTGCCCAGTCTGCCACCTCAGCTCCTAACTGAAAATGAAAGCTAGAATTGTCCTGGATAATCAATTATGTTTTCAAGATTTATTTTGGAAAGGGAATTATACTGCAAAGGGAGTTAGAGATAGAGGAGGTTGTAATATAATCTAACTTCAGTCATCTCAAATAGGGAGTGAACAAAATTGTCACTGTTTAATTACTTTAATGGCAGCAGTCTTCTGAAATAACAGTAATAGCTCTTTTGCTAGGAGAGCAATGACACCTTTCTGAGTTTACTTTTTTTGCATGCTACATTTCTGTACCTGCTGTTCCCAGCTGCACAGGAGCAGTAAATCATCATCTGGCTGGAACAGTTTATCATGTTTGGCAGCCGGGCTCCAGCCTGCACTAAATAAAGACCAGCTCGGTCATTTGCATTGGGCGGGACCAGCAGAAGACTTTCTGCATCACTACAAGGCTGTTAATCAGTGACTTTCCTAAGCAGTTCTGAGTGCTAAATGTGAATTTCTAGTAAACTTTTAATGTACTGACACTCGTTGTCATCTGCCAACATAAACTAGCTGTGCAAGTTGTGTGTGACGTGCAAATTTCCTACATCAAGAGGTCAGTGCTGTAAAACACTGTGCAATGATGTAAAATATCTCCACAGGGCTGCACCTCTTTGGAAGAGGGTACAAGTGCAGGGACAGTATCTTTTCCCTTCCATGGACTGAGAAAGGTCCTTACATCTCTTCTTGGGTAGATAAAGTAGGAAGCAAAGAAAGAACTATCCAGAAACAAAGATTTCAAACACATAATATACATCTTTAAAGAACAGAAAAACTTCTAGTTGTTTGTACAAGCATTTTGTTGGGTTTTTTTGTTGGTTTCTTTTTTCTTTTCCTTCTCTTCTCTTCTCTTCTCTTCTCTTCTCTTCTCTTCTCTTCTCTTCTCTTCTCTTCTCTTCTCTTCTCTTCTCTTCTCTTCTCTTCTCTTCTCTTCTCTTCTCTTCTCTTCTCTTCTCTTCTCTTCTCTTCTCTTCTCTCCTCTCCTCTCCTCTCCTCTCCTCTCCTCTCCTCTCCTCTCCTCTCCTCTCCTCTCCTCTCTTCTCTCCTTTTCTTTCTTTTCTTTTCTAGTAAAATGTAACTTCAAATCTTAAATTTGCAAATTAATAGTATTCTGTGGGGTATATCTGTCTGAACCAGATCTGAAATTTCTCCTCTTGGCAAAGTTTTTCTAGATTTCAGTTGAGAAATACCTTATCTGAAGGTGCTTCTGTTAACAATATTAGTCCTATCAAGAATCCTTTCATCTAAGGTTCAGGTTCTATTGACTCACTGGGCAAAATTCTGAGTTTATTTGAACTGTTTGTAATCATAACTAATGTAAGGAATTCAGGCATTTCAGAATTCTCTTTGTATTTATAGATATAACTTTGGACAGAAGCAACACCTCCTCAATCAGTAAAAATATTAATTTAACTGGGGTTTGTTTATTCCAGCCCTTTGCTATCAAACAGAATATTTAAAGAGAGGTATTCTGAAGCAACTGATAGAAGAGAATGGAATTCTGGAGCACTTAATGTTTTTGTTTTGAGGGCAGATGTGAGATTTTGTTTCAGTACAGTCTGACCTCTGTACTGAATGTACCTATTCACAATAATGGCATGGGGCCTTGGTCTAGATAAGAGTTAGATCATGTGTTTGAACCAAATTGTTTTCATCATGCTTGTCCATTTTCTAACTATAAACATGAGGTGGTGAGGAGGAAAAGGGAGTTATGGAGTTGGTTTTGAGATGAATCACTTTCAGTGCATATCCATGGTATTAGGAATATGACTTCCTAGATGAAGGGAGCTATGTTAAAATTCTATGTGTAGTTATATTTCTCTGAAATCAGAGATATACTCTTGATGCAAAACTAATTTAAGTCAATATGTACTTCTCCTTAAACTTTTGTTGGCATGGCATCAGGTCCTGATGGATTCCATCTAGTGGAAATAAATGGTGATTAGTCAAACCACTTACAATACTGTGAATTATGCTCACACTTATAACTGATTTTCCAAAATCCACATTTACCCAGCTTCTAGTTTGTGTCACTGTAAATCTTTAGTCAGAAGAATGCTTTTATTTTTCTTTTCTGAGGATATTCTCTTCTCCATTGCAAATATCTTTATTTCTCATAACAAATGGTGGATTAAACATTAGTGATTCAAATTGTATATATTTGCTAGCTGGTGATTGATCATTGCTTTGATTTTTTAATATAAAGTATTTTATGACAGATAATATTTCTGATAAGGTTTTGCTTGGTTAGTTTTTAAAGAAAAAGTAGCTTGGATACTATCTTCTGTGCCACTTGTTATCAGATACCTTCAGTAGCTATTATTCCTTATCAAACCAGGCAGGCATAGGAAGCCAACTGATGAAATTTGGCATGTTTCCTACAAAAATAATAAAAAAAAAAATACAGCAGCATTGCTGCCTAAATCACTCTATTGCATTTATTCTTTTCAATGTATATATCGTTTCATGAAAAAGCTTTGCCTGAAGGGTTTGACTCTTCGCATTTTGGATGCAAAATGCAAGCAAACAAAGCCAGTATTTGAGATGCTATTAAATCTTTCTATTGAGGACTGAATCTAATTCCAGTTAGCTTCTAAGGTGGTGCTGAACATTATTTAAACTCAGCTTGTGATTTTGTAAGGGCACTGACATCTGGAGCTTAGAAGTAACACCAAAATTAGCTTAATAAGTGTCTTGTTTTTTGTCTGTCAGGGCATCTTTGTGCAAACTTGTGCCCACGTTGCCAAAGGCTGCTCCACTGTCTCCTTGTGTGAGTGGGTTTGGCACAGTGACCCTGCAGCCTCGGGAAGCAAAGCAGAGAAGGAATGAGGGAGCATCTGTAACACAAGGATTCTGAGTTACTGAAACATTTCAGCATTTCTTTAATTGTCACTTCCTATAAATGCAGATAAACTTTAGAGAGGACATACGTGGCATTAGTGGATATCTAATAAAATAGGAAGCTCAATTTTCTTTTTCCAGAAGTGCTGTTGGCATCATTCATGTTACCAAAGATTATTTTTTGGTAACTGTTTTGTAGCAAATAAAACAAAAAATAATAATTCATAGGCTGTCATGTGGAGAAACAAGAAAAATCAGTATTTTATTACTATTTTACAACACAGTGAATGTCTAAACTCCCTTTTCAGGTTGATTATTTAAAATTAGGTTGTGGTGGTGTTCTTAACAAAAAAATATTACATGTGCGGATACTATGATAGCTGGTTTAGGGGAAGAAAAAGTATATCTAGAAAAGATAACAGGATGCAGAGCATCTTATGTGGTGCAGATAATGAATTCTTTCAGAGAAACTTGAGTAATTCCTTAACTATAAAGGAATAATAATAATATAACCTGTTAATGAAGGGAGATGAAGGACCAAATTAGGAGATAACATAACTTTTTCTCCTGTAACATTATTAAAGCTGGATGTAGCTCTATCAGTAGTATATTTTTGAAATATAATTTACATAACTAATTGGCTCCAGGTGGCTTTGATATGTTAATGACAGCTCTGATGAAGGCCTCTTGAAAAATATGTAGGATTATCCACAAAGGGTTCTAAAATTTGCTTCCATTTTGACCCATTAAACTCTTGATGTAGTGACCCATCAGATCTTGTCTGTGTCACAAGTTTTTCCCAAAAGAGTGAGTTTTTCTTGGTTCAGATATTCACATACTCATTAGTTGCCCTCTGTGAGAAGTGGGGATGCAGTGGCAGTGAGTGTAGGGCAGTTTGTGCTGTCATGGTGATTTGCTTCTGGGGCTCTGTAATTTCACATTTTCTGTGACTGAGCAGGACAAATATTGTCCTTTCAAAATGCCAAGAATATATGACTGTGAAATAGAATGCATGCCCATATGAATTATTAAAGTAATTTCAGGTCTGTGCCATTGAGATGAGAAGGATTTTACAGTAAATGGTCAAGCCTCAATATTTAATTGGTAGGTGGTACTTCTAGAAATAAGTCTAAAATTTCCTGACTGACCTGTTAAGAATTTGGGGGCATGAAGGATGGTAGTGGGTCAGGCTCTGTATATGTCTGAGTTTTTAATAAAGCACCTGTACTCAATACTTTTCAAGGACATTTTGCTTCTAAAACTATGAAGCTGCTCATAGATAAATTTGTATTATCAATATGGCAATTTCTGTTTTTCAGCCCAAGATTACTAATGAAGCAACATTTATTTTTGTTCATTGTCTCCAAAGATATTAAGAAAAACCCAACAAAATTTCAGTAAAAATAAAAGTTTGAAAAGTGAATAGTTTTAAAGTTAATGCTCAAAGAGATTATTTCAATAGTGGACAACAGAAATAATATTTTAGAATATGTTCACTCTTAAGGTACCTGCATTGCAGTGAAAGAATAGTATAAGATTTGTTTCACTAACTCTTTTAGGTCCTGCCTGCATTTTACCCCTGGGGGAGGCTATGGCCACTTTTCCAGTTATAGATTCCAAAGCTGACCCCATATCTGAGCTGAATTGCAGCACTTTACAAATGCAGACACTGCCCTTCTGTTTTTTTCAATAGAGCTCATTAATTTTGATGTTTTTATTCCTACTCCACACGCTTGAGGGATTCAAGCCACGTGTACCTTTATTTGTAAAAGAGCAGAAACAATGAGATTAAAATTGCAGGTGTGTTGTCCTCATGGCTGTTCTAAGGAAGGTCTCACCCTGCCTTGTGTTTCCCTGGGCAGTTAGTTGGTACCTTAGTGCCTCACAGGGGTGTTAAATCATGTAAGGTAGTGGGATAAGGTGTGTGCTGGGCTGAGGGCCTCAGCTGGGTGTTGCTGTGCAGCAGGAACTGCTGGTTATCCTGAAAGATCAGAGGGAGCATACACAGGGGTTCCAGCAGCACAGAATCCACTTGAATCTGAATTTCATACAGCAGCCTTGAACAGCAATTGATCCAGTGCTTCTGGCCTTGAAACTTTGATGTAACCTTAGGGGGAGAACAAAGGGTTTGCTTTCCATTGTACAGCATTGCTTGATAGCAATATGTAGGTTGCTCGATTGGGTGTTTGATGTTTCCTTTAGCATTGGGAGGGTTGGTTGATGAGAACCTCCTCACAACCCAGCAATGTGTGCTGCCAGCTCAGAAAGCCAAACATTTCCTGGGCTGCATCCAAAGCAGAGTGGGCAGCAGTGGGAGAGGGGATTCTGCCCCTCTGCTCTGTTCTGCTGGAACCCCACGTGCAGTGCTGCATCCAGCTCTGGGGTCCCCAGCATGAGAATGATGTGTTCAGAGGAGATGAATTTGCAGGAATCAGAGAGGGAGAGAATGCCTGAGTACTTTTTACTTCTCTCTGATATAAACAGAGAAGGAACAATGGGAGATAGTGGGGATAGTGGGGGATAGTGCCTCAAGGCTGCCTGTGAATAGGGTGCTATTGCTCAGTAAACCCACTTTTTGTATGCAGTCCTACCTTTAAAATAAACAACCAAACAATAAATTTGCATCTTGCTCCTGTTGGTGAGTAGTCAGCTACAGCAGAATGTTTTTCATAAAATCTTGTTTGTATTACATTTGTTTGTTCTTGATTATGGAATGTAACACTTGAGAAATTTTACTCCTTTGGATGGCTCAGGTCACCAGAATTGTTTGTCTTTGTACCTTTTGCTATCTTGTTCTTCTGTGCAAGCTTTAAGTAGGCTTTTCTCTTGAGGCTGTATTCCCCTTAGACCTGTACTGCTATTGTGTAACCCAGACCCAGGAGGGTGACGTTTTATCTCGTTTGTGCCACTCAGTGTGCTGTTCTTGTCTGGGAGGAAAATCCAGAGCAGTGCTGTACAGTGCTTTATAGAATCACAGGATCAGTTAGTTTGGAAAAGACCCTTAAGACCAACTCCAGCTGTTGACTGAACACTGGCAGCTCCACCACTGAACCATATCCCCAAGTGCCACAACTCCATGGCTTTTAAATGGCTCCAGGGGTGGTGATTCCATCACTTCCCTGGGCAGTGATCTGAAGCAGTTTGTGGGTATCCATAAACACACACACTCTCACACACTCACACACACACACATCATTTACTTTTATTTAAAGGATTATGTAAAGTTGTTCCTGTGGGAAAGCAATGCAAGGGCCAACACAGCATGAGTACATGGGCGTTGGGAAGTGACATTTATCTAAGTGCTGTTGGAAATAATTTTTTTTCATTTCGTAGCCTTTATCCAATTCTAAATCCCAACAGAATAGATGCTCTTGACAGTGTAATAAGTGCAATAAATTCTAATATTTATAGTGTCATTGCTTAGTAGATAAACACTGAGCATTTTTAATACTTGCACGTCATCCTACAAATTTTTGTTGGGCAAGACAATGTGATAAATGACTGTGACTCTCAGTCTGCTTTTGCTCTGATGACAAACAGGTGGAGAATAAGAGTTCTGTGGTGCTTTACCATGTTTTTTTGACACTGGATCCACTTGCAATTAAATGATTGTATTATGAACGTACCTTTTTCCTAATAAACATTTTCAAAATATTATATTTAAGTAAACCAAACTTTTGATAACAATGGAGATTCAAATCAGGGATCACCAGCTGATGTGAGAAATGTCTTGCTCTCATCATTATTGGTTTAATTCACAGCCTCTGCTGGATGCTGGAATTGGTGTTAGAAAACCAGAAAACCAGCCTGTTGAACAGGGAGTGCAGGGTGGGGGAGGTACCTCATCAATGTGCTGAGTGGATGTGAAGAAACTTTATGAGGAATTGACCTGGAACCTGTTGGCTGAGAAAGTGATTTGAGGACAGCTTTGCTGGAGTCCAGGTTAAACCATCTGGGGGCAGATGCTGAGTGTTTGCTGTGCTGTGGTGCTCAGGGGAGCTAAGGAGCCCTGTCAGCATGACTGTGTGTAGGATTTCACAGCTATGAACTCCACCCATGTGGTAAACTTGGTGGAGCTGGCCCTGAGTAGTCACTGAACTGTTGGCACTTCCAAGTGGCCCTTCCAAGTCACCTCCACACTGCTCAGGGGGCAGCTGAGGTGGGTACAGGCTCTGTCATGAGCGAGTTCTTGGTTAAATTTTAGGAAATCACTCTTTCTGCAATTCTAGCAAGCAATGAATGCAAAAATATTTCCTTTCAGTGATGAGGAACTTAACAAGAGAGGAAAGCCATCAGTGGATGTAGAGCACAGCTTAGTAACTCCCTGAAAGGTGTCCTCTAACACACTTGACAACTTCAATACCTTGACATTTATTGAAGAAATTACCTTCAAAAGAAATGAGTGCCTGGCTTAATTTCTGTGCTCTTATTTTTTATCTACCCATCAGAAGGGCCATGCATTTTAGGGACAGCCTCAGTAATTCCAATACTTAGATCATGGCAAATTCCCAAGTTTTGATAAAGCTGTCAGTTGTCTGCTCCAGGTATCTAGAAATACTTTCCAGGGGCAAGATTCCAAAGATAATTTTATGCTTGCTCTTTGCCAAAGGCTCAGTATTCCTAAACCAACTGCAGAGTGCATCTCCCCTGCAGAAAACTAGTCAATGCAGGCAGTAATTAAACTGCCTGTTTAAAATAGTGTCCTGAAGGGGAGAAAGAAGTTTGGCCACCACTCACAGAAAGATATGTGCAGTCCAGATCCCAAAATAAGCATCTGTCAAATGGAAGGGATAGAGTTATTTACTGAGATGTTTCTACTGTCACTTAAAACAATGGTATCTGTTGTTTCTGTTGGCAAATTTGTGTGTAATCTTCTACAGTTTACTGCCTGTAACAGCACAGGCCTCTGCAGCAGCATTTTCCTAGTTAATCAGGAATTTTTAAATAATAGAATTTCATACACAAAATACATTTTTGCAGTGATATCTTGGAGTGGCTGGCTACTTGAGAAATATTACTGTCATAAAAACAGCAAGAACTTTAACTTTGCAATCCAAATCTATGGAAAGCCATGCTGGATTACCCCCAGGGTTTTGTCTCATCTGCTGTTGTCTCTGAAACTGCAGTATTAGACCAAACACTCTTCAAGATGTTGCAGGAAAATGTTTGGCAAGGGTCTAAAAAACTGTGTTACAGCAGTAGAGAAGTATTGAAAATCCATAAATCAGATCCAAGCAAATGTCTGTGTGACACAATGGCATCATGTGCTGGATACAGCCACATTCTGTTCAAACACGACCTTCCTGCTTGAAGTAGTACTGTGTTATGGAGGATTAGAAACATTATAGCCTGCCTCTGTACATTTGCAATTAGCCAGAATAAAGTGTTTGCTGCCCTTGTGCACTGAGAATGTTCCAGCACATCCACCTGGCAGTGCACTATGATTTGGAAATGCTGTGGTATTTCCATCTTATGCACTGCAATACAGCCCTCGAATGAATCGTATTAAAGGAAACAAAAATAATTAAGAGAGTGCCCTTTGAAAATGGGATGATTATATTGCAGAATAGCAATTAAATTAAACCCCAAAGTAATCCAAAAGTTATTTCGTTGTTGTCAATTCTCTCCTAACTCACACTGAAGGGAAGGGAAAAATGGCCAGAGATTTCTAAGTCTCAAACTGTGACTGCACTCCCCTAGGTATTCCTCCTGTCTTTTCTAAGATTTGGCCTGTGATGAAATGCAATTCATTACCTGATTTTACAACTTTTGTTTCAGCTGGGAAGTAGTGTCACTTTTAAATAATAGATTTGGGGTGAAGGATTGACAGTTGTCCCAACTAAGGCACAACATGAATAGGTTGTGGTAATTTAAGATTTATTCTTTTTATTGCGCTCAGCTACCTGACATAAATACTTGGAATTATTTAAGAGAAGACTTGTCTTAGTGTTTTGCTTAAAGGCCCCTTTATCCTTTGTTGTGTGTCCCAGATCTTATCTTAGAAACCAAATAAATGTGATTATGAAGAAGGTGGCAATTTTGGTCAGTGGCTAGAGTACTGTTCTTTGCAACAGATTTATTACCAGGTATAAGAGAAGAAAATAGCATAAATCAAACAAGCAGGAGGTGGTGTTAGAAGCTGCAGCTCAGTACTTTGACAGGCAGGTACAGCTCCAGGACAAAGGGAAAAAAGTCACAGTCAGGAAGAGGTAAAGAATTGACATTAATCCAAAATTTCATAACACCCCAGGAGTCACTGAGTTTATGCAGAAGAAAATTTGTACTTTATAATCAAGCTGATGTCATTCTAAAATGAATTATTAATTTTGAGGATTTTTCCATTTCAGAGTTATATGGAAATAAGGGAATATTTTAAAGCACCTATCAGCTGAGAAATTTCAGCAGCTCTGTATGAATGTATGATTTTTTTTTTTTCTGTAACAGAATTCAGGCTACATATAACAGCAGAGAATCTATGAGTTGAAATAGTGTAGCAAAATTTGGGAGTAGGACCTGTGGACTGTGAATTTTACTGCTACAGAGGAAACATTACACATTCTTACCATTGTTATATCTATTTATTGTGAAGGAATGCAGGACATCGGAGAAGGGTCCCCACTCCCCTTCCAGCCACAGGTGAACACCTAAGGAAGATCCTTAAAGGAACACAATGCCTCCATATTCTCTTTCTGTTGCAGTGAATCATTAATTCTTATTTACAGGTTGAAACTGGGAGTGCCCAGTCCCAGAATAGAAATAAGAGTAAGTTTTGCACCAGTTTCCTGCCCTGGATTACACTGGGCCATGAAATACAAATCTGAGTTTGCCATTTCCAAACCTCTGGTTTTTTCAATTTGAGAGTGCAGTAACCACAATCACAAAAGTGGTGGCCTTGAGTGAGGCAAGGTAGGTGTATGCAGAGAGGGGAATTCTGCCTCTCTGTTGTTGCAATGTTAATATTAGTTTAAAGGTATTTTGAAGGGAACAAGGAGCACACAGTTAGATTAATACCCTTAGGAAGTTGCAAGATACCTGTGAAATTCTTCTATCACTATACAACAAAGCAGAATCATAAACATTCCAGTAAACATGAAATAGTAGCAAGCAAAGTGTACTTTTGAACTGTCAGCCATGCCAGCAGTGCCACTGGCTGTGGCATAGAATGAATTCTTTACTTATTTCTCTTCACCTGACATGTACTGCCTGTGTACACTTTGCAAACCTTCTCCAGGGATACCTCACCTCTGCATTAGACATGCAGACTGAAAGATCTTGAGAATTGTATAAAGCATCACAGAACTCATTTGTTACAATTATTGCTCTTGTTAAAACAGGCCTAAGTGTTGAAAGAACTATTTTTGTCAACATAATTATGGTGAACTAGACATGTGACAGCCTTTACAGAAATGGACCCACTGAGTTTGCAGAAGAAAATCAAAAGCCATATCTAGTTTGAAATATCCAGACATCCTCTTCCTCACCTAGGGAGATTCAAATAAAAGATCAGTGACAAAAGGGTGTTAAGAGCAGCTATAAATGTTTCTGAGAAAACTATTAGCTTGTCAAATCAATTTCTTTCCTTGTATTCTGCTCTTAACTAAATGAATTTGATGACATCTATTCTACACCCTCAATTAAACAAAAGTTAATTTTATAGAGAAATAAACTTCTGACTGAAATTCTTCATTGTAAGTTTGAACTTTAAACTCAAAGCAAGAACTAAGGCTGGAGAGTGAATTATGCGTGTGCTGGGATGATCAAGGGAGCAGGATTTTAACAAAACATAGCCCACTTAACAATTCTGTATGGGAATTAGCTTTCCTATATTTACTACCCCCAAAAAAGGCAAAGTGGAGGCAATAAAAAACATAGTTGCCTCATTTCTAAGGCAGCTGTTTAATAATGAGTAAGTGCTGAAGCAGGGCTCTGCCAGAATGCAGGGTTCTATTGCAGAGTTGTGTTTTATCACATTCATGCAGAGATTTTCATAAGCAGGAGAAAAATTATAAATCCTTGCAAGTTGTGGTATATGAGAGTGGGCCACCTTTCAGGACAGCTACATAAGGAGTGTTTCTTAGAACTTATAAAAGTGTAAACACTGTTCCCTTTTAGTTGTATAAGTTGAATTGTTCCTGCATCTTTTCAATTTCTAATTTATATTCCGTTTTTCTGAGTTGTTAGCTATATTCAGTCATGCTTTCATTAAAGTTGTTAGGTTGTTTCCTTTTTCATGGGTTGAGGTCAGCACTGAAAAACAGGACTTCTGCTTTAGAAGATGCTTCTAAAGCTTCTCCAAATAAATAAACAGAAGTTTTAAAAGATAAGAACTCCTGTGACTTTGGAATACTGACACAGCTGCATGTTAGACATGGTGAAAATTATTACACTTTCTTTATATTGTCTGATAAATCAGCCAAGCACTGATTTGGAACATCTATTTGTCTCCAGCTCAAACATAATTCAATATCTGTCAGAGGACATCTGCTGCCCTCTATGAAGCCAAAACATCCAGTTCTGCCTTCTGAGAAGGCAGATCATAAGGCTTGATCATACATACCACTCACACTGAAAAACAAACCCAAACCAGCTCTCAATGTAGTTTGCTTTGTACCACCTCATTCAATGTCCAAGTATATCCAAACTTTAGAGTATTTGGACACTTTTCTTTGAATACTTTTAAGCTATTTATCAGAAAGAGGGTGAAAAAGTAAGCCTGGAGACTTAGCTTCTGAAAATTGTTGACTAAAGAAAGTATGAAGACAGTATGGGTTTTTTCCTTTTATTTTTTTTTTTTCATGAGACCGAGTGGCATTCTTATAGTGAACATTGATGAAGTCACCTGTCAGTGAGAATTTAAAATACATTCAGAATGAGAAGCCTGGTGAGCAGCAGGCAAATTTTTTTGCAGTAGGCAATTTGTCTACAGCAGTTTTAAGGAGCAAAAGGTTTTACGTAACACTGGCAGATTTCTAAGTTTCTTTTTGTCAAAGGGAAAAAAAGGTATTATCACATTACCATTGGCTTTTAATTTATTATGCAAAAAAGGCATCACAGATTTAAAGAGATTGAGAGAGTAATATTCACAGCAAAAATATGAGCAGCTGAATGGGATAGAATGAAAATATTGAAATCCTCATACACAGATGATACAGTTGCATGTCAGAGTTTACTGAGTTGTCAGCTAAAGCACTTTTAACATCTATTAAGTCACTCCTACTGAAGCTGGCTCTGGCAGAACAGTTTAAGCCTTTCTCTGTAAATATTTGATTTTTCTGCTGGCTGTGGACTTCATCTCATTGGCAAAGCTCCCTTTTATCTCAGAAGAGCATGAATTGACTTCTGTTTGCATTTCTTTGGAGATGTACATTGGATGTCCAAAATCAGCATTGGAGAAGTAGGTCTAATTTCCAGCTTTTGGTCTTTTTGAACTCTCTGTTTCCCTTCTTGCCTCCAAAGCAAAATCTCATTTTAATTTCCTACTTATCATTTCCATTTTAGATCTTATGTATACAAAGCTTCATAGTTTATTTTCCTCCACCCTTAAATGCAAGTTTAAACCTTCTATAAACACAGTGGAGTAGTTTCTCCAGATATTCCAAGTTATGGGCTGTGCAGACCATGCTGTGTATCAATTTTGTTTCTTCCTTGGCTGCCCTGTCCTTGCAGGAAGAGGTTAAAGGATTTGGTGTAGTGGTCAGATTTTTATGGACTGTACAGCAGCATGGGAATCCTATCTGTATGTAATTCCTTTATCTGTATTTTTGTCAACTATCCATGTTTTTGGTGTATGCAAATAATCATAAAGCAGTGGTTTAAACAGAAGAGAAGGATCCATTTTCAAAACAGACTTTTCTTGAAAGTTCTGGGAAACCAAAAGAATGTGTTTGCAGAGACATACCTATGTTTACATTTTGGTCTGCTTAGGTATTTCCAATACAACAATGTGGAATGTAAAATCTAGCTGGTTAGTTAGACTAAAAAAGTAAGAAGGTTGTTTTAATTCTTGAACTCTCCAAATTAGCTATTTAGAACTGGTGAGTGTACATCCTACTGAAAATATTTGCTGCATGGTACGTGGTACTTTTGTGTCAGTGGGAAGAGGTGAGAACACCTCAATTTATGTATTATCTGTGTTAATGTGATGTTTCTGTGTGAATGGTTTTTCAAAACAGGGGATGTGCATACTCCAAGCAATTCAGAAACACAGTGAGAGAACAGTCATTTGCTTCTGTTTTAAATATAGTTTGGATTGACTGTAGTTGAATCAAGTACAGAGGAGATAACATTGCAAATGAATAGAATAGCAGGAAAATCTCATTTGACTTAATAACTTGTAATTTCATTTAATTGGTACTAATAGGCATCTAAAAATACATATGGGTGACATTTAGAAAAATGTTTGTGGGGTTTTTTTTCTTGATAATATTGTTTGTTTGCCAGGAGCTACATTTTGTTCTACTCAGGAAAATATTCCATTGAATGTAGCTTTTTCTTGTTGAAATCTTAATATTAGGATTTGTTACATATTTGATATGCTTTTTACAATATACTGCTTCCTTCTGAAAAGGATGTGGATCTTCATGTCCCACTCACCCCTGACCTCCCTCATTCAGGCTGCTGTTAATAAACATTGGATCAGTTCAAGTGAAGGGCAGACTGCCACCAACCCTGAGCTGTCACAATAACAAGCAAGCAAATGACCTGTAAATATAAAAAATCAGACCTGCTATGCATAACCACAGTTCCTATGATGTTTGACAGGAAGTCAACAACCCCAACTGTAATTTCTAAGCTAACCTGACCACAGCATGCAGATGACAGATATCAGCAAAAAATGAACCACTCCATTAGCTTTGTTCTTGACTTGGAAAGATATAGCTGTATTTCAGTAAAACCTGCCTTCTGACTCTGTGTGAGCTTGAGTAAATTTTCAAATCCTGACATTGGCAAACCTGTTTATGCATTTTGCAAAATCATAGTCCCCCTGCAACTTAGTTAAATTTTCTACTTGCCTCTAAAATAGATGAAGAATTTAAATTTCATTCTTTCCTTCTCATTTCTGGGGCACTTTTTCTAGAAGAAATTTTTGCAGACGTGCTTGTGCAAAATAATTCAATTCGAAGTTCAGAGCAAAAATTGTAGATTTGATTGATACTCAAATGATGTAATGATTTAATTGAATATACTGAATAAACAGTATGTGGTGATAAGTGTTAGTTTACTACACAAACCTGTCTTCAAAGTGTTTGAGTAAGCAAAAATTCTGATGGTAAATATGAGCAAATTTGAGATACTTGGTGGTGTCTTTGGTGACCTGATACCAAGCCTCCATCCAGCACTACATATTTACCATCTCCCGTCCAATTCATAATGTACAGAATATTTATTGCCTCCTGCTGTGTGAGTCTATAAAATCCTGGTAGGATTCTATAAACAGGATTTTCTTTAATTTTGTGTAAAGAAATAAACAAGGAAAGCACATTAATCTGGGAAGAATTAACTGTAGTTCTAATCATTCTCAGGAGCTGAAGGGGGTTTTAATCCGTTTCACCCAGAGGCCTTGTTGTGGAATTCTCAGTATTGATGAGATCCAAAAATGTCTACATATTTGAGGGATCTAGACAGAAATGGAAAAGTAAGCATTTGTCTTTGTAAGTAATTCTTTGTCTTAAGTAATCTGCTAGCAAGATAAATTTTCCCCTTTAAAAGATAGCAGAAATCTCTATATGCAAATTTTTCTGATATTTCTGTTTGATCTTTCAGTATTCTAATTCTCATGGGCTTCTTTAGTTGCCTGCACTTTGCACCAGCAGAACAGTAACAACCTTGATAACCAACCAGCAAAACCAAACTAAGACATCCATCATTGAGTAATCACCAATAAGTAACATTGTTGGTGATAAAAAAAATTGTGTGCCAGTTTGGACTGTGTGCAGTGCTACTTTAGTGACAAATATGTTGTCACATATCAAAAGTTGTTTAAAGAACAGGCAATGTTTTGGAAATCACCTAAAATATTTTGTTTTCTCAATTATGGATACAGTTCTTTATGATTTGGTGGTTGCTGACAGAGTGATCTGCACTATTTATACTTGTGTGTATATTAGCTCAACCTATAACATTCTTCAGGGTTAAAGAACAGCAAACCATAGACTGAACCTTGGGAGAAAATGTAACCTATGTAATTTCTAACAATTTCTGTAATAGTGGTTTTAGTTGTAGCTTTGGAGGGAATTCACATTTCTTTGAATCCAAGAGAAGCAACCTCAGGCTTTAATTTTGGATGTTATGGTGCAGCTTCATCCTTCTTGCTCAACTGTCCTGCTGTGAGCTGCTAATTATGCAACTTAAGTATCAAGCAGTGAGGTTCATCTGCATTGTTCCTCCATCACTAAGTTACATGTCATGCATATCTCTTTACCATTCACAGAAACTGCCATTTAATTTCTCACTGGATAATGAATTAAGTCAAATTCTGTGGTATCTATACAGCTTCATCTCTATTTTTAAGTCTCTTGTGTGGAAGTGAACTGTTAAATTGTCACCCAGTGTCAAAGGCACAATGGAGTGGCATGATAACACACAAAATCATAAATCTAACATTTATGTGATCTGTTTTAAAGATTGCCATTTATTTTTGGTATAACTTTTATAAAAGATGCTTGCCATCATACTCAGTTCTTTTCAAACATGCAGGAGGAGATAGATTATCAGAATCATATTAAAAATATACTCTTCTGTGCTCAGAACCCCAGGAGATTCAGTATCTTGAGGTCAGTTACATGGCAGGAACATATTTGACATTAGTGACTGGATTTAATGAATTCTGTCTGCTTGGAGCAGAAGCAGCCTAAAATGTATCCCTAAGGCTGTGTTCCCAAGAAGAAATAAATCATGCTAATAAAGTAAGCACAGTTGTTAATATAGTGATTGCAATCATAATCCTACATTAAAAACAACAAAGAGTGCTGATGTAGTATCACTCAGATTATTTTATTTAGCCTGAGTTGCCATGACAACCATGGGAATCATGAGATCACATTTTAATTAAAGATCTCCTAGTAATTCTGATTGTAACAGCCTTAAGTACATGGTATGCTGATCTGCATACTGAGTGCAGAGGAGGTTGATAAATATACAGGTCACTGGAATTTCAGTATAATTTAACTATATTTTGAGAGGTTAAATTCAGATATGGCCCATCAAATAATCTCAATCTTTCATGGTATTGTAATGTAAGAGAAAAAGTAAAAAAAGATCTTTGTCTGGCAATATGCTAGAAATAGCTGGGGAAAGTAAGAAATGTCTTTGCACCTATTGAAATCAGCACATGGTAAGAGAGTAACAATACACTATTTTTATTACTCATTTTTATTACTCATTATTACTTATTTTATTAAATCAGGGAGGCAGTTTCATGGCTATTGAATTTAGGAGTGACAGCTGTATAAACAGAATTGGAGACAAGGAAGCATGTTAACTGGAAAATATCATGTGTTCCTGAGAGCTAAGTATCTGATTAAGACATCTTGCATTTGAAGAGCTTTAAAAATAGTCAGACATTTCAAAGTTGCCACTGTACAGTTTAGAACATGATCTAGCTGAAATATAAAGCCATTTATAGAAGGAAATAACTAAAAATCAGTTTAGAATTGACTGAAATCAACTCTTTCCTTTTTCCCTGTCATTAAACCAAGCTCCTCAATGTGTTACACATCACTCTCTAAAGTTTGGCAGTAGCAGAATGCAAAGCTGTCATTGCACTCTTCTTCCACTCAGCTGCAGGTACTCACGTTTAAATTGAGATAACTGGTGGATTAAATAAACAATAGAAAGATAAAATTATTGGTCTGTGGAGTAAGGCTTTATATTTTGAGTTTTTATTTTAGATGTTAGAATTTTTTATCTGTCCTATGCTGGATCTGAAAACTCTAAACAAGAAATCTTAAAATACAGCCATAAATCAGGTAATGAATGTTTATTGGGTGTAGTAGGGATGGTTAGCAGCCAATTATTGAAATAAACACACTCAAGAGTTTCTTGGAGCTAGCCATTTATCACAAATACTATCAGCTTTCTACTGGCAGAATATTTGGGGTGGAAGAAGTTTACACCAGAAAACCTTTAACCACCACTTCTACTCAGGCAGTCTTGGAAAATAACACACAGAGCAGAAATCAGTTTTGTAATTCAGCATAATCTGTAAAAAGTTTAAATGCCATTGCTAAATCAGTTTCCTGAATGTTATTCAGAAATATTTACTTTGGTGATTGCAACCCACATTTCTTCTAGTCAACAGATCTATATAAATCTTTTCATGTCTTCAGCCACTTTGATCTTCATGTTGTTTAAAAATTCTTTGATTTCTGACTTCTTGTGGTTTCTAATAATTTCTGGAAAAGGTGTGAAACAAACATTTCAGGTCTCATAGATTTATGCAATAGGATAGAGCAATGATACCCTGTCTTAAAGTAGTTTTGATGAGCACATTCAACTAACCTGCTTGCCTTTAAACTGATATGAAGCATTGGATAAAGTTTTCCACCTTTAGATAGTTCTGTGTAATAGTTCTCTCTTGGTAAAGGTTGCATTAAAATGTGGCCACATTTTTTATTAAAAGCCAACCATTGTACCATGTCTGCTTTTAATGTTCACGTGGCATGCATGTTCAGGGAGGAAATTGAGAAATAATATTCATATATATGTCAGACAAGGCTGAAATAGGAAATCAGTGGCTGAATAGTCACTGGATGATTTAGTTCAGACTCTGTTGCACTGAATGATGTTGTAATGATAGATACAAGCATTTCAAACTGACCTGGTTATGACACTCATGGTATGCAATTCCAGTGAGGTGTAATTGAATATCCTCCTCACAATGCATTAGCTGCTTAATTAATTGCACTAATGACATTGTCCAGCATTTTACACTTAATGGCAGATTTGGTTGAAGTAACAACCATCCTAAAATCTGTTCATATAAAAATTAGCTAAGATTACCCCAAGATACCACCTGCAATATGATCAACTATAAGTATCTATTGCAGATTATAATGAGTTTAATCAATTGAAAACAATGTTTCTAAGGTGGTTTTTTTTGCGTCTGTGGGGGGGTTTTTTTGTTTTTGTTTTTGTTTTTTGTTTTTGTTTTTGTTTTTGTTTTTTTAAATAAATACACAGAGTCACATATTTCCTGGTTATGCTATTAGGTTACAAATTCTTTTTGTTGTTTTTTCCTTTTAGTCAGAACACATGTTCACAGAAGCATAAAAAAGAAGGCAATAAATCTAATCTGAAGTCTATGAACTTGAATATCCTTTAAAAGTGACATTGAACTTTCAAAACATTTGCCTTTTCCAATGGCAAAGTTAAAAGAAAAAAGAGGGGAGGGAACAATCAAGAAGAAAATCAGTTCTGGCTCTGAAAAAATTACTGTTGGATGACCACAAGACCTTCTCTCTCTGAACAAAGCACCATTTTGTGAAGGTTCATTATTTCTCTATGGCTGTGGTGTGCCACTGCATTTTCATAACTAATTCAAGAACAACAAATAATCTGTTTGGATTGTAATCTTTTGTAGCTACACACACTATTCCATGCAAAATAGTGTTTATGTAATTTTCTTTGTATTTATGTTCTACCTAGCATGTGAAAAAGCTGGCAAGTCAAACTTCACTGAACTTTGGATTTCTATTGTCCCTAGATACTGAAGTTGAATGATCAAAATTTTACAAAACATTTTTAACAGAGGAGCAAAATAGGAACTCCTGGGACCTAAACACTCTTTAAAATATGTGTTTTCTTCAGGTATCTACACAAACCTTAAACCTTTATTTTGATTGTTTCACAGGAAACGTAAAGTAAAGACAACCTGCTATTTTTCTGTTTTCCAATAGAAAACTTAAAAAATTCTTATGGCCATATAAAAGGTTAAATACAGATTAACCTCGTTTAGCTTAACAAAAAAGACTGAAGAAGCATTCATAAAAAATGCTAAACAAATATTAAAATTTCATGTTTTGATGTTAAATGATAATATAACCTGGATGAAAAATCTAATATGAACCTAGTGAATGGAGTACAGGTACAAGATGTACCTTGTACAAGGTGCAACAAATGCTTCCAATAAACCTTTAGTAGAATTTTTACGTTAAAATTTATGCTATGCCTCCAAAAAGCAATGTCTACTAGCAATTTAACTAAATATGTGATCAATAATTAAATAAATAGCTGATTAGCATGAAGACTGTAGGAGTGCCTGCATGTATATGAATGTCTATAAAAATAATCCCTGAACCATAAGAAGCTTTTACCATCATTTAGAAATTGTTTGATGATGATGCAGAAGAAAACAATTTTCCATATGGTGTTTCCTCTCAAAATATTGCCTTCCAGGTAGAGCAGGTTTCTGCCATTTCTGTGCTACCTTTGTGCCACCAGGATAAAAGTAATATCATTAGTGATCTAATGAAGTCACATTACGGAATCTGGTATTAGTGCATTACAATTGTTTGATCACCTGCTGCTACAACAGATGATGTGGATGAGAAGTAAAATTATATGAAGTAGAACTTTTTTTGTGTTGTGTGATCTCTCAAAATATGGCCAGGGAATTCATGTGCAATTTTACAGTTAGTTAGTGACATGAGAATTTGATAATGGAATTATTCCTTGTATTTCGCAGAATTCGAATTTTCTTGCTGTGTTCCTTGAGACTGGATTCTTTTGTTGTTATTGTTTTGTTGTTTGTTTATGTCAGATTTTCTCTTCCTATTTCATTATTTTTGAGGTGTTCTTGTCTAATGTGATTTTTTAAAATATCTAAATTAGACCTTTATGCCATACTGATGGATTTCATTTTTTATTTCTGGTTTCGTTTATGACTTTTTTCTTTAAATGTAGGATTTCCTGCTACACAGTATATGGACTTTTTAGTTCTATTAGATGTCCTTTTTCAGTCTGTGATATACCTCAGCAGTACAGGGGCTTGTGTGAAATGCAAAAGCTTGCCTGGTTCCCGTGTATTCTGCTGCTCTGTTAATAACATTACCAAAGTTTTTCACAATCTTATGACCATATTTAATATCAATCTTGGATAGTTCTACTCTGTCTGGAATGATTTTCTCACTGTGTCTTCCCAAGAAGATTCATTCCCAGCTTATTCAAGTTGAGCAAGTAACCATTTCTTCTAAATTTTGCATGGTCACAAAGGCTGGAGTTGTTTTATGCTTGAATCAGAAATGATGTGCTATCCATCATGCCAGATCTCTCAGCCAGATAAACATGGAAATGATCCACCGTGGTCTTTGTTAGTTCTAACTAAACCAAATTGTTTTATTCAAATTAAATGAAATATGTTGGAGCAATTTTAACAGAAAGACCATGTAATTACTGTAACTAGGATGTTATTAAGCTTTTTGTAATAGTGAAAAGCCATTTACAAGGCATATGTAAAAATTGTGTTGTTCTGTAGACTTTTTACCACCCTCCTGTTTCCTTTCTTTTCTAATGAAGTTAGCACCACTGGAAAGTCATTTAAATTTTAATTTGAAGAAGGTGCTTCTACACCTACAGCTCATTTGAGTCAGTGTGAAATATTTCAGCTGCTCGTGCCCATGCACCATTGACCCTCCCAGGGACAGAAACCATAACCAAGGCAAAGAGGGTTGGACTGCACTGCCCAATGACTTTGAGCTTCATTAGATTGACCAGAAAAGCAAGTTTATAGCCCAGCAGAAAGTAAGCTCCAGCTCTGCATTTATGGCATAAAGAGCTTTTTTGTGTTTCATGTGACCTAATTTAGGGTAAAAGCACAAATTATCCCCTAGGTGTGACATTACTTGTGAATAATTTCATTTACAATATCTAACCAAGACATACATGTTTTCCCAGTGACCATACATACATTTGATTTTTATTATAGAATAATTAGCCTTTGAAACTTCATTTTTGAGTGTCAATGCAGCAATTTTGGTGAAGGATAATTATCACATGATTCATCATTTTCATTTTGCAATTGCCAGTGCTGCTTATTTTGTTTTGTATTTACTCTGGGAAATGAAATACACAGACACTTTGGAATGAGTAAGTAATGTAGGTTAGAACATGTTCTAAAGATGTGACACATTTTTACAATCAAAAGGAAGAAATACGCAAACATTAAAAGCTGCAACAGAATAAGATCAGCAGACTTTTGCTTGAGCAAAATATAAAGAGCACAGGAGAGGCCTCATCTGAGATTTTAAAATGTGGGTTCTTATCCTTTAAAACTAAAAATCAAGCTGAAAAAGATTCTAACAGGAAACAGAAGCTTACATTTTAATTTGAGCTTTTTCAGGTACAGGTGCAAAGATGAGCTCGTGGATTTTGAGGAGTTATGTAAAGGCTCTTCTGTGACATTTTTTATATTACTGCAGCATAATATATTTTTGGCTAAACAACATATGTTGCTGTAACTAAAATTTTCAATCCCTTTTATCATCTCCCCTACACCTGATATGTTACCAACAGAAGCCTGATGCTCATTAGAATATAAAAGCCATTGGTGCAGCTGAGAAGTTGAGTATCATTTAAATATAAAAATGGGAAAACCTTGACCCTTCTGCTCTTCTGACACTCTATTTTAATGTAGAACACAAGACAGCTAAAGAAACTGAAATACTAATGCAGGTTTCTGAAAGATGAAGCTCTTGGCAGAGACACATTCCTAAATTAAAATTATTTTAATAACACTGGAGTTCATTTTTCAGGTGTTTTTCCCCTTTATTATGGTTTTTCACTAGAAATTCATAATATTGCAATATGGTGTCTGTAACTGGTTAAAATTTGTTAGGATTTTTTTTTAATCCAGATATAGTATAAGAATATTTTATCATTATTGATGGTTTAACTGTGGTACAGTAAAACTGTGTAGTTTCTTCCTTAATTTGCAAGTAGGGATGGTTGTTTTCAATATTATCATGTCAATTTATTTTATTTAGTTGTTTAGGTCATGCTAAATTGAAATCTCAGAAGAAAAAACAAGCTAATGTGCCTAAAAAGGCTGGAATGTCACAAGAATGTATTAACCTGTAACTGTTTAAAAAAAAATCTTGTTCAGCAGAGCCAAATATCACTTGGATGAGACAACAGGGTGATGGAGGAATTCATGTTATCTTTGGTATAGTCCTATAAGCATTGTTATTGTTTCACTAGTAGGGATGACAGACTAACTGACCTGATACTTAGGCATTGGATTTGAACTTTTACCTACAAAATCAATGAAATGCTGTCACTTCACATTTTCTGAGGCTTTCCTCTAATTTAATTTAGAGACATGCATTGTAAATTGAAAAGAAAACCTAATGCTGTAATTATCATGCATAAAATTTTAATGTTGCCACAAATATTGTTTACTAATAACATGTATTTAACTAAGATATCTTTAAGTCATGCATTCAGTGCTATCATGCTCCATTTCTAATTAGGAGTGAAGAATTGAGCCCAAAGGGTTTCTGGTTATATCAAGTAATGTTAAGGAAAGCTGAAATCTTTCAAAATAGGTTGCTTGGAAGATGGGAGAAATGGGTAATTTTTGGCAGGGCTTAGGATTTTCATGTGAAATACGAAAAAGTACTTTATATGAAAGTATCTTAATTCTCTTTTTCTAAGAGACAACTAAAAAATTCATTCTAGGCATCTTAAGGCCCCATTAATGCAGTTATTGAAAGGATTGTATTTTATATCTGGAGGTCATGGCCATTACATAGTGATAACCTGCAGTAGGGAAAGCTCATCCATTTATTCATAGTTCAAGGGTTTTCTATGTGCATTAATCTTACCCCTGTGAACAAAAGGAGAACTTTGTCCTTTTTTCCAATCAGAAAATTTTGGAATATGCAAAACTCCATTTAAACAAATGATTGCAGCAATATTTTTAAATACTGAAAATCTTATGACTTTGATGTTCCAAAAATGCCTGTGGTTGATAACTGGGAGTATAGAAACCTAATTTTGTCTGAGTTCTGTTGTATAACACTTCAGGGTTACTAAATTAACATAATTTCCTCAATATTTCATTTAGGGAGTAAAAGGAGAAGAGATGGAGAAGTAAGACCAAGCCAGGCTGAAGGTGACTGACAGCAAACTGTGAGTAGAAATCTATTTCAGGTTCATTTTTGTGCAATATTCATCTGTGATGAGGGCCTGCACTGTATGAAAACACATTTGGATTTGTTAAACACATAAACCAAGAAACTCATTTTCCACAGTCCTTTGTTCTCTGTTCCACAAATCTAATCTTGCTACATTCAATAATTTCAATGAGAGAGAGAATACACAGGAAGCTTTGGGATACAAAATTATTTCTTCAGAATGAATTCTTTTTGCACATTCAAGGTATTCAGGCATTAGCTGTACATATGGTCTCTGAAGCTCTGAACTCTACCCCAATAAAGATTTCCTACAATCTAAAGAGGAACTAAACACAATGAAAGGCATTTATGTCATACATAAGGACAGCTAAATAAGTGGGGACCATTCCAAGGTAACCCATGGAAAATGCTGAATAAAGAAGAGAGTTCACATTAAGCTATTTGACTCTTCTGTGGAAGAGAAAGAGAAGCTGGGGAGATAATAAGCTAATTTAGAGACAACATATGTTTGTTGCTTTGTTATGCATTTTCACTTGCATGTCTGAGTGTTCTCCTATCAGTGACTGCAAAATAAGATAGCTCTTTGTTTGGATTTACTAGAAACATGGCCATTTAATTAAATTTTAACATATTGTGGTCTCTCACTTTAATATATGGTACATTAATTTTCTATGATGCTGGCATGCTGTGCTGATGGATTTCTCAGACTACCAAATGAAGTAAACCAGGGATTTTTCAGGCAATTTATTTTTATCCAGAAGTGATGGCATTAACATTCTTTTTGGAAGACAGTTATCAAAACTCGATATTTCATTGAGTGTTTGAAATTCTCTTGTAATGTGTATTAAGTCTTGTCACTGCAGTAATAATTGCCTGTTACACACCAACTTTATTAGTAAAATACCATGGCCTTTTGCAAAAACAGTTGGGCTTTATCATCAAAGAGAAATTATTTAAGAAACTGGAAGTCACAAATAAATTTCCATTATGGCAGTAATTGTTGCCATCTTCTATAATGTCAAAAAAATTATAGTCTTACTGTTAAGCTTTGTATAGTTTGTTTCCTTTATTTTTTAATTTATTTTTAATTTGGGCAGTCTTGCCTTGAAGCATTTCTTGCTTTGTCAGTGATCAAATTCCTTGTCCCATATCAAGTACAGTTTTAAATTTTTTAATGCAGGACTGTTCTGTGTCTACTTTGTGTGACCTGATGATAAGGAAAATAAGTTTCAAACCCTCCCTTTCTCCTTTCCAGCTGTGAGTCCGTGATCAGTATCAACTGGAAGATTTTTGTTAATTTTTAATTGCTCTGCTGAAGTGGGGATTGTTTGGGACACCCTCTTGCATGTTCATATCAGGAAAATGTTCCCTGAGCATCTGCTGATTTTGCTTATATCTTAATATTAGTGAATATGGGTGTCCTTTTCCAGATTCTCTACTGCATATGCAAGTTCTGTTCCTGAGAGTTTGAAGTAAAAGATGAGAGAGAACAGATAAAAAAGAAGTATGGAGATAAAGAGGTATTGGTATTTGTGTACTGGTGTAATAAGCTTTCTAGCAGATTTCCAATATTCCTATTGTAACTTCATTTTTCAACCCCTTACAGTGACTTCTTTATGAGGAATGTTTTTTCTAATACCTTTTCATTGATTTTGGTGATCATTGACATTGTTCCTGACATTACCTTCAAGAGTATGTTGGAATTCAAGCTGGGTTTTTCAGAACTTAATGAAAAATAAGTGTGATGTGAAGAGAGTCTGAAGAAAAAGATGGAGAGGTTTAGGGAGGCAATGAGATGAGATTCAAGGTCTGGTCTTTGTAGCTTAACTCTACAGAATTCACTGTTGCATACTGGAAAATGCAGTTGAATTATTTCATGTATCTAGCAAAAAAGAGAAAGGTTATTATAGGAATAAAGCATGGGATGTATTCAGAGCAAATATTTGAAGTGTGAGAGGTTGAATGAAAGTGACATTGATAGCGTGGTTTTGCCTAGACTGGGTGTAAAGATTAGCAAGTTTTGGAAGATATGGAAGTTTTCCATTTAGATCCTGCCAATGTGGAAAGAGAGCAAGAAGATGGGTCTTGTAGATACCTGTAGTATATGAATTTTAGGACTATGTGTACAGTGTTTCTAATCTGAAGTTTTTCAGAGGTTTCTCTCATTTCACTGGGTCGCATACTCCAAGGACAGAATGTGTGTGTAGAGCAATGCAAGGAAGAGATCTTATGTGCAACAAAGATTTCTGTGGCTGTGTACAGTATGCTGTGATGCAGGATTGCAGTGTTGTGCAGCTTGATAGATGTTCTACACGCTCCTGCTCATTAATTCAAATTTATTGCACTTTGTTTCCTCCTTGGTACTTTAAAAAGATTATTGAAAGGGATATTGAAATACTGGAGGTAGATAAGAAGCATTTGCAGGCTGTAAAATCACATGGGTAGTAGATATCATTTTAAGTAGGAAGTACTTACCATAAATGATTGTTTATTGTTGGTTTGGGGTTTTTTGTCAGACAGTTTAATGTATAAATTACGATGCTTTTGTCCAGCTAGTTTTGCTTCACAGTCTTGATTTTTAAGCCATGATAACAAATATTTACTGAATCCTGCTTTTACCTCTATTAGAAACACTTGTGCTTAACTAACATAGATTTTGCAGCAAATTTCTGGTGGAACAGTTCCAGTACTCCTGCTGTCAGGTCCTGCATCAAAGGGTGTGGAGCCCAAACTGATGATAAGCAGTTAACAAACCATGCCTCATCTAGAAGGAGCTGTTGTTGCAAACAGAGGATTATTTTGCTGTGTACATGGTGATTGTCATGGTGACAGCTTAGGTGCATCACAACCAGAGTTTGCAATACTACCCAGGCTTCTCAATTTGCCACCTATGTCAGCACTGCTCCTCACCTCATCTTTAATATTGGAGCACGCTGAGTTTACTGACCCAGGCTGAGATGTCCCTAATCACCTGTGTAACCTGTGCATTCACAGGTGTGTTGATTTAGCAGGAAATACAAGGTTTTCAGAAAATCAAAGTGCCAAATCCTGTTTTATTGCTTAGCTGCACTGCACTCACATTAAAGGATTCTCTCATCCATGAGAACATGGTGGTGTTTACTTTCCAGAAGCAAAAGATATGTGCTGGATGGATTTTTTTCTGTGTCAGAATGTTTTTTTATCCCATGCTTCCTTCCTGCATCAGTTAACAAGGGTGTTTCTCAGCACTCTGTGGCAGCAGAGTTTGGCAGAGGTGACAGAGGTGGTGCTGGGTTGTGATGCTGCACAGCAGGCTAATCTAAGCAAGCCATTAATGCAACCCTTGGTAGGGTGGGAGTCAAGATTAAAAGTTACTTCAATTTTCTAATCACTGGGAGGGCTACTTCCAGTAGGGCTCTTTGGTGTGGCAAATGGTAACACCAGGAACTGTAAATAACAAAATGTGTTTGATCTGACTGAGAGTTGAACTTTTGCCTTCCTAATGCATCTCACAAGGCATATTAATATGCTAAAGATTGTGGCTGTGATTCCCTTAGCATGTGTATTTGCAGCTGCTTTTTAATACAATGCAAGAATGTGCAATGCAATGACTGGTTGGAGGCTGCCTGCTTGGCAAGGTGTTTTATCTGTGATGTGTCTTAATCTAGTCATCTTGCTTTCAAAGTGAAAAGAAAATTTACTTCAAGGAGCTCAAAAATAATCCTCAAATCTTTTTCTACTCTTTGACTTTAATATAATCATTGCATTTACACTTAGCATTCACAAGTCCTTTAAAAGGACTCAATAATTATTTTTGCTGTTCAGACCTATCAAATCCTGTATGTGATTTGTGTAATCTACTGAAGTTCTCTGTGGATGTTTTAAAATCCTGATCCTAACACAGCTGACCTGGATAAAATATGTAATAACTCACATTTTGTGGTTAACCAGGACAGAATTATAATAATGCCAAAGTCTATTAAAGTAAAAGGCTATGCTTTTCTTACTTAAAGGTCAGTGAAGTCCTCTACCATGACATCTGTGTTCTGGTATTGTGTTCCCAATCTTTATGTTTTCACATGGACAGATACTGGCACGTTATGTTTTGAAATTGATCATGAATATTGGGGAAAGAGTAATACAAAATAATTCAGGTTTAACATTTTTATCATGAGCTAACTTGCTATCGCCAGCTTTCTGTAATTTGACTGCTTTTTGCCCTTCAGCAATGATTACACTTTTCCCTAATTTTGTCAGACAGAATGGTAATACCCTTAGGCAATTATGCTAAAATAACTTGTCAGCTCCTCATTGTTTTATTTTTAACGTATTAAGAAATTAAATGCTCCAAAATGCGACAGACTAAAGAGCTGAATGCATTTGTTATTCACATGGTGTGTTCAGAATACACTGTGGCTGATGGTGTCCCCCAGCTGCCCAACAGCAGAGGCTGTGACAGCCCTGCACAGCCCCAGGGCACCCCAGCCTGCCTGCTCAGCCTCAGCCAGGCACGGGGAGAAAAGGGGCAAATGTCTTGTTTCTTGGAGGGAATTTATCCCCATTGCTCTTGGGAGTTTGACCTCCTCAAAAGAGAGGGGGTTGAGGAGCAGGGGAGGTGGAGTTCTTGTGTCAGGAGCCTCACAAGGTCCTTGTGATCCAAGATGTTCTCTTGGGTTGTGTGAGCTTGGGTTGTGCACAGAACTCTTTGTACAGACAGGAGTTGTGAGGTTCCTATCTCTGGGAGATTTTGGGCCTCAGTGACCCCCAGCACCCCAGAAGGTTTCTGCCCTGGCTCTATATTAAGTCTCCTTTTCCCCTTTTTCCCCCCCTTTCTTTGTACACACAGATCTAATCTTCTAGAAAATGCCCTGAAGGTTTTTGTGACTGTGGTGACTGGTGGCCTGAGGAGTTTAGTAGGAGCTGTTGTTTGTGGTCTTTGATCAGATCACCCTCCACAACAAAGTGCTCACACCTTGCTCATCACTCAGAAGATGTGGTGTGTTGAAGGTTCAGGGAGTCTCTCCTGATCCAGCTGGACCACTGCAATGGTGATTCTTCTCACCATCCAGACAGCACTTGACCATGCTGCTTGAGGTCCTTGATTCCCCAAAAAAGTGTTGCCCTATTATGGTTATTATGTATTCTTTTAATAAATGCTCTGTCCATGGGCATCTGTGCAACAAAATGAAATATGCACATGCAAAGACAACCTCATCTCACTATCAAACTGCAACTCCACTTTGGACAAAGAACCAAGGGCTTGGATGGCTGTGCAGTGCTCCAGAGAGGGTGCCTGAATACCTTGGGCTTTGTGTCTCATGTAAAAGAAAATAAGGCCAGCAGTGTTTTGGTCTGTGAGAGGTTCTTGGCCTTGCTAAGTGCACTGTGCCTCCTCCCTGTGTCTGCCAGAGCTGTTTCATGTTAAAGAGCAAAGGACACCTTTTACTGAGATGCTTTATAGATTAAAAGCATCGTGCCTGTTCCACAGCATATTGCTTTCAGGTTTTACTTTGACTAGGAGAGTGTCTTATTATTATCAACAGCCTTTGAAAATGTGCATTTCAGGTAATTTTCACAGATCTCATTGACATTGTTCTACTACATACTGCAGCGTTCTTTCAAAGATGACATACTGCTATCAGGAATGAATATGATAATGTGACCAATTCTAAGAGAATCAATATTCTAACCTTTGAAACTCTTTTTGTATAACTAACGTGTGAAAATCTGGTGATTTAAAAAAAAAGAAAAAAGATACATTTATCTTTTATCTCTTTTACCACTTTATCTCTTGATAGATAACTGACCATTACACCTCCTTGTTCTCTTTCATGATTATTAACAGCTCAGACATATTTCTTGTAATATCTCTCTATAAATAATTCTAGGCTCAGAAGTTTGTTTCTTTTATAAATTAAGCTATCCAAAAGTGATAGCTCATTTCTCCATAACTAGAATCTGTCTCCCCTAGGGGTAATTTATCTTTGCAGCAGCTAGCCCTTAGCCATTATTTATTTCATAAACTTTTATTAATCATCTTTGCCAGTCTCTCTCAGTCTTTCTCTTCCCACAATATTCTTCTACAGTCAGAACACCCACCAAGTTTTCCAAATATTTATACTGCTGGTTTTAGAGGAAGGAGAGTTATCTGAGACATTGTTTTATTAAACTGATTGTTTAAATACCATTCATCAGGGATTTCTCATAGAAAACTCAAATCTGAATTTTGTTGTAGAGCAGGGAATACCTGATGTGTGAAGTCAGTCAGGGGTAGATACACAATCACTATGGATTATCCTCTGGAAAGGACAGCTGCAAGGAAGGAAAATTAATGTGAGGAAAGAGGGCAAAAACTAGCCTCAATGCTTTTGAGTTTTTCTTCCACTGGCTAGAAAGGAAGAAGTTTCTTGGTTAAGAATGTATTTCCAAGCCTCTTGTGCCAGCTGTTAAATCTCAGTGTCAGTGCCCAGAGTAAGAGACACCTGATTTGGGAAGCAGCCACTGCCATTCTCACCCATCTCTCCATTCCCATGGAGCTGTGACTGCTCAGAGAGAGGGATGGGCTCTGTGAGTGCAGATGGATGCAGCCACCACCTGACACTTTGTAAAGCAATGAAGGCAACACTAGGCAGAGGTGAGAAACTCACAGCAAGGGTGGCATCATCGAGTTTGCAAAGCTGGCATGGTCAGGAGACATACCAGACTGGTGTACCCCTACATTTCAGATAGATGTTTGGGGTTCCTTTTATGTTAAACAATTAAGATATGCCTTAGACAATTCAGTGCTGTCCTTGTAGCCATAACTCATGCTGGCAGAAGTGCAGTTCATGTGTTCAGTCCTTTACAGACTATTTTGATTATTGAGTCAGGTGTTGCTGATAGTTGCATTATTTCTTTTATATTGATTAAGATATTTAATCAAATTGATGGTTTTTTATGACTCCAAACAGTCTAAATAATTCATAAGCTGCATTTTTACCTTGCTGTCTCTACAAAAGCACATTCTAATGTGTTATAATTTAAAAGAGTATTAATTTTTTTGCTGTATGCATTGTTGAAGAAAAGAACATGTGAAAATCTACATAAGTGTGGGCATTTTTGGGGAGGTGTTTCTTATATTACTTCATCAGGTTTTTTTCCCAATACAGGTGATTAGTGAACAACAAAGAAGAGAACTTCCTGTGATATGTCTATGCTGTAATTTAATTAAAAAAAGGTATGTATCAATGCTTCACCTTAGCATATGCTCTTTAGCTCAGAAAAGTTATCTGGAATTCACAGGAAAGCAGTGAGGTTGACAAGGATTAGCTACAATCACCCTACTTGGGGTCCATCTTATTTCTATGCAAGTGAAAGTATTTGTATATGTATTTGTATATAGGCACACAAATGCATATATAGTTTTATTTATATTGAACAGCAAGACTTTTAAAATTTGATGCTATTGACTTAAAGTATCTGCTTAGCTTGCAGAGTAAAACAATTTATTTGATGTTAATTACTGGGCAACTAGAAAGAAATAGGGCTGTCAGGTTTCAAGGTGACAAGAAATCCCACGTAAGTCCATCATCAAATGTGCCTACAAATGTCTGTCAGTAATGGCTGAATCTAGCCACAAAAGCCTTCAGTGTAAGAAATTCTACAAGCTTCATATATTCCATTCCTTGCCTCTCTGTACTTTGAGAAGTCTTTTCCTGATGCCTGTCTTGTACCTTTCTTGCTGCAATTTAAACCTCGTTGTTAGTTTTCCTATCAGTGGTAGAGATCTCATTTTCCCCTTCAATTTTGCTGTGTCACTTCAATCTTCTCTGTGCTAACCTAAAATTATGATACCTGGTAATACTTCCTCTATCTTCTTATTCACTCTGTAATAGAGAACATTTTCCTTTATTACACAAGGTCCAAGTTCTTCACCCTGCAGTGTCTCAAAAAGTGATTTGCATACCTCATCAATATCCCCAGATTTGGTGTATAGTCCCCATTTAGAATATTGGTTTTTTTATTTTTTTCCCTGCTGACATTTCAGCTGTATGAAAGGCCAGCTTCTTTAGTCTTTTATTTATGGTACGAACCATTTTCCCACTGGATTTTGTTACTACATATTCTGAAATTTTTAGTACAGAAAATGCTAGAAACTGTTCTCCTAAAATATTTTTTAAGCCTTCATTATCTGGGATCAGGTATTTAGTTCTGTATTGCCTAACTTGTATGATACTAATTTCCTTCCTTCAGCTATAACATATGAATATTTTGTATAGCACATGCTTCTCAGAATGAAATGAACTTGATTTTTTAGTTTTATTCACTTTATCTCCTAATCCCAAAATATTTTTTTCCCTAATGCATCTAATTTCCCTGGTGCATCTAATTTTCATATCCCATTCCAAAATACATTTTTCCTTTAGATTTTTTTTTTCTCCATATCAGAAAACCACAATGTTTGTGTTGATTTGGGTTAAGTTGGTGAGATCCTTGGTTGATTTTCTCACGGACAGCAAAATCTCCTATGTCTCCCCTAAAGCCATTAAACCAGAAGGCTGTACTTTGTTCTATACAACTATTTTCCTATAACATTCTAACAGTGACTCATTTCCAGGTGCAAGGGCAAGTAGATTATTTCAGTTTTGCCATCAGGATGTATTTCTCTACAAGTCCCAGTGCAGGTGAAGAGATTTCCTGGTTTTCTGCTGATGGACTATAGATCACAATCTGGGAATGGGTCTTCATTCTTCTTTTGTCATGTTAATTGTTATGGTTTCTGACTCCCTAGGAAATGAATTGCATAAATACCATTGCCCTGAAATTAATCCACTCTGAAATTAGTATTCTGTTGCTGTGTCTGTTTAAACAGACCAAACCTTATTTGTGCACTGGTTTCAGAGAAACTGAAAGCACTGGGTTTGTCTGATTACCTTTTTCTCAGTCCCTGATAGAATAGTCACTTTGGAAGAGAGATTGGTATACTCTACCCAATTTGCAGATTCAGGCATTAACTTGTATCTTCAGGCTTTGAACGGGTAATGGCAAAGAACTGCTTATAAATCTTAAGTTAATTTAGAATATTTAGTCTCCTGTCTCTTAGATGGATTTACTTTGGCACTTTAATTAACTGCTTGTTAATTCTAGACTTTCACGTTGTTCTGTGCAGAGACTTTAAGTAAGATTTGCCTATACTGAGACTATATTAAAGGGCACATTTTAGTGGTAAATAGATTCCAACTTTATGTTTTATGCATCCCATAGGTCATGTGGCTTGTGACTCAAAACACAGGAGGTATGTTTCTGGGGTTTCATGTACTGTAAATAAATGTAAAACAAGCTCCTTGCACAAACGTGCCACAAAGTAATCAGCACCATGAAAGCTAAGAAGCTAAATCACACTTGGAAGCCTGTAATTAATATTAATCTCTTGCATGCCAGAACCAGTGATTAAACTACTCCACCTCTTTTGCTTGATGCATAAATCTGTCTGAATGGTAACATCCTATGACAAACACACAACTGCAGCAGCCACTGGTTGAATTTAAATATGTAGCAAGGGGTTCAGGATTTAAGAAAATCTGTGAGTAGTTTAAGGATTTCATCACCTTAAATTGGTGCATATTTTCATTTATAGTAGGAAAGGACAGAGATTATACTTTTGTGTTCTGTGAGTTGGTTCAGGTAGATACCTCATCTCCCATATTCTCTTTCACAGAGTGTTTTTCCTCAAATTAGGAAAAGCAACACACAAAAGTTTCTGGTAAATATGACTGGACAGTTATCCAAATCAGTACTCTAAACACTGTGTTCCAGGCTTTTCCCTGTTTTCAGTGTGAGAAAGGATAAAAACACTTCATTTTCAGAGTACTTGCATAATTTTTTGCATTGTGATATTTCCCAGTATTTTTATCAACATTTCCATGAATTGGGAGAGCATGAAAACACTGCTTTGTTTTCAGTTTTTACAAACATTTTATATTTAATATATCAGATCCCTTTTTTTTCCCAAACCTTCCTAGAAATTAAGTCTAATTTTGCAGATTATAACATTAGTAAATTTTTAGAGAATATTTTAAATTTAAGAGGTGACTTCCTTTCAAGTATCTCCCTGTTTTCCATATTTTTATCAGTATTACTTTGCAATTACTGGAGCAATATGAACAATTTGATTCTTGAGAAAATTCTTCCCAAGGGAATTTTATATGCTTATAAAAATGAGGATGTAATTTACTCATTATATTTGGTTAAGAATAACATGAATATAGCTTAATTTTCATATTCAGACTAGGGCTGGATTTGATACGTTCATTTATTTTATTATTTAGTAATATTCCCTTTAGGGTTTTGCCAAGGACTAAGATTAACTGACCATCTGTCTACTTTGCTACAAGCAGTATCTGCAGTATCATTACTGGCAGTTAATTCTGTGGCAAAAATTCACAGAATGTGGTCTGGTGTTCTGATTTATTCAGTGACATTTCTAGAAATCTAGCAAATCCAATCACAGAATTCAAGGATACTCAGGAAAATGAAAGTGTCATGAAAAATTTTGCCACTATTCAAAAATCTGGCAATGATATGCTTCTGTGTCATAGCACTTGCCCCGCTTTACTCTGTATAGCTCAAACTTTTACAACAGGAAGGTGTAGTACCACTGGGCGCAGGTCTGGAATATTTATGCCTGTGTGAAGGATCTTGTGTCTGCAGAGTGCACTAAGAATATAAAGAGATTTCACTCCCAGGTGTTAAGTACTATGGATTTACACCCATTTTTACACTGTGTCATTAAGTCATAAATATGTAAGAAGATATGTCAGAAAGGTGGGCTTGGAAGCAAAAGGATAACTGGAGATAATCAGCTGTTCTCTGTTTAACTTCTCAAAACTGATAAGTTATTTAAATATTTCAGTCCACCTGAAAGGTATCCTGAATACTTATAGATTAAAAACCCACATCCATTTCAACAGAATCCACCATTTGAATTTTAATATTATTGCAGTTTGTGCAAACTTTTAAAATCTGATTTTTCTCATTTCATATTTGTTGACGTACTTAGATGAGTTTCAGATGTCCTTATCAGGGCAATTTTCACCCTAATTCTTGTTCAGATAAGATTACTGTATTCTGTTCAAGAAAGCTCTTCACAAAGCTGCTGCCAGTAATTGGTGTTTGATTCTTTTGTCTTTTAAGGATCTGTCTCCTTTTTGCCATTACTTTGGAGTTTAAAGTGAACTCAGTGCCAGTGCATAACAACTGCACTTCTTGCCAGACACAGGTATTTTTACAATAATGATTGTCCTTCAGGGAAGTGAGTAAGGGCTGCCTCTGCTGTTCCTTTGTGCTAACCAGCACATTACACTGTAATTACTGGAGCTGCCTATTCCTGATGAAAAAGCATCTTTAGAGCATCCGAAGCTATGTTGTGCTGTGGATTGTGGTTTATAATTAGGAATGCCTGTGTTAACGTTAGATGTTACAAGAGTCTAGAAACATCTATGTAGCTGCACTTAATCTTCAGCCTGTTTTCTCTGTGGGAGACCTCTGACCAAGGCACTATCATGTTGGTGCTCACTGAGCAGCTCCTTCCTGTCATGCACAGGGTTGGTGTCTCAAGCTGCCCGTGTGGCTTTAGGTAGAGCTGGCACTCCTGCCCAGAGTCTGAGGCAGTCAGCACTGACACCCAAAGCTGCCATGGCTACACTGCTTTCTGTGCCCTGGAGAGAAAGCTGGGGCAGCCTGGGCTCAGAGCATCTCTGGGGCAGCCTGGACTCAGATCTGGGGCAGCATGGGCTCACAGCATCTCTGGGGCAGGCTGAGCTCACAGCATCTCTGGGCAGCCTGGGCTCAGATCTGGGGCAGATGCTCTCAGCTGGCAGGGCAGCAAGTATATCCTAAGTCTGGGGAAAGAATTTCCCCATGGGACAATTACTGTGCATTGGGCAGTGTTTTGGTGTGATATCTTCATGCTTTACTAATATTTATATTAAGCTTGTGATGGTTTCCTCTGCATAAAAGGGAATCAGAAACACTTTGAGTACCTTTTCTAGCATTTGGACAGTTGTCTGAGCTTTCTATACACACTGCAGGAGAACATCATTAGAAAATAAGCAAAACCATGCTTAGGCAGCTATGTTTCCTTTTAGATGTGCTGTGTAGATATAAAGGCTTGCTCAGGAGTCTCTGCCATGTTTCTGTGCTGCATTGTGTGCATAGTCCATGGTCTCAGTTTGTCAGAAAGTCATAAAGCATCTCAGTTTTGTCAATAATTTTACAAAGTTATTGGCTGCATAAAAGATTGGTATGCAATTAAATTTTATTCCAAACCTGGTTATATAATTATGTGTAAAAATGAAAAATCAAAGCACATCATCAAAAAAGCCAATATGATCAGGAAATTAAATTAAAATATTTACATGTCTCTGATGAAAAAGTGGCTGTTCTACTTCCATTATATCAGAATATGCTAATCTTGATAGCGAAAGTGAAACTGAACTTCTGCAATGCAAATTTTATCAATTAAAGAGGTTTCTGAATCTGAGAAGTTTAATTGGTACATAAAAATTCAAAAAACTGCACGCACTTGAGTGTGTGCAATGTCCTTCCATGTCAAAAATAATAAAAAAAACCAGTTGTGTAAGATGGCAGAAGCTCAGTTTCACTTCCAATATTTACTGTTACCAGTATCCTGAAATGCTTTCACATAGAATTAACAGCATGGAGGAATGCTATTTATCAAAGCAGTTTATTTCCTCTGCTCAATATGTATTTTTATCAAAGTTTTAATTCAAGATTAATAATTTAAGATTAGTGATTCAGTCAAATGAAAGAACAGCAAAGCAATTATCCCTCCCCTCCCACAATCAACTTGAGCTTTTCAGAGGTGTTGCAGAAGGAGTGTGAAATATTTTCATTTCACTGACATCATAATGACACTTTGCAGGTGTCCTTAGACTCTAATCATCCACGACTTTCAGAAATGCTACACACTGGGAACAGTCCCTTTGAAGTTAATTGGGTTTCACCTGTTTACTCCAGCAGAGAGTGAAACCCTGTTTACTCAATTTTAAATTAAATATAAACACATTAAAATATAAAACTGTACTTTAACTCCTGGTAGTTCTATTATGCATGTTGCAGGCTTTCTCAATTAAAATACATCCAATTAGATGTATTTAAAGATGAAATCATCCTCTGAGGCATTGGGTGTAGAAATGGATTAAAAACTAATTAAATGTAAGCCTCTCGAGACCTAAATTACTTTCCCATCCCCTAAAATCAGATATATGTCTAAATAAGAGGAAGATCTGAAGGTTAGTGATAACCTCAGGGTTCTTGGCTTTTATTTGCTCTCAGATCACCTGACATGGGCTATTCAGTTCCATCACACAAAATGTATCCTTCTGTTCAGCTTTCTGGGGACTGAAATATGACTTCAGGTCAAACAGTTGTTTGTTATTAAGGTTAAATAACATGCATTTTAATTGCTTTTTTCTAAATAAAGTAAGAAAACTACAACTGAAGTTTTCCAGAGGAGTGGAATCTAAGCTAAAGCTTGACACTATATCCGGAATAATTCCATCAATGAATAAAATGAAAGCACCAGGACTGTAAGAAAGAGGGATTTCTTTTTCTCCATGATTGTGACTGTCTGCTTGGGGTGAACAGAATTGGAATTGATTGAATGAATGAATTTACAGAGAAAACTTCATTACTTTGAGAACTAGTTTGAAATAAATTGGACAAAAATTAAATTTCTATTATATAATGGGCCAGATCATATGAGGTTTTCACTCATTAGGAACTGGGCATTCAATATTACCCACATCTTAGCTCAAAGGCACCTTAACTCAATTTATAGAACTTCTACTACTGGAAGAGCACACATTTATTAAGGATCACCAATGTGTTTATACCTAGAGGATATGAATCTGTATAATTAGAATTTAAAAGACCAAAACATTTTTTAGGTGATATTAAAAAGTGATTCTCATGCAGTGCACCATGCTGCATGGTGTAAAAGGAAGATATCACTCAGCTGAGAGTGAAAAAACCTGAAATTGCTTTCAAAATGAAGTGTAGATGTGTTGGATCCAGATGCTGATGCATGAGCAGGTGTTGCAGAGGGCACAGGCAGAATGGAGAGTAGCTGTCATGGGATCCTGCAAACCTGCAGCTGGAGGTAGCCAGTTCCACACTAAGCTTGGAGCCATTTGGTTGCTGCTATGCCTGTGCTCAAGGAAAGCAAAGAGTGACTCAAGAACTCACAACCAATTTATGTCCACCAGAGGAAACTGTGAATTTCAGCATCAGTCTGGGTTTTAGACTGAAATAAAATTTATGCACAGAAATTATCCTTGACATTGTGGCAGCACTTCAGAGGTTTTTTTAAGGGATAAATACTTTGCTTACATTATAAACTGTACCTGAAGTGTCTCTGATCCCTATAGGTCTGATCAGACTTTGCTTATTTGTTCCACAACAATGCCAGCACTTCTCAAGCTCTGTGGTGTAATCCCTAATCTAAGATACTGATAAGAATGTGGTCTAAACATCATGGGAAATCTGTAAAAGAGCAGCAACACTGGAAAGGACAGATTTGTCCCCAGGTTGCCACCACCTTCAGTGACAGCAGTGTCCCTGATGATGGTCTTGCTTGGCAGTGAAATCCTAGCTAGCAGACAGCTGATTAAATTAGTTGTGAAATAAATACATTTTAATTTAATTTTTGTACAAAATTTCTATAAAACTATTAATTTTGTTACAATGTATATTCCTAGTGCAAAAAAATTTTCATTGGTTTGTTTCTTTGGAGGCTTTGTCTGGTTTAGTTCTTCCTAGTGGGGCACTTGCAGTAATTCCAGTGAGATTTGCAAACCACTGGTATTTTAGTCAGCAGGGAGCAGTGATTGATAGACCAGCAGCCCAGTACTGATGCTAAGGAGAGGAGGGGATAGTTCTTTATTAAACTAAGTAGCTTTGGAGCTGGAAATGCAGCAGGGGACATGCTTTAGGAGGGATGCATTCTAGAGAGAAAACTCCACTGGCATAGCCCTGGCATGAAGCAGGATGGTGGGAGGTGGGCTGAATGAAGCTTTCCTTGTAAATCCCCAACAGTTCTGTCAGGTGTACTTGAGAGGTAAAAGTATCACTAAATTGGAATTGAGGAGGGGTAGTGACCTGTTTTCAGAGACTGCCTGAATGTTTCAGGGTCTAATTCCTGGATATTGCTGTCCTCTTTCCTTATCCTTCCAAATACTTTAGAAGGTTTGCAAGTTCTTCAGTCATGCCCACAATGGTGAACACCACCAGCAAGGGACACAAACCAGTACAGAAAATCTTTTCCCCCTTCCATGGGACAGTCCTTCCCTGCAAGTTTGCTTGGTGACCCTAAAGAGCACAGTGCCACAAGACTGAAGTTAATGGCTGAAGTTGGCTTGAACAGATCAGAATATGTTATATTGTGGACTATGCTGTCAGACCTCTCTTAATATTTACATGTCTATTATTCTCTGATTATTATATATAGACCTCTGTGCAGCTATTCACATATGTTGTTGTTAACCCAAGAAGTAACAAGATGTTCAGACTATGCTTTGGGCTATAATTTAGGGTCTTAAGGTACATAATAAAGACATTAAGCACAGATTGTTATTCTTGATGTGATTAAAAGTGATTCCCATTGTTACTACAGTGTGGTTTTTAATCTTTTGTGCAATACTTGAAGGCAATCTGTTGAATAGAAACCATAACACTATTAATTTAGTGTAGCACTAAGCCTCAGGAAAAAATGCTAAATAACATTTCGTAATGGGTTTTATAACAAATTTATGGAGCTCCTTATGTGTGCTTTTCACTCTTTTTCAATGCTAATGTTGGTATCCATTAGCACTCAGATGTTTTTCCTCATGATACAATAGCTATGGCAGTCTGCATACACAGACTCCACTTGACTTAATCTAATGCTTGCTGGAGATAATAGAAAGAATTCATGGGTGTCGTGTAGTATCCTCTACAAAACCAGCTTTAAATGCTACACGCTGCTTTTCCATGTTCTTGAACATGAATTAATATTTTATATCTATTCTATTGCTTGACACAACAAAAAGGGTTTGGCAGTGTGCCTAAAGTGAGGTTTGAGCTGGGTGTGAGGAGCAGAGAGTGACACATTCCAGTTATATTTGAAGAAGTTCACTGGGTAAGTGGTTATAGAGCATTATTCCACCAGGCAGGAAGGAACAGGGTAATTACAGGCATGACCAATGCTCTTGAAAGCAAGATTCAGTGGTCTCTGACTTTCTTTGCTGATTGTCCTGTAGATGAGGGAAAGGTGTTTCTGTCTCCACTAGACATGAATTCATCTTCCCAGAAATGATGAAGCAAATAGGTATTGAAGTTTCTCCTCTGCAATTCTGTGTAGGACAAATTTGTATACAGTGTTCTTGAGTCTCTGAGATTAGGAATGAAAATGTAAAAGATTTTGTTTCCATATATGTGCAACCACCATCTGTGGTCAGGATTGGAAAAAAAAAAAAAAATAGAAAAAAAAAAGGTTAATGTTTAAAGCTAAAAGACAGGGCCAAGAATGCAAGAATGCTCATAAAATGAAATTTTACAGTTGGGAGTTCAGTCAATTAATTAATTATTTAGCTTAACAAAGCACTCAGTAAAATGGAACATTTTCTGCATTAGACAAACTTGTAGGCCTCCCTCATGAGATTTCTAAGATTTTTAAGATTGCTTTGTGTTATTCTGCTGAGAAATAAGACCTGCAATCATTAGAGAATTTCTTTTTTTAAAAAACTGTAGGTCAAACCTCTGTTAAATACATGTCTTTGAGACTTCTCTGTAATGATAGTTTTGACATGACAGTGTGTGGGATGGTATCAATAATATTTTCAGAGCATAGGTTTATACTAACTTTTAATTTCTCCTGCCTCAGTATGCATTTTTTACATAAATTAGCAGAGTTTGTTGTCATCTATTCTTAAACATAACTTATTTGATTATTATTTTGGTGCCTGTGACAATCAAAATGATGTGCAGCAGCATTTATATTTATTTATCTTCTCATAGAGTTTTATTTATCTTCTCATAGAAATCTCATTATTCTATCCTGTGTGGTGAAGTTCTTAAAATGAAATAATTTATGCTGGAGAAAGAAGAGAGAAAGCTGAAATAACTTTTTATAACCTCTAAGATCAATGCCAAATGCACATCTAAGGTAGATGAAATTTCTATATTTTTATGGCTAGATCATCCACTTCACTGGTTTACTGTTTTAACAAAGGTAATGTTCTCAACCAGCAAATATTAGATCTTTAAAGGATTTTTCATTTTTCACAAGTGTAGTTCAGTAACTGCACTATAAGTATACAAATATTTAATACATCAGTTGTATTGGTTCATGAAAATATAAATTCCCATGCAGATTTTAGGATTTTCTAAATAATAAAAAAGTCTCAAGTTTGCTGAACAATGAAATAATACTAAGTACATACATTTTTTTTCTGGGAAAGGGAGTTTTCTTCCAGTTTTTCTGCAACATTGCCACCCTGAGTTAATAACTGATTCCTCAGAATTCACATTTAATTCCTGAAACTATTCTGTGTCATCTGTCTAGAATATGAGCAAGAGAAAGTGCATTTCTTAAGGTGACTGGCACAGGAATCCATTTTTATGAACGAGCCACATAGCACACAAGCATTGCCTACAGCTTTTATTTTTCCCCTCGTTGTGATTACCACCAAGTTTATAGATGGAAAGAAAGGCTTTTGCTTTATCCAGCCCATCATCCCTGACAGTTCACATTTATTCTCTGAAGTAGAGTTTCTGGTTTTGCATTTTGTTTAGCACTAAAACATCTGTAAAGTGCTGATCTCTCTCCTCCCCCTCCACTTGCTGCCTGGAACATTGTGGAGAGCAGCCTCCTCAGACCTCCAGGCTCTCTCCTGACATCCCTGCAGTGTTTGTGGCACCTGCAAACAGATTTTTCAGCTCTGGTGTAGTAAATTAGTGTGCTCTGTGTGGAAACAAAAACAAACTGAAAAAAAAAAAAAAAAAACAAACAGAGAGTGAATTAAGGCTTACTGCACTGTCAGTGTTGCCCACAGGAAAATCTGTGATTGGTAGGAGATGCCTCTTCTAATTTGTGATTGTTTATCAGTTGCTGTAAATGTCACCACTCGAAGACTGAGATACAAACATAGCCATGAGCAAGACCACTTAGCAGGCTTTTGCAGCACACATGAAGTCCATGCAGACATTTGAATATGACTTACTTTCAGCGTAATTTTTCAGAATAAGAGGAGACAGTAGCACTGCAATGTATGACACAGAATTAGGCTTGGCTCAGTGACCAGAGCTCTGGATTTGCTCTCCCAGCTGAAGGGTCAATTGCTACCCTACAGAGAGCCATGCTCCTGCTCTTTTCTGCAGCAAGTCTGGAATATGTTAATGCATCACTGTTCCAACATGAGGGTTGGAGAATGCATCCATCCAAAATATAATAAAATGTAAAAAATAATCATGCGTGTCCTTTTGCCAGCCAGGAAGCTGGATCCCAACCTGAGAGCCTGCCAGCTGGCCTGTTGCCTTTTGTTTGAAACCGAGGGGCAGTGGCCAAATGGCTGGGAATGATGAGAGTTGGAGACTCCTCTCCTCAGGGACAGAGGGGGTTCAGATGGAGACACACCCACACCTATTCATGTGTGTGGGCTGTTTTATAGGGTCACTGCCACAGCAGGGAAGTCTATAAATAAAGTGCTACATGATGGAAGCTCAGCTCATGTGGCTGAAGAGGTGGAAAACCTTTACTGTCAGTATGGAGGGAAAAGGGAAAATTTGGTACAAAAATTAAAGTGGTGACTCAGAAGTGTAGGGACAAAGTATAAGCATGTGAATGTTATAATCTCTCAAAGTTTAACTATAACTGCAAACCATTATAAAACAGAGTGTTTATGTTTTCTCTTTTCCTGCATTAAGATTATTGGGAAAAGTTTAAGCACTTCTAAATCACATTACTTGCCTCAGGAAAATGAAATGGTAAAAGTGTGTCTTTTCATAGTTATTTCAAATTGTTCATGTATGTGTTAGCTGATGTTGGCATAAGTAAATTGTTTCTCTGGTGTTTCATTTCCTAGATTACTTGGAATTCAGATTAATTCTCAAGCTGTCTGCTTTCTGCAGGATGTGTATCAGCTTATATCTGCAGGCATGTATATCACACTCCTTTTCTTCTTGTCTCCCTGACACACTTCCATGTGTGAAGTCACATTTAACTGATATGCTCAGATAATTTCATGTACCCTGAAGCTGTATTGATTATATTATCCGTTTGGTACTGTCATGTAGAGTAAGGCTTAGTTTCTGAATGTCTTCTTACATCCATCTGTCAGGGCTAATGCAATATGCCAAGGATATGCTATTTGATTTAGCAGAGATACTTTAACAGAGTAAAACTGTCAAGACTTTTACATGACCTGATTATTTTACTGCTTTTATTCTGCTTTACCTTCCCCCTCCTTAACCACTTCCTGTTTTTCTTGGATTTGTCTTTACTAAATGCTTTAATAAAATCTTCATTTACATTATTATATCACAACCAAATTTGGTATTTTCCTGCTAAGACCTCTCTAACAAAAGAGCTGTTCCCTTCCATTTTCATAGATGGTGAGACCTTGTGTGTGTTATTGGCAGTGGCTCCTGCTTTCCAAGGCTGGACACATTTACACTGGCTATAACTGACTAAACCTGTACCATATGCTTGATATATTTCTTTAATTGTGTTGTATTTTCTTGGGATTGGAGTCTGAGGTGAAAATTCGCTGTTAAAATATGCACACTCAGGATTATGAATGAAAATCATGACTGCCAAAACGTATGATGTGAGAATATTTCAGAGCTGTAGTAGCAAGATTTAAAGCTTCAAAGAAAGGAGAAAGGATAGAGTGGATCAGTAACTGGAACAAGCTTAAATGATGCATGTCAGGAGTAGAAACAGAAAACCCCTGAAACAATTCTCTGAGACACGCCATGGATTGAAGCAGATAAGTAATTGTTTGGAAGGGTGAAGGGTCCATGGTCTCCTTTAAGCCAAGAGGAGCAGTAAAGCAGAGGGGGGAATATGGGACTGGATGTGCTCCTCTGCAGGCTTTGCAGTTTGCCTGATGGAAGGAATGGGTTTTCCTTCAAATCCCAGCTAGCACTGACAGCCAGTGGGTACCAGTTAACTCTGCATAATCTCAGAGAGGGTGCTAATCTGACACCTGAAACCTGCATCAGCTGCAGCCCACAGGAAGGCTTTCCTTTCTTCTATTCTTTCTCCATTTCTTTATGTAAATGAGGTCCAAGTGACAAAACAAGACATTCACCTTTCCGTGCTGGAATCAGCAAGTCTCTTATATGGCAATTACTGTTATAAGATTAAGCTTTTTAACCTGGTTAAATATTCTCTGAAGCACTATTCTTTGAATTGTGTGAGCTGTGAGGTATCTGACTAATAGCATTTTTATTATTTAACCAATGGACACATTGCCAGATTTTGTTTTGAAAACAAATTTTTGACATGACAATCCCAAAGTGAGGAGGGCATTCTATGTGGTGTTGAGAAGCTGTACTTTTATTGCAAATTGGTTTTTCATTCATTTTGTTCCTCGACCTACTGAAAAACAAAGAAAAAAGACAAGAAAAGGGAACCCTCCTTCAAAGAAGCCTTAGGAATCTGTTCTTGTAATCATTGGTAAAAACACAACAAATTTTTCACAGTTTAGGTCACACTGCAGCTAATGTTTGCATTCCACAGTATATATTGCCAGATATTCTATGACATTGCTTAATGTGAAATGTACTACAGTTTTTCATGTGAGAATGCTAATCAAATTTTCTGTCTATATTCATTATCATACTAATATAAAATATTGTGCCACCAGAAATATTTTGCAGTGAATGTATTGATTATATAATGTCTGCTACTTCCATGGCAAAGAAAGCCTGTTTTCCTTTTTGCCCATTATAATTACCGGCTGCACACAGCCTTCACAGTATCCAGTCTGCTAATTAATGATGATACTGAAAGATGGGCATCTGATAACAAAAAATAATTTGCATAAGCTGCCTGCTAGAATGAAAGAGCCTCTTCCTTTGCAAATCCTGTACAAATGAGCATAAACTAAGAGATTACATTTAGATCTCAAAAGCCACCTGAGGGATTCATGGCTTTTAAAATCTTGGCCATAATGTGTACAGCTATAAATGAGAGCAAAGCAATTCAAATGCATAACAGCATGGGGGGAAAAAATAACATGTGTAAATAATTTAGAAATGAGGCTGTTCTTTGGAGGAATATCTATATGAGCTTCATCATAATATCTGTTGTCTTGAACAGTGCTGGGAGTTGCTGCACTGGGGTAAGAGTTCATCTGGACCCAAGAAATGCCTCTCTACTCTGATTTGCAAGCAAATCCTTCAGGAACATAAGAACACTCTCACCTAGGGAGGTGGAATGATGGGACTGCCTATGGTGAGAACAATATTTCTGTCTTCACTGCAGTCCCTACAGAGAGAACATTTGGAAACCTGAAAGGGTTAGGAATGATGAATAAGAAATCTTCATCAGTTGTGGTTTAGAGTATACTCAGAAAGGTTGTTGTTGTTGAAGGCCTTCCAAATTGAATTGGATTTCTTTGTAATATTCTTATATACAGACAAATGAGATATTATACAAATGCTCATGCTCATTTGTTTTTAATATAGCAGAATACAGTAAGAGCTGTGAGACAGGAAAAGAAATCTGTGAATGTTGTCCTACCCAGTAGGAAATGAAAACTAGAATGTTACAAAACTTGGTGCAGTTTAGAAAACCCACTTTTCATCTTTTAATGTGTGGCAGTATCTTCCTTCCACCTTTTTACAGTAATGGATAAGGAGAAAACATTTGACAACTGCTTATGTACCCAAATTTAGAGTTACACATTCTCAGTAAATTGAGATGTAATTTAGTTAAATTTGTTGCCATTCATTCAGTGCTTTTAAAAATTCTTTAAAAGTGTTTCAACCCAATCTTCCAGGAAATTTGATTATAAGAAGCTGCTGAATCTTTTCTACTTTCCCCCCCAGTGCTTTTCTTTCAGAAATGTTGGTTTTGGTTGTAAAAGGTATTTTTCTGTGTGACTATTTAACATTATTTGGTATGTGTTAACAACAGAATATCAGTGCACAACTCACCATCTATTGCTGGAAACTCTTAAGCTTTTTAGTAGTTTTTTGGGTGTTTTATTGCTTCCCTAAGCTTGCTGGCAGATGTTACGTGTGTGATGATATCTGCTAACCTCTGTTTAGCAACTTCTGTGAGTTCAGTTACAGGAGGATGATTGCTTTTTTTCTCCTGTTTTGAAGTTTGTTGCATTTTTTTCAAGTAGCAGGTGGAAGAAAGGTGGGACAAAATGTCAGCTAGTGAGGAAAAATAGGTAAAAGCGTGACATGGTATTGCCTTCTCATCCATTCTTCCCAGTACCTGTCAAGCATCATGAAAAACAGATGGCAGAGGCAGCACTGTTCCACAGGAGAGCTTTTGATCTTTGGTGCTGACTTTCATTGCAAAATTGTCCAATCACCTTGTGAGCAGGCAAAATGCCATAGCAACAGATGAGAAGGAGTGTGAGTGCCCATACATCATATCTGTTTGTCGAGCTGAGACTGTCCAAAGGGCCTGGGGTTCAAATAAACAGCTTGCCTGCACTTGGTGCAACAAAGGGGCGAGGAAAGAAGGGGATTCAAAGCCAAGTCTGTTCTTCCCAGTTCTTATGCTGCACATTGATATTGGAAAAAATGCTCTTCAGTATAGCTTAGAGCAGCACAAAATTAAACCTAGCAGGCAGATTTCATGGTAGATTGCTTCACAAGATATAGATCTGCTCTACTATGCTGTTACACCACCTCCAGTGTGCCTGTAAGTGCAGGATGAAGCTGTAAGTACAATGTGCAGGCACCACCACAATGTGAACATTCACTTTAAAAGTCTGTGTTGTCAGGCTTGACTGTTTCTTGTGCAAGAACCAGCAAAATAAGGTTCATTTCATAATCAGTATCCCCTTAGACTCTATTTCATTGCAATTTTTATTAACGTCCAGTGGTATTTGAGATTCTGTGAACATCTTTTCTAGCAATATGGTTTTTGGAGCTGTTGATAAGCACTTATGTTCAGGGCACAGTGGGAATGGGTTTTTACCTTTGGATTGTCACATTCAAGCAAGAGGGGAAATAAAGATATCTGCCTTATGTGCCATTTCTTTTTGTTTGATAAGACTTTCTCAGAGAAGAAGTGGAAAATTTAATGCCAATTTCCATAACAGTAAGGTTTTCAATCTCACTTTGGGTTGGCAATGTAGTATTAAATACTGACATAAATGCTGTTCAGGAGCAGAGCCAAAAAAAATCCACATTGTCTTATTGTTTCTTCACATGGAATGAAATTTCTTATGACACCCTGTTCTAATATTTTTTCAAGTATGTCATTCTAAGTGTAACATTATTGAAAAAGCTTAGAGATCGTGAAGACTAAGCCTATGTGGTTCACTAGAAATGTAATTTACCTCAACAGAAATAGCTTTGAGGAAATCAGAGAATTAAATAGAACATGCAAATGTTGCTCTAAGCTCTTGAAGCATTTTATAAAAGGATATGATTTTCAGTGAAATTATGAATAATTTCCAGAAGGGCAAATCAGAGATAAAAAAACAATACAACTTGAAAATCTTACTCATCTGAGAGAAGTGTGTTTATTCCTTTCAAAGACATATTCGTGTAATAATTTCTCAATAACAATTTTGCTACTGAATTTTGTTACTTTATGATTAGCCTTAGCATCTTTAGTTTTCATGAACCACCTTGTAGAATCAGCTAATTGTTTTAATAACTGTATTTTTCGTAAAAAAGAAAGGAAATATCACTATTTTTAGCATATTATTATTTTTTAACCATAATGGGGGGAAAAGCTAGAAAGAAAATTTTAACATAAAAAATAATAAATTTTAATGTCTTGAAATATATTGTTTAATTGTCTGGATTGCTAAATCAGTTGGCTGTGATAACTGCTATCTGAACTGGACCGCAAGGGAAAATACTAAAATATATTTGTTTTTTCTTTTTTCCACTTTTTTATAATTTTTCTTTGACAAAAGGATTGAGAAGTTCATTCCAGTTGACAGTTTTACGGTCTGAGAATCCCTGGGAAGAAATGACATAGGAATGTGGATCTGTTAAAAATTTTGCTTCCAGTTTTGTACAGAAACAACTTTGTTAAATCTTCTGGAATTAATTCTCAGATTGCTTAGATAACCTTTTTCTGTGCTGATACAGTGAGTATATAAATTATAAAGACTGATTTTACATATTGTTCTAAGGGTTCTTTCTGCAGAGTTTATCTTACTGTGTTCCTTTTGCATCTGTAAGGAGAGATTTTTTTTTTTATGTGGAAGTTTAATGCTGAGAATGCTGAATAAGAAATAAGCACATTTTTTTTTATTTCTCTCCCCGCTCTTTTTGAGCAGTTGCACTTCTGCCTTGCTCTTATTCCCCTGTACAGTTGAGTTGTCATAAATTTGTGCAGGCAGCTTGTGAATACTAGTCCAATAAGTTTGTTGAGTTTAAATAAAAACAAAAGGCCCCAAATATTAAAAGTAGAGTTGCAGGTGAAACATGTCTTATAACAAGTAAGAATATTCCAATGTCATTTATTTCTAACTGGTTACCCTACATCACAGGACTGAGTTCTTTTTATTGCTTCCACTACTTTTGTTAGCATGCTCCAAAAATTTAATTCCCAACCTTTCTGGTTTTTTTTTTTTTTTTTTTTTTTTTTTTTTTTTTTTTTTGTTTTGTTTTGTTTTGTTTTGTTTTTTGTTTTGTTTTTTTTTAGAGTTTTTGGGTCTGGTTTTCAGAACTTGTAAAACATTTGACAAGCTAATACTCACTCTCGGATCACATGGTCAGTGTAACACTTTACTCAAGTGTGGCCCTTGGTGCCACGTGAATGATTTTGAGAATTTCTGACTAGATTTCATTCGGCTGTTAAGAAGAAACTGAAACTGTAGAAAGGAAGACAAAAGACATCAGTCAGTAAGTAGATGAACATTAATTCTGCATATTCATCTCTTTTTCATTTCACTTTGTTTCTGCAAGAAAATCCAGCATGGAAGCATTGTGGCAGCTCTCTCTCTTAGGTGTTAACACTGTAAGGACAAGTAAAATCCTAAAATGCTTTCAAGCCCCTCTTCACCTTTTCTTCAAGCTCATTTCTTTTTCTGGCTGTTCCAAGCTGTGGAGGAGATTTCTCTGCTTCTTCATGTTCAGAGACAAATTCGGAGTTGTGTTCAGCAAATGGTTTCTTGCTTATCCCTTTTTTTCCCCTGAATATCCGTGATTACTGGGTATAACAGTTTCTCTGAGCTGCTGCTCTGATCCTATTGTCTTAGCAGCAAAAATCAGTGGCAAAGGAGGTCTCCCAGGCTCCTCTCTGAATCTCTAAATTTCTCTTTCGGGTTTCCACTGTGCCTAACAGTCTATAGGTCTCTTGCTGTGATTCTAAGTGCCTCACTTACCTGACCTTTCAACTTAGAATTTCATTGCTGACTTCCATTTCTTTTTAAAGACTTGATTGTTTCAAATGCAATTATTTCAAGACAGCCCAATGCAGGCCCAACTATGCTTTCATCATACATAGCTAAAATAATTGGAGAGTATGCATACTCAATATTTGGCATATTCTAAAATCGTGGCCAAAAAATTTCACAGCATCCTTCTGTAATCAGGTCATCCAGTAAAATCTCATCTGTTTGTTCATCTCAAGGGTTCTTCACAGAAACCATTCCGTCAGCAAATGTGCTCAATTTTGTCACAGGAGGTTAAAGTTCATGAGAAGAGATGAGGTCTCTGCCATGGTCAGACTCCAAATTAAAACCAATCTGTTAGGAATAGATCTAAGGTTTACATATACTTGAGCCATAAGTTGGATTAGAAGCGACACCAGTCTGCAGACAGTAACTAGCATTCTGGCTGTATTTGGTCTTATTTTCAAGTAGCTAATGCTTGTGTTTTGTACCACAGCCATTTCTGTATCACATCAAAACCCTGCCCCCAGGGATATTCAGACAAAGGCAGCTGCTTTTGTAACTGGAGATTTCCGTGTCTGGCCAAGCAAAGCAGAATGAGGACGACCAACACTGACAAGACAGGAGTTGTGCTGTTGGTATGGGCCTCCAGGCTGATATCTTTTAGGATTTTTACCTCTTCCCTTAAAGTGTTGACACAGTTTCTTTGACTAGCAAAATATTGCAGATACCATTAGCAAAAATACTGGTCTGGAACTGGGGCAAGGGGACTTTTTGTGTCAGCAATTGAAAGTGGGCATTTCTCATGTTTGGTACCAGTGCGTGTGCACTGCTGCCACATTTGTTTGCAGTAAAATATGTTTGAAATTATTAGGTGATAAGCATTCTGATTTGGCTTCCTGTATATTCAGATTTTTCTTTTCTTCCATAAATTCTTCTTTCAGATGAATTTTTTAGATAAGGTCATAGGTCTGCAGTGTGTAGTACAATAAATAAAATCTCGTTTGTGAGGAGTCTAATGTTCCTTTACTGGTTGTCTGGAGTGGGCTGTCAGAGAGCTCTGGTTTTGAAAAAGAAACTTAATGTCTCCACTTGACTATAGTTACCAAAATGATGAATTGTGAAGGCTGACCCAATGCATTTTATGGATGAATGCTTAAAATATATAGAAATCTTCAGAGTATTCAGGTATAGGTTACCTTTCCTGAGTCTCTGTGGTGCATACTGGGGGTGCTGAAGTAGCCTAAGGGAAAAAGATTAGAATGGAACTCATAGGGGTTTTTTTTGCTAAAATAGATGGTGAATACTGTTGGTCACTCAATCTCCAAACAGCAGTGACAGAAATCCTAGCAGCAAAAAATAATTTCATCATTTGCTTATTAAAAGTGAAATTAACTACAAACTTATATGAGAGGAGAGACAAATCATCTTAATCTTAGCATGCAAATACATCTTTTATTAATTTTTAAAGCAGTAACACAAGTGTGTGTTATCCAGCAATGCCCTATTTTCTGTTGCAAAAAAACCCCCAAAAGATAGAAGATCTTCGGGATAACTTCATCTCTTTACCTCACATATTTTTTAAACTATGCTTCTTTTCTACTATTCATAGTTCTAAAAGGCTTTAACGTTGAATTACTTAAAGCAAGGAATTAATACAAAATTCATTAAAAGCTGAGGGGCTTTTTCATGTCCAAAAGTCTTTTCAGTTAGATCAAGTGTATGCAAAGCAAACCTGTAAGACAAGGGCTAATTTTTATTTATCTGAAAGAATTTATTTTTTTCTTCTTGCTGTCTTCTATGGGAGTGAGACTGTGAAGTCAGAAATAATGCCATTAGAGTTTACATGTAACAAACTTGTCAAGCATGAAGAGAAATATTTCCCTGAGTACTCAGCTGAAAGAGCCACTTAGTTCCCATCTGTGGGATGAATGTGTGCTGCAGTCCCTTAAATAATGCTTTGCAATCCCACTGCAAATGGAAACTGATTACAACAGCTGGAACTGGTTTGATTTTCCCTTTATATTAAAGATATTTTTGGTGTTTGTTTTTTTTTTTTTCTGTTAAGGTAATGTAGGTCACTGTTTTAGGTAATTCACAATATATGTAAGCTCTGAACTTCAGCTAAAGAAGGAGTCTGCAATCTCATTAAGTTGTGGATATTTAGATGCCAGTTTTGAAAGGTGATTATGAAGTAATAGAAAGTAAATAGGAAAAATGTATGTTGGTGTTATTAATATTTTAGTACATACACTAAATATGCATAATCTTATATATGAAATTATGCTATTAGAAGTAACAGGTGAATTTGAATGCAAATGGTGACATTTTGATAGCATAATTTTGCAGCTGTAATTCATTCCCTATAGGTGTCCTGACAGAATTTTATGTAGGAATGTAACACTGAATCATCTGTATTAGTGGTAGCTGGTATTTAGTCCAGGTGCACCAAGAACATTCCACACTTCCCACCCTGCACAGCCCTGCCTCTTTGGGCTTGTCTTCCCTTCCCCTATGTCATTTCTGCTCTCATTTTTCCTTCCCCTTGTCAAGGCTCTGCCCCTTGGAGCAGCCAGATTAAATTGCTCAGAAGACTTGAATCACCTTAGGTGGAATAAAAATGGCCTTAACCTAACTCTGTGTAGAGGAAGGCTGACCCCTCTGTACTATAACACTATTTTATCTAGAAGTTATTTGTCTGGCTTCTGTGGATGATACGAGTTACTGATTAAAGTTCAATGATTCTCAAGCAAGTCCCAGGGCTGTCTAATCTTATTTTTCCTCCTATTCATATTTCAAACTGGCATTTTATCTAGCTATATTGAAAATTTGAAGTTTGTTTTCAGATTTCTAAGTTTTATTTCATGCTCAGTTGGCAATATTTTTTTGTTTTTCTGATTTTGGGATTGTATTGCTGATTAAAGAGCATTTCTTTTCAAAATTTTCCTCTGAAATCTGTTTCAATTTTTGGTGTATTAACCAAGAGCATATGTAGAGGGTTTGTAAATAGTATTTGAAAAAAAAAAAAGTCTGACTAGCTGCCCAGATAAAAGAAAATTATTATGCTTTGATTGCCTTTATGCCTCTTTTCAAAATATGTATAATGACTAAGCATTTTTTTCAGAAAAAGAAAATGTCATATATATATTAGAGAATTTTGAACCTGTTAATATATGCAAATCAGAAAATTTATTCTTAAATCTATACTCTACTTGTCACTGAAAAGAAAGTATGCCTCATTATTTGTAAATATTATAAGATGGATCAACATTTTCATAACAACTTCCTGAGCTGTGAATGGCGTTCAGCCCAAGCACTAGCGGCAGAAATAGGCAAGTATATGCTAAATAATTTAGGATAGTTTGAAAAATGAGAACATTTTTGTCGGCAACGTGAATAGAACAAAACACTGGATACAACAGATAGCTTGGTAGAAATTATTTCAGTTATTTTTAGTTGCAGGCCAAGTTTGATTTGTGCATATGTGAATTAATGGAACAGCTCAGGTGCTTAATATTAAGCATAAGATTAAGTGCTCCACTGGATCAAGACCCTGTTTGATAGTACCTTTTCCTCTGGGCTATGCTAATTCATTTCCTGGCTGATTACAGTGGCCTATAAAGAGTGTGAAATTGCTTTCCACTGGAATTTTCTCACTGTGATAGCAGTATGTGCATCTTTTGAAGGCTATCTGCCCAGGATTCATCATCTGTGGTGCCGTGAAATTCTCCTCCCCATATTTCTTTCATGAACCATGATTTATACATTTTAGCTCTATTCAGGGCTGAATAGAAGCAGCAGTTTCTGTCTCATTTTCTCAACTTCTGGAAATTACTTTTCAAGCTGGGACATGTTTTGAGGAGTTTCTGCCAAATCAGTTGTTGCATAAAGGTTGTGTGAGTTTGCTGGAACTTCTGTTGTTGGTGGCATAATTACAGTGGCTTCATCTTTGAAACCTGTTAGTTGAGGGGATGCAGTGACTTAATTTCTGTATTGTCTTACTGAGTCCTTGTAAAATGCATTGGTTTCAACCCTCATCTCCCTTGGTGTCTTGGAGGAGTCAGGAGTTGGTCAGAAAGAGAATTGTTTTGAGAAAGGAATTTCATTTCTAAATGTATGTCCTGTATAAACAGGAAGTTCATATGTGGGAATTCTGTTTTTTTAGATTTTTTTAAAATTTTCTGAATGAGTCAAAATTCATCATTAATCTCTTGCCTTCTTACAGGTCAGATTAAGGAAGCCTATGAGAAAAGGCACAATTTCAGCCCAATTGGCCTCTGCCATGACTGTCAATTGGTGGCCTGTCTCTGTAAATAGGAATCATCAGATGTAAACCCTTCTACTGGATATTTGTGGCTTAAGGACTTTAATTTGCTTAAAGACAGAAACTCTACAAAGAGAATAAATGGTTTGCAGAGGGATGAGAAAGCAGCTGGAGGAATTTTTTTTCCTGCAGCTGGCCTGCTTCTTGGAGAATAGGAATGGGGCCTCCCAATGGCAGTCTGAATAGCTCTCTGAAAAGAGCAGAACCACCCATGAGTTTGGTGCCTGCTCCAGAAAACCAACCCAGTACTGAAAACCTTTATGGTTGTGTTGAAGAACAGCTGAAATTCAGTCTCACAAAACTGCAGCTGAATCCTGGATGGCATCACATTTGAGGTCCACAGTCTCAAGTGATCCAAACCTTTTTCAGTCATTAGCTTTCTGGCACTTATGAAAGAAGGTTGAAATGCAAAGTATTATGGGTTATTAACTACATGATCCTGTTTGTTTGCAGAGACAACTCCACATTTGGATTTTATCCAATCTACTTGAGACTTTTCATTTTCAAATGATACAATTCTTTGGAACAGATTACTCTTAATTGTGCCTTCTTGCACAGCTTTGTAACCTTCTAAGTTTTCTTTCAGGAGAAAATACATCTTGAGTTTTAAATTCTATTTTGCTTTTTATGCCTTTCATTCTCTGCTCACAAAATCAGTCAACACGCCAGACAGCACCAGCTGTCTCCTAGGGCTCTAAAACTCTTTCTCAGTGCTCAGTAGGAGATCAGCTGCAGACCAAGAATAACAGGAAATACATTATTTATGTGCTCCATTCCTTCAGAGCTGGCAGCTCCAGAATTCTGGGAGGTGTAAACTGTATTGAATTTTCCACATCTCCATGTAAATTGCAACATGCTCTTATTAAGCATTCTGAAAGTTCTGAAAATATTTCAGTTATTGGATCACCTCCATCTTTTTCTCTCTTTTCCTCCTTTTTTTTTCTCCCTTTCTTATAAATAGGTTATGTAAGATATTTTGAAAAAAAAAAAAAAAAAAGGGATAAATGTTTATTCTACCTGCTCTTTTCTTGATAATTCTCCCAATTTCCATTCTTATTTAAAAGTTTAATACTGTGAATATGGAGACCTGAGATGTCCCTGGAACAAACCTTAGAAAGCTGCTGGATAAATTTGGTATTGCCCAAGTGTCCTTGGCCATGACTTCTAGTGATGGCCACGAGGTGTGGCCCTCCTTGCAGACATATGGACTGGAGGAATGCGTGTGCAAAAATACTTTGATTTGTAATGTCCACTTATGTCAAAAAAAAACCAGAACAAAAGAAGCTGCATCCACAGCTGCCTCCAGTGTTGAGTTCACTTGTTCAAGTGGCCTGCATACAGCTTTAAGCCTTCCTTATCTTTTAAAATATCAACAAGACAGAGTTTCCAGCTGCTGCATCTTCAGACTGAATGGATCACCACATGTATCCTCTAATGATACAGATACAATTACCACACGTATCTGTAATTATGGGGCCTCCAACCCAGTGGAGGTGTGATCTGTTTGGGCACGTTGGGGAAGGGTAAGATTATAGTGTAGGAGAAGAGTTGACGCAATTTATGACATATTTCCAGCATAAGACATGAAATATATCTCAGGAAGAGTGCTTCCCATCAACAGGTTCCCATCAATCTCTGCAGCAGTGTCAGGAATGCCTGTTTGGTTGTTGGGGTTTAATTAGCATTCCAATGATCTGGATATGCTTATTATGCAGTCCAACTCTCACAAATGATGTGTTTGTAAAAGCAGCTGCTGCTTTTCTGTGCTTTGCAAGAAGACAAAAAGGCTCTATCTGTCACGCACACACAAAGCTGCTTCTTGCCCTCTTTAAAAATCTTTTTGGACTGTGGCAGGTGAAGGGTAGAGGTAATATGCAGACCAGGTTTCTACCCAATCACATTTTGAGTTAAGCTTTCAGAGTTTTTAGACTGATGATAAGTCTAATCTTTTAAGTATAAAATCGTATTTCTACTTCTCTAGTCTGTGGACCTCAAAATATAATTTTTATTTTGGTGTTTTCTTCCTCAGTCTTTTTCTTTTTTTTCTCCTTCTCTTTTTATTTTCTCCTTGGTCTGATCTATGTCCTTTCTCTCTGCTGGATTACACTCCTTTTGTCTGTCTTTTACTAACTGCTGGATATTATCTCCCTCTATATAGAGAGTGATTTGATGTATTTTACTTCAAAAGCAAGTGCTGTTTGACTGAGCACCACTGTGCTAACAAAAAAAGCAGAGAAATTACTCTTTCTTCCTAATAAATATGATAAATCCTGGCTCTTGTCTGGCTTTTCAACCATTGTAATAAAGCCACAGTAGTTAATGGTTATGTCCAAATTAGCAATACTGTGATTTTTCTAAATCTTTTTAGCTACCCTGATTATACCTGTATAGTACAACACAAGAAAAACTATAACCAGCTTAGCTTATGCTGTGTGGTTAAATAGTAAAATATGGATTTAATATGGGACACCTTTCTACATCTTTATTAATCTTTCCATATTGAAGTAGTATTCTTTATTCATTAGAACTTCAGTGAAAAGGACCAATGTGTCTTTCACTGCCTGTTGCAATAAAAAATGAAATATTGTCAGCATTAATATATTCATTATATGCATTTTTAATTACTGACATCAATAATAACAGATAAAACTAAGCTCAGATAAAGCAACAGAAAATTAATCTAAATTCTATTTTATTTATACAATCAAATTGAAAGCATTTCAAAGGGTCCTATAACACTTTTTTTTTAATAGTCTCTTGAAAAGAATTCTGCACTTGTTGCTTTGGAACACGTTTAGTGTTAAGAACTGATCCTGGTGCTGTAGCCATATTTTAATAATGGTCACATTTAAATTATATTTGCCTGATTTATTGGTCTGGAGTACAATGGGTAAATGCTCTTTCTCTCCCAGTGTGTCTGCACTAATTTCTCTGCTTCCTCAGCCACATTTTTGGGCACCTTTTGCATGTCTAATGTCTGTGGTATTTAGAAGAGTAGCTGGGAAAGGAAATCCTTGGGGCTGTTTGTTTTTGTACAATACTCACACTTATACACAGACTCAAATAAGTGGATAGACCAGTCTATATGGCATTTATATAATTATAAAGTTTATTTGTACTTTACATTGCATATCATCTGAAAATCTTTTCAAATGTGGGATAATCAATTAACTGTATTTCAAGATTCTATGGATTCGTGTGTAACTCAATAGAACATAAGCCAGTATCCGTTTTATGAAGATGAAATTTTTACAGGGTAGAAAAATTTCAGTGAAGTGCAGTTCCTTCTAAAAAATAGTCAACTTCAGAAATTATTTCAAATTCAAAGACAAAATCTTCCATTGGTAGAGTTTCTATCACAAAGACACCACAAGGGCTACCTAGAGGGCAAAGGATTCTCAGTAAATTGGAGGTGCTGTTGAGCACTTTATTGACTTTCACTTCTCGTGCGTCTCTGCAGAGGTTCTGTGGATTTGTGACGTGCCAGGGTTGCTCTGGAAGCAGGAACCTCAAACCTGCCCATAGATTTAGAGAGGATGAATGGGTTCAGTCCCTAGGATGAGACAGGCAACAGACAAAAGCAACAGAACAATGCCATAAACTAACCTCAGCTGTTTCAAGCAGTTCCCTTTTATCCTTAAATGAAGGAATTCTGTAATGAGAAGTGACAGAGGGAATACAGATAAAAGACTAAGTACTTTGTTATTTTCAGTCAGACATGTTTCCTATGTGTCTGATAAAAGAAAACCAAGCTACAAAGAAATAGGCACCAAGTAGGGTGAGTGTGGGTGTGTGAGGGGGGGATGTGTGTTGGGAGGAGTTTTACAAGACATGATCCTGGGCTATTCAAAGCGGAAAACTTGTGTGGAGAAATAGACTTCCTCAGCTCCAAATCCTTACCTAAAACAGCTGGAACCATGTAAACCCAGAATTACTCTCTAAATCTCTGCTGTGATGCTGTTCTTGGTGCTACTGGAAACATTTAGAGTCCTTGTGCTATCATTGTGCTATCCCACGAAAGTCAGTGAAGGAAAAGTTCACAATGATTTCAATGGAATTTAGATATAAATCAAGGAATTTCTGTGGCTTCTTAAATGTGTTAATATATTAGGACAGACAACTGTTCCTAAGAAAAGCTAGGATAAAAGAATTGATTAAAAAGTACTTGTGCTATCATTGAGGACTCTCTTATATAAGGCGTATCTTGCCCAATATCCCACTGAAGTACAAACTAATCCTCTGGAAGAACTTTTCTTTGGTTCCTTTGGTTTCTTTGGTTCTTCTCACTCTTCCCAGCACAGAAATAGCAATAGAAGCCTTATAGGGAAAAAAAAAAGAAGTGTCTATGTCTAATTATTTTTAATGACAGATGTTGGGGGGAACAGAATGACACAGAACCAAGAAGGAAATGGAGTCAGGAAGGCAGAGGGGAGATTAGAGAAGATGAGCTGAAGACTAAAGTAAACATTTGTATCCTGCTTGAAAACCCTCTGCAGCCATAAGTGTCTGTCAAATGACTCGAGTAAGCTCTAACACTGTCGTTTGCTTCATTTGCTGGCAGGAGACCAAGCTATATATTTACAGATCCTGCAAAAATAGAGCTTATGCTGTCCTGTGCTACAATCTCTATAGGGAGGTTATTGTTGTTGCTTAGGAAAAAAACCCCAAATAGCTGAAAGACTGAAATTAAAATGATCCTCGGCTGTATAAAATTTAAGTCCTGCAATAGTAATTCAAGCAATTCTATTATGCACATCCAGCTTTCTGCTAGGCAATATTTGTGGAAATACCTTTCTCATCAAAACCACATTCAGTTATAGCAGAAGCAAGAGAGAAAAGAAAGCTTTGTATGAATTTGGTATCGGAGCTGCCAATTTTATAGTGGCTCCCATTCTCTAGGAATGGAGGGCATAATGACTAAACAAAATAAAACCAGTTGAGATGTCTGAAATAGAAAAAGTCTTTTTAGATTATTATGCCTTTAGACAATAATTGCCTCAGATGTTCTGCTAAAAGAAGGCATGCAGGATAAAGACAGAACTGAACATAATCATTGTTCTATAAAGGATTATTTTAATGGGAGGAAAGTATAGCACGAGAAAGAACAATATCCACTTTCCAAAACCATCAGTGCCAAATTAATCAAAATTATTAAAGATAGTCTAAAATCCAGGAAGAAGTTCTGTTTTTCTTAGCACATAAAATGAGCTAATCTCAAGTCAAACACTTTTCATGATCTCTGCTGCACACTTCCCTCATGATTTTTCTCTCTGCTCTTGGTCCAAGCACCTCAAAGACCACCACCATACTCCAAAGGAGCAGAGAATAACAGCAGTAATTAAAACTCTGTAACAAAGCCTCCCAGTGGGTCTTGCCTGTCCAAAGGGCCCCTATGATACACATTATTTATTTATTTGAGGTTTTGTCATAATTTTTTCTTGTGGCCTAACAAAAAGTGAGTGAATCCAGATATGTATGTTGTAAATGCTATTGTTTCCTGCTTTACAAATTATAAATTCTATTGCTCATATAAAGCAATTCTACTTAAACTCTAACTATGTTACACCTATTTATATTTTGTCAGCCTTTTAAAATCTAACACCTCTGTGTAATGTACATTGTTTAAACCATATTCCATAGTATTGTTCCATTCCAACAGTATTCTGTATTTTAGTGTTTTTTAAACATTATGTCCAAGATATATTATTGAAAAAGGGTTGTCAGCAAAAAACTTCTCAGTCCCTGCAGTGTCATTTGTATTTCAAAGAGCAGCATCTCTGATGGACTGGGAAATATCACTGACTGCATTCACAGGAAAATAATATTTTTAAAAAGGTACCTAAGCTTTATGGTATATATTGGGTGCTGTATCTATATTTAATTTACCTCCTTACAATTTTTATTGCAAATTTTTAATACATGCTAGAGTAACAAATGCAGTAATGATTGGGAATTCATTTCTCTTCCATCTGAAATTTATCTTGATAAACAACAAAATTTATCTGTTAAGCAGAAGGGAGATGCTTCCAGATTTCATTGTGGCTTCAGGCAGAACACTGAGAATTGGGCCATTTTCCCCACACCAGCAGCACCTCCAGCAGCCTGGGTTGCTCCTTTGAGTCCCCAGTGAGCCATAATTCCACTTCTACTTCCATTGCTTGGGTGGGAGGGAGAGCAATTGACCCTGGCCTGTACCTGCAGCACATGGGATCCAAATTCTGACAACAGGAGAAAGAACAAAGTAATGTTTTCTCTTACATCTCTGCTCTCTCCTCCCTCAGCTTCTTAGGAAAACCAGAATTTTCTTCCTTCAAGCCAAGAGTCAAGGTTGGGATATTCTGTATTTCACTGGTTCCAAACAGTATGGTCCAATTACTTGGCAAGTAACAAGACAATTGACTTTCAAGAATAATATTTTATTTTGTCCATTTTGATTAGGAATAACCATAATGATAATTGTTCTCTCTATGAAACAAATCCAAAAATACTACAGGCACATAAAACTTCTTGTTGATGAGACCCTCTTAAGGAAGTAACAGCTCCTTACTTTTTGTCAATAATTTCTCTTCATTTCTTTTATATTCAGTGACAAAGAAAGGATGATAGAGCATAGACTTATTTACCTAGGCCTTTAGGAATGCAGTGCTGCACTTTTTCACTTCCTAGTCTGTTATTTTCTGTTTATCAGAAGAATAATTAATTTTATGGCATGCTACTTTTGCCTTGACAAGTGTGTCATTTCAGGAGATAACATTTGAACACATAACCTCTTTAGTGGTGTTAGCAAAGTCAGATTTTTTTTAAAATAAACTTGTTATCTGTAAGATTAATGCTTGACAACACTGAGACTATGATGATAATGTCATATATGAATGATATAAGTGCAAATTTATTTGAGAAAGAATCATTCAGACTGGAGTGTATGAACTATGAATAAGAACAGGGCTATAGAAATTGGATTTTGTAGGATAGAACCTATTTGAGAATAGTGGTTTCAATGGTATGAGACCTCCATATCCATGATCTATCTTAACCTTTCCAAGAAAAAGAGTGAGCATAATGGTTGGAGTTTTCATTTATGTTGATAATAGTATTACACTTGGATCTTGTTCTCTCTGCTTGCAAGCATGCAGTATTGGCTATAACAGCTTTAATAAACATCATATGATTAACAAATCTCATTGAAGATGTGCTGTAAGTTTTGCTTAACTTGAAACCACCACATAGCTCAGTACCTCTGTGGATGTTTCTGAGTTCAGCCAAACATAGTCTTTCCCTACTTTCCCACAAAAGCCACCTGATTTTTTTCTTGTCTCTAAGCACAGAATGATGGTCTACAAATAAAAAAAAAATAAATAAAAAAAAAAAGAAAAAAAAAAAAAGAAAAAAAGAAAGTTAGCACAAGTTCTGAAGGCCTTAAGTGATAGAATATGTAGATTCTCAATGTGTGAAGTTATCATGGACAGTTTGCCATGCCTGAGTAATTAAACTAGTTAAAAGGAAGTTCCAGCCTCAAATGTGCAATGTCTGTTCCTCAGATGTGCAATGTCTGTTAGAGGAAAAACCCACTGTATAGCACACTGGAACTAGTTTGAGATTTGCATTTGCAATTCTCACAAAGTGTATTGGTTCCAGTAGTAAACAACACCTACCAAGGTTACCAGGAAATTTGCTATTATGAGCACTGAAATCCACAAATGGAAATTCCTTTATTATATTTCAGAAGCATGTCCAATCTTGCTTGATTCCCATCCTTTTCTTTACATTACCTTTAAAATATTTTCTTGGGTTTTTTTTCCCTGAAAAATGGAATTGGATTCCTCGTCCAGTTCATATTACTGTGAGAGGTCTGATTTATCTACACATTTTCTTCTTTTCAGCCATTTAGCAGTGGAGGTTTGCTCCATTTTTAATTGACTAAAATTTAAAGAAACTTGTACACTCTTCTGCACATCATCAGCATGTGGATTCACTTTGACCATAAAACAGCTCAAAAATACAATTCTGTCTGCTAAACAAAAAAAAAAAAATCCTAAAAGAAACCTTCATTTTATTGCTGCAGTTCCATGAACTGCTTCAATCTCCTTATATGTGCTTTATCAAATCCCATTTCACAGATTGCTAAACAGAATGCTTTTCTGTATCTATCCTTTCAGGCTGATCACTTGTTCCTTTGAATATTTCCTTGATTACATTATTCTTTCACCATGTAGTCTCTGCTTCCAGTGCTTTATTGATTGTATCTATATGTCCCTGTTTTTTCCTACATCTGCACTGAAGTGCTGCACTTTGCATCATCTTCCCATTTTCTTTGAATGGTTTTTAAGTGGTCTCTATTTTTCTTCCTCTTCACCCACTGATTCTTTTGTCTTTTTAGCCAAGCATGTATCTCTTCCTATCCTCCCATATAATCCTCTAATTGCATTTTTTCATGGCAGTTGGGGTGTAAACACCTTGGGTCAGTGGCCTGCCGATGCTGTATCCAAGTGCATTTTTAAGCAATTTGTTATCACTGAAGAAGCACCAGTCACATCCTCTATGACATCAAGTGGTTCAGGGCATATCAGTTTTATGATGATGAATGGAAGCAGCAATTTCCATGTTTCTTGGCATTACAGCAACTGTCACTATATGGAAAGAATATTTCCCTAAGTTTCACCAAACAGACCTATAAACCATAACTATGGCAGTAACTGAGGAAACATAAAACCTCAGCAGCTTTGGAATAGGGCCAATCATAAATACATACAAATGGTCTATTCCTGCTAAGAAAAAAATAAAAGCTATTTCACAGTGCTATCAGTCAAATTAATGTACCCCAAAAGTATTAAAATATGACAAGCTGAGCAGTTTTGATTCTCTTCTTAGAAACTATATCTGTAGTGTCCAAAATGCTATTGTAGGCATACACTTCAGTAACATATCAGAAATGTTGTCATCTTCAGATCTGAAAGATGAACTTAAAAATATTTCTCTATTGACATGTTAGGCAAAATTTGTTCTTAATGTTTTTATTATATGCGGAAAATATTAATACAGGACTAATATAGGTCTTTTAAAGCCACCAGTAGCACGTATTCACTTGTGATGATACAAGAATTTTCTCTGTGTGAAGTCACATTGACTTATTGAAAAAAATCTTATCAAAAAAGATTGAAAAAATAATTCTTCCTATGACTGCTTGCAGTGAAGGCAAAGTTCATTGTTCTGTTGATTGAAGGATTGTTTCTGTTTTCTGCTCAGCAGCATAGATTAGGAGAAAATGGAAGCAGAACAAGGTGTGAATAAAGTGGAGAGCCTGGGGTTAATTTCATAATTCATGCAGATTGCTTTAGGGGAGCCTCTGAAAAACTTTTTCTTTTTAGGTGCATAAGATTTTTATTCTGCACATAGTAAGACCTGTTCTGGTTTTCAGCTGCATGAAAACCATGCAGCTGAAAACTGCCACAATAGATGGAGCTGCTCCATTGACACCACAGGCAGGACTGGAACTACTGTAGGTGTCTGTCTTTGTGAAGACCTCTTGACCAAATGAGCGTTCTGCAGACTGTGGAGATGGTTGTCAAAGGAACAAGATGTGTAAATTGGAGGTATTTAAAACCTGTCAGAACAAAGCTGTGACAAACATCATCTGTTTTGAACAGGGGTTGGCCTAAATAACATTTTGTGTTCCTTCAAACCTAAGTTATCCTGTGATTCAACTAGATTTTAAAACACACACATTCCTTCTGCCATCATATGAATTTACTTCAGAAGTTTCCTACTAAACAAGTCTATCAGCTGGTAGTTCATATTTACACATTCATTTCAGGAAAATGCTTCTGTTTTTTTAAAAATTGTTTCCTACCACTAGGAAAAAAAAAATCAGTCAAATACACACTTTGTGTGAAGTGGTACAACTCCTCTGTTGCACAGAGTCTGCAGTGTTAGAGAAAGGGTCCAAAAGGGAAGATGCTGAGTGTTGCTTGAACCATCAATTCCCATGGATGTGCTGATGGAGTAGTTGGAAGTAGAAGCTGATATCTACTGATGAGAAAACAGGGCCAGAGATTTATGATGAAAACAAGAAAATATCAGAGAGCCATTCACTGTCACATCAGGAAAAACAAATGTTGTTCATTACTGGGGACAGGCAGAAAAGAAACTGGTGGTAGTTGATGTGAACTATCCAATTTTTTACTGCTTTTGACTTTTAGGTGCAATGGTTGGGAGGATGTAGGAAGTGCTCAAGGTGAGGGTCCCATAGTAGTTAGCTCAGATACACAGCTGTGGGAACAGGGCAGGACCCCTGCCCTGTGAACAGAGCTCCAGCTTACTGACTGCTCTGGGCTGGGCTCCACTGGCACCAGTGCAGCCCAGCTGCATTTACTGCATCGTGTGTGGGTGAGTGTGAAATCTTCTCATTGCTGCAGGGCTATCCAGGCCTGTTTGCCCTCAGGATCTGATCACAGTGATGCAATTTCTAAAAAAAATGCATTGCTGCCACATTCAGTTTCTGCAGCTCGTGCAGGGTATTTCCATTAGTTCACCAATATCTGCACTGAGAAAATATTAGATGGGTGGGTTTTGACCTACAGTTTTAATTGGGTTCTGGATGGAACCCAAATAGTCATGGCATAAAATTTGGTACATTTTGGAATTATCACACCACGTGAATTTCCCTCCTGCTCCATATTAACCACAGCTGAGATTTGTAAATGCAGTTTGCAGGAACTTCCATGGGATAAATGGAAGAAAGGGAGACAGTTTCTGTGTAGTATTTCTGCAGAAGTGTGGTTTGGAACTTTTATTTCAGTCCTGGATCCATGATGAGTCATTACAAAGACTAGAAAGATTCAGGAGTGGGTTTTAGCAATTCCTTGGCCTCTTTGAAAAGACATCACTCTCTGAATTTTGCTAAGGTTGTTGACTACAGCATGCACTGAGATGGAAAATGAACATCAGGCTGTGATTTTAACTTATGGGCAGGATTCCAAGCCTTGTGGGTTTTTTCTCCTTAATTTTTAGTGCCCTTTTCCCCTTAAATTTAATATTAGTTAATTCCACATTAGCTTCAACAGACTTGTCACTGGTATTAAGAGATAGCTCATCTGCTATTTTCCTGTTATTATAATAATATTTCCACTATACTTTCATTCAGCTGCATCTATGTTGGTGTCATGTTGTCTTTGTATCTCTTTTAAACCATCTCTTAAAATATTCAAGGTAACTACCTTTTTCTTGTTGGACAATATGGCAATTCAAACATCTGGAACATATTTTCCTTTTTATGTGTTATTTTTAAAGCTTTTTCTTGAGTAATTTTTAGGCAGCTAGTCCTATAGATCATTATTAATATTTTAGGACTAGTAATATTAATTTATAGGTGGATTTGGGCACAAATCTGTCTGTAAATAGGGCTCTGGAGTATAGAGTTCATTCTTCATCTGTGCACGTATCACACTATGTCATGAAAGTCCAGAACGTGGCTCTTTAGGACAATGGTGACATTTATTGGCAGTTGATATTGAAGTAGATTAATTACTTGAATAACAAGATTCATAATAATCCTTTATCTAACGTTACCTGGCATGTTTTTATCATCAAAGAGCTCTCTCTCCACTGAAGTAATTAAAAAAGGTCAAATTTTCCTAGCTGGTATTTTAATTCCTTTTGCCAGTTCCTTCTATTTAAAATATATGTTCATATGGTTTAATGTGATATAATGACATTACCAGTGAGCTAATGTATTCAGAAAGCCAGCAGTTAGTCTACAAATATTTTTTTCTACTTAAAATATAAATCTAAAATAGAAAAATTCATGTTAATGTACTCCAATTGTTTTTGAAATTATATAGTATTCTTTAAAGCCTCAAATGGGTCATTTTATTTATCTGGATAGAAAGATATATGCTTTTCCAGTAGACTAATGGATATTGAGTGGGGTTTTTTTCATCTTTTCTCTTTTATATACCAGGAAACTGTGGGTTATTTGTAATGATTTGATTTTCAGAAAGATTGCACTTAGTTATTTCAAATGTTCAGTGGGTATTATGGTGTACTTATATAAAATTGGAAACACTAAGGATAATGCATTGGCCAGAGGAAAATAAGGTACTAAATTAAATGAGGACTTGGTAATGAACTGGAAAATTAAGAATCTGGACTATAAATCATTCCTTTTGCTATGACCCTGACTATATACACCTTTTCACAAGGAAAATCACAAGGAAATCACGAGGATTGAAATAAGGGCCAAAAAGAATTTAAAATATCCCTGTGTCACACTCAATCAAAACAGCTTTTTTTTTTGTAATGTTGCCATATTTTACTGAACACCTCCACAGAGATATTAGAAATATATCATGATTTTAACATTATGGTTAGATTGTACTTGTTAGATTCAAGATTGACTTTATGTTTTATATTTAATCATGTCTATAAGTAGTTATTTCCTTAACCTTCATGTACATGAGCAGTTTTAAGAGCTACAGCTTCAGAGAAAGAGAAATGCAGTTTGTTGTAGTTTTCTTATGAGCTGCATATTTTTTTTTCTTTGGAGAACTTTTTTTTTAATTTTTCTTGAGTTGTAAATCCTACTGGGGTTTTTGAAAGCTCCAGAGAAGGTATAAAGATAGACTCAGAGACCTGAGTCGTGAAACCTTATGTGTTTCCTAATGCTGAGAGCTACAATTTAGGTCGTAATTACAGAGTCTTTTCTGCAGTGGAGTATTGAATCTGCATGAAACTGCCAGTCCTGTGCACAGTGGATGCTGTTCCATAGTTAAAGCTGCAGCATTTAGCGTTAATTCATTACTCTCAGTTTTTCTTCCCTAATGACATAACCTTTCAGAAGTCCACTCTTTTCATTGCTTTTATATTTAAAAGAAAGTTTGCTAACAGAGAATTGGATTTTCAGCACGATCAATAAAACTAAGACTAAATTACTGATAGATTCCCTCATTTGCTCCTTTTCCTCACTGCTTTAGCTCTCCTAAAGATTCCCTTGAGTCCACTAAAACACCCAACCAGAGAAAGGGAACAGAAACATCTCCTGTATAGGCTTGTCCATGGTAGGAACTGTCTGCCCACAATTTCACAATATTACTGAGGTCTAGAATTTTCTGCAGATCATTCCTTTAGAGAGGAACTTTTATTTTGGTGAGGAAAAATGTCATTTAGAACACCAATGGTCCTTGTGTTAGGACAGGAATATGAAAAGTGAGAATCCTGGTTTGAAATAACCTGAACCTCAAGGGCTACTTTGCAATAAGCACTGTTTTCTCTTCTCTCTCCAAAATGCTGACTTTGGCTGTGGTTTCACACCTAGTGGCTCCAAACTGATCAAGCTGAAAGATTTTTCCTCTTTTTTGTGTTTCTTTGATTTGGGGTTTGTGCTCCTCCCCCCAGTGAATCCAGTTCTGTGGCAGCTGTGTCCAAGCCCTTACACCAGGTGGTGGCACAGGAATTCAGATGTCTTCTGGAACTGGGGGGGGCAGAAGGATATTTCATCTGTCACCAAAAGAATTGCATGAAACAGCTTTTGACATGTGGTGAGCCTAATGGTTTGCTCAAAATCTCTTCAAAATTGGTCACAGATAGTGGCAGGAGGACATAGGTGTCCTAGGTTCCTGCATTAGTGAAAACTAATTAGAAAACTAATCAGCAGAAGCAAGAAATATTGCATATGCTGTGAAGGAAAACCTTGTCTAGAACTCCCATTTCCTTTATTTCCGTCTGTGTGTGAAATAACACTTTTTCCTTGCAAAATACCAAGTTTCTTTTCAGAAAATCAGCATGGATATATTTGCAACTTGCTCATTGATTGCCCCAATTATTTCTGAAAGGTAAGGAGTTTAGTGAAAGTTAGGAAGAGTGACAAAAGTCAAAAAAATTACTCTATAATGAGTCAAAAAATTTGCTCTATAATGCTTTCTAATGCTTAGGCTTGTGAAGGAAGGCTTGATGAGGCTGTAGGAGAGAGGCTGAATAGCAGTGTTTACTATTTATTTCTTAATTTATTTTTTTTCCTTATTATTTTTAGCCTTCATGTGAGCAAAGCATGATTTCCTAATTTAGAAAAGAAACTGTACATTTCATACAGCATTGAAAGACAACTGCATTTGGGGTAGTCAAAGGTTGAAGCTGATTTCTGATGAGTAAGAAAACCCTCAAAGAAAATATTTACAGCAACGTCTAAGAAGACAGAATTATTCTGAGATGGCTTAGGGGCTGACACTTTAGCAAGAAAAGAACAACAAAACAACCCCACATAACTGAACCATATTTTGCACTTGGATGAAGAGAATAGGGTTGGAAGTCTAAACTGGGGGAAGATTGGCTGCAGGCAAGGAGCCAGCTGGCTGCCCAGTGCTCTGCAGAATAAGCCAGACAGTGGGTTATAAACAACGCACAATAACTGTGATGGGGAGAGCAAAAATCCATCAGCTTGTGATGGATGAGCTGGAAGGGCTCACACGTGGTACAGCATTTTAGATGGGCTGTTATTGTTGGGGAAGTCCAGAGGAGGTTTAGAGACCCATGGCCTGGGAAAGGAAGGGCTGAGTAAAGGCTGAGACAAGGGCTTTAGAAACAGCTCTTCTTTATGCCTGTGATGGGCAGGCCAAGGGGAGGAATTCTGCCTTGTGGCAAGAAATGGTGTTAGAAGAAACTATCAGAAGAGGAAACACCAGCCTAGGCTGTGTGAGCACGTCCTGAGCAGTGCAGGTCTGAGCTGCTGGGTGGATTTCTCCTTTGAGGAAGGGGTTGGTGCTGGGACTGTGTCCCTTTGAAGGTGACCAGCACTGGGTTACTGCCTGCAGACACCAAGGGCAAGCAGCAGCAGCTGGGCTGGAGACCTTTCTGTCTCAAACAGTGTAACCACTCCTGCTGATCCTGCCCTGGCACAAAGGGATGAATTACATCAGCTCTAGAGGAGCATTTTAGCCCTGTTTGTCACCAGGATTCCATGAGTAAAACTTTTATTTTGCTCTAAATGCTGTCAAATTGTAAGCATATCCTAATAAAATAACTCTTGAACGATGACTCTGGTAGCTGTACACCTTCCCCAGATGCCAATGAGATAGCTTTCCAACCAATAACAATCCAGAAGGGGAAAAAATTGGCTAGAACACAGTGAAAGCCAGAATAGGAGATTGTTGCTATTATTTTTTTGTTTAGAAATGCTTCCACCTCCAGCTAAATTGGTCTGAAGCAATGTCTGCATTTAGATTATCACTTGTACAAACAGTTCTTTTGCTCAGCTATTATGGTGGGAGATAACAGTACAGAGAAGTTCTAGGGGGAAAAATCCCTCTCTCAGAACTGAATCTAATGATTTACTTACCTTTCAGTCAGATAATACTGCAAGAGTTCATACCTGTTTGCTAAAACAGTAATCTGAGTTGTCACCTTTCTATTAGCAATTCCTAATACTGGGAATAATTTTCAGTATGTGACATCTAACCAAAAAGAATTCTGTTGCTGAATTGGCAGATGGCTGATTCAGGGAAATATCAAAGATCTTTTAAAATCAGAAAATAACCAGAAAGATCAAATTTCTTCTTGCTGGAAGAAAATATAAATATGAGGCCACTTTAAAAAATAATACAAAGTCAGCATGTACACCTGCTCATATAATACACCAAAAATTAAATTTAACAACAGAGTACTGGGGAGAAAAAGTAAAAAATAATACCAAATACCACAGTCTATTTATCAGATGCATATAAAGCACTGTATTTAAGCTCCAGATTGAATGTTTCACCTGTCAGAACTGAAAGGTATCAGTACATCTCATCTTTTACAGGTCAACCCCAGGATTTATTCTACTTGCTGCTGTGAGCATGTTTGACTCACAAAACATTGGCAAGTTTCAGCTTGGAGAAGCCCCTGTGGAATTTATGCAAACACAGCTTTCAGTGGTTTATGGCTCATTTCACTGGGGTGGCAAAAATCATCCTGCTGACCCAGAATAACTATCAAGAGATGCTCTAGAGAACAAAGCATTTGAGACTTGTGCTGATAGAATTTTAAATCCCTTTAACAACAAAATGAGGGTTTTTTTCCAGTCTTTCTTAAAATAAGCCTGAGTAGTAGTAATAATAATAATATAACTAAAAACTAGCAAAGATATATATGCACTGGAAACTGTCTCTGTAGGCAAGCACATATGTCACGAGTTTCTAAAGGCTCTGATTTTTGCTCTGCTTTCTGTTTCTTGTTTACAAAATCAGCTTTTCTTATTGCCTGGCCTAAATCTAAGACCAAAGGCTCCCACTGGGTCTGCCAGCTTGTACACTCAGTCTCCAAGCAGGTGTAGCAGACACAGAAATCTCTTTCCCAGAGTGTTTGACAGAGAATTGTGTACTATAAAGTTTCCCAGTCCCTTAAGGGGGGACAAGTGTTTACCAAACCCACATGAAATTACCTTTCCCCCAAACACACTTTAATAATGAAGCAAAGTCAAGTTCGTTGAAATCAAATACAAAGCCAACCATTTCCCTTGTGCTTGGAAGCAGGTGCTGTGCAGGGAAGCAGCAATAGCTACCTGCAGCTTTGGCTTAGCTTCAAGTTCTTTTCTTTGGACTGTGAACAGAACGATCAGGAGGATCTGCTCAGGTGTAAGAAATGGAACTGATTCTCAAATGATTTGCCTTTCTCAGGCTTCTGTTCCCTTGTTAAAATGCAGTTTGGAGGTAAAGTCTTCCTGGGAATCTCAGGAGAGTGAATTTATCTCTAGGGAATGAGGGTTACTCTGACTTTTGATAATAAAATTCAGCAATGAAGTGCCTACTAATGAATTATTACACTTGCACTGAGAGCACTTGATGTGCAAATGTTCTCTGAATGCCACTTCCAGCTGACAGACTTAAGAAAATCTTAGAGTTTATCTGTCCAATGTTAACCCAATCATACAATACACACTTTGTCCTACTTGGGTAGTAACCATTCAGATTTATTGTGTAAAGTCCTCATCAACATACCACTCTAGTGTTATAGCTTGAAATCAATGCAAAACACATTCATATTAGTAAAAACATTCATTACTAACTATTGAACAGGGACTAACACTGGGGAGGATTTGTCTGTGGATTTTCTATAACTGCAAAATTTAACTTTTATTATCCAGGTTGTTGAATTTAACAGAAAATCCTGTTAGTAAATGAATTTCTTTCTTCGTTTAATAGTGGCTCTCTAAAAAATAACCTAAAGAAGAATTCTGGTTTTGCTGGACATATTGGACAGTGTTATAAATATTCTTGTGACTGTTTTATATAGTTCATATATCAGTGTGGTAAAAATATATACTTCAAACAATAGTTTACCCTTGGCTTCAAGAACTATTTTAACTCCAAAGATCAAGATTTTAAGTTTATAGTTTTGAAACCTAATGAGTCATAAAAATGTAATACCTTATACTTTAGCTGTCTGATAAATCCACAATCTGGAAAATACAATGCAATTTAAGCTACAATTTAATCTGCCTCTGCTAAAACAGATCATGGATGTTCTTATTAGCATCCTGGTTTTCCCCAAGCTGGAGACTTTGATCTTCTTTCCTTGCTTTTGTCCACAGACAGACGGAGAGGGAAAGTTCTGCCTTTATTCTCCTTTCCATTGCTTTGTTCCTCTGTTCTCTTGTCATTCTGTTCTGGGAATCTCTGGGAGGAGTGGGTAATTTCTTAACCAGAGTGAATCAGCAATGCTTTTGTCTAGTTCAGTGTGTCAGGTCAGTGAAGAAGGCAGAAGGAGGGAGCATAGAACAAAAGAAATTTCAAACTGAAAGTCTCAAGTGCAAAGAAATAATTTTTGGAATTTCTCCTACTGGAAGAAATAGACTGACTTAATACATAGTAGCAGCTCCAATTTCATATGGAGAAATCATTGTCATATTTCTGCAAGACAACTGCTATATTTTCATATACTAACACAGTCATTTTAACCACAGACATTTAAAACACGATTAAATGCCACTTCAGTGATGACATGATTTATGACTGAGCATGTACTACAGGGACTGAATACTCTGAAAGTGACACCTTCACTTCAGTCTCTCCCATGCACGAAAGGAGTACACTGCATTTTTCAAAGATGTAAATGTGTCTAGGTACAGAAGTATTTGGAGACATATTTTTATGTGACTATACATTTTCTAGCATTTCTAACACTGATTATGTTTTATGTATACGAAGGAAATAAGAATAGAGGCTTCTACCTCTTTTTTAGCTACTGACTGAAAATCAGATAATGATGCCCCGTATTGTAGTGCTTTCCCATTTTATCTCTTACTTGCAGTTGTGGTTTCAGAAAATTTTTGACTAAAAGCTTTTAAAAAACTCTATTTTCAAACAATTATTTGCTAATATTTCCAATTATATTGCATCCTCAATTTTGGCTGAGTAAGAAGGGGAAAAAAGATAGATGGCAACTAATGAAAATTAAGTGTTCTTTCTAATTACAAAATTCTAGAAATGAAAATTATTTGTTATGTTGTGACTTTAAGTCTTCATTTCAGTTCCAATAAACCTTGCATTAAAATCCCCTTATTCTGAAAGATATTTGTTATTGCAATGTAGCAGAACAGTTTATTAAATGAAATAAGATGCAAAAAATCTCTGAGGTCTCTTACAGCGCAAGACATGATTCAACAAATCCCCAATTTCTTCAAGAAATGTATCTCTAGGGAGATAAAAAAAGATTTCAGTAACAGTCACTTCTCCCTCATGTCTACAGGAAAGCAGACTTTATATTTTTTGGGCTTGTGTTTTTCAGTACTTTTCTTTAAACATCTCAGTGCTTCCTGGCTTCATGAACTTGGTGTGTGTGAGGACTGTCACTGATGTTCTGCAGATGCTCTTTTTGCATTTAAAACAAGCTGGTCTTCAGGGAATTAATCCAGATGCCCAAAATAAGTCTGTTAGAAGTTCATGGGCCCTACTCAACTTCTAACGTCTCTCTTTATTGTGGGAAAATAACCCCTGAAGAGATTGGACACCCTGAAGAGGTTTATTCCTCACAGTGCACAGGAACTGGGGTGTCTTTGTGGGCATTGTTTGGATCTGGTAATGCAATAGAGGGACAAATATGTAAAGCAAAAGAGAGAGGCAATCACTCACTAAGGATAGGTTTAGTGGAATCCTGGTTGTCCGTCACCTTTTTGTTGTTATATTCTAAAGGATTTGGAATATTAAAAAAATTGTGTTGTTTTATTGTACTTTATTTATCTCCAATGGGAAAGTGCTACAGACTGAACCTTTACAGTTTAGGCTCTGACCACTGAGAATAACCCCAGTGTTTAGCATGAGGCATTTTCCAAACCACACAAACTTGTTTGATGCTTGAAATTTTAGGAGGAAGTCCAGTGAAGCTTCAGAGCTCATTCAAAAATAACCAATTTTCAGCATCAGTGTAAGGTCTATCACTAACTCTTGGACTGTCTCTGCCAGGCTTCAAGTCACTTTCCTGGTCCACATTTAACTTCTGGGCAATATAGTGCTGCAGAACTCAAGAAGACTGAAAATATCTAAAATAGTAGGGAGTAACTTGTTTTAAAAAACAAACTCTTACTCTAAGGCTAGCATCAGAAATTCTGCTTTTTTGTCTGTGTAACTTGGTGAGCAGAGGGCATGCAGAGCACCCACAGCACTGATATACATATTTGTATCTCCTCCAGAACCCTTCTGGAAACTCTTCTGGAAAAGTGTTGAAGCCTTTTTGGAGCTGAGACCCCTGATCTGCCCTGGTCTGTGGTTGTTTTTGAACAATGGGTGCAAAATGCAAAATCACACAAACTAATAATTGCAAGGCATTTGGATTCAGTTTTCTGTCTGGATCCACATATAAAAACAAAACTGGGTCAAAACAGGAGGTGCTCAGTTGTTGAAGGAAGCAATGTCAAACTTACTCCTTTTTCATTTATTGCTGTCGTTTCTAGACTGAGTTCCTCAGAGCTTGTTTATCAGCAGTATAAGGCTTTGCATTTTCATTTCTCATTGTAGTAAGGGAAACTTTTGCCTTTTAAATAGCATATCAATTACAGAATTATTCTTAAAAAACGTGTCTGTTCTAATAAGAGTAGCTGATAAAATCAGTGCTGGATAGAATCAGTAATGTTTCAGTTACCTCTTAGAAAATATTAGACATTGTGAAGAAAAGGTATTTTCCGGCTTCAGGGTTGATTTGTACTAAGGGAAAGAAACATTTTCAAGATGTAAAGAAACTTACCTAAAGGCCATAATAATCTAAATTTATAATCATCTCCGTGACTAAAGACCCCTGCATACATCTTCTCAATGTTTTTTCTAGTAGAAATTACTAATCCAAATTCATAGATTTGAATATCTGTCCAAAATTAACTCTCTTTTAACATGAAGAATATTTAAAACACCAAGAAAAACTGCTTTAGAAAAGGAGACTCTTTTCCCTTTCCAAACAATGGTCACTGTGATCAGAGATTATTTTCACAGAATCATGAAACGTATGGGACTTTAAATATTGTCTAGTTCCATCCCCACTGCCATGGGCAGGGACACCTTCCACTAGAGTTACCCCTTCCAGCCTGCCCTCTAACACTTCCCCAGGGATGGGGCATCCAAAACTTCTCTGGACAACCTGTTCCTATGCCTCACCACCCCCACAGTAAAGAATCTCTCCCTGATGTCTGATCTGAAACTCCCCTCTTTCAGTTTAAAGTAATTCCCCCTTTTCCAGCCACTACACATCCTTATAAATATTCCCTCAACTCTCTTGTAGAACCCCTTCAGGTACTCCAGCAAGGGGCTCTAAGGGTTGGAGTCTTCTCTTCCCCAGGCTCAGCAACCCCAGCTCTCTCAGCCTGTCTCCCCAGCAGTGATGCTTCACCTTCCTGGCCTCCTCTGGACTTGCTCCAATGTTCTTCTTATGCTGAGAATTCCAGAGCTGGACTCAGCCGTGCAGGTGGGGTCTGAGCAGAGCAGAGCAGAGGGGCAGAGCCCCCTCCCTGCCCTGCTGCCCACGGTGCTCTGGATGCAGCCCAGGACACGTTTGTCCCTCAGGGCTGTGAGTGCCATGGCTGGGTTGTGCTGAGCTTCTCTTCCCCCAGCACCCCAAGTGCTTCTTCTCAGGGCTGCCCTTCACCCCCTTCTCTACCCAGCTCTGCTGGACTGCCCTGACCCAGGGCAGGACCTTGCACTTGGCCTCCCTGACCTTCACAAGGGCCACACGGGGCCACCTCTCCAGCCTGTCCAGGTCCCTCTGGATGGCATCCCTTCCATCCAGCATGCTGACCACACCACACAGCCTGGTATCATCAGCAAACTTGCTGAGGGTGCACAGGTTGGTTGCACTATTTTATCTAGCAGAAATGCATTTGAAGGACTTTGTATTAGATCTCCTGTGCATACAGGAGATCTAATACAAAAATGAAAAAAAGGAAAATTTTAATAACTCATTGTATCTGTTTACCATCACATTTTTTGCCACAAGCAATTTGTAAAAAAAAGCAGTTGAATTTAAATATATCTATTCCAGGAGATAAATTTTCAACACTTTGTGAATGGTTTTACAGCTTGGTAAGCAAAACATGTATTTTGAATATGAACACTATTCGGTGTGAGCTGCAGTCTGAATAACTGTGAACGTTTCAAAATGAATCAATTCCAATTCTATTACTTCACCTTCCTCATTAAAATCTTTACATCTTGCTTCAGACCAAGACAGATATTTTGGCAAGTTTAAAGAAAGGAGGCCAGTGCATGAAAAAGAATATTTTTGTTCTTGTTAAAATTGTCTTGCTAAGTAAATATTGATCAGATGCTGCAAAACCCCATGGCTGAATTCATTCCATTTGAGGAGGAGGGAGGAGGGAAGAACTGCCTCAGGCTACTGTAACTTATAAAACTGTGATGAGCAAAATAGACATGTACTGGTACTTTCAGCTGGGATGCTGGTACAAAAAAGAGGAGTTCTGAGCAAAGTCCTTTGAACCCATTAAATTCTCTCTCCCCCTGGCAGGGTTATTGATTAGGCCTACTGCAGTGGCAGATGAAGGCTGCAGGGGACAAAGAAACTCCTCAGGCAGATCTGCTGACATTATTTTCTCTGTAAGAGACAAAGCTTCTCAGTGGTCGTGGTGGGAGGGCTGTGCAAGACCTGAATGCCTTGTTGTGTCTTCTTAGTTCCCTTACTCCACATTTTAAAAATATGTAAAAGCTTATCAAATCTCTCCTCATACCCCACAGAGCTTTACCACATCAAAGAGCTGGTTTCCAGCAGAAGCTCTGAGCTGTGCCAGGCTGGGATTGCTACCAGCAGCTTAGAGAAAAGGCTGGTTAAATCACTGCTCTCCCTGAAGCAGGGCAGAGGTCAGCCCCTTTCCACAGAGCTGGGGAAGGGGATGGCTCAGGGATCACAGGGACAGAGGGAAGGAGCAGCCTTGTAATCCCCAGCTCATGGAGAGGTGTGTGGTGAGGCTGACCTAGGAGGCAGGAATGGAGAGAAAGTTGGGCTCTGTGTGCATGCAATGTTTCCTTAGGTTAATCTCAAGAGATTTCCTATACCATGTAGAAATAAGTCTGTAAAACTGTAATTGTTTACAGGCCTACTTATTCATCCCTCACTCATCTTAGTGTAAACACAGTCACAATTTCCCAAATGCTATGAAATAGCCTAAAATACTTTGCTGTTTCTGTCTATTTAATTGTCTGCTTCCATGCCACTTTTTCCATGCCTCTGTGTGCAATTTTGGTCCCACAGGTTTTGTAAAGGACAGAATTCTCAACTGCTGAAGTTTCTATTGCACACTGTGATATCACCCTGAGGTTTATCTGCTTAAGGTCAAGCATGGATTCTCTGTGGGTGGCCTCCAAATATCTTTGTTTATCTTTGAAAGTTTACAAGTTCATCATCAAAGTCTGAGGTTTGTGTTTCTAAGACAAGACTATGCTGGCACTCATCACTATGGGCTTTGGAGAAAACTGGAACTGCTAAGTGCTAAAAAGAAATATTCCCCCCATCTCTTCCAAATAGGTGTGGTTAAATTCAGAAGGTTATTATGTAAAATAAACTGCAGAAGTAATCTACAGCATAATATTGAGTTACAGGGGAACACATCAGCTTTGCTTAAACACAACAGCATGAGCTTCAGGCATCTGTCTCACAAGAAATTAAAGGGTTTAACTTTTTCTGTTGTCTATTAATATCTCTATCTTTTTCCCTTTTTCTTTTTATTCTTATTGACACAATTTTACAAAACAAGGCGTTCATTTATGTCTTTGAACAAATAAATAATGTTCAGAATCTGATTATATTTTACCCCAATATTATCTTGGAACATGCTAAGGAAAAGATTAATTACATTTCTACTGGATATATGGGATGGATTTATTTCCAGTGTCCTGATCTGGTTTGGTTTGTAATTTCTTAATGCTGATCAAGCTTATTTTCTTGGTAAAAAACCAAATATCTTATTCACTGGTTAACTGTTGCTCTGTAGCACGAATTATTTTTAAGAGTCAAAAGTTCATTAGCAAACTCCAGCTCCTTTGCTCACTGCAAAAGGCAGGCATACCCATATCACAAATGGGAATAGAAAAGCACTTCACCTGTACAAGTCCACACCACAAAATAGTTACAACAACTACTGAGTTAACATGTTTGTTCTGGTTTCTACTGATGTTTTCCATTGTATATCTTTGTAATAACAAACATATTTATTTTTCTTAAACACTAAGATTTTAGCTTAGAAGGCTTTTTTAGACTTCAAGTTTCTCCTAAAATCAGTAAATCTTGTGATTCTGATTCAGTTTTTGATGTTCTGAAGATGTTTAAGCTTTTAAAGTTTTAAAATCATTATTTTTTCCTATGCTAAATCTTTCCATATTTGAAATCATTCCTTAATCTGCTAATGACATTCAAGTTGTCTGGAGTTCTCTGTAACACAGTGGCAACAGTAAGAGAACACCTCGACTAAATACAATTTGCAAGTGTTTAAGGAAAAACAATGGATTAAATGAGCTGGGTAATATTACATACAAACTACTTATACTACATACATACCTATGAAAATATTTCATTTTCTTTTCCAGTCATGCCTTGAAGAAGAAAGCCTAGTATGAAAGTATAAAATTGCCACCTTCCAATCATAATTTTTTTTATGAGTTATGCTTCCCTTTTTGCCATTCTCCTTTGAAATTCCAGGGTAGCCTTGAAAATCAGCAGCAGTGGCCCAGGGCTGACTCTCATTGTCTCTGGGTTCCATTTGGCTACTGACTAGGTGTTCTCTTTTCAGCCAATCAACTCTAAATTTTAAGGGAAGATGATTTCATCATGATGACACATTCCAAGTTTGCATGGATTTGGCAATTCAAGATGTGGGGTTTTTTTTCTATTCTTTCTTCAGTTTCTGAAAGGTACATTGGCATTACTCACTGTGTTCTCAGAAAAACAGCTGATGATAGCTGCCTTTCTTGGTTTTGATAATGGATTTCTCAATTCAATCAAGGGATCATCTACATGGAAAAAAAGTAATAAAACTAAATATATTTTCCAGGAATTTTATCTGTCTGTAATCTTCATGCTAAGCAGTTTTGTTTTAAAAGAAACATTCTTCCAGTTGAGTTCTTGTAGTTCATAAATCCTATGGTCAATATCTAATAAATAAATAATGAGACAGTATCAGATTAGCTCCAAAGAAGAATTAGTACTAGGGATAATGTCTGCAGTAACTACTCACTTGTAATTAGAAAAGAAACTGTTATGAAACTTGGAACTCATGGAACCTGTGAAATCCTAGACACCAGATTTCTGACAATCTAAACATGAGACCTGAATAATCCACAGGAAGCAATAGAAGTTATTGTCAAGAAAGATGGGATATCACACAGAATATTAATAACTTCAGAAATTTCTCCAAGGCAGAAAAATTAAGCTTATTTTGACAGAACTAGAAGCATTTTCTATGTATTTGAAGTTCTACAAAATTCTGAGTTTTGATGTAGATTTGGGCCACTACACCTCCCTCAGGCCTGCTTCTGTTGAAAAAAACTAGGATTTTCTTGGGCAAAAAAATAAACAAAAACAAAAACAGATTAAACAGGGGAATGGTACTCTTCTTTTTCTTTCATAATTACTAGAAATTATTATATACTTAAATATCAAATCTGTTCTTACTTGATCAGAGTTTTAAAAATGCAGGATAGTTATAACTTTCCCAGTCAAGTTTTAAATTTCCTCTGACTAAAGCCCTGAAAGTGATTATCTTTTGTTTCTGTGCATTAGCTTGCTTCTGTTAAAGAAACATTTTATAGGTGCCCTTGAACCAACAGGCAGCCCCATCACTCTTCCTGACTGCATGGTAATAGTAGAGCTCCTTGGCTCCTTTATTTCAAATACCATTTAGACAGCACAATATACAACTTGTTTTCAGCTATTATCTGATATGGAACACATACAGTAATCCCCAAGGCTGGCATCCATGTACATTTTTTATCACGTTGAGACTCAGCATATCAGTGTTTTCTGATTGCCTTATTTTTAAGCTAAATTCAGCAAGAAATGTTCCCCGAAGATCTGAATTGTGCAGGAAGGTATTGCTTTGTTATGACAACCAAGCATCCCTTCTCACCCACATGATCCTGTCTCATTTCACATTATTGCTTTTTTTGCCTATACTTCTTTCTTTCAAAATATATAGTAAAGTTTAATATCCAGTATAAAAAAATCTTTATTTCTCTGTTTCCATTTCTTTATGCTCTGTGCACTGCACACACCAGCCCCTTTCCATCATCTGCAAACACAACAAAAAAAAAGATTCTCTCCTAAATGTAAAAATTATTGTCTCATGTGGGATGGGGTTCAGTTCTGGGTCAAAGAGTGACCTTCCTGGCAATGTCACTTAGTGTCACCTGCCCACCTGAGACTGCATTCTCAGCACAGAGCCACTGATCTGTGCAGCAAAAAAACACAGGATCTGTGACTCATGATCATGAGACTGCTAATTACCCATCATCTAAATTTTTCATAAAATCAGAAGAATCAAGATGGCTTGGGTTCATAATTTCCAAGCTGGGTTTGCAGCCACAGAATTCAGTGTTGTCTCTAAGCTTTGTGAAGGATTTGATGCTTGTTTATGGTGCTTGTGCTGGTTCTCAAAGCAATCTCAGATATTTGGGAGCTGGACAGTGTGCAGACATTGTAAGTCTGCTGAGTTTCATAGCTTTGAATCACTGTAACTGGAAGAGAAATCTAGAGATTAATATTTTCCTTTTGTCAGAAGAAGATATCCTTAAGGCTATGCAGCGAACTGAACAAACTTATCATTACTATGTACTGAGCCATGATATAACAAGGATATCCTTAGGCTTAGAGAAATAGTTCTAGAAATGCATCACTAGGCATTATATTAGGAAGCACACATTATAATATTCATTACAGTAGTAGAATGTGAACTGCATGTTATTGTAAAAGAAAATCCAATTTGCTGCCTACTGCCTTCAATTTGATTTTGACAAGTACTCAATCTTCTGCTATATTTTGCTTTCTACATTTATCTTCCTGGGCATGTTCAGTAATGTCTGCTTAGGGCAAAAGCAATAATCTTTTCATTTAATTTAGTGAAAAAGCTCATGTATTCACTATGCTTACTAGGTACAACAATATGAAAACAAATCCCACTTGCTAAAGATCCATTTGACAATATGAAATAGATTCTGACTTTTTAATTTGGGCATAAAACTGCAGAGGGCATATAAGGGATGCAGATTTACGGAGCTGTACCCTTTATTTATGAGAGGTTGCAAGAGAGGGATTTGCAAAAGCCCATTTTATTTTACCAGTGATGGATGAACTTAGGAGGGTCTAAAAACAATTTTATTTGACCCTTGCAGAACAATTCTCGAAAGTATCAAACTTATTTGGCTTTGTTAAAAATCTGAGAAATTGAGTTTACCTCAGTTTCTGCAGTGAATGTTTCTTCAAAATGGAACATGGTTTTAATTACATTGAAGTTGTCTCCTTTGTAATTCAGCTCACTGCAAATCATGGGAAGGAGAGAGGGCAGAATTTTAGTACAAATTCAATCATACTTAGCATTTCTGCTGCACTGTCTTTAAAGCAATACTGTGTGATCAAAGGGAAACCAATCTTGCCAAAATTTTAATTATTTTAGATCTGAGGTTTTGGTTGCTTCACAGGTTTCTTTTTGTTGTTGTTTGTTTTTGTGGGTTTTTGGGTTTTTTTCTGAATTTGTACAAAGATATCAAAAGAACATGTTTTATCTTGCTCATGGTAACTTGAAGTGTGGTAAAAATGCATCCCTAATTTTCATATTAGTTTTTCCTCAGAAAGAAGTCTAATTTTTTTTTATAAGCTCCTCAGTTTGCCTAACCAACAAACACCTCCAGTGCTTTGCTCCCCAAGTTGTGTGTCTCAGATTTTAGAAAATAAAGTTTGTATAAATTTTTGCTATGAAGCTCACAGGATCAGGTAAGCTTACCACACTGATCTAGAAAGCCATTTTCAGCCCAATTCCTCCACCTCCTTTCAGAAATAAACAGAGAAATAAAAGGATATTAAAGTTTGTCCTTTATAGTCTTAGCCCTTGAAACAGCAAGCAGCAGCATCTTTCCTGTTCCCTCATTTATAATGAGGAATAGCTGAAGGGAGACACAGTTGGATTCATTATTTTTTCTAGGAATAAGCATCAGTCTGAATACTAGGAGCTATATCATGGCCTTATGTATTAGGGACTGCTTCCAGTGATGGCTGAAAAATGGCAATTATTTCTTATCTCCTCAAACTGGAAGAAGGCAACATAGCCTCAAGCAAAAACAACTGCAGACACATGGTTTGTGGAGCAGTTTTTGTAGAATTAAATAATGGCAGAACAAATTTGATCCTTCTCAGACCTCTGACTTTACATTTTCAGTTGGCCAAGTATATCTTTAAAGTTTAGTAGTTTTGTTCCATAGCCAGAAATGTATTAAATTCTTCAGAACCAAATACTGCAGGTGCTGGCTCAGTAAAATTCCTTCAGGCCTCAAAAATGCTGTAGGGTTTGACCACCTGGAAGCTGGTTGGCCACATATCAGATTTTTGATTTAGTTGATACAAATGTCTGATCTCTCTTATGCACTTGTGAACAACTTTGTTTTTCACTAAGGCATTCAGACCCTATGGATATGGGTGTGATTTTAGAAACTGTGGTGCCACATGTGCTCTAGAGCTCAGCTCTCAGTCACTATATTTCTAGCTGATTGTAGGTGTTTCTGCAGGACCTGAAGATAGCTGAAATTCAGCCAGCAACTACAGAACTGTGATTCTGCAAATTCCAACTTGCTGCACCACCCCAGAGTTTCATCTGACTCTCTTTTGGCATAAGACTTTCTGTAAACTTTTAGAATTTAATTTTTTTTGGTATCTCCCAAGCTACCTCAGTTGTAACAAAGCTGAACATCTTGTGGCTGAGCCTGATTTGTCTCATCCAGAAAAAAGCCCAACCAGGTTATGTGTCATTTAAAACCCTGAGAGGCTCAAAATTTAGAATGTCTTTCAGAGTAGATTTGCAGAATTAGGTCTAGTATCATCACTGAGAATATTGATGAGACCAACCATTAACCTTTGGAGGAAATCTATAAACACCCAGTGCTGCCTTTCCCCCTTCACCCTTCCTACACATCCTTACATGAAAGCTTCCTTGAATGTGCTGGCATGGGTGACTTTCTCACCTATCCCAGGGGTACTGATGCCCCTGTGTGAAAAGAAGTGAGGAGAAAGGGTGTCAGGACCAGAGCACACCCCATGAGTGCTCTGCAGGGGCACAGACTGAGGAAGGCATTTTTGTGTCCCCCTGGTCAGAGGAGAGCATACAAGTTTAGACTTCTGCATGTTCTGAAAGTGCTGGGATATTTTTGCTCTGAAAGAGCATCATTTCTTCCACAGCTTTATGGTTTTAAGCTTGCTGCTTCACTTTGAAGTCTAAGTGATTTCATTTTCCTAGAAATTATTCAATCTCTTTTTTGCACAAAGCTCTTAATCCTTAGCCAATCTGGAAACGCGCAAGAACTTCAAAACACACTCCTTGGTGATTTAGCCTTGTATGTCTTCATTCTTCATCAGCCTATTAACAATCCTCCTCTCATCTGTTGACTTCCTTCTCTCTTTGCTGTAAGCTTTTGCCACAGAGAGCCTCTCACAGTAATCAGTAAGTTTCATAAACTGCAATTGTGCCAGATAATTAAATAAGAACTCTATTTCAAATCAATTTAAATCCATATGGCTTTCAGAAATGACACTTGCTACACTGTAAAACCAGTGAATAAAACCCTTTTGAATACTTAAATCAATCCCAACTTTGTTTTATCTTTATCTCCAGAAAGCAATTCCTGAAAATGTCAATAATGCCCTAATAGATTGGGCGATGATATCTTGTATATGTTAGCTCCAGAACTGCACTTGGATCAGGTCAATTAAATGACTGTAATTGTTGCTTTTCAACACAGCACAGATAGAAGCTGGTGCTTTAGCTAAGGCATACATTTATAGCAGTGCTGAGGTATTGCTGTGGACATAACTGGATTTCTCCTATTTATTGTGTATTGTAGACACTCAGCATCTACCATACTTTGTCAGCTAACAACCAATAATGCTGTATGGCTGTAGAGAATGGATATTTTTGTGTGGTTGGGGAGATGTTTTTGATGGGTTTTTTATTATTTTGTTTTCTGTAGGATCAGGACCTGATTTTGAATGAAAGATCCTGTGATGCACCAATTCACAGGCAGAAGTAATCGTTTTTCCCTTAATCAAAGTCAGTGAGTGGAAAGAAATAATACAACACCAGGTTACAGAGTAAAGCACTGGCATAACACAAATCATCTCTACTAAGTCCCATCTGAGTAGCCCTATGCAGTAGAGCATCTTCAATAGACTAAATTGTTTTATATCTTTTTTACGTCTGAGAGTCTGCTGCTGTCAGTCTATGAACACCAAATCTATGTTCCACATATTCACAATGTTTGCATTAAAATAACAGCTAACATATGTTCCTGAATCATATTTGTTTAATTGCCCCTAGTCTTCTGAAATCCTGCCTATAAAAGCAACTATCAAAAAATTGTCCATCTCTATATGTGTCTGGTGATAATGGTCATCCATCCCAGTAGGTTTCCTATTACTAATAAAGAAGTAAAAACAGGAATTAGCAGGGGCTATTGCTGTTTGTAACTAACTGCTTGTCTGGCTTCAGGGGCTTGGATGATTTGCAGTTATTGAGAAATAGCAATCCAAATTACTAAAATTAGCAGAAAATACATAGTATTTGTACCTTGTTCAAAACCTGCAGCTGGCAGAGACAGTTAATTAGTCTGGAGTTTACATGCAAAGCACCAGTAATGCCTTGACTGAAGTGATTAGCTGGGCCTGTAATACGCTTTTAGTAGGAATCACACTTCTTAAATCTACATTTTCATTTCCAGATAGTATCATAATGTGCCTGTGCTTTTAGTGAGAATTGGAAATGTCACAAATTGCGTTGCTTCCCAGGTGAAATTATCGTTACAGGAGGGATGTGAACCACAGCTGTCTAAAGGCTTGTTCAGAATGTCTGGTGGGGTCAGCAGCTCTCCCCAGCTCAAACTGCTGCCCTGAGTTAGCAGGCAGTGCTGCAGGAAGGGTCACCCGAAACAGAGACTGGACAGAGGTAGAGAATAAAGTAGGTATTCATTGAAAGAGAATAAAGTAGGTATTCACTGAAAGGACTTTAGGGTACACCTTGGCAGGACAGGGCCTGACCAGGGCTACACCCAGGGTGGACTAAGAATGGTCACAAAATGGATGACCGGTCACGAGGTCTCACACTTTTATAGGTTTTGGTCCATTTGCATATTGGGGTTTAATTGTCCAATTACAGCTCGTGGTTGTGAGGTCTCATCCTTCTTGTTCCTCCCTTCAGGCCACTGCTGTTTGTGATTTTGGGGCTGAAAGTTGTACTTGTTGTGCTTGGTCTCCAGCAGGAAGAGAATTTGTTCTGTCTCCCTACCCTGTGAAGAAAGCTGAGTGACACTGAATATGAGGCTCAGAACTGCACCCCTAAGCAACACAGAATCTGAAAAACATGGAAGCTAAAACTTAAGGCATCAAGAGGACCTCATTAGAAAAATTGACAAACCAAGATTCACTGGTGGTACAAGTGTCTGGATAAATGAGTCCAATCATGAATACCTCAGGTCATAGTGGCAAAAGAGCCAACTGTCTAAAAGCAGAGGAATGCAAAAGGCAATGGAAGTTAGTTTGGCTGTGTTGTGGCATCTTTAATATGGAAGGAGACATAGATGAATGGAAAAAAGAGCAATTATCTCTCAAAGGCTATCAAAACCCTCTAGGCTAAAAATCAGCCAAGATAAAATGCGGAGTGCATTGATATTTACTAGGGGTAAAGAAAGGAGGAGGATCTACAAATACATTAGGTGAAAAAAAGAGTGAAATTAGGCAGGGTCTCAATTAATCAGGGTGTAAATGCAAGGGAAGAGGAATTCTAAGCCTCTCTTCTGTCTTTGCAAAAAGGTTAACGATGGCCAGATACTTCTGAGTCTAATAAGGCTGTAAGAAACAGCCAAAATGGATTTAGTGAGAACTAATAATATCAAACTGATTCGATTTTCCTCTTTGACAGAAAGCTCGGGCTCTAAGGAGAAGCATTCAATGTGCTGAACTGGAAATTTGGATAAGGCTTAGAATCCTGTTCACTGGTATGTTCCTGAGCAATTGATGGAAATACAGGCAAGAGAAAATGCTCTTAAAGTGTAGTGTAACAGTCAATTTGGGAAACTATAATTGAACATCAATTGCCTATAGATCTTTCCAGTTTCTGGAAAGGTCTTTTCATTTTAACACATTTCCCTTTTTCCTTTTTCTTCTTCTTTTTTTCTTTTGCCAGAGAATTAAGTAAGATTAAATAATTGTGGTTTAGGAACTTCTTTCTTTACATTTACTTTCTTTGCCAGTAAGTAAAATTTTCCTAAGGTTTGAAATGCTCAGCACAGTGACGGAAAAGATACAGAAATTTTATGTGCTCTTTGTTCAGTATCAAGGGAGAGAATAAGAAAACCAGGGTTTCCCTACATAAATTGATGAGATCTTAGGATTGTGGGTTTGGAGGGGGGGGGTTTTGATGTATATTAAATTTAATAAATCTATTACTTTTCTGCTAAATAATATGATGTATTTAGTTTATTTTTACCTACAGAGTTCTAATAAACAGATTAGAGGAGGCCAGATCAGTGGGTAAAGAAAATTGACTGATTTGTTGTTTCAACTAAGTGGGCTGAAGGGAAGTTGATGCACAGCTCAGAGTAGCAGGAGGGGTCCTGCTAATCTACATGTCACTCAGGAAAAAAATTCTCACGCAAAAATTTTCCCATTACATGATTTTTATTAGTATTCCTGTCAACACACATAACTGCTGAATAACAAAGATTAAAAAGCCTATGGCCACAGTAAGCTTTCTGTTTTCTTATTTTTGAGCTTCTCATGTCAGTGATTAATAATTTGTCAGAAGGCTCAAATTCTAGACTCAGAATGCTAAATACATTAGTAATTAGAGCTCTGCAAAATAACATTGTAAACAGAATAGCCAAAGAGTTTTCAGATGTCCTCTAAAATACAAAGACCCTCTGGAGGAGGAGGGGACAAAGCGATGTAGGACAGAGGGAAAAGGAAATGTCTGTGCCCAGAGATTAGGTTTTGAGTGAAAATAATAAATTCTCTAAATAAGTTGTAGTTTCCTTTGAAAATGATAACTTAGGGATAATTAAAAACTACCAAGAGCTGTAAAACTAATACTAATAGGAGTTCTGTAAATCAGTATTTTTCAAAATTTTTATTTATCAAACAGTTGTAAATCTTTACAGGGGAAAAAAAAAGGCAACCACTCAACAGGACCAGTGTTACTGCATTGGTTTTAGTTATATCTGAAAATTATGCTAAACTTTGGGTAATCACTCTTGCTTTTATTTTCCTTATTGGCTGTTCATTTCTTTGCATACATGGGAACACTTGCATGTGTTCTATTTTATCTTTTTTTTATTAGAGAGGTGGGTATGTCTCAGATGCTTCACAGTCACCCTCTGATCTGTTAAAGTTCCCATGACCACGGGACATGACAGAGAAACATTGCTGCTACCTTGATGCAGTAACTTCTATTTCTGGTGCTTCTCTAATTTAGATGTGAACTCTCAGCCCAGCCATAAACCAGTTAAGAAAAAACCAAAAGCTAAAATATAAAAATTGAACAGATTACCAATATGAAGGAGTCTTTGGGACTTAGCTAAATAAACATTTCAGCTAGTCTGGGCTCTATAGCTTTTCCCCCTTTGTCCTGTTGGTGAGGTATTCAGGGAATTTTTCACTTGGTTTATTTTCAAATTAAAGAAACCACAGCTGAGGTTGGTGTCTTGGACAGTACTTTTCTTATTTGAACCGTTGCCAGATTCAGGTTAGACTTGGACATTTTTCTGAACTCCCTTGGCTGCAGAAAAGATGGGTGGAGGTTCAGATCCATGTAGTGGATACCTTTTGCTTGGGCTTCTGGAGAGAGCTAAAACATCTTTCCCTGATTTTTGCAGAAGATCCTGCAGTGTTGATTATTGTCCCAGTCTCTGGGAAAGCAGCTGTGATGTGCCAGCACACTGTGAATTTCAAAGAGGGTGGGGAGAGCCCTCCCTCCTGCTGACAGCCTCTACAAAAATAACTTGACCTCAGGGAATTTTCCCAGCAGGTCTTGGGGAAAATGAGCTGAGTCACCAATTATTAACATGAGGATGTCAAGTGTATCATTGTACATCTGTGTAGCTGTTATTGCTGCAATCAAGGCAAGACAGCAAGGAAAATTAGGAGAAAAAAACCCTTTCTGTCTATTTCAGCCTTACTGCTCACATCAGGAAAACAAAAAAGCAAACAAAACCAAGTCTGTGATATCCTTGCAATGTCATGTAACTTAAATGCTGATATTTCTTTCAAAGGTTTGATCCTTGTGTAGAGTGTAAGAAGCAAAAATATTCTATTGTTTCTACAGCTCAAATTGCCTCATTCTACTTTTCTTACACCTTTATAAATGCTGGAATTGATTTTATATGTGTGGTGCATTGTAAGAATATTTAGTATGCAGTATTACAAAAAGATATAAACTCTTTTCTTTGAACTTTAATAATACTCTTCACATTAATATTTTCATATGCATGCACAGGTAATACATCTGCCTGACTCACAGTGCAGTACTTGTGCAATATCAGCATGATTGAATGCTGCCTTTACCAGTAAATGCAGAGATTAGGAACTTACTGGAAAGAAGTCATGGAAAGTTTAGAGACTGACTTCCAACAGGATTTGGAAATTGAAATTCTTAATGGATCATTCTGCATTTAAATGAAAGCACTTTAGCACACATTTGTGTGTAGCCACACATGTATTAGCTTAAGGACCTGCTCTGGGTTGTCTGAGAAATGGAGTTCTGTTTGACCTGGATGACTTTTTAGATACCAAAGAAAGGTATTTCAAGAGTACTTGGAATTCCAAGACTGAAGAAATCGATTTGATACCATTGATACAGACTACCGTATAATCTATAAGTAAAAGAAGCAGCACTAGTTTAGATTGCTCACCAGTGTTTTCATTTCTCTGGAGGATTTTTCATGTATGTCTCTGTGTCTACAGTTCTTGACGCTGTTGCCTAATTACGGGTTTAACAGAAGGAAGTTCCCTCCATGTCCTGAGTTAATCTCAGCAGCATTTGAGCAGCTGATCAGTCAGAGGAGAGAGGCCCTGTCAGCGCCTTCCCTGAGGGAATGGGTGAACGTTGACATCAATTCTTCGCAGATATCAGAAAGGAAGAGAACGTTTCTGAAAACGTCCCCACTACAGGAGAGGCCTCAGTCAGGGCCAGTACCAAAGCTGTTAACCATGGTACACATGTCTGGAAGAAACCAGCCTGGGAAACGGAGCCTCTTAAATTTATTTTGGGTGTTGGGGTCTTTGATTTCTGCTTGTGCTTCATGGAAATCTTTAGTTTCTGTGCTATATAAGACAGAAGGTCAGATCTGCACTTGTTTACTGCCTCCACAAAACTGTGCATTTTCAATGGACAAAAAGCTATCGATTTTTGTTTCTTTGTTTTCCCCCGTGGGAAATTATGATGAGGAATTTCTGAAAAATAAAAAGAAAATGGGTGAAGTACATATTTTGTTAGAGTTTACAAGTAGAGAGGCATACCAGTCATCAGTTATGGATAGAGCTTACCAGTAGGAGGCAAAAATACTCTTCATGCTTAATTATGTTTTAAGTTACAGGTAAGTTTCTTGCAGCAGTTGTGTGAATTGGTGCACATTCTCTTGGAAGAAGGAAGAGCAGTAAAATTGAGAGCCTCAAAACCTGACATTATGGGAATTGCTTGTTATACATCCAGTTCTGGACACCTAGTGTGGAAGATGTAAATACTCATTTGAGGATCACCCCTTCAGAGTGATTTTAGTGGACAATAGGAGCTACTTGGTAACTATTGCAGAGCTGATTTGACTGATGGTTTTATAAATAAGTATGTCCACCAGGTAATCACTGATTCTAGTTGAAATTCTATGTTCTGGCAGTAATACTGAAAAAAAACATTTGAATCCATCTAATTCATGACTAGTTGGGATGCTTACAACAGATGGAGATTTTTTTGGAAATCGGGGCTACTTCCAAGATTAGTTCCCTGGTAGTCTTCCTGTCAAGAGAGAGGGACGCTGGCAGGTCTGACTGGGGTGCACAGGACAGTCACTACTCAGCTCCTTAGCTAAGGGCATGCTGAGCTGAGGTGCTCCAGAGCTAATATATGCTGAGACTTCTATTCCCAACCTGCCAAATCATTATAAATATACCTTCAATTTTATGAGCCTCAATTAAAGGAAATGCAAAGATCTGTACAGCCTCATAGATTAAGAAGAGATTGTTTTCTATGAAAGATAAGGAAGGTTTGTAGTTACTTTTGTACATTTAAAGCCTGATTCAGCTCTGGAAATAATCTGTATTTGAAATACTGTTATACCAGGCCACTGACTTTTCTGCATTCCTTGAGTTATCTCTCAACTTTCAAAGCTGCTATCCCATTCCCATCTCGTCTGACTGAAATGTCATCTGCTCCATTTTTGTCTCATTTTTACCTTCTAGCAAAGGATTTGAAGTTCACACTAAGTATATTTTATATTCAAGCTTACTCAGCTTTAGGGTGTATGACCTGTCATCACATAAAATACTTTTTATATCTTTATATCCAGTGGGGTTGTTTTGCTTTGTTCTCATATTAAGAATTTTGAACTCCAGCCACGTGTGAGTTTTGGAGATGCTGCAGAGAGGGATGGACATTTGAGCTGTTGCTGTGCTGGCTGTCCCTCAGACTGACCAGGACTAACCACAGGCACAGGCAATCACTCAAGGACCCAAGTGGTTCTCAGGCTGATACCTCTGAATCCTTAGCTGACTTTAAGAACTGTGTAACTGTGTAACCTTAAATACTACCCAAAGGAATTAATTCCGCTTATTATGTAAAATATTTTATAATTGTTGAACTGAGAAAAAGATTCAGACTCCTATCAAATACATTGAATAAAAGATTTCAGCTCATATCTAGGTATAATAACTTTCATATGCTCCTGCTTTGAATAAATAATTTCACTGGGGTTTGTGATTGAATTATTTTCTTGGGTTAGGAATAAATGTGCTGGTTTGAAAAGCAAAACCAGTGGAAGACTCCAAGTCAGAAACACAATTTAATAGGAGGAAAAGAAGAGAAATAAAAGAAAAGTAACATAAAATAAAAGTAATAGTACAAAAAAAAACCACTGACAGAGTCAGAATACAACCTGACACCCTGTTAGGGTGGTAGTGGCAGTCCAGATGAGATGGTCTTGTCAAAGCAGTGATCCTGTAGAAGTGTCTGGTAGCTCTTGTCTCCTCTGGGAGTCCAGTGGATAGAAGCTATCTGTGCTGTCCCAAACCCTGGATTTATTCAGGTGGAAATGTTTGCCTCCTCCCCCTGGGCGGAGCATCTCACAATGGGATGATGAGTCATGCAGTGGGTCCTTGATGGCCCATTAAACAGAGATAACTCCCGGAGGGAGTTATCTATGACTCATGTGGCAAGGCATTGTTGGGCTCATTAACAGAAGATAAGGAAAACACTGCCCCACCTTGACTCCAACGGCTCATGGGGATAGAATACATACCTTAGGCACAATTTTACATTGTAACCTAGGACATAATCCACCCCTTATTCTATCACCATCTATATCATACACTCTCACAGATACACAGAATGAAACCCTACACATTAATTCTAGTTCCCACTTAAAATCAGGTCTCCTTGTGGCACACAACGGGTTTCTCCATCTTTTTGCATTACCCACCAAGTGTAACCAGGTCCTTGAGCAAAAACAATCCCACGGATGGGTCTGCCTTTGCCTGAGGTGGGATTAATCCAAACAGTCTTTCCTAAGATCCCTTTCATGTGCACCACGGGGACTTTATCTCCATCCACTGTGTGCAAGGGTTGAGACTGGGCAGGACCAGCTCGATTGATGGAGCCTCGAGTGTTGACCATCCAGGTGGCTTTGGCTAAATTTATGTCCCAATTCTTGAAGGTCCCTCCACCAAGTGCCTTCAGGGTAGTCTTTAATAGTCCATTGCACCGTTCAACTTTCCCAGCGGCTGGTGCATGATAAGGGATGTGATAGATCCATTCAATGCCGTGTTCTTTAGCCCAGGTGTTTATAAGGCTGTTCTTAAAATGTGTCCCGTTGTCTGACTCGATTCTCTCCGGGGTGCCATGTCTCCACAGGACTTGCTTTTCAAGGCCCAGGATGGTATTTCGGGCGGTAGCATGAGGCACAGGGTAGGTCTCCAGCCATCCTGTGGTTGCTTCTACCATGGTCAGCACATAGTGCTTGCCTTGGCGGGTCTGGGGAAGGGTGATGTAGTCAATTTGCCAGGCTTCCCCATACCTGTACTTCAACCATCGTCCACCGTACCACAGAGGCTTCACCCGCTTGGCCTGTTTGATTGCAGCACAGGTCTCACAGTCATGGATGACTTGTGAGATGCTGTCCATAGTAAGGTCCACCCCTCGGTCACGGGCCCATCGGTATGTTGCATCTCTTCCCTGATGACCAGAGGCATCATGGGCCCAGCGAGCTAGGAATAATTCTCCCTTGTGCTGCCAGTCTAGATCCACCTGTGATACTTTCACCTTGGCAGCTTTGTCTACCTGCTCATTGTTGCGATGCTCCTCATTAGCCCGACTCTTGGGTACGTGTGCATCCACGTGTCGAACCTTCACAGTTAGCTTCTCTACTCGAGTGGCAATGTCCTGCCAAATCTCAGCAGCCCAGATGGGTTTCCCTCTCCGCTGCCAGTTGGCCTTTTTCCAGCGATTCAGCCATCCCCACAGGGCATTAGCTACCATCCATGAGTCGGTGTAGAGATAGAGCCTCGGCCACTTCTCTCGTTCAGCAATACTCAACGCCAGCTGTACTGCTTTAAGCTCTGCCATCTGACTCGATCCACCTTGTCCCTCGGTAGCTTGTGCAACTCGTCGTGTGGGGCTCCATACTGCAGCTTTCCATTTCCGGTCAGCGCCTATAATTCGGCAGGAACCATCAGTGAAGAGAGCATATCGTCTTTCAGTCTCTGGTAGCTCGTTATACGGTGGGGCCTCCTCAGCACGTGTCACTTGCTCTTCTTCTTCTTCAGAGGATAATCCAAAAGTCTCACCTTCAGGCCAGTTTGTTATAACTTCCAGAATCCCAGGGCGATTTGGGTTTCCAATACGGGCGCGCTGTGTAATGAGGGCAATCCATTTGCTCCAAGTAGTGTCGGTGGCATGATGCGTGGAAGGAACCTTTCCTTTGAACATCCACCCTAGCACCGGCAGTCGGGGCGCCAGAAGCAGCTGTGCTTCAGTGCCAATCACTTCTGAGGCGGCTTGAACTCCTTCATAGGCAGCCAAGATCTCCTTCTCCGTGGGAGTGTAATTGGCTTCGGACCCTCTGTAGCTTCGACTCCAGAATCCCAGAGGTCGACCCCGAGTCTCACCAGGCACCTTCTGCCAAAGGCTCCAGGACAGGCCATTGTTCCCGGCTGCAGAGTACAGCACATTCTTCACATCTGGTCCTGTCCTCACTGGGCCAAGGGCTACCGCATGAGCGATCTCCTGTTTGATCTGGGCAAAGGCTTGCTGCTGTTCTGGGCCCCAGTGGAAATCATTCTTCTTGCGGGTAACCAGGTAGAGAGGACTCACAATCTGGCTATACTCAGGAATGTGCATTCTCCAAAAGCCTATGGCGCCTAGGAAAGCTTGTGTTTCCTTCTTGCTCGTTGGTGGAGACATTGCGGTGATCTTGTTGATTACTTCTGTGGGTATCTGGCGACGTCCATCTTGCCACTTCACTCCCAGGAACTGGATTTCTTGAGCCGGTCCCTTAACCTTACTTCGCTTAATGGCAAAACCAGCTTTCAGCAGAATCTGGATAATTCTCTCTCCTTTCTCGAAAACTTCCCTTGCTGTGTTCCCCCATACGATGATGTCGTCGATGTACTGTAGATGTTCAGGAGCCTCACCCTTTTCCAATGCAGCCTGGATCAATCCATGGCAGATGGTGGGACTGTGCTTCCACCCCTGGGGCAGTCGGTTCCAGGTGTACTGAACGCCCCTCCAGGTGAAAGCAAACTGGGGCCTACACTCTGCTGCCAAAGGAATGGAGAAAAAGGCATTGGCAATGTCGATGGTCGCGTACCACTTTGCTGCCTTGGACTCCAGCTCATACTGAAGCTCCAACATGTCTGGTACAGCAGCACTCAGTGGTGGCGTGACCTCATTCAGACCACGATAATCCACAGTCAGTCTCCATTCTCCATTGGACTTACGCACTGGCCATATAGGGCTGTTGAAAGGTGAATGAGCCCTGCTGACCACCCCTTGGCTCTCCAGTTTCCGAATCATCTCATGGATCGGAGTCACAGAGTCTCTGTCAGTACGGTACTGCCGACGGTGCACTGTTGCCGTGGCGATTGGTACCCGTTGTTTTTCAACTCTTAACAGTCCCACAGCAGAAGGGTCATCTGAGAGACCAGGCAGGGTATTTAGTTGTCTGATGTCTTCCGTCTCTACAGCAGCTACTCCAAAAGCCCAACGATATCCTTTTGGGTCTTTGAAATATCCATTTTTCAGATAATCTATGCCGAGGATGCATGGAGCTTCTGGGCCAGTCACGATGGGGTGTTTCTGCCACCCATTCCCAGTCAAACTCACTTCGGCCTCCAAGACAGTCAGCTGCTGGGACCCTCCTGTCACTCCAGAAATTGAAATAGGTTCTGCTCCTACATACCCCGATGGCATCAGGGTACATTGGGAACCAGTGTCAACCAAAGCCTTATATTTTTGTGGGTCGGATGTGCCAGGCCATCGGATCCACACAGTCCAGTAGATCCTATTATCCCTTTCCTCTACCTGGCTAGAGGCAGGGCCCCCCTATTCCTGCTCATGGTGCGCATTGCTCTCCTCCTGTAAATATGTTCCTGAGGTCCCTTCAAGAGGATCAGTCACATCACCATTCCTATACTGTCTGGAGTTCTGTGCACGAGAGACTGGAGCAGCCTTGACTCTAGATGAGCTTCTCGTGGTAGGTGTCGCTCTTTTCAGTTCACGTACCCGGGCTGCTAAGGAGGAGGTGGGTTGTCCATCCCACTTCCTCATGTCTTCTCCATGTTCTCGAAGAAAAGACCAGAGGTTACCTCGTGGAGTATATCCTCTCTCTCTGGCTGGAGGACGCCTGTTCCTAATGGCAGAGACTCTTATTGGTTCTGGTGAGATGTGGTAAATTTCTTCCCTAAGTTCCTTCTTCAGTTTCTGATGGCCTTCTTCAATCAAGCTCTGGACTTGCTCAGCCAACCTTGTTTCCACGGATGAGACATGGGTACGAAATGGGGCGGTGACAGTGTCCTCGTAAATTCTTAGTTTGTTGACCAAGACGCCCACCCTGTCCTCGCCTTCTCTCCATTGGAGCGTTGCCAGGTAACGGGAGTACATCTCTGGTCCAAGTCGTGCAAATCTCAACCACATCTGCGATGTGCACTGGACATCATCTGGGCTTTTAGGAAATCTTTCGTCTTCTGAGAAAATGATCTCCAGCACAGCCAATTCCCTCAGGCATCGGATACCTTGTTCCATTGTGCTCCATTTTCCTTGATGCACCTGGAGGTCTTCTTTACAAAGGTATCTGTCCTTCACACTTGTCAGCAGTCGCCGCCAGAGGCTGAGGCTTCCTTGGGTCCTTCCGATGCCCTGGTCAATGACCACATCCCGGGACAGCGATCCCAGTTGCCTGGCCTCACTTCCATCCAGAATGGTGTCATTGGCTGCAGCGTCCCAGATGCGGAGCAGCCAGGTCAGGATGGACTCGTTTGTCTGGCGGGTGAATTCCCTCCGCAGGTCACGCAGCTCACCCAGAGATAAAGAGCGAGTGATGATCTCTGGCTCTGTCTCCTCTGCTGGGTGCGAAGGTCCTGCTGCATCCTCGTCAGTAACTATGCGAACTGATTTGCTCTTTGATTTCTTCTTCTGAACGGGGGCAACTGCTACCGGTTTAGGCTGTTCCAGTTCAGTGATTGTTTGTGTGGAGATGCTGGCATCTTTGGCTTCTTTCTCCTCTGTGACAACCTGCACAGACACAGATGTTGTGGCTTTGCATGTGGCTTCTTTCTCTTCTGTGGCAGTCTGGGTGGACGTAGGCACTGTTGCCTTGATTTCGGTTCTTTTCTCCTCTGTGACAGTCTGCGTAGATGCAGACACTGTTGCCTTGCTTTTGGCTTCTGTTTCCTCTGTAACAGTCTGCGTAGATTCAGACACTGTTGCCTGGCTTTTGGTTCCTTTCTCTTCTGAGACAATCTGCGTAGACACGAAGGCTGTTGTTGTGCATTTTGTTCTTTTCTCCTCTGCCTCAATAAGACGCTGCACTTTAAGCATGGTGTAGGCTGTGCAGAGAAAACAAAGCAGTACTAACAACAACATTATGCTGTCCTTGGTATCCAGAGAGAACTCAATATTTCCAAAAACTGCTGTATCAGGCCTGAAAGACGGGAAAAAATCATTCTTTATGTCTCCCCACTGTGGCTGGGTGAGATTGTTGATACCCCAAACAAAGCATCCTAGACTGGGACAAGACAACAAAATTGAGTACATATTCCGAATTGTGCTCATTGCCTCGGAGGTTATCATGCAATAGACATAATAGACCAATAAAGCAATTTTAGTGCCATACCCTGGTTTACATAGGAGCATTAAGATCTGTAGATACTGCCCCATGTGCGGAAAGATATAGAGCGCTAGGTACAAGACACAGGTAAACATGCTGAGAATCATAGTGAACAAGTGTTTTCCCAAAATTGTAATTCTGACTTTTCTCAGTACCTCTTGCCCCACATTGGGCGCCAAAAAATGTGCTGGTTTGAAAAGCAAAACCAGTGGAAGACTCCAAGTCAGAAACACAATTTAATAGGAGGAAAAGAAGAGAAATAAAAGAAAAGTAACATAAAATAAAAGTAATAGTACAAAAAAAAACCACTGACAGAGTCAGAATACAACCTGACACCCTGTTAGGGTGGTAGTGGCAGTCCAGATGAGATGGTCTTGTCAAAGCAGTGATCCTGTAGAAGTGTCTGGTAGCTCTTGTCTCCTCTGGGAGTCCAGTGGATAGAAGCTATCTGTGCTGTCCCAAACCCTGGATTTATTCAGGTGGAAATGTTTGCCTCCTCCCCCTGGGCGGAGCATCTCACAATGGGATGATGAGTCATGCAGTGGGTCCTTGATGGCCCATTAAACAGAGATAACTCCCGGAGGGAGTTATCTATGACTCATGTGGCAAGGCATTGTTGGGCTCATTAACAGAAGATAAGGAAAACACTGCCCCACCTTGACTCCAACGGCTCATGGGGATAGAATACATACCTTAGGCACAATTTTACATTGTAACCTAGGACAATAAACAATGATTTTGTCAAAAAATTGTCAGCAGCTGAGTCTTACTCATCAAAAGCACCATCATTTTGAGAAAGCTGAAGCAATGATCTCTTTAAGAGTAACCCAGCATTTTACTCCTCTCATATATTCAAGCTTTACAAAAGGCTGAAGGTTTTTGCTTATGAATAATAGAGTGTTCATGGAAAAATGTCTCAGCTGCCCCTTGAAATGTCATTCCCTCTTTTTTTAAACTGTATAAAGACTCAGATTTCTATAAATTAACTTGCATTTCTCATTTAAAGAGTTTTTTCTCATTTTTTCTGAAAACAAAGATTTGTGTTAAAGGCAAAAAAAGGAGCTGCCAACTAGTATATATATGGTCTTAGTCAAGTCAAAACTTGCTTATGTCTTAATTCCTAAAGAGCATTAGAAGTACTTGTATATGCACTCACACAACCACACATTGTATGTTATACTGGCAAATTATCATTTATTTATCTTAAATCAGATGTGCCAAATGAACATCCAGTAACTTTGCAGCTGCAGGATACATTTACAGGGCTAAAAGTGAGGATTCTTGTAAAGAACTAGCAACCACTTTGCATTGATCAAAATTTTTTGACCCAATAACAAAATACACGTGCAGCTATTCCAGCATAGGCAGTGGATTTGCATTGCCTTTAACTGAATTACATGTTATGAGGAAGATGAAAATATGGAATCATTCTTAAATTATCCCAGAACTATTTTCAACACATTTTAAGCAGCTAATTTGTGATGTAGTCTTGCAAAAGGAGAGGGGGTTTTGTTATATGTTTTTAATTATTTTTTCTTTTTAAATTTTAAAAACATTTCAAATGTTTTAAAATATTTAATTTTGTTTCATATCAAATCAACCTATATTTAACTAAGTATTTTTCCATAGCTAGAGAGAATGTGATTATTATATTGTTTCCTCTCTCACCTTTTTGATGTAGATACATTTATAAGAGACCATGCCCCTTTGCTAATTCTAGATTCTTATTTCTATACAGGGAAAAAAATAATTACCACATTTCAACATGTTTGCCAGTGACCTTGGAATGAGCAATGCTGTGGTGTTATTTACTGTTGTTAGAGATTTAAGGTAGAATGATCAAGAATAATTACAGAAGAATTTCCTAAGACTAGTGACTGGGCACTAAAATAGTAAAATTCAATGTAGATAAATGTAAAGTGACACAGGGAAAAAACCAGCTTGAACTCCGCATATAAAATTAAGATCTCTGGGATTGTTAATTGTCAAGAGCAAGACCTTGGGATAGTTATAGATAGTGCTGGTGAAAAGCACCAGCTCGGTGTTTGGTGAGTGTCCAGAAGAAATCAACTTTTAGGAATTATTAGGGAAAGAATAGAAAATAAACAAATCCTATATCTCTGTATAATCATATTGTTCATCAACACTGTGAATGCCTTGTACTTTCCTGATGTCTCTCCGATCTCAGAAGGCTTATTCTGGAATTCAAAAGCTTTAAAGAAAGGAAATAAAGATGACAAAATTATTTGTGTATATGAAATTGTTAAGTGTTTTGGGAAATTTTGTTGTCAAGGAGAAAATTTAGGAGAATTTAAATATGTTCGTATTTAGGGTATAATTTTTTTAATTGGTCTGCAAGTACAAATGTACTTAATATGACATTTGAAATTCCTAATTTTCTTGTCCTTTACTGTGACTGTTTATACTTTCTTCATGGAGGCATATTTTTAAGGGAAAGATATTTAACTGTGATCTAACTTGATGACTTCACATGGTGTAGATTATTCTTTAGCAGAAGACAACGGTAAAATCCAGTCAGATTAGAGGCTGGAATACTTCCATATAATAAAAAATCATTTAAAATATCAGATGAAGTCCTGTTCATTCATTACAGTCAGGCAACATTAGTATTTTCTTCAAGGGGACTGCTCATTTGAATTAGAACATTATCCATAATCAGCAAGTCCTTTCAAAGCTTGGATCAATGCCAGGCTAAAAGTTCTCCATTCTTATCTCATGGAGCCAAAGGAAGAAATGAAAAGAGAGGAAAGAATTACAATAGATGTTCTTATCCACTGGCTTAATCAAGTAAGCACTTATCACTCCATTTCGTTTGAAAAGAGAAGAACGATTCACTTTTTGAATCTTCTGACCTTGTAAGTGAGACAGGCTCTCCTGTTGTATGACAGGTTCAGAAGATAACCTTCTCATTTCCTTTCCTGAGTTAAAGGACACATGTTCTGCAAAGGGAAAAGAGAAAATCAGGGTTGTATTTACTTTAAGAAAGTGCAAACTGGTGGGGAGTGCACTGGCTGATGTGAGAAAGGAGGAAAGCTTCTGCTTTTCCATTTTGCTGGATCCCTGGTTCCTGGCACTTTATGAAGGGTGTCAGTGGTACCCGTGAGAGAACACTGTCATCCTTTGAGTGGTGTGGTACAAAGATTCTTTTTATCCAGGCAGAGCACATGCAAATGGGAGGAGAAACAGAACATTTCCAGTCTTTTCTGACCCTTTACCAATCTTCCTCGACCGACAAAGTGGTTTTTACCTCCTGTGTAGGGAAAAGCTGCATGTAAAAATGCAATTAAAATGAGGCTTATAAATTTAATATGCAGAATATATGTGTGTGTGTTTTTAAGAGGAAATTAATGTTCCCTGCAGTCTGTGAGGAAGCACTGCTAGTGGCAGGGAAGTTGTAGTACCTTGAAGTGCATTCATATATATTCCCACACTTCCACTTGCTAAACCTATACCATCTGGTTATTTGGGAGAGAATACTTTATGGAGAATTGGAAGGAAAAGAATTCAAATAAATCCTTTTTCTTTGTCCTTTAAGCTGCACAGAAATTTCAAACTCCATTTTGACCTTATCTATCTACGTTCATTTTGTTTTACTCTTCTGTGTAATTGAGGTGATAACCTCAGCCCTAAATACCCCTTGCATTTCCATCTTTTCAATTTCCTCTCCCTTTTTCCATACCTCAGTTACTGAAGGGTTTTGTGGCAGAGAGTAATTTTAATTCCACTGTGCTTTGAATAACCTCAGAACTCAAATAGCTGTGCAACTTTATAGTATTTTCCTTGCTGCAAATAAATGCTGCATGGAAGGCTCCCTGCATGATTCAACATTAGAGAAATAAAAATGTTTGGATCACAACATGGTTTGCACGGATTTAGTGAGCTAGTTGGCAGTTTTGTTCCTGGGAAACACAAGTGAAGGAGGATCTGTACCAACTGAGAGGATGGCAGAAGTACTGGAAAGAAAACAAGATGTGGAACCTCGCCACTGTTGATACAACAGAGAAAAGAAAAATGGTTTCAAATTCTGCATATCTACCAAAATATTTGCTTAAAATATTACCTAGAGAAACAAGTAATTTTTCACACCTACAGCTAATTCAAGATGAAGTAGGTATATTTTTTCTATTTTGTACTTAAACTTTCCTCCCTGACCTAATCTCAAATCTAACAAATTCATCAGTTTCAAGCTGTAGAGTCTGCTGTAATCATTGAGTCTGCCTTTTATTATATTACAGGTTAAATACGTATGGTATCAGTGTTACAACATTTACCTGAAAATTAAGAATTAAAAATTTGAAGTTCTGAAAAGTCTATTCCTTTTTATAAAATATTCTAAATATTTTTGTCTCTTCACATTAAAAGGATGTAACATTTCCTAGATGGAATTTCAATTTCCAGACTTTATCTCGTGGTTCTTTTTTACCTTTTCAGATCCAAATGTCTCTCCCTAATAAATTAACCAAATTATCGTGAAAATAGATTACAATAATTGAATTCAAGTTCTCTATGCTTAGTCACCTCCTTATTCTACTCTTTCTCCCCAGTGAATCATATGTTTTATAAGATGGGTATTTAGACTTAAATTAGATTAACTTCATTGGTCCCTTTTCCAAAATACCTGAACAGAAAGTAAGGCCAAAATAGGCTTACAATTTCAGACAAAATTTGAAAATTATCACAACAAATCAGTTTGCTGGAAAGAGACTTTCCTGTCTACTTACATCCATTTTCAAATGGCAGGAAAGATACAGAAATCAATTGAGTTTATTGGTTTCAGACCAAAATGATGGGGTTTATTTTCACCATGTCATAATGGATTCAAGTTACTCTGGTTTGTATTCAGGAAAAAAGGACTGTGTGGCATTTTACATTGTGCTTCTTTTGTTGATTTGGAAGCATTGCTGTTCATCTGAGAACACCTTGAAATGGAACCCAGCTTCCAGCTTGAACACCAAGCCTGAGTCAATTATATTAGAATTATGTTTACAGAATAACAGCAGAGGAGGACAAACAAATAATGATTATTTATGGTGTTTTCCTGACTCCTAGTTCTACATCATATACTGTTTTATAAATTTCTGTGAAATTCTTATCCCAGAAGGCTCTTGAACAGTGTTTCTAAAACACTGCATGCTGCTAATATTGGAACTTCCAAGTTGATTTTAGGAATTCAGGTCCTCTCCAGCTATGACTTAACGGGAAAGAACAAAGCAAAACAATGCACTTGCATTAATTCTCTCAGAACAAGTTTTAGACTGGCTTGTGAAAACCTGTAACTTTTTCTCTCTTTTAAATGCTATTCCTTGCAGACTAAGTTAATTTGGGTTTTTTAGCCTGAAAAGTTCTTTCCATGGCTGAATGAAACAGCAGTTTTGGAGAAATTGGATATAAGTCATTGTTTCACAGCAGGTTAGTTTCTTCTCTCATTTTCCCTTGGTGGTGCTGAGGTTTGGGTCCTGTTTATTCCTTTTCCTTACAGAGTCTCTCAAGGTTTTTTAATGACTTTGAGGTAAAAACTTTGGTTAATGCTGGGAAAAGCATAAAAATGTGTTGCTGCAAACGTTATTACTGCATGAACAAGTGGGTCTCTCTGTTACCACTTATTGATAGCTGGTGTAGAAGGGTTTTTTTAGTCATATTTCCTAGAAAATTTCCTTATCAAAATATTTTTTTCTATTGCTTGAAAACGTTTCAAGCTTATTCCTTGAAGAGGATGGAGCTCTGTCCTTGGAGCAATTCCATTTTGAGCATCTCCTACATTTCACACAGTTTAGAAGCCAGCTGATGAAATTTCCTGGATTTTTTCTATTTAACTGCTTCAGCTCATAGTGTTCAAAAGCATGGGCTTTAATTTTCTAATTGGATTCCTAGAAAATCGACTCAGATTTTTGTGAATCAATCCATTACCCATGACTGCCTTGGGAATGCGAGTCCTCACTGTATGAAATTTCATAGAGCTAGAGCTTGTTATTTTAAATTCAGTTTATACAAATGATATTATTTAATATTTCTGTTCTTATTTCATGGCCAACACTTTACAAGCTGAAGTCATCCCTGTCTAGGCTGTTTGACAACCTACTGAGAAAAAGAGGTATTTTAGAAAGAAAGCCATTGCATCTGAGCAGGCTGTAGCAAATCAGTGCCCTAAACTTTGATGAAAGTGGGGAGATAAGCTGGAGATATTTTCTGAATTGTTAATGCCATTAACTCTCGTTTCATCCTCACCAAGGAGTTGAGCATGTAACAGATAATCAGGTTTATCTTTGTAGGGACAAAACCACCTCCTGCCTCTTTAACATATCCAGAAGCAAACCCAAGACTTAATGGGAGAAGCAGAGGAGGAGGATGACAGAATACTTGCTCAGTTTTGTTTAGTCCAAAAATGGAAGAACCTTACAGATTGGATGGAGCAAATTTTACCAGACCAATAAAAGTTATGGACCTTCTTATAGAGAAAAACTGGTAACTGACACATCCTATGGTCAGATCTAATCAGCTGGGTCAGATTAATTTTTAGTCAAGTCTCTTATTCATTTAAAATTTTCTTTTTTTTGCTTGGCTGAAAGGAGGGGAAGAACACTTTTCCTGGAATCTTCCATTTTCTTACTCAAGTTATGTACACTTGCAAAAGCTTTTGAGCTCTTGTTTTCCCTTTGTTGGTATCATGTTGATTTTAGAAGTTTCCTTTATTCTACATAAAATTGTTATTTTCAATTACTTATTTAAAACACTTTCAGGATCATTTTATGAGATTACCAAATTTCTGGACTCCAGAAGGTTCATAAATCTCTGTGAGGCTCTCAATCTTTTCAGAGGTATAATTGCAGATGGGCCCATCTGCTCCCATTTAATTTTCATCTTTCATGTTTATCTACCTCTTTTACATTTGGCAGGATATGGATGGCAGAGAGGTTCAGCAACTGGTGGTAGTGCTTGATATATGTCAAGTCTGAAGAAAATATAGCAGATTTTGAAACTTAAAAAACATGTTGTAATTAATGAGTGAATAACTTCAAATTCAGAGTTTGTGGACAAAAATGATGAAAACATACAAATCCAACAAAGCCATGAAAATAAATTCATATATAATTTTTCAAAAGGATGTGTTTTTTTCAAAGGAGCTAAATAGTTGCACCATTTAATGCAGAAGTAAAGGAATAGGGAACAAGACGAATTCTCAACGGAGCTCTAAGAAAAATTCAAAAGTCTGGAAAACTTCTTCCTGATGTGTTAGATCAGGTATGACACAATGTTTGTGCAAGTAACACACTTGTAGGTGCCCCATATATGCATATCAGTATAAAATGATCATAAATTGGCTCATACATTTTAAGCTCTGAGCAGTGGCTTGCTTGGGTTTTTTGTAAAGATCTTCAACTAAATCCTCACCTTTGATAGTAGTAATAATAATAATAATAATAATAATAATAATAATAATAATAATAATAATAATAATAATAAAGAAAAAAACACAGTGGAGAGAAAAGGCAAAACAGTTGCTGAGAAACCTCTCAGGTTCACCTGCCTTTGATGACTGCCATGGGTTGAATGTCCTTTGGTGCATTTTTGCTCACTAATTAACATTGTCAGGGCCTCACAGATTGTGCAAAGGCTCTGAGTGTCACAGTGCTCCTGGTGTGGGCACTCCCAGGGCCAGGATGATCCTCTCCTTCCCCATTGAAAGAGCTGCTGCTGCAGGAGGAAAGGGGCCAGAGGGCAACAGTGCCTGGTCTGCACAGGAGAGAGAGGGGTAGAAGTTACCAAGTGAGGAATAGGAAAGAATCTCTGCCTCTCAGCTGACAGAACACCTGGGGACCACCTCTCCAGATATGGCTGACTGGTTTAGCAATGCAGGAAATTTCCAGCATCCTGCCTTAAATGTCCAGCACACAACTGGGGGAGCCAAGGTACTTCCACAAACACAGTTTTCTTTATTCCAGCCTAGGACCCCACTCACATCACTCAAATGAGCTCTATCAGAAAGTTGTATTCAGACTACCCTGAAAAGGCAGACTTGTCATACAGGACATAGCCAATAAATTTCCTCACTTTGTACAAACATCTATATTTCTATGGAGTTGGCATAGGTTATATGTGAAACTAGCAAATATCTTCTGGCATTTCAGTTTTGATAACCAAATTACTCATTAATGACAGAACCTTTAGCACATTATTAGGCATCCAATAAAATGTGTCTTCCTCATGGGACACATATTTTTGGGCGGTTGGGCACCTTTCTAACTTTGCAGTCTTCAGTATTACCTTAAAATGTAAAATGGCTGCCCTTGGAACACAGGCACACTGGAGGGGAAATCCTAAACAAGGGGTCCAAGGTAGAAAATCCTCTCTCAGCAGATTACAGTTGGAGGGGGAGGATTGTTTGTTTCTCTTTTTGAGGTATTCTGGCACAACTTGTTCCAAGCTGCACAGGGAGGCAGATCAGCAGATGGAAGGTAGGTGAAGCAGGTCTGACATGATTCATCACTTGAATGTCATAACCTTCCTAAAGGAATATTTACTTTTTTTATACTGAAAAAAAATAAAATAAAATTTAAAAAAAATCCAATTTCCCTCATTTCTTGGTAGTTTCTGACACTGAGGGACCTTGTTTCAGTTGGGTACAGTATTAGTATTGTCCCTGTTTTACGAGCTAGGATGTGATACATGGAGATGATTGCCATGTTCAGTTGGGTGAGGGCCGAGTTACTGGGTGCTGTTATGATGAACTTCCCAGGTGTAGGGGCAGCATCCTGGGTTAAGGTTAAGCCCATTTTAGGCTCATCTTGGGCTAATAGCCCTGCACTTCTTTTTTATCAAGGAACAGTGACAACAGCCTTGTTAGGTCTGAAATAGGTGTGATCGTTCCGTTTAGGAAACTTCGGTTCACACTTGTGGAAGGGCAAACTGTGAAAAATATTGCTGTCTCTCTGTTTCACAAACACTTGGCCAGCATTTGGACCAAAAGTGCTGGGCTGGAGGCAGCTTTGTCAGACCCATAAGGATTTTTCTCATGTCCTTGTGCAGGGATTGACCAAACTGTGCCAGTCAGTCTGCTCTGCTCTGCAGTGCCCTGGCAGACAGGCTGCAGGACATCACTGCCCTTATCTGCTGAGCTCTGCAGCTCTCCCCTGTCTCAAGGGCTACACTTCTCACATCACACAGTCCTCTAATCAGAAGGAATGATCCTCTGAAGTATATTTACAGGCTTTTTCTGCTTGCAATATCTATTTAGGTAGATATCTATTAGTCCTAAGCATCTCACAGTATTTTTTTCAGATTATTTTAGTGCCTACTCTCCTTTATAGGTACAGAATGGAAATGAAAGACACCTTGAGGGCAATAAAAGGCATCTGCTTGAACACTGTCATGAGTCAGATCCCATTTGAGTATTTCAGAGTCTTACTCTGCTCACCCATCCACTTGTCTCAGACTGAATAGCCCTTCTTTCTCTAGCCTAGATCACTGGAGTGCCTCATTCTTTAAAGTCTGCTTCCACTCTATTCTGCAAGCTTGAACATAGAAAATATAAAATTATATTGGTAAAAAAGAAATAAAATCACCAAAAATATACCTCTTCTTTTGAAGGAGACCTATCAAGGACCTCTTCTTTTCAAGGAGAGACTAGTTATTCTGAAATGCTAACCTAATTTCGTAAGAATTTTCTTTCACGAGTGGTTTCCAATTAATGTACAATATCACTGTAGCAGCAGCATTTAACCTCTCACTAATTGCCACTAATGACACATTACTGCATCAATAGTTTTGTAATAGACTGAGTGATGGTTTTAACACAATTCCTGAAGTAGTTCTCTCCCACTTCTTTATCACAGAAAGATGATAAAATACATTCAATGTTTCTAACTGATGACCTTTTCAGTTTTGGAGTTGGCCGATTATTTGAAGGCAGTGTTCTTGATCTTAACATATTAGAATGCTTTGTGTCTGTAAAGATATTTGACATCCTTTATAGAGCACCTGTCTCACAGTCTCCTTTTCTTCTCTGTAGAAATGGCTTTGTGACTTCTGTGTTTGTTAGAAGCCAGACTGAAGCCCTTACATGCATTGGTAATTTGTTTGGATTCAAGATAAAAAATATTAATTAATTTGGCGAAGACCCCTGCTTTTCTGTCATGGTTTAGAGCAAAGTTAAATAATAAGTGGCCTCTTTCTGATGGATGAGATTGTTGGAAATTATTATCAATGTGCAAAAAGGACGACTAAATTGAAAGAGTAGGTCTCAGGTGCTTCTATAAGGTGACACCAATTACAGTGTTAAAATCTCCATGATTACCTCTGTTTCTGAGCAGATCAAATGGACTAAAAAGGTGCTTGGACTTACCTGAAAGTTAGTATAGATATTTTTTTTTTACAGTTAACAAAAGAAGACTTAAACATATACTTCCAAAGATTTTTTTTTCATTATATTTATTCATTCTACATTAACAGGTAATAGAGATGCCAATTCATTGACATTTTCCATGTTTCTGTGTAATGAAAATCCAGCTGTGAAATTTCAGATTCCTGAATGCTGCCCTAATGGGCACCATTTAATTAAATGGTCCCTGCAACTCTCTCAGTGATCCATCTGCTGCAGGCCCTTTCAATTTGGCAGTCTGCAGAGGAATAGAATGAGATACAGAATAAAATGCTCAATTTTCTGCCGTGAAAGCTTGGGTTTGTACATTGGTCAGAGAAATTTTACCGTGCAGAATGCAGGGCTGTCAGTTCTGCTCCTCTCCACTGGAGGACAGTCTGCTGTAACATCCAGCTCCCACTCTGGCAGCAGGGCTGGGCTGGAAAGAATCTGCCTCAAGTTCCTTCAGGGGAGGGAAAAACATTACCAGTCCTACAACAGAGTTCTGAGGTTCAAGCCAGAGGCATTATAGGCGTATTTAAGGTTTTCCACAAAGGCAAAGTGAGCACCTTTTCCAGCCTTACATCTTTTCCATGATACCTGGTGATGGAAAATTATCAGTAAAAATACGAATCTGGCCACAAAGTCCAGGAAAGCAAAACATCTCTTTAGAATTTGGGCAGATTTATAGAGAAACTATCCAGGGGTTGCCTGGCCAGTAAAGTACTGAGAAGGGGAAATTATCCTTTTTGCTAAAACTGCAAGGAAAACTGAGGGAACCAAGAAAGAATTGAAGACTGAGTTGTAGCTAAATACACTATAAAAAACCCACTATGTTTATCAAGGTCTTGATTCACCTCAAACTAATAAGAAAGAAATTCACGGGGTTGATAAAATTGGATACATTACAAGGACATTGCAACTTATTGCCTAGTGGTGTTTGCTTTAATTGTCAGCTGAGTTGTAATTCTCCTGCCAGAATCCAGTCAGCCCCTGTCCCAAACCTGCAGAATTGGATGGAGTCTTGTACCCAAGAGTCTGTTGAGTATAGAGAATCTATTTTTTTTAAGTTTGTTTTGTTTGAGGGGTTTTGGCTTGTATGTAAAAGATAACATTTGATGTGCCTGAGTGCACACTTAAATATTTCATTCTCATCAAACAACTTTCCTCAGAGTTTTTCCTGTAGCATATGTGCATGCAAGAGATTGAGGGTTCCCACTTCAATTCAGAAAGCACCGTGGGGATGTGCTCAATTTTATAGCCTGCATAGATAAAGGATAGCATAATGGTTGAATTAGCTGGATTTTAGGGATCAAAACACTTGAGTTCAAATATTAATGCAGATTTCCTCTCTGACCTTGAGTAAATCACATGTAATCTCAGGCTCCATTTCCTTGCCTGCAAGCTGAGGGTGTTGTTCTGCTTGACAAGGCAAGAACTGTAATGACTGTGAGGTATTTTTGTAATGGAAACTATGAGTACCCATATACTCAAACTATTCACAGCCTAACAGGGGATGGGTATGGACTCTGTCTGCCCTCTGCATGAGGCAAACATGGATTTACAAGTTACAGTGCAGATTTGTCTTTGTAAATACCCACCCAAGTACCTCTGAGACATATTCCCTCTTTTTAACACTATATCAGATAATGGGGAAAAAGCTCTTAGTGTCCTTGTACAATCTAGACAAGGTTTTTAATATCTTTCATGTAGGAAGCGTTTTTCTATGCTAGCTTAAAAATTAATTTTGGACAAATGCATGATAAGTAAGAGGGAGAGGTCCTGCAAATGGGTCCTAAGAAACTGAATTTCCTCTTTGGTTGTGTAAGGTAAATACAGGAGTAGTTTGATGTTAGCCTACATCTACAAAAAGGGATTTATTGCTCTTTCCTTGCTTCTCCTTGTCAATGACAAATAAAGACTTGAGAGATTATAGTTTATCTTAAGAACCTCAATTCAGTAGAAAATTACACCCCAAGGTAAAGGTAGACCATTTAATTCTTTTCAGACACAATTTTTTATTCTAACATTATTCAATATTGCATACTCAGACACTGTACTTGAAAAAAAAAATCCCAACCTAAATTGAAAATTGATTCATCCTCTAAAGGAGAAAACAGTTTCCAGTAGCTGAAAGGATGTCATTTTCTGCTTTGGATCTTTCATTATCATGGCCATATTTCTTAATACATGTTGTCTTGACAGCGTGCTCTTGAGGTCCTCAGAAATTGCTATAGTTTGCAAACACTTTTTTATTATTAGCACATTCCAGTTTCACGAAATACACTTGGCTGAGTATGTGATAGCATGGGCAGTAGCTGTAAAATACTCATTTTCCCTGTCATCTCAGGGCAGTTTCATTCTATCAGCTGGCATGTCAGATGTTCCCTTGCCATGTGTTTGGCTGAAGGAAGAATTTTGGGACTGCTACAAAATCTTGTTTACTGGACTGAGAGGTTGATGAGATATCAGGTCCTTATTTTACTCTTGCTATAGAAGTTTGTGATGTTTGATACACATAAGAGGCATTTAGGGTCCCTCTTGTACCACAGATACATCAGCATTAGACCACCCCAAGACATTCAAGTAAAATATCAGATGTTTCTCAGAAGCCAATATGGTATTTTGTTCCAGCATTTTCATGTGTTCCCAGGTATGTGGAAGGAAGAATTCGTTTTGAACTACTACTGAATTACAGAAATTTTCACTGTCAAAGAATGGTTGAAATTCCAACATGGAATTTCTTTTCCAGATCCCATTGATTCTTCCACTGAACTGTGATAATTTTTGACTGGCTTGGATTTAGGCTGCATTGTAGTGTACAGAGGAGCTTTTCAGGTGGCAGTATAAGGGAAAGTATTTGCCTTTTCAACAGGCAACAGGGCTGAAAGTCTGTGCTTGTCATAAGAGTGGTTGTATCATTTGATATCAAAAGCCAAAACCCTTTTGCTTTATTTGCATGAACAGTCAGGTTTTGAAGCTCTTAGATGATGAACATCACTGTAAAAAGGTAAGTACTCACAGCCAGAAACTAGTGAGCAAAGAAATCTGTAATATAAACATAAAAGTTGTACTCCTTTGGAAAACTTTGCTTTGTATAAATTACAAGCTTCCATACCACTATTGTAGCAATTGTTATGAAGTATGACCAGCAGGAAAAGGACACAGTGGAAGTCACAGCTTTTGAGTCAGAAATAATCAGTGCCAGAAATAATCAGTACCAAAAACCCAACCCAGAACAGAATCAGTTTCAAGACCCAATGTACTCTAATTGGTTTCTTTCTGTCCATTCAACTACTTGTTTATGTCTTCACATTATCACATATAAATTACATACATACACACATGTATTAGATACATGCATATGTACGTGTTTGATAATGAAGCATCTTGAATTCCTGAATGAAAGTTAATATCTTCCAAATGGTTTTTCTTTCTCTGTAATTCTTAGGAATCTCGCAATGTTACTCCCAAATGAGCAGTAGAATCCTATTTTCAGTTAATACAACAACAGAACCCTGTTTATTTCAGCAGGAGTAGAATTGATTTGCAAACCACTCTGTTTCCTAGTTTTCAAATCACTGGCCTTTTACTTCCAGTTTTAAGCTTCATTGTTATAGTCTTACCATTTTAATAAAAATCTATTGCATCAACATGGACAAAATTATAGATCAATCTGATCTCTTTAAAAATAATTTTCACAACTATTAACTTAATCTTTGGAACACATGAGTTCGTCTAATGCATTCTAAAATCTGAGTTAGTTTTATGCAAAGAAAGGCAGGTTTTGTCAGTCTGAAACCTGGAAAAAAAACCTCTGTGTGCTTTACAGCTGTTTCTGAAGAAAGTAAATATCAATGAATTGTGGCTATAGAGCACAACTTAAACAGTCTTATGACTACTTGTCTTATTTATTTTGCTTTTATTCAAGAATATATATTTATCCATTTTTGTACCAAAATGAAAATGTTGATAATTTGCTGTATTTGTTTCTATAAGCGGTCTAGAATTTTATAGTTTTTAGTTCATTGTTGATGCAGTGAGGTGGCTGAATATGCAGAACATTCAGAATAGGCCAGGGCTCAAAAAAAAAAAAAAAAAGTTAAATACTAAATCTGTATTCCAGTTAGACAGCTGAGCAAATTAGGATTTTCTCAATTCTTTCATTGTCACCCATATATATTTGCATAACTCTTCTTAAGAAATCTTGGCAGAAATGTCATGTCTGCTTCCAATACTCTTCATTCCCTGCACAAGCGTGGAGAATGCATTTCCAGATGTACAGTGCATGGACAGAAACACAACGGTTACTGATGGTAACTTCCAATCTGTGGCAAAAATTTACTTGGATCACCATAGGAGAATGCAACAATGATAATAAAAGGGAATAATAACAATAATAATAATAAATAATAAAGCAGTATTACAGCCATATAACCTAAACGTTGGAAAGCTAATACAGCTTCTAGGGGAGAGAACTTATGATCACTGAACAAATTTGCCACTAATTAGACTAATTGTGTGCTGTTCATTGCTGAGATGTTCTGCAATGATATTCTTCTTCATTTGTCATATTTGTCAATATCTACCAATCTGTGTGAAACAGGAAATGCTTTTTCTTTCTTACTTTGATTATTGGAAGCCATGTCTGTTGTCACCTCACAGCAGAGAAAGAGTTACTCACATTGCAGCACTTTATTTTACCTGGTGGTTTCTGATAACCACTTGTGTTTGAAAAATTCCTTGGGCTGCCTTCCCAGTCTAGGAAATGTCAGGATGAAGATCTTGGCTTATTAAAGAGAATGTTTTGTTTCGTTTGCAATACATTTGTTGTGACCTATACAAACACCTAAGGCCGTGATTCTAATGTAATTCACTCACAAAAATAATTCTAAAAATAAATTAAATAAATAAAAAAACCCATGAGTTTCTATGGTAATATTTTTACAGTTCTCCTAAGAGGTATCTTTCTGCCCTCTGGTTGGTCACTTTAATATTCTGCAGTGTTACCCTCTTGCTCTTTCACCTTGTCAGAAAGCTGTGTGTTCTGCAAATAACAAGCATGGTGTATTTTAATAACTTAATGATACCCCTTCCAACCCTAATTGTTTTAATTGCTGCAATCAGGGCACTGTAGCACCTGCAATTCAGAGTTCATATGAAATATTAAGTAATGAACCTGTGTAGAGGGCTGTCAATAGGTGACCTGTAAGTTGCCCTGCTCTGTTCCAAGCCCATTCTACAATTCTGATGAGAAAGAAATGGTTCATAAAGAGCTCCCCTCTACAGGCTGTGTGATGTCAAGTAAAGAATCTGATCCTGTTCATGTGTGTGCTAACAGAGTGTGCTCTCTGCAGCTCCAGCTTTGCCAGAAGGATTGCAAATAAAATGAGTGGAAGGAATTATAAATTGAGTGGCATAGGATACAGTTTCCCAGAAGAATTGAGATAAATATGGATTAGAATTTTTTACCTCCATAAGAGTTGACAGAGAAGCCTATTTGGAAATCAGAATGCTGATTTCAGGCATACTGAACCCCAGAGTTTATAATGGTTAAGTTCTAAAGGCAAGTGTCCAAACATATAACTGGAGAATTTCTTTGCTTAAATGGTAGCTATCTTCCTTTGTGACAGAGAACTGGAAGAGCAGAGCAGCTGTCAGTCTGAGATGCAATCAGTCTCCTACAACATATGCTTCATGACATGCAGAGAGGGGGACAGAAAATAAACATTGTGGAGATTTTCCTGGCTGAGAGAACTTGCAATACAGAAAAACAGACTGGCTAAGTAGATTTATTTAAACAGTTAGTGAAGCTAAAGTTTTTCACAAAACTCCATTTCAGGCTTCATAATCAAAGTAATTTCAATGCCTTTTGAGGCCGATACTAACCAAAGTAAGAATAATGTTCAGTAACAGGAAATAAAATAGATTTTGTTTTGACATTCTTAAACCATATGTTTCAAGTTGTCATTTTGCTGTGACATTTCAAAATAATATTTAATTAAATTCATTGCCTAAAGAGTCAGAATTTGGAAGAAGTATTTTACCACAACAAGATAATTTGTCAACTTTCAGTTGTTTTTTTTTTTTTGTTTTTTTTTTTTTTTTTTTTTACTAGTACATTTGGGTAGGAAACAAAGGTAGCAGCTTTGTTCAGGGTTACTCCAAGCAGGTTGTTTTCTCTGAGTGTGCTCCTCCTCACACCACAATAAGTAAGAAACAAGTTCATTTTATAAATGCTTGTACTACCAATACACTGGGCACTACCCAGTGCTACACAGAATGTCCAGACCTCAGCCTAAAATTTCCCATTGTTTTCTTTGATACCACCTGATAAATACAAAGTGAGTTTTAATAAATTTAATAAGTAAATTTAGAGTAAAGTTTCTTTACTATAATAGGGTTAATTTTTGCTTCAGTGCAGTCATGGTAACAATCTCAGATATATTTGTTGCTGCTGCCAACTGAGTGTTATGAAACTGTGAAAGTATACAGCCAGGAAATTTCTATTTCTGTTAAAAAGTCTAAAAGTTTTAAGCTGCCAGTCATAATATTGACTTTTTTCTAATACTATCTGCTTTAGTAGAGATTAAAATAATGTGGATCAATATCTCTTGTGATATTTATGTCTTGCACATTGCCAAAATACATCATAAGCGTTGGAGGATATTATGGCAGAGTAATTGATTTCCTTGTCTATTAATTTTGCAGACAAAAGCCCCACATGGTGCAAGCATCCTTCCTTACAGAACTATAGTGACTTCTGTATCTGTAGTCCAGCATCCAAACTTTGCTTACAGAAACTGCCTACAATATTTTTGAAGGTAAAATGCATTTTCTTATGGTTCCAGTGGGTTTCAAAGGAAGCAATCCTACCTAAAATTCTTCAGGAATCTCTTGTCTAGAAATTTGATTAAACCCAACCCAAATCTAGTAATCTAAATAATATTACTACCAACTGAAGATCAGTGCACCAATTTAACTTTCAAGTAGGATGGCAGCTGGCAACTGAATTCTGCATTGAAGAAAGGGGAAGAATTTTCAGCTTCTGAATGCATTATTCAGTATGTAGATGAATGCCATTCAATTCTTCCCACTCCTCATAAGTATTATGTGTGATCTCAGAGTGCATAAAGACACAGTAATACATAGGTAAGTACTGCAGTACACTGCATTTTCTGAAAGGTGTCCTGCCAGCAAAATGAAACATATGATCCAGGCAGCTCCTCAGCAGTCAGTGCTGCCATGGCTGTGGCAGGTGTTAGCAGAGAAGCCAGAAAATGATGTGCTTTTCACCATGCACAAGGCTGTGCTGCTACAGAAGTCTGTAGTCTGTCTCTAGCCAACTCCACTCTCCCTCAAACACAGAACTTTCAATAGCTAAACAAAGCTCTAAAAAAAAAATGGTTGGGCTTGTGATTGTCATATATGTCATGTAGTTAGTTAGCTATTCAAACTTTGGTTTTGTTATTACATATTATAAAAGCAGGCAAGAGAAGCAATAAATATAAACATTGACAGACTATCTGTATTATTTAACTTTGAGTTAAAGAAACTTATATAAACTGCTTTTTCTAAATAAAAAAAAATTTTAAAAAAAAAGAAAATATACAGCAGTTCACATTACAGAGCTGAAGCTGGTTTAAGTGCCTGAATAGTGTGTCTAACAACATCCATTTTCATTTATAGCTTTGAAGACTGGATCTGTTGAACAATTTCCTTGTGTGCCACTATCTCATAATTATATGTGCATAAGACTTCAGAGAGGTGATTTCTTGTTTGGTTTTTACTTGGGCATTTTCCCAGCTCTGAATTTTGGAGAATTGTGTTCTTAGCAAGACAGGGTGCAAGAGAGTAGGTGGTGTTTTGTTATCATGTGCAGTATACATTCCACTGCTTCTTGGTTTCCTAGGCTGCTTTGTTAATTTTCAGTACACTTGATTTGGTCTTTGACAGGCCAAATTTACCTTCCAAAGATAAATTTAAAGGAAATATTCTAGTTGTTAATGGTTTTGTTCTTTCTTTCAGTCAGATTGCATCTCTGTGTTCAGTTTCCAGTGTTTCTGAAAAGATCTGATAGCACAGGCTCAGCAGGCTGAAGTCAACTCCTGGTAGCCAGGAGACAGGTAAGAGTTTTTCCTTTCATCTAGTACATAATGAAAAAAAATAAAAAACCCTTAGGTTTTCTGCATCCTATTTCCAGATTTAAAATAAGAATAATTAAGTTTATGCATTGAAAAATGCACAAAAATAATAGATATATAGAATAGTTTGGGTAGAAAGGGACCTTAAAGATCATTTTGTTCCAATTCCTCTGCCATGGGCAGGGACACTTTCCATTAGACCACGTTGCTCAGACCCTCCAATCTGGCCTTGGACACTTTCAGGGTCGAGGCAGCCACACCTTCTCTGGGTCTTCAGTGTGTGTCAGGGTCTCACCACCTTCACACTGAATAATTTCTTCCTTAGATCTAGTCTAAAGCTACCCACTTTCAGTTTAAAGCCATTGCCCCTTGTTCTGTCACTACATGCCCCTGCAGAAAGTCCCTCTACAGATTTTTTTGTCCCCTTTAGGTGCTGGAAGGTGCTCTAGGGTTTCTCCAGAGCCTTCACTTCTGCAGGCTGAATAACCCAACTCTGTCCCTTCCCTCCAGCACACAGATCACAGCACAGCACACACTGGTGTTGTCATCAAACTTGCTGAGGTGCACTCAATCCCACAATGTCACTGACCATTTCTTTAAGTAGTGCTGGTCCCAATACTGACTCCTGAAAATACTATGATTTAAGTATTTTTTTCTGAATCCTGAGGTCCTGTTGGTGTCCAGGATGAGTTGCTTTGACCATACAGAAATAAGGATGCCATCGAAATGCTGTAAAGCCGTGACAAAGGACTAAAATTTTACAGAATTGAACAAAAATGGTCATCTAAGAAACAGCCCTGACAATGCCAGCAGCATAGAAAATCAAATTCCAACATTAATTAATAAATGTAACGTTAGTAGACACAATTTCTGTGTAAGTATCCCCGACTTGCTCATTTTCAAATTACAGATTGTTTATTTAGCATACTTCATTGCCAGTAAAACTTTTCCTTTAAATACAAGTTTATAAGGCAAATTACCCAACTGTGAAATTGGAAGCTCAGCTGTTTCAGCTCATCCTAACTTTTTTTTAAATGTTCCCCCACAGTAATCTGCACTTGTCTTTATAGTGCCTACAACTGAAAAGGATTATCTAGTCAGAATACATCAGTATATAATAAATGTGCTTCATTTCTTCTGCAGTCCTTAAAGCTGACAGCCAAAATGAATGTTTGTCTCAGCATTGGCACCACTGGTACTTTTGTAGAGACTATTTCATGGTCCATTGGACCCTAAAGGACATTGTTTTTAAAGGCATATTATCAAAAGGGATGAAGCATGCCATGAGAGTGCATATCAGTATGTATTGAACTTAAGGGCAATAGTATTGCTTAGTTGATATTGTAAGGCTCTCTAGTCAAAATGTATTAAAACTAATCTTTATACTTCTCAGCTTCTATAATTATTTTTTCTAACCAGTAAATACAGGTCATGCAAGGCCCTTGTACATCTTCAGTAACTTTGAAAGGACAGAAAAGTGCTTTATATTAAGTAATTTATCCTTTCTGTATATATATAGAAAACCTACTATCACCACAGCTGTTATACTAATAGGCTACAGTGCCACATTAATTAGCTGTGAAAGCAGCACAGCTCTGAATCCCATTTTGCTGATTTATGTGAGAAAAAAAGAAACAACCTACATTCCTTTAAAAGTATGCAGATTGACTGTTAGGGATATTTCCATGAAGTAATCAGCTTTCCTGGACACAGCTACTGAGCTGCACAATGCAAATTTCTGAACCTCAGAGGTGGGGGGCTCATCAGAATATTCATTGGTCACCTCACAGCTATGATAAGATTGTGTGGGCAGTGCCTAATTTGATCCAGATTGCAGCAGTGAGCACTGGGTTAAATGCTGCATGGTCCTGACAGCTTAACTGTCAGATAAATTGCTGCAGTTATAGCATATGAGTAAGCCCATAAGCTGATCATATTAATATTACAAAAATATGACACCAAAAACTAATAATGTTCTTTGAGGCATCTGGACAGAAGCAAAATCTAATCTTGTCTAAAAGATCTCCATTAGCAGTAATCATTCTGTAATATGATCAACATATTCTTGTCAAAGCAGATACTACTGTGCAGCATTAGGAAAACTGATTAAACATGGCATGCTGTTCTAAAATAAACCTTCAACTTTGGGAATCCAAGCCTGCTGATTACACTGGATTTGTTGGCCAAAACATGTCCAAGGCATTTTCAAAATTGCTTCTTCTTGTGATTTGTTCTTAGTTAGGGAGAAATACACAGTGGTAGAAAAGGAATCAAAAGCAGAGGTTAGGTCCTATAGAGTTTGAACTGCTTGGGGAAGGGGAAAAAACCCAAAACATCTGAGAAGAGTTGAGCCCTTAGTACAATAATCTTTTATTTCTCCCAGATAATGCAAGTTTATACATCCTTTGCTTGTAATACCTTGTGATACAATTGCATAATCAACCAGAGTCCCTTCAAGGATGCAAGGATTCTTCTTACAGCTGAAGAATAAACACATCAAGAGCACATCAGGCTGTCAACTTCTTTGTTAAAAAGAGGCTTTACACTTGGTCTAAGCCTTTGACAATTTTTTGATGATTCTCTGGAAGTTTATGCTGTGGAACATTTGGTCCATGATCCTCTAATATTCCTTGCGACCACAGAGGTTAATGAATTTAAAAGTGAGAATAAACCTGGGCATCAAGCACCATGGATTTTTTGCTCAGTATTGTTGCTGTGGTCCAGGAAAGTGGCTATGAATGTAGCTATGAATGATGAAATAGAGCAATGCAAAATAGATAAAAAGCTGTAATTTACAAAGCATGAGAATGTGGGGGTTTTGATAATTGGGCTTTTTCTGTTTTGGTTTGGGCTTTTTTGCTTTTGTTGTGGTTTTGTTGTTTGGTTTATTGGTTTGATTTTTTTTTTTGGGGGGGGTGTTGGATTTTTTGGTTGGTTGGTTGGTTTGGTTTTTTTTTTAAGTATGTATTTTTAAAAAAAAAAAAAATTAACTAATTCTTCTATAAAATCTCTGAAGTACAGCAGAATCCAGCTGCTCTACCAGGAGTGTGCATTCAAATGCAGAACACACAGGCTCTAATTTAAATTATAATTGGGAAAATATTTCCCCAGCTGTGAACTGGTTTCCTTTTTGGGGTTGTAAGAGGATCCAGACAGATCTGAGGAGCTTTAGTCTGCAGCATCTCAGTTCCTTAAGGCTGAGAGGGTTTTTGACAGGCTGTAATTACAGGCTGTAGGTGTTTACTTTGGCTGGAAAATTACTAAGCACCTTTAACAGCTGGCAGCAACAGAGCTTCTCTAGAAAAGGAGAATGAGCTGCAAAAGGTGCAGAAGATCAGGATGGTGGTTTCTGCTTCCTTGCATGGAGGAGCTGAGCTGTGGCTGGTTGGGGACTCTGCAAATAATGATGAGGTGAAACGGGAGGAAGGCAAAGCGTGATGTGAAAGACAGAGATTTGTCTTCTTCTTGGAAAATGAGGAGTTGCAGCCTCTTGGGTTGCATTTCAGAGATGGAGCCAGATGCAGCCATCCTGTAGCTGCTGTCCCCTGCATGACAAAGGGCTCGAGTTAGTGCAGAAGTTTGTTATCTCAGAAGTGCTGTGGAGTACTGCAGAAGAAGGATATGATTTACAGACTTGGAGCAGGTTGTGAAAGTCTGAAGACAAGGTGGAAATAGCAAGATGTCCCTACTTCTGAGTAACATGAACTAACTAAGACCAATTTAGTGGTAGTTTTATTTGAGAACTTGACAGTAATTGCAGTGGTTAGACTAAGGTGAGAGCAAAGCAGTGAACCCAGTGACAAAGGATTTGAGAAAGTCCAAAAATACAGTCTTGAAAAAAATACCCACACATAGTGAAGAGTCTGGGTCCAAAACACAAGTGAGATAATTTGGTTATTTTCTGTGATGTCAAGACAAAGGCAGCGACCATCAGATAGAAAAGTAACGTGTCTTCAGCATGCCTTTTGTATTTTCCTTCTCTCAGCCACTTTGAACTGAACATCAAACTTTTTTTTTTTTTTGTTCTCCTGATCAAAAGGACAGTTGCTACATTGGGATAAAGTATTTCCCAGTATTTATCCTTGTAAAGTGAAATATGGGGCTAAGTGTTGTAAAGTCTCAGAAAATTAAGTTTAGTTTCTCCTGGCACGACCTTGTCTAACAGGATGGGCATCTGTATCATGATGTTATAGTGTCCTCATGAGAGAGATGCCTCGTTTTTACAGCAGGAGAGCTACTTCCAAGGTGAAGGATGTTCAATACTGAACCATAAATTCAGCAAGCCTACTCTGTCACAAGAAACAAATTCAATTTTACAGTAAAAATTGTACACTGAGTATCTGTGCTTCTAAAATGAAGATGGGCTGGTGATAAATGAGATCAGGGCAATAGATGTCAGACCTTCTGAATTATATGGACTAGACTGCAGATAGTACCAGACACACACTTTGAAGTGAAGGGAAATGAGAGTGCACTCGCTTGTATTAATATTTGCATGCTAAGTATCTTTTAATTTGTGTGTGAAACACGAAAAAACTTCACTTTTCCCCCTGCAGTGCCCAACCCTGGCTCACAGGAGGGGCAGGGTTTGCTGTCCAATGCCAGAACATCCACCTGGCACATTTCTGCCCCTCCACAAGAGGCAGGAGGGCACTGCCACTGCCTCCCATCGTGAGCAGCCTACAGACAACACTTTGCCCAGGCTGTGCCAAGAACCAGTTTTAACCTCCCAGTACAATGACTTTTTTAACATTTTTCCCTGATGGTTTAGCCCTTAAAAGTTAAGCTCATAAGGTACATCATTTAAACACGATTTCAAACCAGAAATAATGTTTCAGTAATATCTTATTAGAACTAATAACTCACTCTATAATGAAATTTTAACTCCACCAACAGTCAAACTGAATTAATACAAAGGAACAGGGATATTCAAACAGAAAACCTCAATGATTTCACTTTCTCTTCTGTCTGTAAAATGCAATAATTTCACCTTATTAAGGCAGTATATTTCAGGGGAATTAAAATTTATACACAATGAATAATATCTTAAAATATCATTGTGTCTTGGATATTTTCAGTGAAAGAACTATTGAGCAAATCTTTCCCTGGAAGATGTAGATGCAGAAATTAAACTAAAAAAAGTACAGTGTGCCATCTGTAGTAGGAAAATGTTGATACTGGCTTCACATGTATTTATTATAAATATACAGGAACAGATTTTAGCATTTTGTTTGAAAATTTTAGCATTGAGCTAAATTCAGTGAAATGGATTCTTGGGCATACTATTGTTTCACTGTATCCTGGATTTTTGGTAATGTCTATACTTAATGTGGTCTTTTGATTTACATCTACCCAGAGATGCAAGAGATTGCCAAAGATCCTAAGCCTGCACTAATCAGCACAGATGATGGGTGATTTCAGAGACAAAACTCTCTTGGGAGTGACCATGTCAGTGTGCTGCTGTTGTGAATCATCTTTAAAGCCTTCTCCACTGAGTGTGAAGGACATCCCTTCAATTAAGGGGTTTGGTGGTTTACTTAATTCAACACAGTGTTCAGCAGGTTTGTGCTGAAGAGAAAGTCCGCTGGATTTCAAGATACTGCCTTTACAGGTAACTCTGGCTGAAATTCTTCCTCAAAAATATCCTGTGTTGAAAACTGCTTATGTGTGTTTTCTGTGAAGAGCTTTCTACAGGTTTTGAAAGCTGAGGAAAATACCACCATCCTTTTCTTCCCATTAACTTGTGTTTGAAAAAGGATGGACAATAAATCCCTTCAATCCTGCTGGATAAGTAATATGAAAGAGTTATTTCACCTCCTGACAAAGTTGCTCAGTGACCACTCACAATAGTGAGTGAGGTTCCAGTCAGTGATAATTGCTGTGTCTTACAGGCAGGAGAAGTTGTGACTGATGCTCTCTAATACAGAAACTGAGAAAAAGGGAAAGGCACAGTTTGTGATGACAGGGAACTTCCCATTCATCTGCTGGGCTTCTTAGTACTTCTCATAACCAGAACTAGCCTTGACCTTGTGACCTGCAATCCAACAGCTCTAACTGTGTGTTTGACACAGAGCACAAACAGCAAAGCCAGGTTGTGTTCTAAGAAATTGATGAGTATCCCAGGTATGTGCAAGGGGAAGAAAAAAAAAAAAAAAAAAGAAGGCACTTTTATATATTTCAATTAGGCAGAAAAAAATCTGGCTAAGAAGAATTTAGTCACCTGAAGTATCATTACTGAGAGTTATGTTACAAAATGGATGACTGCCTTGTGGGCTATGTTCTAAATAAACTGATAGAAAAATAGGGAACAAAATGTGATCATGCTTCCCATGCACCTCTCATGTCTATCCAACCAGAAGCAAAGCTCTTGGAAATGGAATAACCCCAAGGGTCAGATTTTCTGATGACCAAGATCTCCCAGCAGCAACACACCTTTGATTTGGTGAAAACTGAAAGGCCATCAGGGTGAGCACAGATCAGAATTATTCTTGGTTATTAAGAATATATGAAATTTGTGGTGTGTCTGTGTGTGTAATCATTGAAGAATATTACAATGCTGAAACCTCATAGCTCCTTGTGAATGCTTTCCTGGTATTTTGGGAAGAGCCAGAGGTCAAAAATCTCAATCTTGATCTGAATTTCCCTACCTTTCAAAAAGACCTTATAGCTCCACTATGTATAAATATAAATTAAAACTTTCAACTCTATTATTTGGCTTGTGTTTAAATTCTTACAGTATATATTGTCTGTGTGGAATTTTTAGATTTTGTTTAAATAAAATCAAATCAAACTGTTTATGACAAAGGGAAAAGACATTACCTAAATTGCTCTTTTGTATTTTGCTTTGTAAGTGAACAGAAATAAACATGTAAAAATAGCATATTTCAATGTAAGGGGAAGAAGGAGGGGTGAATATAATTTCCTCAGGAAGAAAATGTTGATTGTATTACCAGATGTTTAAATTTTGTACACTAAAACATTTTTATATTAATTCAACTTCTTAGCAGGAAATCATCTTTGTGAGTAGTTAAAGTGAACCTTCTTCAGTGGGCCATATGGGTTAACGCAACAAAAGAGCACAAATTGCAAATGTGTTACTTATAATTCAACACCAAAAATGCTGGGAATAACCAATTTTTTTTAGAAAAAAATTACTTTAGTAAAGACTTGCGGTCCAAAGGTTATTTGTAATTGCTTTTGGTGAGTTTACTTTATATTACATTTTCCCCCTTTATTTATTTTAAAATTTCTTCAGAAATGAAGAATAAAGACTGGTTCCAGTGAAGTGAAACTAAGCTAATACAAAACTTAATGAAATTAATTAAGAATTTGTGTTATAACTCTAAAACAAAAAATATTCAGAAATGTTTCACACATTTTCGGAGGATTGTTGGATGTTTAATAAATGCAGGAAGCTTAACAAACTTGACTCAGGGGAGGCAGTTATTAAATACTGTGTACCTACAAGGGACTCAGTAAAGAGTTTGGTACTTGGCTATTTCTAAAAATTGAAATGTGGGGAAATTCCGTGTTTGTTTTGAGGTTTCTGTAGCTCCTTAGCCTGGCTGAGGTCTGATGCTGAGGTCTATCCAGCTCCATTTGATTTGTTTCAGCAGCCACAGTGGTGGCAATTGGCCAAGGGACCATTTCTGAAAAATATACCTAAACTAATTTGATGTATGAAGGTAATAGAGTAAGAATTATAATATTGTGAAAGACTGTCTTGTAAAAGTCTCTGTGTGACATGCACAGCTCTGAGGCCCCTGGAGAGACACTGACTCCCAAAGCAGTGGAACTGGCTCTGTGGCACGCTCCTACCTGTCCCATGGTGAACTTTGTGGTGTGATTTTCCTGTGGAAGCTCAGAGGGGGTTGGGGGCCCAGGGGTGCCCACAGACAGAGGGATCTGTGTGAGCAGAGATGCCCCCGAGCTGCCAGGTCTCTCCAGGTGCAGAGGGACAGCTCCAGGAGGTGTGACCATCCCTGCTGTGCCCTGCTCCTGCTGCAGCTCAGGGCCAGGGCTGGGTGGGTGTCCCACTGACGTTCCCACTTCTGCTGGAGGCAGAAAGGGACCCAGCCCACGCTGGGAGCAGCTGTGAGGTCCTGGAGGGTCCTGTTGGGAAGCAATGTGAGGCTGGGAAAGAGCATCCTCAGGAGGGTTACTTTGGAGATATCCGGAGAAGAAATGGCCATGGGCTGGCCCTGTGTGTGCAAGCTTTTAGAACTGTGTAATACCCATTTAAAAATTAGTATTCCTATGAAGAAAAATAGGGTTCAATTCAGATTCAAGGAATGTCTGGTGGCGCTATAATTTTTTTCGGAACCCTTTTTTTTTCCCATGAATAGTAGAGTTTAATGGAATTAGAAAAGAGTAAAAAGCTTGATTGTAATGAAAATAATTTTGCATATATCAAGCGAGTGCAATTAAAATCTAGATACATAAATAATATGCTGTCCTAATTAAAGAGGGGGTTTTTTTTCTTCAAATATACTAAGGAAGTTTTGTGCTTCTTTTCTATTCTGGTTTTTAAGACTAATTGAAAAACATAGGCCACTCCACATTGAGAAAAGTATAAACAAGATTTTTTTTTTAAATTATTTTGCTAAATCTTTAGCACTTGCCCAATGGTCTTGTTTATTTTTCATACTGCAGAAATTTTTTTTTTTGATTATGTATGTCTGCACTATCTTCATTAATGCACCACCTGTTTTGGCTGGTTAATATTAATAGCAGTAAGTCATCATTTCTTGATTGATAAGTGATTGAACTAAATCAGTATATTTTATTTAGTCAGAGCTCCACTTTTAGGCCCAGTTGTCTATTAAAATGTGCTATTAAAATGTCTATTAAAATGAGACTACACAGGAGGAGGGAGAGAACATGGAAATAGAAAGAGGAGACACCACTCCTTGCAGAGCCTTGTTAAAGTGTGTGGGGGATTTGTCTGGGCAGAGCTTATGGTAAGATGGTGTGAGCTGCTGTGGATTTATATCCCTGGGGCCTGCCACCAACGCAGGTGACACCATCACCCTTCTCTAGGCTCAGCTGCATAATTCAGGACAGAGACCACAAGGATCACATTTCTTATGTATCCTGAACCTGGAGTAACCTCATGAAGTGGTCAAGTGATGAAGGTTTTTGCCAGTGCACCAAAATTGACTTTCTAGATGCCTTACATGAATGTGCAAACAATACCATCTAAATGGTGTTTTGCTGTCAAAAATTAAAATTTTGAGAGGTTGTAAAACAACTTAGTGGCTCTCTGGCTTATTTTTATCTCCATTCTGTAAAGTTTACTGATTCAGTACTGCAGAAATGAGACATTGTAGAAAGAGGAAGACATATTTTGTTTTCAAAAGTTCCTGGAATTATAGACATGAGAAATGGAATGGTTTATTAGGTATATTAAGTTGGTAATGAACCTTTAAGTACAGGATTGCTGTCATGTATAAAAGTTATATACTTTTTCATATTCATAAGTCAATAATCATACTCTGATCTCTAGTTCCTATCTTCTGCTGAAAAAGCATTTAAGTGCTAATTTGGATTGCTAAAATTCGGGGGTTTTTTTATAGGTTTCATTGACTTGAGCCAAGAAAATAATGGTTTGAAATGTTCCCAGAGCCTCACATGCTACAGTATTACAACTTCTGGTATACAAATGAGACAGACAGGTTTATCAGACAGAGGGTACAAGAGATGCTTGAGGACAATTCAGATTCAGAGACAGGTAAAGGCATAAACAGAGAAAGATTTCTTTGTTTACTTGGTGCATTCCACGACCAACACGAGCTGGGTGTGCAAAACAGCCCTGTCAGCTTTGCAGGGAAGGCAGGGATGCCAAGATGTTAACAGTAAAGAGCTTGCTAATTTGAAGAAGGAAGAGTTGACCTATGTTGACTCTCTATATGTATTTTTATTTCAATTCATGAAACTTTGAAGCAAATGGAAAAGGCAGAGATAGAGTTCAGCATCCTCACCCTTCGTTTAGTTTCAGCCTATGTGCCATGGAGTCTGCCCTGTCCCTTGTAAATAAATGTTTGCCCTCCATGAGGAACTCTCAAAATGAAACCTTTCCCTTCTGTTAACCAATAAAAAAAATTGACCCACTGCTCATCCACTGTTCTGAAGGATTTTATCCTTGAACACTCTAAACTGTGAGTGCAAAAGGACTTCAGCTGGTTGCCTTTTCTAGTCCCAGTGAACAGCAAGTGCCTGAGGCCAGCACTCCTGTGAGGAACAGGAGGTTCATGCTGTGGTATTCCCTAGCAGTGTTGTGCTAAGGAGCTTAGCTGGAAAACATTTCACATAGATAGCAATTTGTCATTAAAACTGAAGTAGAGAAAGCTAAGGTTAAATGAAAAGCATTTAAGCTCTTATCAGGATAGGCAACATATTTTTCATGTTGGAAAAGCATGTTTAGACATTGAGTAACTGATGTATTTGGTTCTCATAGTGTACTGGAAATGCAGATAAACTTGATAAGCAAAGACACGTCTGCTGAATAAGAATGTAGTTTATCATTTTTCTCCTGAGGTAATTACTACCTATTCACCCTCCCCTTCCTCAGCATCATCTATAAGGCTTCTCCTCCATTCCCACTCACAGTGACAGTGCAAGATATTCTACTTATTATTCTTGTATTGCCAACACTGCGCCTGTCATCTTTAATGATATATGGCCTTACCTTGGTGGTGGTTTATCTAATGATGAACTAACTCCCTGGAGGTTACAGGCACCATTTTCTCTGTTTCTAGCAGCCAGAATCACATGGTGATGAATATTTTGGGCTTTCCTCACTCCCCCGACCATGTGCACATTTATAGAGGTGAAAATTATAGCTATAGCTTCAAATATAGTGATTTCTTGCCAAGGCATCCTTGGTGTCTTGTGTACCTCCTTCACAAATTAGACAATATTGGAATGAAAATGAATTAATTCAGGAGAGTGACAAAATCCAGGAGTGGCTCCAGCACAGAAGATCCTCAAGTGAGAAGTAAAAATCAAGATTCATCACTTAAATATCTCACACAGAAGTCTATTGAACACTTAAAACATTCAAGCAACCAAAAATCCATTTTCCATAAGTGAAGCTATTTGACTGAAGACACCTGCTCTATAAGAAGACAGGTTGAGAGAACTGGAGTTGTTCAGCCTGGATAAGAGAAGTCTCCAGGGAGACCTTAGAGCCCCTTCCAATACCTAAAGGAGTTACAAGAAAGCTGGAGAGGGACTTTTTACAAAGCCAGGTAGTGACAGGACAGTGGGGAATGGCTTCAAGCTGAAAGAGAGTAGGTTTAGTTTAGAAATAAGGAAGAAATTCTTCTCTGTGAGGGTGGTGAGGCCCTGGCACAGGCTGCCCAGAGAAGCTGTGGCTGCCCCATCCCTGGAAGTGTTCAAGGCCAGGTTGGATGGGGCTCTGAGCAGCCTGGGATGGTGGAAGGTGTCCCTGCCCATGGCAGGGGGGTTGGAGCAGGTGATGATCTTTAAGGTTTCCTCCAATCCAAACTATGTTATGATTTTATGATTAATTACTCTTTTGGCTGAATTTGGCTGAATTTTCTGCTTTTGAATATGATTTTAATGCTTTCATTTATTTCCTCTCTTTCTGTTACAAACTTTCTGTCCGGTAATTATACTAGAGATGTTTAAACTAAAATTCAAATATTCTAAACCATATCAAAAGTGTAAGTGTTTTGAAATGGAAATTTTAAAATACTTGCACTTTAAATTTAGTAAGACTACTTGGATTATATAGTAATAAATTTAATGCCAGATTTAAGTCCTCTCTTGGTCCAAATGCCTCATCCACAGTTATGTGGTGGACATTCACTTGTGGTTTGTAATGACTGTGGACTTCATAGAAGTTCATTCATACATATATTTTAAATAAGGTTTATATTTAAGAATTTCCCAGTCAAGTCATGCATATTTTATAAACAGCAAAAATTAGATAAAACTAATGAAACTATTTTTGCTGAGGTGTTTTCTCAGGTTTAGATCCCCATCCTTTCTTTCCTCTGACACTTTTTAAGACTGGCCAATTTTAGTACCTCTGTTCTTAATTGGATTTCTTGACTTTTTTTCATGTTTCCATTTCCCCTATGATCCCAGTGCAGAATATGAAACTTTCAGGTGGAGTTTTAAGATTTTTATTTTTTTTTTACAACCAAGCAGGACTGTATTTAGATTAAGATTAATGGAATAAATTATCCTATTTTAATTGCATATTATGCTAAGGGGTTTTGTTTGCATAAATCAAATAAGGACTACAACAATGTGGTTTAAACCTTCCAGAAATCTGATAAAGACAGCAGTATATAATGCAGTCTATTCCTAATTTAATGGCTTAGAAAACCATTGCAATTCTCATTCTCTAATAACCTGGTCAAGGAGATCAGGAAGTGACAATATAGAATGTAGAGCATGTGCTGAGTATTTTAGGGAGTAAAGCAATTCAATTCACAGTGCTACAGTGCTGATGTTTCCTATATTCCTGTAACAAGCCCAGAAAGCAAAGTTGTAAAATCACATTCTTTTTAAGTTTACTAGGGTTTATACCTCCCAAAGACCATTGGGATAGTAGGTTCAGTCAAACAAAGAAGAAGTCCCCAAATAAATAATTTATTCCCCAGCATGGTACAGAGCTCCTGTAAGATCTGAAAAAGAAAGGCTGCTGTAACAGCATGGGATACAATGCAGAGGTCCCTACATGTCCCTAAGGTGCACCCAGGTTTGTAGAGAGTATTTTGTCCCTTATCAGACAGCTACTGAAGGAGCAGATCCTGGGGGAGGTTCTCTTGTCTATAATAATCCCTTAGACCACCAACACCAGGAAAGCCTTTTCTTCTTTCCTGAAATAAACTCCAAAATCAATAATGGTTTTTGCAACTCTTCATAGGAGATACTTCAACAAAATCTCTTCTGCCTTGACCCAAAGTATTTACTCTGTGTTGTGGACTACATGGAATAAACCTCCAGAGGACTCTAGTTTGAATATATTTAAAGAGAACAGATGAAATCTGACTGCAAGCAATTGATCCTCAAAACTGGGTTATAAATACTATAATACTTCCCAGTGATATGAGCAATATGACTTTTCCAGATTAATGTGTTCTTGTCTTTGCAAACAGCCCCATTTATGGCTGACCCAATTACTTAAGAGCTCATTAATCTGAGATCTAAATGGTTAGGTGGGGAAGCTTAGAGTTTTCTTTAGAGTCATCTACACTTCTCTATTGTTTTGGATAAATATAATCAGACCTCCTGGGACAGATGTACAGCTGCTTTAGATTTACAATTAGAATGGGGCTTCTGTTGGTGCTGGTGAAGGTAAATAATGAACAAAGCACAGGAATGAAAAGCCAGGAGCATTTTCAGCAATTACTGCTGGAGTTGTCTCAATCTCCGAATTTCCCAGTCTGAAAACTGGGAACAATTCAAAGAATAAGCCTCACTAGGATATCTTCTCCTGACTCAGACTCAAGCCCTAAGCCAAATGCAAGAATTAGCTGGTTTTAAAGTGAGGGAGGAGGGAGGAAGCCTTCACTAGTGCAGCTGTGCAGGCAAGGACAGAGCACTTAATGGCCCCACTCCAGAATCCTTTCTTCCTCTCACCCTTTGGATTTTGTACTAAGGAAACCCTGTCCTTAACTCTGCCTATATATTTCCCCTGTAGGAGGTCACAGTGGCCCAGAATAGACCAAGGTGTTGACTCCAGACAGGCACAGACCTCAGGACTGCTGGAAAAGGCTATCAGAGCACACTCATCTTAAGGAAGGTGTGAAATGGCTGATTATGTTAAACATTTAGTGGAAAATAATCACCTCCTCTTCTCTGACAACTATTAAAGTAAGAAGATTCCGAATACTATTATCTACTGTTTCCTGTATGATTCAGTTATGTTTTAGATACATTATAGGGAGGAAAAATATTTTCTTTTGAAACTTTATAGTGAGGCATAAATTATATTAATAAGACTTCATATAATTTTGTTTATATTAATTCTTATTTGTTGTAACATGTCTAAACAATCTTAACTAACTAAAAATGTACGGAGAGGAGACAAAATTAAAAAAACTGTTTGTAGATCCCTTCTACAATTTTTATTAGGCTAAATACATTGAACAGCCTATATATGTACTTGTATTTTTCCTGTCTCTAAGTTTATTCAGTTTCTTCTAAAAAATCTAGAATAAAGCTACTGGTGACAGGACCACATTCATGCTATGTTTCATTTCTCTGATGACAATTGCAGCTATGTTCAGAAGGTGAGTGTTCACCCCAAAGGAAAATACAGTCCATGTATAAATAGAATAAAAGACACTGTAAGAGCATATGCACCCCAAATACCATCACAACAGCTTCCTGTAATGGGTCAGGCTGGTCACAGAGGGCTCTGAGGATTTTGCTAAAGCAATAACTGTCTCTGTCAGATACATTTTTGACAACCATGATGTTCCTACTTTGTGTTGATTCAGGACAACATTGCTCCAAGTGCATACGAAACATGACAAGGAATTGTAACAATTTGCAGATTAAAATACTTTTAAATTAAAATTCTGCGTGGAGAGGATTAAAATTGCAAGCTAGAAATATGAGAGAGATCAGGGCATATTTAACAACACATCTTTAAAACTCAGCCTTATATAACGCTGGGCTGCCACAAGCTCTTTGTGAGCAGTGACATTTTAAGAAAAGCTTCTGTCCATTTCCCATTTACCCTGCAGAATGCATGCTTTTCCCTATGCCCTTTTCAAGCAGACTGGCATTAATAAAATATAGGGAAACAGTGAAAAATGGAGAGAAGAAAAAGGAAAAAGTTTGTAAAAATGCTAAAAAACCTTAGCTCATGAGGCATAGGTCCTGATGAAAAATTTCTGGCATTTGTTGCTGGGGTGTTGTGCTATGCAAGTGAATATTTTACCTCAGTGCAAGGTGGAAGGCTGACACTAATAGTTTAGGTATGCACTAATATCTGGATACAACTTCATTCTACCAGCTATCTCCAGGAATATTGACTATCCAGCTCATAGATACTTGGTACCCTGGCAGTACAATGAGTGTCAGGGAGAAATATCATCCTCATTGTATTCCCCTGGACACTGTGCTGAGGAGGGATAAAACCCTCCCCAAAAGTGACATTTTGTTTAAGTTTGTTTATATTAATTTTTAATGGTCTTAAAATGTCTAAAGAATCTCAACTAGCTAAAAATGTGTGGAGAGGAGACAATGTGTGGAGATCTCTGCTTTTCTTTCCTCGAGTTTTTTCAGCTTATCACCTGAAATGTTCTGCTGGAGATTGTCCCAAGCTAATGTCACTGGCAACCACAGCTGTAGAAGCCATACAGGTGGAATGAACTGTGCATGCTGATGCTGTGAGGATACCAAGCCCTAAAGCTCTGTTTATCCTGTCTGTCCTTGGATTTCCATGAAATTTCTCTCCCAAATTCCACATCTGACTCACTTTTCAACCCTGTAGATTACTAAATAGATTAAGGTAGTGCTTTATAGGAACTTCTGAAGGTTGGAAGAGGGGCTAAATAAGCAAGAAATCCTCCCTGTGGAAAAGTGGCCTCTCCGCTCTTTACCCTCTGTACAACCCTGTCCCTGTGCTTTCAGGCCTGTGCAGTCCTATCAAAGTGCTAAAGTAAAATTTTTTAGGGAAAGCTGAATGAGAAAAGAAAGAAGAAAAGGGTAACAAATTGCAAAGACAAACCTAAAAATTATTTCAGAAAATCTTCCCACGCTAGGAAGGTATGTAAATGAAAACCCAGCCCTTCCCCAAAATTTATTTCAATCAGTAGGATTACTCAAGAAGTAAGTTTTGTCTCAAACTTAGAAATGTTGATTCGATTCACATCTGGCCCTTAGCAAAAATGCAAATCTGTTAGTAGCTTCCAGAATTCCTCACAAGCAATCATTCAAATAGCATTTATATCTAGGAAATGTTTCTTGCATCCTACCAGTTACTTCCACATAGTTGAAAAAGAGATTTGAGTTAACAGACACAGCAATATAAGTTATTTTAGTACTAATATAAAAATTCTTAGCTATTCCTTGAGTGGCTATAGCTTTAGAAAACCATTGCTTTTATGGAACATTCCTTCCTGTTCTAAAATTGCATGCAATTTGGAAATGCCTTATTTTGCTTTACACATAGTACTGCTGGTGCTTACACAACTATTAAGGATTGAGACTAAACCTTCCAATTATGAGTGGATACAAAAAAGTCTCTACATTATATATCATATATTGCTTTCAGAAAATCAGTGACTGTTTTGTCACTGGCCACATTAGAAGTTCAGCATATTCCTACAGGAATATTATGATGCACAGGTGATGGAGTTTCTGGAGGCAGTCAGAGTGGCCCTGCTTGAGCTGGGGTGGTTGGGCAAGATCTCCGTAGATCCCTTCCACCCTCAGCCATTCTGTGATTCTGTGAAGTGTGGGCTGTCAAAAAGGAAAATTTAATTAATGGTAGCCAACATCGATGGCAAATAGATTACTGCAATTTAGAAAAAATATCCCCCTTCAATTCAAATTTTGTCAATATCAGAAGTTTAGAATTTAAGCAACCTTCAGATACTGTAGGGTTGCAAACTGTAGGGCTGTTTGAAAAGACTGCAAAATCCTTAAATGTTACATTTTGAAGGTAGGTTTGCACCAGTATAAATCATGTCATTTGACTTAATTATACAGACACAGTGCTTACTGTTATTATCTGATTATTAACCCCTATGTGAGCTATTTACATCTCAGTCTTGATTAATCATCATAATGATTACCTGCCTGTTGTGGTAATAATTAAGTAGAAAAGCCAGCAACAAAATAATGAGATTTTTAATATTCTTTTTAGGTCGGACATAATGAGCGTGAGGAGTGTAATAGTGGGTCTTGAACATAAGGCAAATTAGATTAAGTTTTAAGAGGCCATTTATTTATTTATTTCACTTACAGATATTTACTTTTTGTCAACAAAGAGCTAAAAATGTTTAGGAGCCAGATAAGCTCAATAAAATAAAAGGCCTGTTTCTAATGCTTGAGGCTTCCTACATGCCAGAGGAGGAAGGGTCTGTGTACACCTGACCCACACTCGTGCCATCCTTCCTGCAGGCTGCCCAGCTGACCCTCAGAGGTGTGAAATGTCACCCTCCACTTCCACTCCTGGCACTGCAGCAGTTTTCACCAACTGATAACATCAGGAGAAAATTTTTTAAATCAATTAAATTCTTCATTACCTGAAGTTATGGATATCCAATGTTTAGTCCAACGTGAAATATGCTCTCAACCTAGTACCAGAGTGGTATCATGTAAGGCTGATCCAACAGGGTTATTTCCACGGGGAAATGAGAGAAGTTTGCTGACTGTGGGCATTGGAAATTAGATCCAATAATGCTCTAAGAAATCTACTTCAAGGTACTAATATTGCAAATGTGTTAGTATACAGCATATGGCTCTGATCTGAAAATCCTGAAGCATGAGCTCATTTTCATTGAGTGGTCCTGTGGGATGAACATCTTAAATTCATCTGGCATTCTGCAGCTGGTGTACATTTTGGAGGATTACTTGTAAGTGTTCGTTTTGCCAGCATATTAAACTACTGCAGCAACCCATTAATTTTTCTGCCCTTAATCACAAATTAAGCTTTTTTTCACTAAAATTTCTTAGTATACTCTGCTCTCTTCTCAGTGTTGACCCACTGATGAATATATAATAGCCCATAGGAGATAAAGCCATGGACTGTACAAAATCACAGCCTTTAGAAGACCAGATTGCCTTTAGAGATTTCATTGGTTTTCTCTAAGCTTCTTTGATTTTGTTTAGAGCTAATTATCAGCTCTTCATCTGAAGACAACTGAAAGCAACACCTTCAAGCCACATTACAAATATACACAGAAAGATCTTATCTCCCTTCTTGATAATGAGGTGCCCTGATAGAACATCTGAAGTATGTTGGCATTATTTGCTTCATTCTTACAAAGTAATCTTGTATACATACATGGCTTGGTGTGCTGGGAGAACTCTTTTCTGATTGTCTAATTAAGCCATACCTCATGTTATTTCTCTTAGAGTTTCAAACATATTTGCATGGTTTAATTATAACTCTGTTTAAAATCCCTCATTACTCTTGGTTAGTTCAGGCTCACAGAATGTGGTAGGACACACATGCTGATCAAGTACAGGTGTTTTCTCTGTAAAGGGAAAAAGACCAAACACAAGTTGTTGATGACATCATCTTTCATAAGATTAAAAAAATCAAAATGTTCTTTGTTTCATTAGAACATCTTCAAGAAGGATAGATCTTAGTGGATGCTACTAAGATGTCTGTGGATTAAGAATAAAGCTTAGCAACCTTATTTGATTCTGTTCTGACCTCTTTGAAACATTGATTGCTTGTGATCATTTTCCAACTCTGCTGTCAAACCTCTCTTTCATCAGCTCTCTGAGTGCTACATGGAGCACTCAGAAAGTCCCATACCACTTTTCCCCTGAGGCCTTTCTTATCTGGTTTTGCTCTTTGTCTTTTTCTGTGATTGCTTTTGTGTATTAAAGGTAACCATGTTTTATTTCTCTATGGATAGATACTTGGGGATGGTTTTGTTTTTTAATATAGAATATATTGAAGGCCTTGGCTCTGCAATAAATTGCATTGTGAATAGATGGAGAGGCCTTTCCAGAGGTTATTGCGTGGTTAAGGCCAAAACAGAAAACAGATTTTATGTACACATTAAGGAATATGCAGCACCAGCTTATTATAAGGTTCCCTGATGCTTCAGATGCTCATGTGCATTTAACTTCACAGCCACGAGTAATTCATTGACAGTAATGGAAGTCCTTTTGTCCACCTCACATAAAGTGTTTGCTTATACAGGAATGAAAGTTTATGTCCTCAGTCACAGTACAGTTCCTTGGAGGAATGTTTTTACTTGCCTTTCTTCTTGGTGCAATGAACCTTGCATAAGCCCTACATTTGAAGAACTGTTTTTAAACAAAAGGGAACTGTGTCTTCCACTTCCAGTGGTTACATGGTTTACAAGAAATGCATCTTAGGCATTCTATTATTTTTTAAGCAAAGTAGAAATGCTTTTCTCAGTGAATAAAAAATGCTGGTGTTTTGCTTTCCTCTAAGGATGGGCTTAAAAGGGGTTGTTCTTTATGCTGCATGAATGGTTGGAGGATGGGGGAGAGAGAAGAGTAATTGCTTTTATTTCTTAATCGTATTTTTTTAAATGCTGGTAATGATGAAAATGTTTGCAGAGGAGATTAAACTTCACCAAATCTTGCGTAGATTGAAATGAAGATGAGTTTAATGTCTGAGATTATCTTTTGAATACTTCCTTCTTTTTTTTAAGTATTGCTCTGTCAGCTAAATACAGTTCTGATTTTTACATTTTTATAGACCATGTGAGTTCCCTGTAGGCACATTGTCTCTCTTCAGTGATTTATATAGTTTGAATTATAGGGGATGATAAGCATTTGCTGTTCAATAGTGTAGTTAATGCTCAGCACCCCCCGGGTAACAGAGCAGTGAAGCATTTACTGCTCCGTGGTAGTTCTGCAACAATCAGCAGCAGTGCGGCTCTATCACAGTAAATTATATCAGTACACTTCCACCTCGGGGAGCTGAGCATTCACTCAGCACAACCTAGGGAAAACAATTAGAATGGACATTTTCCAGTCCTTTTGGGTGGCACAACAGGAGGAGCTGGCTATTGTAACTGGATCAGAAACAAGAGATCGCATATGCGCAACATGAAAATTATCCAACCTTTATTTCCTCTCCTTTTTGTTCTCTTCCAGGATAAAAAGTAAATAAATCCTTGGACTAGAAAGCTTTGGGAAACCTGAAATTTAAAAATGTCTCTATATTGGCAGACCCCTGCCATGCTGGTGAGAGGCCACAGAGTCTAGGAAGGAGGGCTCCAAGCTCTTCAGTCCTGTGCTTAGGAGGAACCTCTCCATGGGTTGGTGAGCTTTCAGGCACTGTGGCAGTACAACACTTCTGTTCCTGTGATTGTGATGAGAAAATAGCAAGGGCTTCATCAGCCAAGCCATAATAGCATTTCTCTTCCAGGCTATTCTTCAATAGGCCTGAAAGCTTTTTATAAAGGAAGCCAATACCATCAGGGTTGAGGTGAACAATTAGTATTCTCTTCTGTCCTCTGGTTGCAGGACGTGATGAGGGAAAAAACATGAAATGCCATAAGATCAATTTCTGGCTATGAACCTGATGTCACTGGAAAAATTTCGGGGTTTTTTCATCGTGGTCAGTTCACACAACACAATAGATGGGGTACAGCTGAGAAGGTTCTTTTACACAGGTGTTAGTGGGGCTCACAGAAAGAGATAAAGAGATCAAGCTAGATTTGAAGGGAAAAAGGGATAAAGCAAGGCTTCCTAGAGATAAAAGCTGGGCACAATGCTACAGCATTGAGGGGTGGCTTTTGTGGCAAGGTCTATGAGCCAGCAGGATGGAGATCCATGTGACAGCAAAAACACAAAGGTTATCGGTGTTAGAAACCATGGAAGTACTTGAGAATGGTCAGTAGGAATTTGGATTTACCCCCTCAGGAAGAGGTGGCATCAGCAGCCCAGGTGATGTGGATCTACACCAGTGCAAGAAGCACAGGGAACAAACAGGAGAGGCTGGAAGCCCTTGTGCAGCAGTAACACCGTGATGTAGTTGCCATCATGGAAATGTGGTGAAATGGTTCACACAGCTGGAGTACTGCAGCTCCTCAGAGAGATACACAAGAAAGGAGAGGACTTTGGGTATCCCTGTATTTTAGGGAGTGTCTTGACTGTCTGGAGCTTGATGATGGTGGCAACAGGGCTGAGTGTTTATGGGTAAGAACCAGGGGACAGCCAACAAGGCAGATGCAATGGTGGGAGTCATCTCAGATCACCCAACCAGGATCAAGAGGCAGATGAAAAATTCTGTAAGCAGCTGGGAGAAGTTTCACAATTGCTACCCCTTGCTCTCCTGCAGGACTTCAACTTCCCTGGTGTCTGCTGGAAATACAGCCCAGCAGAGAGGAAACACTCTAGGAGGTTCCTGGAGTGTTCCAGGAAGGCTAGGAAGAGTGATCATCCCCCTGTATGCTTGGCACTGCTGAGGGCACATCTTGAGTACTGTGTTCAGTCTTGGGACCCTTATTTGAAGAAGTTAAGTCACTGGAGAGTGTCCAGTGAAGGTGGTGAAAGGAGAACAAGACTTATGAGGAGCAATGGAGGGAGTTGGGGTGGTTGAGAAGGAGATTCAGAGGAGACATAATTGCTCTTTACAACTACCTGAAAGGAGGGTGTAGCAAGGCGGGGGAGTGGGGGGAAGCCTCTTCTCACAGGTGCAAGTGATAGGATAAGAGAAAATGATCTCAAGTTGCACCACATGGGTTTAGATTGCACATTAGGAAAGCCTTCTTCACCAAAAAGAGTTGCCAAGCACCAAAACAGGCTGTCCAGGGAAGCATCTGAGTCACCATTCCTTGTGATATTTAAATGACATGTAAGTGTGGTGCTTAAGGGACATGATCTAGGGGTGAACTTGGCAGGGTGCAGTTAACAGTCAGACTTGATGATCTTAAGGTCTTTTCCAACTTAAACCAGAATCCTGTGATTCTATCTTTGTATGAAAGGTGTTGAAACAAAAGCAGAAGGAGATCCCAAGAGGCCACAGTCCTTCAGTAAGACTGTGACAAAATAAAAATAAAGCTGAGCTTCCCAGGGTGTCTTGCTTAATGCTGTGACTGCTGCAGTCAACACTGCCCTCTCTCTCCGAAATGCATCTGGAAGCCTCAGGCTGTAGTACGGCCAGCATCAAGAATAAGGACTGACAAAGTTAATTTTTCTCTTGTAAATTATGAAAGATGAGGCAGCGTAAAATATAAAAGAGGAGGAAAAGAAACTGCAGTAGACAAGATGATTTTCAGCCTAGAAAACAGTGGGAAAGTGTGAAGTGGGATTTCTGTGAAGCGGGATTGTAAGAGCTCCAACCCCACAGATGCTGTTGTGATTGTGAGAAAATATGATTGCAGTGAACTGAAGAGGTGTGAACTCTGCTTTGGTGACAGGGAGTCCACAAATAATGACCATTATACCCACACTGCGTCTTTAGGCCTGGCTGGCTGTAGAGACCCAGCAAGCATAAATCCAGGCGAGCTTAAGTGCATCTCTCAGGGCCCTGAGGTCTCAACATAACACCTTTGCCAGCATCTCTCTGCACCAGAGAGCCTGAGCAGGCTGTCGGGAGGAAGGCTTCAAGCTGAGAGGGCAAGTCAGGTTTCCAGAAGATGTCTGTGTTATGCTCTGTGCTTGCCTGCCTGCTGCAGTGTGGAAACAGCATAAGGACATTTTGAAGAGGCTCAGAAAGGGTAATGTTGACAGGCAAGTGGAGGAGTGAAGGGAAAAAAAGCATGATTTTTGTTAAAGTCATGGTGAAAGAACTGCTGACATCCTCTGGCAGTGGTGAGATTGTCAATAATTAAAAAGAAATTGGCATTAGAATTGGGACTGTTTGGAAATCAGCATAAAAATTAGAACATGCAAAACTTTCAAATAATGGGAATCTGATAAATAAGGGGGGTGTGTGGTGGAATTAACTGTAAATGGCTAATTGTCTGAAAATTCTGAGAAGATCCCAGCTGAGCTGTTCCAGTCAGTGCTCAGAGGAGCATGGTTCTCTCCCTGCTGTCAGCAGGCATAAGCATCACTCACCCACACCCAGCCTGGATCTGACCTTAAAGCATGGGCACTGATAACAAAGTGAGGAGGACCACTTACATAAAGCCTGGCATGAATCCTACAGAACTGACAAACATAAATCTTATCCAGTTAAACAGTGCGGCCTGTTTGGTCACTCTAGTCAAGGAAATCAACATTATATTCCAGTCCTAGAAGGGAGTTTAAAACTGTGAAATGGAAAAAGAAAAGAACTATGAATAAAATCAAAGACAGAAATGAAAAGGTCACACTTAGAGTCAAAGAAAAAACAAAGGGGCACTAAATGAATAGCAAACGAGTTTACTATGAGCTAGAAGAGTAATCTCAGCCCCTTCAGGTTTCAGGGAACTAAGTCATTCCTTCACCTCATGGTGTAACAGACAGGTATCTTGGGGAGAATGGTAGTAATATTTGAATTTTTTCAGTAGTAATATCAGAAGGAAATTGAGAATGAAGGACTCATTAGGTCAGGATTCAGAAAATGTGGGCTCAGAAATAGGAGAGGAACAGCTGTGGAAGATCCAGTATTAATGCTGTAAGTCTCAGTGCACATGTAGGTGATACAAAGAATGTGTATCACTTTACCTCTGATAAAGCATTTCCCTCTGCTGGTACCTCCATCCTCTTCCCTGCATCACAGTGTGCCTCAGGCAAGAGGAGTGAGTGGAGGCACAATGTGGAGTTACACAATGCAAATAAAGGCAAGAGTGCCTCACAGAACATCTCTTGTAAGTGAGAGTGTGTATGATTGAAAGAGTGGATGTCTTCAACTGAGAGGGAAAGATATTTCTTTTGACTCTCTGGAACTGAAAGAAATCACAGATTCAGTCAGAATGGTACTATACCAGACCACTTTTATAGGCTCTTTCCAGAGCAGAATCACATATGGAAACAATTTTTGATAACGTGCTGTAAAATACATTCCAGGGAATAGTCCCATCTTGGCAGAGATTGAACTAGACAGTTTAATAAGCCTTCCATCCCTAACTTCTCTCTGCTTGTGATTCTTTAAGATAAAGCCACATAATTTTATGTTCTCTATAGCTTTTGATTTATCCAATATCTACTGATTTATAGCTTGACTTGTGTATAACAAACTCCAGGTTGCTTGAGGAAGAGAGACACCTTAATCACAAAATCAGGCTTCAGTCAACTCATTGCCAGCTCCAGGCCCTAGTTTTATTTATTTATTTAATCTGTGGAATGAAATACACCATAAGAAATATCTACATTGGCCAGCCTCACCTAGGGTCTTTATTAAATCCTCATATTAACAAAGTGCAGAGCAGTAAAAGTGATGTGAAAATGCAGGGCAAGATACACAGAAATTAGATGATGGTTTGGGGAGGCCACCCTCATTAAAGCTTGAGTGTTGGGAAGAGGTGGTGTTTTATCATCAAATAATAGATAAATTCTGTGTAGCTGCCAGGGACTGTGCACACTGCACAGCCTTTGATGGGAAATGTGTAATTTTGTTGTGTGCAATATTTCACATGGTGTGGATCCAGAGAAGACAACCTGTTTCTTCAGAGCATCTCTGAGATTCACATCTGTATCAGGTACTGCTGGCAAGCTAAACCTTTGACAAAAAATCTGATCTCTGAAACCCCAGCTCGGAGGAGCGAGAGGTGTTTGTAAACCCTACTGCAGAAATCTGAATCCTCAGCTGAGAAGAATCACCTTCTGAAGGTAGTGCTCTCTCTGCTGACCATCCTACTCCTAAAAACAGAGACACAGGCACTTCCAGAGGTCAGTTTATGCCATGTGTCTCTCATAAGAGGAATTACTTCAAATCACCAAGGGTAAAGCTTAACATCCACTTTTCAGAACATCCAGTTTGATGGAATAAACTTCAACCAACAAATGGAATACTTCTGACTTTTTTCTTTGAAAAATTATAGGTGTTTTAGAAGGCTGAAGTCTGTAACAAAGTTGTGCTGGGCTCCAAGGCTTTTATAATCTGCATTCTTTCATACTCAGAAAAGGGGGAGTCAGAAGGAGGGAGAATAAAAGCCAAAAAATATATTTGTGCATAGTAATCCTGAATATTGGGTAATTTTCTCCTTTTAGTAGGGTTTTAAATAGTATGAGAACTGATTGTGAATCAGTAAATCATAATTAATTACAAATCAGTCTTTCCTCCACATGTAATCTCAGGTTTTGGAAGAGCCCTTGTTTGAATAACTAGAATTTCAGTTTTTACATTCAAGGCATGTTGTATCATCTAGGATTCTAGCAGGAATTCTGTTTCACTATGACTGTGTTGAGCTCGAGCATGACAGTGCTGGTTCCTGTGAAGCAGATATGCAAAAAGAAAGTGACTGGAAGTATCACCCATATTGATTTTTCTATGAGCAAGAGCTTGCTAGGTCTGTCTTAACAATACAGTTGAATCTGTGACAGGGTAATTAAACATATCTATGATGGGCTTATTCCTGTGACATACAGAACACCCAAACTCTAGCAAAGCAGTAAAGAATTTCTTTTAAGACTGTGCCTATATCTGAAACATCCTTAAACACAGTCATTGTGGGGGCTGACAGCAGTGACTGACTAAAAGAACCTCCCTGAGTGGTGTGGGAAGCCTCCACTGAGTGTCCTGCAATTTTGGATCAGTTTCAGTTAAAATTCATTTGGAATATCCAGATGAGAAGCTAAATTAGTATTGGAAAAATTTGGTGTGCATTTACCTTCATCCAGACTGATGTGCAATTTCTACATGCAGGCTTCAGAGGCCTTCAGTGACCTGGTGCTCTTACAAACTCAGACAGGTATGAACATTATTTTTTGGAAAAGGACTACTTCAGACATGTGACATTAATATTATGGGACGATGTTGAACAGGTCTGTGATTTGCACTTCCTTTTGCTAGAATAACAAATCAAAATTTGAAGCCACATAATAGAATAAAGAACAAGTTCAGTGATGAGGTGGCCAATGGGAAAGGCAAATCATTTGTGCTTGCAGATTATGTCCTTACCTTGAACACAATACAATGGCCCAAGTGTGCTGTAGACTTGACTTTGTTCAAGGTAATTTGATATTGATCAGCCTTCAGGTGTAATGCTGCAACAATCAAACTGATCAAATGCAATGCTACACAGATATGGTTTTACAGACACATTATTTCTATGAGAAATCATCACATTGCAGAGAAAGAAAGCAGACTGGAAAAAGCATATTTATCATGCTTATTTTCTTTTTCTCCCTTGTGATGTATTTTTATTGATTTTATTTTTTACATTGGAGAACAGCTAAGAAATATGTGATTATTTCAAACTTTCCATGAACATTGGGTTTTTTTCATTTGCAATCCTCTTAAATGCACTTATAATGCTAACAAAGAACTTAAAACAGACATTTGAAGAAGAGGCAATAGCAGAAGTCTTAAATTCCATTATTTACTCCAACCCATCTCTGAAATTCAGTAGATTCTTTAAACTCAGTGGAGATGGTTCTCACTCCCTTTAATGAAGAGAGTGTTTAGACCCTGCCAAAACTCATATTTATAACTGAGACACATGCACCTGTCTTATTCTAACTCCCTGTGTTACAGAGCTGGCAGCAGTGTCCATTTCCAGTGCAGCTCCAGGTTTTCTGGGGTTTTCCAACTCCATATACCATTTGCAGCTCATCAAGACTGTGACCACATAAGATTATGCACACTTTCATTCATAATGCTGTTGTTTCTACTGTGACAGTAAGATTGAGCCAAGGTGTATTGACATCCAGAAAATCTATTTGATCTTTGACCAGAGTGATTTGTGTTGCACTTCTACAACCAGGCACATTTTGAAAGATATTTTATTTATTAAAAAGGTATGAAGGTTTTATGGACGCTATCTTTTTTTCCTGCATCTCAAATATCTTAATTTAAAAACTCTTTTTTGTCTTGAAAAACAAAAATTGTTCTTTAATGAGCAAATAAATATTCTCAAGAGTCGTGCAATTAAAATTTGGATTGTGATTTACCTTAATATTAAAAGGAATTTAGAATTATAGTCTTCTCTCTCAAGTTCAATGAAAGTGGAGGTAATCAGTGTGATTGCTTAAAATAGCCCTTTTTCAGTGGGAATTGCAGCAGCATCCAAAATTCATCAAGATATGGATGTATGTTGCTCAGCCAAATAATCACCATGGTCTTTAGACAATTAAAGGCATTAAATCTTCACATACTAGATTCTGACTAACAGAGTCTTGGGCAAGTTTTTTATACAAATAATATAAAACGTTAATTAATAAATCCAAGTGCAAACTCATTAGCTTAAGACTGTAGAGTAGAAACATGAAAACAGTTACGTTTTCCCCCTTAGGATGACAACTTCACAATTATAAACAGAGCTTGGAAAGACATGCTTAGGAGGCACTTCTTTCAGATGAGCTAATTAAGAATGTTCTGTTTATTTTTGTGTGCACCCAAGTGAGCAGTACTATTATGGCAGGAGGAACTAGGTAATTTTAAAATCCCAGTCACAGTCAGTTCAAGTGGCTAAGTTTAGTTTTGAGACAGTGGTTCAAACTCAGGTTGGACACAAATTTTTCAGTAGAATTTTAGAAGATAATAAAAATGCAAACAACTCCTGAGAGTAAGTCATATCACCTAGTGGAGGAATTCAGATGACCTCTTTTAATTTAAAGTGCTGACTTAGAAAAAATAGAAACCATAGAGACTCAGTTGAATACTTAATAAAAGATACAGAGGCCACGTAATGTTCTTATCCAGTATTCAAGAGTAAGAACTAAAGTATTTTCTGTGCAGCATTTACAATTGCTGAAGCATGATGTCTTTTGTTACTAAATATACATCAAACCCATCAAGGCAAGTCCCACTGGTTACACTGGTGCTTCATCTGGTCATGATGCTTTGTCATCTGACAAGAATTGATTGATGTCAGTGAAACAACCTCAAGAGTAATCCCTGCTGAACAGATGCATTCATCTGTTCAGGAGCTAAAAATAAACACATGCAAATATTTCTGCTGAGAATAATTCTTTTTGTGCTATCTTGTGAGCAATAATATTAACAATAAAGAGGTATAGCTGCAGATGTAGCCCTGAGCATATAAAATTTTGCAGCAGCCTTTTCCATTGTAACATTAAGGGTCAAACTGCTGTTGTGGCAGGCAAATACAACAATGCAGAGTGTAGGAATCCTTACACCCTCTATGAACAGAGTAAGAATCAAATGAGCTTTTTAATTTAGAAAACACCTCTAGCTGAATTGCCAGATATATTGTGTACATATGTAGATTGTACATTATAGAAAGAGAAAACAATACACTTGTTCATGCCAGGGAATGTGTCTAAAAGCCATGTGGCATTTGGGTAGCTATATTGCTTCACCTTTGCCTAAGAAAATAATGTTCCTTTACTTGTTCTTGGTTTATTATCATAATGCATGTCAGTGACATGAAGTCACTGCTTCATAGAAAACACTATTGAAATTTGTCTGTTGTCCCAGTGAGGGAAAGAATGAAATCTCTTTAATCTGAATTCAGTGGTCAAAATTCTATTTTGTTCACAGTATTTTTAAGCAGCTTATTTTTGTTGTTCTGGTTGGTTGGTTTTTCAGTTTGTTTGTTTGGTTTTTTTTTAATTGAGGAAGAAAGTATATTGACTAGCTTGAGGGTTTAATATGCTGCCGTGCACTTTTTATGTCTTAGTCATTAGGAAAAACCTGCTTCTTAATCCCTGTTACTTGATGCAAGTCTATTGTTTTTTACAGTCTATCTTGATTACAAGAAATTGAAATGTCCTGCTGACAAGCCAGTAAAAAGGTACTTTTGCAATCGTTTGGTAGCTATAGAAAATATTTTATCTGAATCAAGTTCTTGAAAATTAAGCAGTAAAATTTGGCTGGTTTGTTCTGAGACAATCAGTTGTTTAGCAGTGTTGATGTGGAGGGGATTCCCATCTTTCTTGTCCCTTTCTCTCTCTCTTGGTGTGTGTTTGTCTCTATTCTCCTGCTTTTGAACAAATTGATTCATTTAAACTGAAGTCTAAGAGATGCTTGTGCAAGTTATTACTACAAATTCAAGAAAATACGTAGCCAGTTAGATGAGGGAGAGGTAGTGTACCTTCTCAAACATCTGCTCTGCTGTAGGGAAGACAAAGCCATTTTTTCTTCTGTGCAATGGTAAATAGCCAGTCACATTGTCATGTCCACCTGACCCAAATAACAGGGTCAGGTAGATTCTCTGAATTCACTTCCAATGCAGTTGGCCCAGAACCACAGCTGCTTTGGGCTGAAATTAAATTGAAATTGCCAAGGCTGCTGTTCTGATCACAACACTTATTTAAATCAAGAAGAGTGTTTTCCTGGGGCTTCCTTATATTCCAGAAAAATTCCATGAACACTCCTTAGGATAAAAACCTTTCTATTCCTACCTAGTAAGCAGAAATTTGTCTAGTACATGTTGTCTCTTGTTTTCCTGGTAAAACAAAAGCCAAATAAAACAAAATGTCAGCAGGTGAAATGGAAATTGTAGCTCAATGAAGATTTCAGCATTAACAGTTAGGGACTTATGCAAGAAATCACCCAGTACCATGAGAACAGAGGGCAGCATGATGGTAAATCACATATGTGTATGACAGGTACTATTTCAACCCAAGAAATGCTTGTTTCTCCTTCAATAAAACAACTTACTGCACAAAGAAGGAGGTTTTGCACCACTTCATGTTGCACGTTTTTCTTCTTTGTTTAGTTCAACTATTCTACTAAAGTGAGAATTTTGGTGTCAAGAAAGCACATAAGCCTTAGCAGGAGGCTGGAGACCTAAGTAATTTTATGTTTCCAACATTGTAAAACTGAAATTACTTGACTAGAAAAAGTCATATCAGAATAAATAAGCTTCATGAATAGGGAAGCCCGCTTACAAATTTAGTGCAATTGAAAGAGATTAATCTATATTATTATCATTGTGCTTGTCTAACTCAAATTCTTGAGTACAAAAAAAAAAATCCAGGGTGTTTTGTTTTCAGGCTCTTGTACATTTTTTTGGGAAAGTGTTGAGGTAAGCCAAAGCTGGCTATAGGAAGAGAGATGACCCAGAATCTGAATTTGTTGTTTCACTAAAACAAACAAACAAGAAAAAAAAAAAAAAAAAATCAATGTTTTAAATAATGCTAAAATCAGAAAGCCATAGAGGGTTCTGGTGTAGATTACAAGGTGTAACACAGACTTATGTGGATTGAGCTGGTTGACAACAAACTTAAAAGTTGACCATAAATGTTGCTGGTCATGTGTGTTAGTGCTCTCTTTGCAGGAGAAACAATTACCCTTATGATTAGCTGCAAGGCTGTTTGAAGAAATGTTAGAAAGTGGAATAAAAAATTATTCACTGAAGTTCTCCCTTTGAAGCTTTCTCTAAGCAATTATCCGTGTGCCAAATTCTTAATGAAAAATTTCCTGTGTTTCTGCTGTGATCAAACTAAATGTCAGAAATTTAACACTGTTCCTCAGACTTTAGCCCAGTTCCTTGTTTGGCAAATCCAAAATATGTGTGGATATCAAAGAAGTACTGTGGGTTTGTTAGGGCTTGACACCAAATTAAAAAGAAGCAATTTGGTCATCTACACCAACTGGCACGTTCTGACTTCATCCGTTTCGGGGATAAAAAGTGACAATGGAAATTTATTAGTCACAACACCAGGTCAGTCCAAGATTATGGGAAAAAAAAATTAAAAATAGAAAAAGAATTTTTTCTCAGATGGATATTTTTATATTCCATGGCAGAATCTAGTTAAAGATCTGAGGAACAGAGTTCCTGAAAATGGGAAAGGTCATCTTCTGTGCATTATTTACATCCATCACAAACCAACCTTAGACTTTTGCTGAAAGGTTCTATGTTCAGCCTTGATTGCCTTTTAAACTTGCAGCTTTTTTACTCATTTTTGCTTTGCTCGTGTTTCATCCAGAGATGGAAAATCTGCAACAAAGAACAGGAAAGGAGACAAAATGGGCAGTGAAAAGGTAAAAAACTCTAGACAAAGGAGCAGATATGCTGAAATATTGCAAAAAATGAGCACCTGTTTCCTAGAGGCTTCATCCAACAGCCAGAGCTACTACCAATATTCATGTGTAAAGAGGATGTAGAAATGGCTTCTCATGTTTTTAAAAGTGCAATACATATTCTCTTTAATTACCAGAAGTAACTACTGCTGCTAACTTAACTACTGCTAAGTGAGGGAACACTATAGGAAATATTTTTCTCTTTTCATGTAATGTTGTGAGGTTGTTCTTTTTTAAAACCTGTTTAACAGTGCATATCAAATACTGAACCAAAAATGAATGAGCCAACATATTTTTCCAAATATTAAAGACAAACACCACTAGTTCTTGCTATTCAAAGCATTTAGAGTTTCATTAGCAGATGTGTTGTGAAAAACTGTAGTGGGTATACTCCGAGCTTGGAGAGGAATGGCTTTGCTGTTCCCATAAATTCCTTATCTGGTTCTTCTATCCATTGTTTAATGACATCACTATTTGAATATTATATCAATAGCAGCACAGTAATTTTTCCTTTCGTTTTCTTTCCATGGTTATGTTTTCAAGTTGGAGAATACACAACAATACCTTTAAGGTTTGGGGTTTTTTTTTCCCTAGGCAGGTGTGATCTTCCAGCCAGGTGGATTTGTGGTAGGCTGTAATGACAGAAGCCCAGCATTTTTGGGGTTTTTTTTCCCCTAGGCAGGTGTGATCTTCCAGCCAGGTGGATTTGTGGTAGGCTGTAATGACAGAAGCCCAGCCCTTACATTTTACCTGTAAGTCAGCCTGGGATACAGGATATCAGCCCTCTGAAGCTGAGAAAACAGAGCTGACAAGGGTGGCATTCAGGAGCTCTGAACTGAACACAGCAGAGACCCAGCATGACTGAAGATTCCAAGCCCCACTGCAAGGTAAACTGCTGTAAAATAGCAAAAATCATCATTTTTCAATGCAGAAATCAGCCTTTTAATATCTAAGGATTCCTTCCCCTCTGTCTTGTTTTCTGGTTTTTTTGACAGGGAGCCCTGACCTGTGAGAGGAGTCTCACTGGAGAACTCATTAAGCAGAGCTGTATTAATAAAAAACAATCACACAAACCCCATTATTTGCCTACTGAGGTCTTGAGAGAAAATGCAGTGGAATGGGAATAGATAAAATTTGCTTATCAAACCATTCAAGAGCACCTATAGTTGTAAATAAAGTTTCAGGTAATTATTAGAATTGTGGGTTCAGGTTCCAGAGAATAAAAAAGCCAACAAAAACTATGGCACAGAAACATAACCATTTCACTATTTCTGTGAATTCCAGCTAGTGGAAAATGAATTGTGTTTGTTTTTATAGATAATATCAAAAAAATTACAGGGAGAGGAAAATTCATGTGGGAATAACAAGTTGTACAATGAATGAAACAATTCAATTTTAGAAAGGGATTCTTTTTTAATCCATGAATGAAAAAAACACTTTATATTGTTTTCTGTTGAAATATTATAATAATAACTTGAAGATATTTGGTTCAAGAGATATTCTGTGGTCTGGATTACTAAGTGATAGAAGGTGTAATGAAGTGATTCAGCTAGCAGCTGGCTTGGTGGAATAAAAATGTTAGTTTAGACTCCAGTTTGTGGTTCGTTTTCTTGTTTTACCCTCAGGAAAAAGCTTAAACATTTAATTCTGCAGCTTTTCTATTGTTATAAAGAGTTCACAGTAACCCATAAGGCAACTTTGCCTAGTTTATATTGGCATTTTTTAATTAAATGTTTTGTTCTTTTCATTGTAAACCAAAATTTAAACTAAAAATCAGCTGCAGGAGATTTTAACTGCACAACATTCCTTCGGAGCTGCAGAAAGAAGCTCTCATTGGTGTCACCAAAGAAAGGTTATGTCTTTCTCTTTTATCTAAAACTTGGTTTAACCTGCTGAGTTTTGCTAACTGAGTTTGTGGTTTAGTCACTCAGCTGAGCCCCTGCAGTTGCTAATGAATCATCTTCACAAAATTTGTCTGGGAGAAGATGATTTATCTGCACTTTATAGGCTGGAACAAGGCACATCAGAAACAGCAAACATTTTTGTGGATCTGGTGCTGTGTTCAGTGTTTATAAACAACACCTCCTGTACCTGGGCCACAAAAGTGTTTCTCTGTTTTGTGTGCTGTAGTGCACTGACAGAGGGAGTACAATGAAACTTTAAATCCAGTGAAGCAGGTTGGGGGCTGGCTTTGTGTGGTGCTCTGTTCTACAAACCATAATGGAGATTTCAGGGTGCAGTTTCAGCAAAGCATCTCTAATGGCAGAATTGTGACCTGATTTTTTTCCAGAACAATGGGGCCTTGGCATAACCTTTCTCTTGTTTCCTCTCCTCTCCACCCTGATTTGCACATGCCAAACTACAATTCCACCAAACTGAAGAACAGGATTCTGGCTGAGTACCTTCAAATATTTTTATGGGTGTCCGAGGGTCCCTGAAAATGCTCTTTTTGCAGAATATGAACTTGAAAACAAAGCTGCAAACAGAGTGGGAGCATGACTTCAACCTCCTTTCACACCTACACACAGTCATTTCCATGTGCCCATGGTCATTTCATCTCCTTCATTTACATTTGATTACATGTGAAGTGCACATGCAATAAAAAGCTTGCTAGACTGAGTTTTGAAGCTGGCTTAACACTGCCTGTTACACCCATTATTTGCTGAGTCCAGAATATAGAATGTGTAGAATATAGACACCATAGAAATAAATTCTTGCTCTTTGTTTAATTTGGGGCTCCTGTTTTTCTAAAAACTTAGCTGTGAAAATTCTAACTAGGTGAAATAATCCAGCAAACAAAGCCCAACCCAGATACAATAACTTGGAAGGAATATACTTTTTCATGAGAATTCTAGGAACTCAAGTGGGAAATACTGACTCATTCTGCAGAAATTTGAGCCCAATTCTTACCACATTCCTAACCTAACTGTGCAGATTCCCCATTTCAGCTGCATTTCACATAGGCAGCTGAATGCCTAGACATTTCTTTGGATTTGTATTTTTTTACTGAATGTGGTATAAGCTGAGAGCTGATTTGTTTGAGCCTGGACTTCTACTGAATGTGAACCTTGCCCTCCAGGTTTTCTAATTCTTGTTTATCAAAAACCTTCATCCTGCTCATGAACTCTGTGGTTTAAATGCAAATTGTTTGCACCATTATTTCTAGATGAATGATTCACTAGTTGAAAAGTAACAGAGGGAGAAGAAAAAAAACAACAATAAAAATGACAACAAAGCTTAAGGGATTTCAACAGAAAAGCAATAACCTGGATCCCTCTAGAGGCCGTTTGTGTAATATTTGGTAGGGAAAAAAGATTTGAACTTGTCTCCCAATTCGCTGTCTACAAATAAAGGAAGCTTATCTATCTCATGTTGTTGCTTATTATCTTGCCAGAGTGCTTCTGTCTGGTGCTGCAAGCTGCATAATTATTGTACTTTCTCTCCTTCAAACTAGCTCTTCCTTAGAACTGAGCAATGCAGCAGGAGTTTCTACACGCACTGATTCAGTCTTAAATTTACTCCTAGAGGCATGTTTCCTTGAAAACTACTTTTAGAAAGCAATTGTTTTATGTCAGAAGTCAGTTGAGGCACCAGAACTTTGGGTTTCCATTTGTGGTATATTGCCAAGGAGTTAATTAAACAGACCAAACAACAGGGATACAACTCCTTTCCCGTCTGTGTGCATTGATTCTGATCTCAGGCATAGTGAGAATGCCCCTTTGTGTGAAAAATCAAATCTTAAACCCTGTAAGAGACAAAACAGGCCATCATGATGGTGGAAACCTGCAGGCAATTACTCAGAGAGGGGGTGGTTTCCTTGGAAAGGAGCAGTGCTCAACACAGCAGGGTGAGGAACAGAGCTTTCTGAACCCTTCCCACTGCTTCTGGTGCACAATAATTTCTCCACATTAAATACTTCCTGAGGCTGAGAGCACTGCTATTCCAACATCTCATTCAGGATAATCTGCCTACTGGGGTGTGTGCATGGACTTAGAGGTTCCACTGGTGTGTCAGCAGTCCCTGTGACACAGCAGACTCTGAAAAAAGTGAGTGAAGTATTGGCAATGTGACACAGTCTGTCTTTCCTTGATCGATTGAAAAACCTTGCCAAAAACCCCAAACAAACAAACAAACAAACGAAACAACAGGAAAATTCAAATCAACTTAGATGGCTAACTGAAAAAATCAAAATGTCTTCCAAGTGATCTTGGTCAAATCCATCAAAGAAGCCTTGCTGCCAAGGTTTTTGTATGTACTTTTTGTAATTTGAGTTGATGGTACATAAATACTTTGCAATTAAAATGCCCTTTATAATATTTTTGGTTCATCTCTGGTCCTTGTTGTGTTTCTCCTGAACGTTTTTCATTCTTATCTCCTTTCTAGAAAAGTTCTACAGTCCTGTCACTGTGTCATTCCATGGGATCCTACCAGCTATTTGAAAATAATTTGTAATTTTTAATTAAATTAATATGAAGACTGGTATATATATTTATACTTCTGGCATTAAGAAAAATAGGTTTTGATCATTCATTTTGTGCAAAATATCCTTTTGTACACCATGAAATGTAATTTTATCCACATGAGTGAGTGCTGATGATGTGCTTTTGAAGAACTTTTTGGCAAAAATTACCAGCTATATTCAATTTTGCTGTAAAGGTGAAAAGAATAATGTTATAATGAAAGGTAAATATGTGGGAGAATACCCATAAAGGCCATTTACGAAAGAATTGATAGAGAGCACCATCTTTTTATGCAGCATTATACTGTCTTCAGGAAAATAATCCTGTAACTTCTGTATATCGAGCACTGAAATATAGCAAAGCATAGGGAGATTATGCATAATCTGGGTTAATTTTCTCACCACAAAATGTCAGTGTACCAGACTAGAATGATCTGGGGTTCACAGAAGAACTGGCAGTGTTAAAATCTCTCTTCCTTACTTTTGTTCTGGAGCTCAGCCAAGATCTATTGATGCCATGGGGGAAGACTCCAGTGGGTCTGGTGTCATTATTCAGTCTTTCACCACCTTGCCTAAGGACCACTTTACATTTTGTCCACATACTTGTTCAAAGTTAGATTGCAGACCAGAAAGTATATTTGAAAGTATGGGAGTTGTCACTGGGTACTCTTAAGCAATATAATTCTTTTGTTCTGGCTCAATCAGCTGGGCAATTGATCTATGGCTGTTTATTTCTGCTCTGGTTAATTAAGTGGGAAGCAATGACTCAGGGGCTGCATCTGCCAGCAAGGGGAGCTCTTTGCTAGCTTAGGGAGGTGTGTCCTCACCAGGAGCCTTGCTCCATCCCAAACTGAAACTACTTCAGAGCTGGTATTCAGTTTGGTTTTGGCCCTTTTGCAACTTTCACATTATGTTCCTGTTCTATTGGTTTGTAAAACAAGGAAATGATGGCTAAAATCAGGTAATTTATAAATTATTTTATTTCCATGGAGATTTTATGGCTTTTTGATTTGACAGCCAGATACTGTATTTGTTCCCTTCACCCCTTAAAAAGAAGGGAAGATTTTAACATTTCATTTTTGGTTTATGCTTTTGTAAGAAATATATCCCAGTAATTTTAGTAAAAGGGTGGAATTTGCCATACTGGGAATATGGTGGATGTAGAGGACAGTCTTCCAGTACTTTTCACACTCTGGGCTCATTGCCCACTGATGAATGTTTATGGGAATAATTCCTCAGAGCAGGATATCAACCCAGCTCTTCCATGATCTACTTTGTGGTTTCATCAATGCTTTAAAGTGTAGGGCAGTGAAGGATCTTTTAGTGAGAACCACTGTTCCAAGAAGAAACTTTATTTTAAATTCCCCTTCTTTTCTTCTACAAACGGTCTTGATTAGAAAGGATTTTTAATTAAAACATAACTTTCCAGTGACATAAAGGAATGCACAGAGAAAATGTCATTCAATTGAGATGTCAGGATTAGTTTTCTAACTCAAATTCTCAAATGAATCCTCAATGAAATCCAGATTGAGCACAGCATTTGCCTGCTCATGCTAGAGGTACTCTTCTTTATGCACTTTATTAATGTTGAAGTCTTGTTTATTTATGCTGGTCTGTGGTTTACTGGGTATGTTACTCCATGTATGCTGGCAGTGTTTTATCCTAATCATTCTATACATCCACTGGTTAGTGCTAAGTCATCCAGCTTTCTGAAGGAGGCTCATTTTGTGCATAACTTATGCTCTGAAGTGCTCGTGCTTGTTCCCTCAGAGCCCACCACTCTTCTTCCTCCCCCATGGTCAGAATATTATTGCCATACTTAGAGAAAAACAAGCCTATTTTGGCAGGAAAAACATATTATTTTAGGTGTGTAATTCTAATTTAATAAGACAGAAGGAGGGAGATGCATCCTCTCCTCACACATCCTCATGTGCTCAGCAGGGAACTCGCTCTTTCCTCATGCTGTGCTGAGGATGAGTAAAGCAGGGAGAATTCACCACTCCTCAGAGATGGCTCCTGCTCACTCCATGGCTTCAAACTGAAGCTGGAGGGGAAGGCAGGTTGGATTTCTGGAAAGGTTTAAAAGAGTTAAGCTCCTTTTCTCAGTGATTCTGAGGAATAGCAATCAGTAAATTAGCAATGTTAGTCACACTAGTAACAAAAAAGTCCAAGACAGTAGAATTTACATCCCCAGTGCATGGGTGGAGGCACAGACTGGGAGATGGGTTAAGTGAATTACCACCTGGTAAAGATGGAAATTGTGTCCAGCTCTCTTGTACTCAAATCCTACTCCATGAGGCCTCTCACTTTTGCTCCTTTTGAAAATAGTGATTTTATGAGCCATCATTAGCTTTTCTCTGCTTTCATTGCCATGACACAGTTCCCTGGAAATGCTTTGTAGCCTTCCATGCCTGGCCAGCTCTTTACAGCCCTGGGCATATTCAAGCAGAGCTTTGAAGGAGACCTGCTTAGACAAACTGTATGAACCCTGGAAACAATGGAAACAGCTTCCAGTTTGGCTGCCCTGCTCCTGAAATCTCCTGGAACTTCTTACCCTGAGCTGGCTCAGCAGCTTTTGAGAAAAGATGCTGCCCCCTCTCTTCTTCCTGACCCATTGATTTCTGGAAAGAATTTTAAAAAAAAAGAATTAAAAATGTAATCATAAAATGCAAATATTAAACAGCTACAATCCTCCCCTCTTAGAGGTCATTTCTCAAGTGGGAAGGTAGAGAAAATCACTGTATCCAAGAAAAAAACTGCTCCCTAAACAAACACTGAGAAGAGATCTCTATAACTCAGTATGAAATGAAGAGGAAATAGTCTTCATAAGATGAGAGAGTGGCTCCTGCCAGTTTTCCACAGTCTCACTCCCTGTAACCTGTGTTCTGCCTCCACAGAAACCAAAGCTCATCTCTGCTTTCCCTGAGGTGTTCAGGGGACTGATTGTTTTTCAGAATACAAAGACCTACTTCATTTGGCTTCTGGGGGCTGTCAGTGGTGCTATAAAGCCACTCCTATATTCAGAAGAGAACACCTATATATCTCTGCAGGATCACCTTGTTTTATTATTGCTACAGCACAGTGAGACTGTACCTCAGATCACTCCCAGGCAAATATGCCTTTTGTTCTGCATAAAAGTCAGGTCTCCCATAAACCACAGCTCAGTTTAGAAACATACTCAGGGACTGTGGCCTCCTACAAAGCAGAAAATAGTTTCACTCAATCAGAACAAAACAAACAAAAAGCCTTTCTCTGAAAACCCAGTGCAATAAGCCTCAAGGCTTCAGTAACTTGTGCTCCTCTCAATTGTGTGTGACTTTGTTAGAGGATTCATTAGTTAAGGCTAATGAGTGCTTGCCTACACACTCTCATCTCCATAACTAACACACCAGCACTTGTCTCAAAGCATTACAGTGACATTACATCAGCTGGCAGAGCCAAATGTGATTTGTGAGGCTGCAAAACAAAAACAATGTAAAATTAGTTAGGATGGATGTGGAGAGGTGAAAAAGCATTGGACTCTGATCTCACGTATTTCCTTCAGAGGGGATACAGTCATTCTGCCCAAATCAAGGCCCCTGTATACTCTTTGCTGTTTCTTTGTATTCAAAAGTACCATGCAGAGCAGGCTGGATTTCATGGCTGCATGTTAACATCCTCTGTCCATTCCCATGAGCATTGAAGGAGGTGTCAAACCCTTTAAACTCAAGGTGAGGCACAGCTGACAGATTCATACCCCTAAGTTCTGATACAGAGAGATGTAACATTAACTCCCATGGAAGACTGCAAGGATTGTAAGCTGAAGAAGTGCTTAAATGCTCTGATGGATCACTGCCTCCTTCTGCCCTGTTTTACATCAAACTGGTGCACTTGGATTGAACAGGAAAGACAGAGCAATGTAGCCATAACTCACCGCCAGGCAGGGCAGATTTAACACCCTCCCCTTTGAATGGAGTCAGTGTTGGCAGCTTAAACTGAGTCAGGGGTTATTTTGTAGCTTTGTTTGTCTGTGTGCTGCAATCAGCCCTGGAGAGGGTCTCTCAGACAAGATGCTGGAATGGCTGGAGCCACTCAGAGTTCCTGGTGCTGCAGGAGAGGCAGTGGGAGCTGTGCTACAGAAAGTGCTGGGTGGGTGCTCAGCTGCAGAGGAGGGGCTGGTGCTGAAAGCCCTGACTGGCATCAGCATTCAAAAGGTCTGCTCATACCTAGCCCCCAACAGGAACCTTCCCATTCCACAGGGCAAAGATACACCTCGAGAAAAGTTTAAAGGGCCAGAGATAAGAAAATAATGAAATATTTTGTCACTTCTCTCATGTTGTTCTGTAAGCAATGGACAAGTTGAATAAATGCATTATTTTGCTAAGTATTTTGATGTTTTATAATTACTATTGCAGGTCAGGCTGTTAGACAGGTGTAGTATCTGTAGTGCTGCCATTGTAAACAGAGAAAAGTTAATTCCCAAGTAAGGCTTCTTTGGGCCATACAAACCACAGAAGTAAATGTTATTGGGGTCAGCTTTGGTTGCCTTTTCAATGATTTTCATGTAGAGGCTTTGGGCAGGGGTTTATTTCAGAATCCTTTGTGAAAATAAAAAAGCAAACTCAAGAAAATAACAGGTTATATGAAAGTTCAATCACAAGGGAATGGTTAAAAGAGTTGAAGAGTTGTTTTATGCTCTCCAAGATTATAGTGGAGTTATAAAGAGGAGGATTTGACTGACCTCAAATAGAGTAAGGTAAAACTATTCAAGAACAAAAGCAATATTTTTCACCTTCAGAAAACTGAACATGCACATATGGATACTTCTGCTCTTTCTTTAAACATTGGTCATGGAAAAAAAAAACACATTCATAAATAGACAGGGTGAGATCTACTGATAAAATAAACAAAAGCAATTTTGTACCTATTGCAGAGACCAGGTCTGACATTTAAATGAATGCCCAGAGCAGTAGATTGAAGAGAATAGGCAGATGTTTATATCCATTGCCTGCTGTCTTCCTTCTCCCCTCTCTTTTAGAGCAGTCAGAGTTGGAATAAAAGAGATTTTCTTCTTTTGGAAAGGACTAAAAAATTAACTCTTTTTGCTTTATGGAAATTATGGATGCCATATCTTCTTTTATTATTATCATCATCCATTTTTATTTTCATCTCTAGTGCAATGCTTTGAGAATATTTGGAATAAGTAGACTAAAACTTCAAGCAAGAGAAAAGGTCATTCTGCAGAAACAAATATCAAAAATAGGTCAGTAGCCTGTATCAAAAGCCTTTCTTTATGCTGCTCTGCTCGTGATAAAGGTTATTCAAGACCCAGAAAGAGTCCCAAAGGTTACCCCTCTGGACAAAAACCCACCACCACTGGATCAATATTGTTCTACAGCATTGTGTGTAAACGAGAGTTTTTCACAAAATAATGGAGCATGGAAAGGAGGTGAGTGGCAACCTACAAAGCCCTGAGGATAAAGCTGGCCCTGCTGGCCCAGGGCCACCTGAGGTGGCTGTGGCAGAGCTGCCTGGGCAGCCCTGTGCAGGCAGCCCTGACCCTGCTGCTCCCTGCTGCAGCCTTGGTGAGCCCCCTCTGCCATCTGCTCTGCTGCTCACAGACAAACTTCCTTGGGCACTTCTGGATTAAAGCTTTTTGCCCCTCTCAGCCTGCAGAGCTGCAAGGAATTCACAGTTAAGAGTCTAAATTACATAAAATAATGGAAAAAAATAATCCTTCCTCTTAAGAAGTTTTTTGTGTCTCTAGAGTGCTGAGGTTGCCAGGCTGGTTGTGTAGCAGAGCAGAGAGCAGAGAAACACTGGCTCTCTTTTGGGCACGTGGTCTGCAAAGTTTCTTTTACTGCATTTCCCTCTTCCAAAACAGGTCTTGTTTAAAGTTAGCAGCTTTTTGAAGTACATGTTCTGTGCCTATCCTACCATGAGCTACAGAAATTTCAGTCTTTATGGACTTCGTCTGCAAGCCTGCTTAGGTAGAAATCCATGACTGGTTTGCATTTTGTTTCCTTCTGTACTCCATTGGGAAGTTAGAGGGCATCATGTCTGAAGAGATTTGGCCTCTCAGGAGAAATGCAGCCAGCTTCTGATAAGACTGAAATTTGTGGGCAGTCACTAGGAAGGTAAGGACAGCTGTCAATGTGCTGCTGGTTGAACTCTGCAGTGCACCTGCAGAGACCAAGGAAAAGCAAGTCCATGTCTGCTGCACAGCAGTTGCTGCTCAGCATGGTTTGCCCTTTATCCAGAAATATGCATAACACTCTTGGGGAAGTGTCACTGAGTGAGATGGAAGGGCTAAAAACCCATTAGTGCCCTAGTAAATCTACTCTGAAGACAGTAAGGGCTATTCTGATCTATTGAGGGCTACAATATTGCCCTGGGTGGATGATTTACAGTGCCTTCAAGTGCAAGTGCAGATCATCACTGCTGCCAGAGGGTCATGAGGGCACAGCCCTGGCTGTTCAGTTTGCAGAGCAGTGGCAAAATTGCATTCTTGGTTTCAGTCACAGCCAGAGGTTTTTCATTTGAATTGTACTTTCTTTTCTAAGCTTTAATAGTATGAGTTAATCACCCAAGCCAGATTTCTGCCTGCTCTGTTCAAGAAGGACCAAAGGATGTGGTGCTGTGAAGTCTGAGCTGTAATCTAAACAGTGCTCAGTTTCAAGTATCAGAATAAATATCTCTGTGCACCTGAGCTTAACCCATGATCCTTTCCCTCTTGACACTCCAGTGTGAAATCCATCCTCTCTCCCACACTGATCAGGATGCCTTTGAATGACATATTGCAAAGCACGGTGGTGTCATACAAGTCTCTGCAACCAGTCACAGATGGCTGTGACCTGGCTAGAGACCCACTCACTCTCAAACACTGAGGATATAAACTGCAGATGTTAAATGTCCTGTGCTGAATGCAGCTTGGGCCCTGGGCCTGATGGTGCAGTGCAAGATCCTGGTGCTGCCACCAATAAATCCAGGGAACAGTGATGGCTCTGGGGACCTCCCAGACACTCAGCTCCCCTGGCACTGCCTCAGCCCAAGCTGCTGCTAAAGTCCCTGCTGAACAAGTCAACAACTTCTGCTGTGAACAGGATCTGTCCTCTTGTTACAAGACATAGAGGAAAAATGCTGTGACTCACTCTGGGCTCAGGGTCCTGACATGCCTTTGTATTGTCACTGCTCTTGCAAAAATCAGCTCCTATTTTTCAGACTACATTAGCAGCTGTGTGATGCTTTGGCACTCTCACTGCTGAGCAAAGGTTATTGCATCCAGTGTTAAATCAAGGGGTGCATTATACTGGAAAAATGTTATTTTGCATAAATAACCCTCTTGAACCTTCCCATGTCAGTCTCCAGTTTGTTTCTGGGACAGAGACACGCCGTGTTTTTCCTCACGGCAAAAATCACATAAATAATAAAGGAAAACTGGGAACAGGCTGACACAGGAGTCAGATGTCTGATTCTGAGGCCTTTATGCACTCATGGGGAAAATTGCTGTCCTTCTTTCAGCCTTGTGAAGAACAAGAGTTTGTTTATAGATAAAGAAATAACACAAGGGTGCAGTGGAATGAGCATAAAACTTCACATACTGATTCTCCTTGCTTACTCAGAAAGAGTAGGTAGTCTTGTCTAATTTTGAAGTTCTTTTATGTTTGTTTTGCTACACAATAAGGACAATATGTTTTCCTTGTTTTGTTGTTCTAAGATGAGAACTCTTCCATAGGCTTTTATGTTTGGTACCTCTTAAAGAAAGATGGAAATTTATGTGGTAAACATTTTCTCTCACTATTTCTTCTTGGCTAGGCTTTTTAATAAAGTCTCTGTCCAAGACCCAAATGCAAATTTGAAACACTGGCTTCAGTGCTGATGGCTGAAGCTGCTAAACCAGTGGATATCCCAATGACACATGCATATCGTATTCTGGTTTAAACCTCTGAATACATGAGCTTCTTTTTGCCCCCTCCAAAAAGGTGTGGTTGGCTCGTGGAAGTTCTGTCCTGCAGCTGCTGTTGCTGCCAGTTTCTCATGTAGTAAAGTATTGGATTCCAGTGGTGCTGTAAACTTCATCACTTCTGAAAAGCATTTCTGCACATGCAGGACTGTAAAGTGACACTTGCCAGGTGATTTCTGTGCTCAAGCACTTCTGCTTTACCTCTCACAACTTCTAATTGTAAATGCTCTTGGTCCTGGGCTTGAGTCTCCCTCCTACTCTCACCACTGAATAATGTGTGAAATTTCTGTAGTCTGCTCTGAAATGACACCTTGTCACAGTGACCTGTAGAGAGGCAGAGAGGAATTTCACACTCTTTCATATGGTCTGTGATCTCAGGTAAGAAAATATTACACAGCCAAATACATTAACTCTTCTTTTTCAGATGATTCCCCTTGGTTTTTATATATAAATAAATACTACACAAAACTTGATGGAAAAAATTAAATTAAATTAGTTAATTTGTAGGCCCATTACAGGTCTTGAATATTTCAAGGCAATTTTGTTTAAAATGCCAAAATATTTTAAATGTGCTGTTTTAGAAGCACCATAGGTCCTTGGAAATATCCTTTCATAGAATGTGGTCTTCTAAATGTTTAATTTAACAGCTGATAATAGGATTCAGGTTCTTCAGGCTGAGACCTTTCAGAAGTTTATTCAGCTTGTTTGTCTAGATAGAGCAGGGACAGAGCATGTAATTGAATAAACAATGGTTTAATTAATTTTTCAGTCTTGCAGTACAGCTCACTTGTACATGTGAGTAACAGCCTCTTTGGCAGGTGATGGTTTCACATCATAGAGCAATGTTCCACCAGAGAAACCAAAAATGGTTTTTCAGTCCCCATCTGCATTTTACTTCTGAAAAAAGTAGTAAAAACTTTCTATTTTTTTGTTGTTGTTGGGGTTTGGTTTTTTTGTTTGGTTGGTTGGTTGTTGTTGTTGATACAGAAATGCTGGTTTGAAGGAAGTTTGTCTCTCACTTCAACAGGGACCCTTTCCTGGGGGAAGGCAGCCTCGGTGTCCAGACCTGGTTTGCACAGCACTTCCAGCAGCTCCCAGGGAATGTGGGCTCTGGGCAGCCCAGGCTGGTACAGGAGTGCTGAGGGGGTGTGTGGACACTGGCAGCTCTGGTTGTGTTGCAGGGTCACATGAAATGCCACAGAGGCACAGCCTTTGTTTGCTTTCTCCCTTCTGAACACAGGGCTGGGGATAAGAGAGAAGTCTGGGCGAGCAGAGTTTGGCCATTCCTACTCCTAATATGTAGTTTCCAGCTTTGGGGTTGTACTTTTGGCTTGGTTTTTTTTGCTTGTTTGTTTTGACTCTTTCTACTGAAGCAAACAGAGCATTTCTAAAGTGCAGACACATTTTGAAAAACCACAATAAAACGAAAGAAAATCACAATAATTAGAAAGACTGAGTAAAGGTCAAAGATAGACTTGGTTAAAGTCATCGCTCAAGACTCGCTCTGTAGTTTTCCTGTGCTGCATCACAGCTCCTCAGCCTTTTGCTGGGCACTGCCAGTCCTGTTTGCTTGATTGTCTTCATCTTTTTTTAGAAGTCCTGAGGCCACAGCTGCATGAAGAAAGAATACACAGACAAACATTTCTTATCAAACACAACATTGTTTCTGAACCTCGGATAGGCTGAAGGAATCCTAGAGCTTAAAACCTCCAGTTTTTCTCAGATTTGTCTTACAGTGCCATTTTTAGGATACTGATATTTTTACCATTTTTAATTAGTTCTTTGACCATGATTTCAGGGGAAAAGCCAAGCATGAAATTATTGAGAAACTGCATTTGCTGACATGGGTGGTATGACTGGAGGATCATAGAGCTAATTTGGTTGCTAGTATGAAAAGTTCTCCTTAGGAATATTTTATATGTTTATAACAATGTGTTTATATTGCCCTTTATGCTTTTTCAGCTTCATTGATACTGAAATACAGCAGAGATTTAACTGCAAGGAGCATTTGGATGAGTGCTTATTGAAATAAGAAAAGCACCAGCAAAGATTTTTTCATTTTGATCAGACCAAGCACATGAGAGAAAGTCGATTACATCATCTGGTATCATCTGTAGACCATACAGACTGAAAACAAGCAGCTCAGGATCTTTTGCAAGGAATTAGAATAATAATGGGTGTAGAAAGTCCTAAGCAAGTTTAATTCTCCAAGAAAAGTGTTTTCTGGCCTGCAGCAATCTGAACAATAACCAACTAATACAGCAACTAATTACTCTCTTAGTAAGTTCTGCAGAAGAGAAAAATGACAGAAAGAACCTCTCATCTTCCTCCAGAGCCAGAAAGTTTGGGCAAGAGTGAGGATAAGGCAACATCCATCAAGGTGCAACAGCAGCCAGAACTGGGGAAACTGAGGAAAAAGTTGGCTCAAAGCATAAAAGTCAAGCTGAAAACTCAGCAAGCAAGATGTTAAAACTGAAAAACAGACCCCACCTACCCCATGGCTGATACAGAACTGGCAGTGGAAGCTGTTGAAGTTTTGGCTGGCTCTCTGGTGGGAAGGCTGTGTCCTCTCCACCCTGTATTCACTGAAAAAGCCTCTGGCATTTGCTGGAATGTCCTTTGTGCTAATAGAGCTGTCTCTGGCCTGGTTGTCTCTGCAGTAGGAAGTTTCTTCTTAAGAAGAAAAAATGCAAAACCAAGAAACAACAAAACCAACAACTAAAACCCACAATAACAGGATTTAGAAACAAAACCAAATAAGTTTATAGTAGCAGACTGTCTGTTAACCTTTTCTGTACGCAGATTGTTGTCATTTATTTTTGAAATGTGGCACTAAGCTCTGGATTTACTCATCAATGCTCTGAGGTATTTGCTTCCCTTTAATTACAGGACAGGAGATCCCATGACTGTGATCTTTTCTTTCACTTTCTGCCTTAGTTTGAAAGACTTTTTTTTGTTGTTTTTGGTGGGGTTTTTTCCTTTTTTTTTTTTCTCCTTTTTTTTTTTTTCTTTTTTGTCTAATCCGTCTGCATTACATTTCTTGGCTTTTTACAGAAGTACTACTTCTGTGCTCCAAACTCTTCTCACATAATATAACTAAATCCATATGTCCAGTTTATACAATTGAACATGAATCTCTTTCAGAAGCTCTCTTGAAACCTGACTACCACTTTGGCATTTTTCATCCCATGCAGTTTTTTATGAGATTTTTTACCCATGCATCTCTAATGTTTGGCAACTGGAAATCAAAGCACCTTCTTTGCTACTGTATACCTTAAATAATTTTTTTCTGACTTGGTTCCCAGTTTTTGCATTCAAAGCAGAGAGAGACCTAAAAATTAGCTGCTTGGTTTTCCTAATCCTTCCTGTTTTTCAAATACAAGCTAAAATTTTGAAGAAATTTCTTCTAAAAGGTATTGAAACTCCAGCATTTTGCCTAATGTTCCTGTGTCCTAATCCAATTTCTTTGAAAGATAGGTTGGATCTGCAGCTGGTACTTGGTTGCAGATGTTGCAGAGTTGGTCTGACTCTTGTTTGCTAGGCTGCATGAGAGCTGAAGAAGTGGAAGCAGTGGGTTGTGGGTTGTGTTTTTCCACCACATTTCAAAGCAACTCATCTTCTCAATCAAAAGTAGCTGTGCCAGTTTTCTGCATTTGATTTAGACAGGAAAAGTCACAACAGTATTCAAGCTTCTGCAACAGTCAAAGTCCTTTCAGTTTCCTTATCTGAATGCTGCCATTTTGGTTTATGTGCCTGTGAAATGAAGCTCTGTTTTCATGAGTCCTTGTTCTGTGACCAAACTCTTTAAATGAGAAAGATTAAACACCAAAAGACATGTGCACAATGTGCTTCTACTGCACTGAGCCAAAAAAAACCCAAACAAAATCAAGCTGTAAAAGCTGTCTGAGCTACCTAAAGGAGTTGTGAGGAAGTATGAGTGTTTCCAAAGATATTTGGAGAGAATATGTGTTTATATAGGAAATTTATTTCAAACAAAGGCAATTTATCTTGTCTGAAGATTCACATGGTTGGTAATGTAATTAACTTAGAAAAACAAGAAAAGGATGCTCAAAAATTCTTACATGTTTAACACTAGACACTTCCTATTTTAGAACAAGATTTAATTGCTTTCTGTGAAATGCACTGGCAGGACAACCATTTTCTCACTGGCAGGTAACAGCAGTTCCAAAAAAATGTGCTTTCTCCAATGTAGCTGTAGGAAGTGTTGCTGCCTAGAAACTAGCACGGTCATTAATCAAAACAAAAAGAACAAACTGTTACATAAAGCAATAATTTTACTAGGCAAGTACTTTGAATCTGCTTAAAACAGATGATCAGAACACATTACCCAGCTCTTGGTTTATTGTCTCCATAAAAACCTGGAAGAATGCATGTCTGCTCCAGTAATTTATTTTTTCCAGGCTCAAATATTCTGCAAGTGACTGGAGGGGGGGAGGGTGTTTGGTGGATTTGTTTGTTTGTTTGTTGTATGGTTGGTTGGATGTTTGGTTGGTTGGTTTGTGGGGTTTTTTAATCTTTCTGGTTCTTGCAACATTTTTTACCTTATTGGTAAAAGTTGTCTTCTTGCTGTGGGAGTTCAAGCACCCACATTGTCCTCCTTGACTGCACTGCAGCTGAGAAGGAGTGAACAGCAGTCAGAAGTTCCCCTGGGGGTGTTGTTATCAATAGATAACATGGATATGTTTAGGACATTGTGAAGTAGTATAAGCATGAGAAACAGGATGAAAGCAAGCAGAAGGAAATTTATGCTGATCCTTAGGGAAAAATGCTCTTCATGTTGCATCCTGTTAAATTATATAGAAGGTCAGTGGGGAGCAGGTAGGTGCTTGGGGTCGCTGCAGACTGAAATCTGAAGTTGACTTGCAAGAAGTTGTTTTGTCAGGAGGAGGATCTCTTCTGATCTGAGATTAATCTCACCAGTTATTGCAAATGTTCTGATTCCATAGACCTCGCTGAGCACTGATAACTTCTCAGTTTGAGTGTCCAAGTGCCTGCCATGTCTCTTTTCAAATCAGCACTGGCAATCCCTATTCACTGGTGACAATACCATTTGTCTGGAAAATATTAATTGAGCTCAGAGGCTTTTCAGAGACTAAGGAAATATTGTGTTGTCTCAGCAAGTATAAAAATTATTCAGATCTATCTTAAGCAGAGGCCTGTAATTGGAGCTCAAGCAGCCAATTTTCTCCTAACTTAGAGTAAATGGGGAAGAAGAAATAATTTATTTAGAAACCTGAGTTTTAATAAGAAGTTACTTGGTTAGAAATAATTTAACTATTTATTTTGGGGTTTTTATTCCCTTTCAGAGAGACTGTACAAAAAAAAATAAAAAAGAGTAATAGGAAATGGATTACTGGAAAAATAATGTGAAATTCAGATAAGGTGCTGTAAAATGTTTAATATTAATATACTGAATTTATCCTATATGGACTATTTATTGGTTCCAGTAAACTGCTTCTTCCATCCCTGTTAGATGCTCAATTTTATTTTGCTCTCCTGCTATCCCTATTTTACAGGAACACATTTTTAAATAATATGTTTAAATAACAAAATTATTTAAACAAATAATAAATAAAATGCTAGTTTATTTGTGACTCCTGCTCTCCAATATACTTGAGGATTTACAGAGCCATGCCTTACTTTTTCTACCCCTTCATATTGTTGCAGAAGCTGAAGAAGTATTTTCCAATTTCATTTTCAATTCTTTTTAGGCTAAAGGAGTGACTGAACACAGATTACCTCCTCCTGGTCCTCCCAAAGGCAATGTACCACTGGCAAAAAGGGAATGCATTAAATTCCTTCACTGTACAGAGATCTCTGTGTCTGCTATAGCAAAGGCATTATCAGAAGTTTTTAAATATTGAAGAATGGAAGATTTTTCTTGTATAGAATCTGCACAGCTAGAGCATGATAAAAAAAGAATTTATAAGACTTTCTGCTCTTTTGCATGATAAAACCAATGGAAACACCCCAAAAAGCTTCCTCAATTCATTGTGCATCCCAGTGTGCTTGGGAAGCTGCCTGGCTTATAAAAGAGCATGATCCTTTCTCTGGCATTCTAGTGAAAGATACCTTGCACTACACCCTGGTTAGAGTGAAATTTTTTGGATGTTGTTTGGAAAAGTGAGATGGCAATGCAACTAGAAGCTGGTAGACATTTTTGACAGTACCTCGCTTTTATTATCATAAAGATTTTTCTTATGAACAAATGCAACTCACTTGCACAGAAGTTCCCTTCTATGACTCTGAGGTTCATTTATTTAATTTTGTACTAATAAAAAGCAGCAGAAAGAAATCATGAATGTGGTACTTTCCAATTCATGTTTGTCTGGGTCATAAATAGTGCTATATCAAGTTGTTACTAAAAGCAGATACATTTTTATATAATAAAATTAGACTTAACTGGTTTAACAAAACTAATTTTCTTCCTGGCGAGAATGGACAGGAAAACAATGAAACTGATGGGTAGAGAAGCTGCCTCCACCTCTCCCTGTTTGCCTCTCTAATCTTTGCTCAGCATTTGGAAACCAGTGACCTCTAAGAGTCTCTTAGAAATCCCTCTGTGATGTGTAGGAAGCAGCCAAGTGTCACTCCTGGTCTCTGGCTTGTACAGCTTCTCAAATCCCACAGAGGTGGTTTACACAGCTCTGAACCTGCTTTTACACAACACCTGTTGTAAGGAAGCCAAATTGCCCTTTTCTAAAGCTTTGAATTCATAAAAGACACGATTGGTATAAAGTCACTGTGTCTTCTTAATACTTGTTCAGCCTTAGGCTAAATACAGCTTACCATAGCCAGGCTCTCTGACTGTATCTAAAAAATCCTACAATGAATAATTTTAAGTATTTTCTGAATGCGTTAATATATTATTTTCTGGTATATTGAGAAATGTTTTTTATTTTTAGCTTAAAACCTGCTAAAAATAATACACTGCAGGATAATGTGGTGGATAAAAATCCTTCCACATCTGAAGTGTACTTGACCTATCAAAAATTCAGAGAAAAGCACTACTAGCCTGAATTCACAAAGATTACAGACTGGGATTTTCAGTCAGCTGGTACTCAGCAAGCTCTGTTTTCTCTGAGCTGTGACACTGGCTTAGAACATTCTATGACCATTTATTCATCACTAAGAATTAAAAATGGTTTGTTATTCAAATAAAAAAATGTAACAATACGCTATTACTGTCAATTCAGTAGCTTCCCAGCCCATTTCTAAATTAACTGGTTTAACAAAACTAATTTTCTTCCTGGAGAGAATGGACAGGAAGACAAAACAAAACCAAAACAAAATAAACAAATAAAAGCCACAAAAATCCCTCAGTGCTCTTTAGAGTTATGAGGCCAATTTGCAGACGCATTGAATGCATCTGCACACTGAAAGGGATGGAAGATAAAAACTCAGACTGTAACACCAGAACTTCTTGACTCAAATCAGAATTCTGACACTGAATCAAAATGAATAGCTAAGTGTTTGAGACATGTAAACTAGTATGTAATTACCTGCACCAAAATACATAATTTGATATTAAATCCCTTGAAAAGCTTCCCTTATTTTTATTAATATAACCTTAAAAGATTCCAGCTCTGCAATGCTGGTGTTGTCAACAATCTCCTTCCAAATCCTGATAAAATGATTTTCATAGGAATCAAAAGATTATCCTGAGAATAATACTTAATTAAATAGCATTTAAAGTATTTTTTTTCTCTTTCAGTAGAGAAAGTAATTCCTTCTGTAATTGCATTGTTCCCTCCTTAGTTAGGTAGGAATTTCAGTCCAAGAAGCACTGGGTGAGGCTTCAGAGGTGCTTGGAAAAGTGTTGACATTCCCATACATCACCAAGTACTCATTGCCAATGCATTCCCATTTCTTATCATTCCAAGAATACTTGAAAGTCTAGGAAATAACCTATATTTCATTGCAGTTTACTCGGATATTTATCATCGTAAATTTTAGGAGATTAGTCACTTCTGCAATAAAATTAATCTTTGTAAATACATTCTATTGCACATGCTGTTTTTTCGTTATCAGAGGAATTAACCTCTGCTACCAAAATCCACAATAACTGTAAAAATTAAAGAGGACACTAAAACCATAGTCCTTAAAAGGACACAAATCAATTTAAAATCAACAATAAGCTTTCTAATTAGGTTGTTTATTGCCATTCATATTGAAATTGTATGGGATGATAAAGATGCCAGTTATTTCTGTGCATCTGATCATCAACTTGCAAACTTATGCATTAGTTAGAATAATGAATTCCAAAGCAAACATCAATTTGAGTCACCAAACAATCTAAAATTTAAAAATATTTTAAATTAATGACACAGAAAACTATGCATTTCAAACAGGTCTATAAAACTTAATATAATCTCAATGTAAGTAGGCTATGATCTACTAATAGATTAAAATTTGTTATCTTCAATTAGAGATCTCCACTAGCATATTTTATAAACCTTTTAAAGAAATACTCTTGATTCAGAGTAATTAAATTTCTTGAGTCACAAGTAGCAAGTATATGAAAAGTGATATAAAATCATTGTTAGTAAAATTTACAAATGACAAAAAAATCTCTAACAAAGTAGCAATGAGTAATTGTGCTGGGTCAGCCTTGCAGCCCAGCTTGGGTGAGCAAGCATGCTTGATGTAATAGAATAAATTATGACTAAAGCCCCAAGTTTGTATATTCTGTAGAAATTTGCTAAATTCAGCTGTCTTTGGACACATGGAGTCTCCTGTAAATTTTTTCTTTGATCTTAGGTGTTGTTTTAGCTGTCCTGTGCTTTTATTTGAGTCTGGAAATTAAAAAGCCTCAGAAAAAAATTGAAAGAAGTCTGGTTTTCCCATCAAAATGCAAAAAAGTGGGAGTTTTACAAGGTTAAAACATGAAGCCAAAATCAGAACTGTTTTCCTAAGCCGAGAATCTGAAACTGTGATGTGATTCACACCATATCCACTTATTTTTGAAACTAGATGAGTTTTCAGTAATCTTGTATTTATTAGATGCTTTCTGTAACTCTAATATTTAGCCTCTAGCCTCGCTCTTGTTAAAACATCCTGTTGTTGCAGAATTCCACCTTGTGATGACTCACCCTGGCAAAATGCTTTTCTGTTGAATGATGACAGTGATGCTGACTCTTTATTCATTGCTCAATGACATATTTAATGATAAATAGTTGATAACTGAGATCCAAATTCTTTTATGTGACTAAAATAAGTGATAACCAGCTCAGACTAAGTAATTCCTCCATGACCTAAGGCAAGACACTTCAGCTCTCTGTAGCTAACATCCTTATCTATAAAATGTGAATGATATCACTTCATTTATTACATCAAAAGAAAGCAACAAGAGAGCTTTTGGCCTCCAGCACTGTGATAATGCACATCTGACAGGCCTCACTGTTCATGGCCAAAGAAATTAATGAGAACTACATGGGACTAAGCAATTACTCCGCACAAGTCCAAAGCTTTGGGTGTTTTACACCTTGACACAAACATTTCAAGCTTTGAGTACTTATGCAGAGACTTGGGAGGTTTTGGTTATTTCCTTAAGACAAGCATAGAGTTGTTTTTCTGTTCAATACTGACCCTGCCCTGTGAAGAGTTTGATTTTTGAGTGCATTGCATTTCATTTCCTTGGTGAGGGGAACAAAGATCTCAGTCACTGGATTCTCTGGAGAGGTGTCTGTGGAGTTTAACATGCCTTCAGGGAAACTGCAAAATCCACATGTCCCTTTTCACCACACTGAGAAATTCCACACCAGTGGAATTCCCACGACTGGGCTGCAGCCATCTGTGTGGAATGCTTGTTTTCTGAGGTGTGAACCTCAGGAATATTTTTCACTTAACAGTGGGGTTTTTTTATGGTTTAACACTGGCATTTTAGTAATCAATATTTACATCTTACAGAAAATTGAGTGTTGATAAATGCACAATAGGCACAAATATCTTCCATGGTTGTAAGTGGGGAGAATGATAAAGGCCACAATGTCTAGGATTTTTAAATTTTTATTGTCATTTCCAGTCTTGAATATTAAAGCTATAAACTATTTCTAACTGCCTTGATCCAAGGAGTTGGATTCATTTTTCTTTCTCTTCTAAACTGCTCAGTAATGCAGTTCATTCTTTTTCTCATGGTTTATGAGTTAAACACTTATTTATTTTTAATACCATCACTTCTTGTGGTATTAGACTTTAACCCACAGCTCATCTACATCTTGTCTTGCAGACTCACAGGAAAGTTCCTCCTCTCCCAGGCACATTTCATCTTGCACACAGGTAATACCTTCCTGCTAAGCCATTAATAAACATCATGCAGTTGTGCTTCCACCTGTTTTGTCACAGAACAACAAATACACCTACAACATACCAATTAATTTAGCTCATAATTTCTTCTGAAAAGAATTGTCATTGTTTAGGACAGAACACATCTCCATGGCACTCCTAAAGCTCATCATATCTCCATGTTGTGCTTTCCATGTAGAGACATCCAAGGCTTTCCCAGTATAGTTACAAAATAACCATGGCTCGGTTCTTACACATTTCTTTAAAGAAAATCTGGTGCAAACTATGAAGATCTCTCCTTTTGATTCCTGCACACTGGTTTCCAGGGGAAATGCAGCCAGGCCCACATGGGCTCCAACATTCTCTCTCTGCTCTGACACCTGATCTGGATAATTAGAAGCCTGAGACTCACCAAAGCAAAGAGACCACCCTGGGAAAAGTATATGGTTATCTGAATTTGTATTTTGAGCTTGCATGTGCTCTCAAATACAAAGGAACTCCTTGCAGGACTCTAACTGGCACACTTATGTTGAAGTAGCATTTAAAGTTCAGCTTCTTTGTTTTTATTTTTAAATTTGGCTTCATCTGGGGGATTTTATTTACATGAAGCCCAGAAAAAGACAAGCCTGCCATTGTATTGCTCTGTTATTGCCATATAATGCCATCCATCATAGATTAAAAAGGTGATGGTATGATGTTTCTCTGTTTGGGTGCAATGATATTCAATATGCTTTTTGGAGAGCTCTGTGGTCAAAGTCAGGGAAACCAGAGCTTTTCTTCTGACCTTTCTCATGTCCTTTGTAGAATTTTGATAGAGTGGGAAAATTGCTTCTAAGTCTGTAAGCTCTTCTTAAGACAGATAAAGGGATGTGGAATTTCTGGTATCAGGTTGCCAGTATCTTGAAGAACAAGAAATCATTTAAAAGTTGACACAGTTTGAGTCCTTTATTTAAATTCTGATGTCCTGTAAGTAAATTTTGAGTGCCCTGAAATCAGTGAAGTCGAACTTAAGAAAAGTGACTGAAGAAAAGTTTTAGGGATGACATTGCTGTTCTCTAAAGAGATGACTTCATCTCAACTACTTTCTCACCCCCTGCCATGAGTATGGAGCTGTTGGCCACAAAGAGGGCACCTGAGGGAGGTTTGGCATCTTACAGGAGATTTTACATCCTGCTCTGGGCTGCCTTTTTTCCCTCTGTACTTTATAAATTGATCACAGCTTGCAGGCAGAAAATGGCCTGCAGATTGTAAGATGGCTGCAGTTATTAGATTTAGCCTGCTTTTTATAAAAGAAAATATAATGCAGGATTCAGTATAAAGGTAGGAAAATGGCTTTGTTTCTTGTGCTTTCCTTTTTAAAACTTACAGGGTAATGATGCCCTGAGCATCATACTAAAGAGCTTGGGACATAGACTGGAAGATTTATTTGAGGTTTTTATGTCTGGGCTTGTGCTGCATCTGTCTGATCCGTCTGCCTTGGTCTGGTCTTGCCCATGAGTGATCTGGATCACAGAACCAAAAAAAATATCTCTTCCCTTAGGCTGAGTCAGGGGATTCTTTATTGTGTAGCAAAATTCCCTTCCCTCCTGTGTCCCCTCAGTATCTGAGCCAATAGTTTGAGAAGAAAAACTGCCACTATTTCATAGCTGGCTTGTGTACTGGAATCTCACCTTTCAGCATGATCTTTATATGTGTTAAATGACTGAAAACTCTTAACAGAAAAACCTGTGGTATGTATGTCTCAGGGCAAGATACACCAGTCCATCACCATTTTTTTGACATTAGCTGATGGAGTTGCAAGGAAGGGAGACAATAAACCCCATTGAAAACAGAAACCTGTTCCATGTTCTGAGGCAAAATGAGAATGAGCTATTGAAAGATAGCACGACAAAAATGTAAGAGTCGCATACACTTGCAAATCAGCAGTGTCACAGTTAACCAGCACTAAAAGCTGTTCATCTTAATAATGATGTCTTGAAAATATGCAGCAATTACTCATGATAGTCTTGAGATGCACTTCTTTCACAAGATCAGGCTTATGATCAGAGTTTACCTCACAGAGTTACATTTTTTCATTAAAAATGGTTACTCGAGCATGGCTTTAATATTTTTTAGGAAAAATGAAAACAGAAGTTAAACCTCCTTGCCTTTATGGGCTTCAGAAGTTACTTTCTGTGTCAGTCTTGCATAAGCTAAAGTGCTGGAAAGGAATTTGAAATGGTGAGTTTTACACGGTTCAGAATTTTTCCAAGTACTAATATTTATTAAAGGAAATTCAGTACCTAACTGAATATCAAATCTGTTTAACAATGCAAAACTGTGGCTTCACACCCTGTTCTCTGGAGTAAGTGAAAGCTTCCTACCAAATGAAGCAGAATCTGAACTTTTCAAACTCTGGAGAACAGGCAAGCAGAATTTAATTTATATTTCTTACCGTTGTTTTAAAGGTTATTGTTAAAACATATCTTCATGCTGCTGAATAACACTGGCTATGTCTTTACTTTGGGAGTAGACAGAGGTCATTAAAATCTGTCTTCTTTTTCTCTCCCACCCTCCCATCCTCTCCCAGTGCACCCATATTTTGCATACATCTACCAGCGTTATTTTACTGCTTGCAATATTAACCACATTGGCAGCTGTTTGTAGGCTCTGAGGCAGCAGAATAGGAGGGAGAGGAACTGCACAGACCCTCCTACATCCCTTCACTGTGGATGTTCCCATGACTTCAGAGTGGTGCTAACCTCCAGTCTGCTCATCGTGAAGAAAACCCGGTGACTTCTGAAAGCAGGGACACCAGTTTCTCTGCTTATGTTCAATTGTGGGAATTCACTGCTGGGGAAAAACAGTGACATTGGTGAGTTTGTAGTTCAAATCAGCACAAAAAGAAGATGAAAGCATTTATCCTGACACAGTGGTTAGACGTCACACACACAGTTGCTGTGGGCTGAGGCACAGGATGACTGATGGGTTTTTCAGCCCTGTTACAGGAGAGTCGAGACCTTTTGCTTGAAGGGGTTCCCAGCAAACCTTCTGAGCAGTGCAGGTGACACAGACCTTGCATGAGCCAGCAGAAGTGGCTTGGTGAGCTTTTTATCCCTATTAAAGAAAGAGACTGTATCCATTATATTACAAATAAGCGATTTCTGTACGTATGGTGGGTTTCAGTGGTACTCTGGCAGGGTTTTTAGTATGATGTCTTGCTCTCTGTGGATGCTGGAGATATATTTTTGTAAGTTTTTTATCCGTCCTTCACTAATGTATCCACTGCTTTGCCCAGAATATTCCATCACAAAATTTTAAGTACACAGATCCCTTCGTGTTTTGCAGGATATACAGGGAGAAAGCCCATAGTGGGTAGAATTTAAAAACTATTTATGTACTACTAAATAAAAATAATTCAGTATCTAAATACAGCACCAGTCTCGTAATCATAAGAGACATAAAGAAGCAGTAAAAATTTAATTAAGCCAGTTGTATTATTGTTATACTTCAGCCTCAAATGGAGCAGGGAAAGAGTAATATTAGAACTGCTAAACCATGTACTAGGAGATTTGCAGACCTTTATAATTTAAAGCAAGAATATAAATAAGATCAAAAATAGTTTTAGGTTGAACTAAGTCAGTGGTTAAAACATGAATTTGCCTAAATTAGATTCTCTTAGTTGTGTCTTAGCAGAGAAGAGACATGAATAAGAGATTACTTTGCCCCACTGATGTGCTCAGCTCTACACATGGGAGGCACCTGTAGCTGTCATAAGAGAGCTCTGAGTAGAAGTGCAGGAATATGGAAGATGATTCAACTGGGTTTTTGCTTCCACACTCTATTCCTCTGCTGGGTTAAACTGCTGAATTGTAAGCCCAGAGCATATCATAGAGAGAGATTTCTGATCATTCACAACACCAAGTCTATAAAATATTCATAAAACCTCTGCAATCTGAATTAGCCTTTCAAGTAATAAAAAAATTACATCAAATAATACAATAAATGAGGGAGTCCCTCTACTTCATGTGATATGAAGCATAATAATTTCTTTTAAATATTTGATTCGTGAAAAGTAAATGAGGCATTTTCTGCTGCAACTATTATGGGATTTCATACTGTATGTAAGAGTAACAAGAAAGATACTGTGTTATTGTTAACAGCTCTGTTTCCTACCATCTAAACTAATGAGCACCTTTGATCTTCTCTGAAGTCTTCCTGCTTCGTTGTTTCCATCATTGTCAAAAGCCCACTCCTTTACTTTTCTTGGCAAATAATCTACATAATGCAAAGTGACTGTTTATGGAGCACAGTGAGTTTTCCACTCAAGGAAGAAAGGGCATCATCTGATAAAACGAGACATATCCTTGAGACAGCTACAAAATTAGATAATTTTTGCAGAGAGCAGATTTTTTTTTCCTGCCAGTCAGAATTTAAAGAAAGGAATCATTCCACATTTGGCAGACAATTTTGTTTCTCCAAGGGTAAACAACACTGAGTGAAAATAGTTGCAAATTTGTTTTTTCTCAGAAAATTTTATTAATTTGAATTTTTTTAAGTGCTTGGTTGGTGAAAAAGTTAAAGAAATGAACTGTTACAATTATTGTTCCAGAGATATAAGCAATATTCATGTCATGTATTTATGAGTTCATTTTTAATTTCAGTTTTCAGATTTCTGCACAACTAAGTTTTGCTATTTGGTCCCCAGCCAGCAGATAACAATGCAGGAAGACACCTGCCACCTTCCATATTGCCAGTGTACAAGTCTGAATAAATTTCTTTGAAGCATTGATGTTGGATATTAAAATATAAGGTTGCAATCCTAAAATGTCTCCTAAATTTGGAAGTCCTTCTTAATTTTAATAGTGCCTGTCTGAAGATTGCATAGATTGATTTTTTTACAGGATTTAATAGACATACTTTCATAAGGAACAAGAGAGGATGATTTTAAAGAGTTTCAGTTACAAATGTGTGTGTGTAGTCCAGGATGACTACATTTGAATCTTTCTGATACAAACCAAAACTATGATCTCAAAAGCCAATCCTTAGTCACACAGAGGTAACACTGCTATGGAAAAGTGAAGATCCTGCACATGAATATTGAGGACCTCATTCTCACTGCATTTGTGCCCAGCACAATCCCCACTGGCCCCAGGGGATTTACATCCCTGTGAACGGCACATGAACCAGCCTGAAGGATGCAGCGCTCAGAAGTGACTTAAAGGCTGTTCTGTCCCCAAAAAGGCTGCAGTGTCAAGCTGGAAGCAAAGTTAGCACGTTGACCTGTGGATTCCAGGTGTCCTGCACTCCCTGCAGTCACTGCAGGTTGTGTGTCCTGCAGCCCTTCACTGTCCTGCTCCTGCCAGGGCAGCTCTCAGCCCCAGGGCCTTTGTCAGCCAGACCCTGCTGGCTCCCCTCAGCCTGTGCTTGTCTGAAAAGGGGAAAACAAAGCCAGGTTTTTCTTAGGAACTGATCCCAGCGTGACCAGAGAAGGGACAGAGCTGAAGAGGCCCTGGATTGCTCACCCACTGCTCTGCAAAGCATCTGACTGGAGAGAGGCTGACTACATTCCAACACTCCTTTTTGAAACTAAGCTTCCTTAAAGAAGAAAATGATCAAATAAGAACTGGGTTTATTCAAAGAAGCAGTGTGGGGGATCAGCAAGAAGCAAGCTTATCCCTAGAGGAAGGATAACTCATTTTCTCCTCTCATCATATACTCCCAGAAATATCTTGATAAATATCAGAGCTCTATGCAATATGTAAAGGAGATTGCATTTCATAAGATATATCTTATATTATACATTTCCACACACTGTATTAATATGAAATGCAATTTTATCTGATTTTAATACTTTAGTGCTATCTTCCATTATTTGCACAGTAGGTAAATGAAGAGATGCACAGAAATCTGGATTTAATTAGATAGGACATACTATCACTTACTGACTGACAGAAATAGAATACATTCAATACAAGTATTATGTAATACTTTTTGTCCTGAGATAATGCACAGCAACACAGCAAATTTACATTTAATGCTGCCTGCCAAAACCCACCCAAGTTTTGTAGAATGTAAATAGATAACATTTTTTTTCTGGCTATTATTTATTAAATTCATCCACCTTTAAAAAGCTTTTTTTCACTTTTGCCTTTCATTAATTCTATTTGTAATGACCAAAAGAAAATACTGCATAATTTCTACATAACTGAGTCTTGGTGCTATTACTGTAATTGGCAGCTCTCTTTACCCTAAATGTGTTGTTATTATTATGCCACATACAAGAGCAGCAGCTGTAAGAACCAAAAAGAGAAGGAGTTTGCAGAAGGAAAGTTGCAAGCCTGGGCCATGACCCAGGGAAATATCTGCCTCCAGGTATTTTAAAAATCTACTACAGAATGAAATTACTTTTTCACTTTTTAGCTCCCATTGAGGGCAGTCTAAATGCCAGTGTGATTCATCAATGTCCGTGGTAATTCTCTGAGACATCTACTCACAGCCCGTGATGCTGTTTGTGCTCCTTGCTGCTCGCAGGGGAGGCAGCCCCACTCAGCGAGGGTGCAGCCAGGGGCTGGGGGTCCCTGCTGCCAGGGACAGCTGAGCCAGGCACCCTGCCTCCTGGGATGGGTGTCACTCCAGCACTGCTTTCCCACTCCATCCATGCTGGACAAACAGCAGATGCTGCCTGAGCCTTTGCTGCTGTGTTAGAGCTCCTGGTCACCATCAAAACCAAGGGCAGTAACCAGTTGTGGTTTCTCTGTTCTCCTCAGGCTGCTTTTCCTCCCTGAAGTATTTGTTGTTCTGGCCCTTTCATTACAGTGACACGTGAGCACCTCACTGCCTTTAATCCCTGGGCAGTTTCAAGGACAAGAAAGACAATGGTGACCAGTGCTGTGCTAACTCCATAAACGTCCCTCTTATTTTTCTGTTTGGTTTTTTCCTTGGTCATTAATTCCCATTAGGGGAAAAGCTTTCTACACTGCAGTTTGTTATACATAACAGAAAAATGTTGGGCAATATTAAAACATTTTTTTTTCTAGAAGAAGAGTCAAAATAAAACCAGAGCCACTAAATTTCTCTCCATCTCAAGGAGTTCTGATTTCCAATAGCTCTTTCTATTTCCGTGAGACTTTTTGATTTTCCTCACAGCAGACTCTTCCTTATGTTCAAGAAACCTTTGCTTCTTTATTTATAGATGCCTACATAAATTCTTGGGTTGTTATTTATGCCATTATGTTAATGCCCCTTTCATCTTAAAATACTGCACTGAATTTGTCTTAATTTTCTGCTAAAGGTTACACTGACAAAGGCCAATAAAACACATGGAGCATTATTTGTATTTGCTCACAAAGCTGCAGTATCCAGGGCGACATCATCACTTCTATAAAGTATTATCCCATAAAGTTCATTTTGAAAGTGAATGCCATATCTCATTTTACTATGACAAGCAAACAGCCTATCTATCTAAGCCTTTACAGCCCATCCATCACACCAGAAGTGTGCTGGTGCCAGTGAATCAAAAGCTACAGCAGCAGTTAACAAAAAGAAGTGTGCTAATTAATGGCTCAAACAGAAAGTTTTAAGAGTGGTTTTTCCAGACACTTCCCTCAAAAATGATTGAGAAGGAAATGCCTCTTTAAAATTTTTATATAATGTCACACTAAATGAACCATAAAGAAACAATATAGAAAATACATAGCTTGGAATTTATGAGAACATTTTACAACTATTAAAGACCATGTTTAAAGGTCTGGATTTTAAATGGAGCCAAGGGACCTTTGAAAGCAGATTTACCAGCAAGGTCATCTTCAAAAATGGAAGGGAAGAAAACCACATCCCAAACATCACAGTCAGGAACATAACAAAGCCCAGAACTGCTAGAGAAGAGAGGAAGAATGGACACCAGAATGCTAAGAAATCATTATACAGAGCATATTTATTCAATTCCAAAAGAAACATTGACTGCCAATCACCAGCTAAATGAAAAATGGCATTGCAGCTGCTTTTTTAGAAAAAAGTCTTTTGGACCAGCCATCCTCACTGGCTATTTCAAACTGCTGCTGTTCACCAGCTTTAGCTGGTGACATGTTACTGCACCTCAGAACACACAAATCTTGTCTCCTGAGAAAACAGTTGTCAAAACATTTTTTTTTTCTTTCATGACATATGGAAAGAAATTCTTCATACATATTGAAACCATTTTTCTTTTTTTGAAGCAGTTTCAATCATATGATGTATGGTATAACATAAAGCCAAGTTCCAAAATACAAACCTAGAACAAAAAAATGTAAAAAAATTTAAATAGGCCTATTTTTTGGAACATCCTTTCTCCCATTATTTCATCAATAAACTCAATTTCACTGAAATTAATACCTCCTTTACAAAGTAGAGTTGATGTTGGTAAGACAATGGTAACAGAAGCAGGACCCATATTGTGTAAAATTAAAGGTCCTTTTTTTCTTTAGCTGAGGCACCCCACTTTTAACTAGTTCCCCACCCCCTCCAAGAAGACAAATTCCAAATCTTTTTTTGAAAGCAAGTACAAAAAAATCTAACTATTAATATTTTGGGCTGTAAATATAAGGCCAAGCTCTTTCAGTATCTGAGAAATGGAAAATGAGGTGGCAGAAATAAACCTCGTTGAATTCTGGCATGCTTTTGTTCTGCAGCCTAAGCCCCTCCCAGCTGTGCAGATTGCCACACTCAGTATATGGCAATAATTTAAGTGGTGTCAAACACACTTACCCTTGCCTGCCCCACAAACATTAAACTGTGTTTTTATAGGAGAGCTGGGATATTTGGGGACCAACTGCACACCTGGTGGGAGGGGGAGTGGGAGAACACCCCCTCTGCATTAAATAATCTGCTGATCAAATCCACAGGGGGCAGCCACAATGGGCAGGTGCCACTCTCTGCCCAGGGATGATTTAGAGATGCTCTGCACCACTGAGCCTGCATTTCAATAACTGCTGCATGTCAAGAAAGTTCTTTTCTTCTGCCTCTGAGCTGTGGAGCTCAGCCTTGGGAATTATTTCTGACCCTGGGGCTGCAAATTCCCAGCCTGGCTTTGCCCTGGGGAGTGTGGGCAGCAGTGAGGCTCACTCGGGACAGAGCCCTGAGCTCTGCCCTGGCCACGCTGCCCAGGGAGGAGAAGGACAGGGTGGGGAGCTGGGCAGGCTGTGAACCTCCTGTTGCCTCCAAGGAGCTGGCAAAGGAATGAGCAAAGCTTGCCAGAGATCCCTCTCCCTTCTTTTCTTGCACAGCGCTGGGAGGGGACATTTTCCTGGCTGCTAAGATAATTTTCTGCTTAAAATCTGAGTACCCTTTACCTTTGATAAAGACATTCTCATTGAAGTTTTTACAAAATAATTCTAGGCTACTTCTTATAGTTGAAAAGCACCTCTTCATTCACAGCCACTGCAAATGTATCCAGAACAGAGCTGGAGGGTAATTAGCAGTGATAACTGTCTGCCACCTTTTTCTTATCTGACATTTTCAAGCCCTGTAAATTAGAAGTGTCTAACGCTAATAACTTATTTATTTTGATATACCACTGAACTTGCCAGCCATTTTTAGTTATCAGTTCTTAAAGAAAACACTTTAGAACTGGGAATCTTGTAAAATTTCAGCCTGGAGCGGACTACACCAAAGCTAATGAGCCATGAAAAATAAGACTTAGCTTGAGAAGGCTGTTAATACAATTTTTCAGCTGTAGCCTGATCATGGCAGTCCATGATCAGTTAAAATAGATACTTCAATTAATCCTTTATTAGAAATTGAGAAAATAACCTATAAGGCTTTATTAAAAAAAAAAAAAAAAGGTGCCAGTTTTTCTGTGGGGTTTTAGTACCTTTGTGGCAGCAAGATGAGGGGAACAGTCCCAGCTGGAGGGAGAGCTCTCCTTCCAGGGCACTGTCAGGGTCTTGGCATTGCATGCCATTTCTCAACACTATGCTTTGAAAACAATGTTGAAATACCTCTTTTATATGTTCTACATGATATTTGGTGTTGTCTTTTTTATTATTATTCTTTCCTTACCTGGAACAATATTAAACTGTTACAGAAAAGAAATGCAAAAATGCAACGGTAAATTCAGGTGTCTGGGGTTTGGTTTCGTGCTTATATCTACATATTTATAGGTTTTCTGTTAGAAGAATAGCCTATATATTTTCCTATTTAATTGAGGTTATTGCACAAATGCAAAGAAAGAAAAGGACAAAGAAATCTAAACCTCCCACCCTTTTTCTTCTCTTGTTAGGGTGAACCAATACAGTTAATTTGTAATAAGGTTTTTCTCAATTCTATTTTGCATTCAAAATTTTTTGACTTTCAGAGTTCCCTGTTTTTCAATAAAGGTGTCTGGGAAAAACAGAAAACAACAAATTGTCACTAAATTCACCATGCTGGCCTCTTTTTCCAAGTGTCACTTTCACTCATGCTGCTTGACAAGCTCATATGAGAAATGATAAAGAAAGTTCACAGAACTGTCACTTCTCTATTAAAATGAAATAGCCTCTCTTTTGCTGTCCTTCTTCACAATTTTCAGAATTTAATGTCAGTAAATGAGTGGCACACCAGTGGCATTTATAAATTCAGTTCATTTTGATCTATCTAGAAAACAGAAATGGAACTTGGCACCTTCTGTGTGTTTTCTTGATACCAGATATTTAGAAAACTATCTGACTACATGAAGAAGCATTTATCAAACTAAACATGCTATCTATATGTAAACACCCCTACTTGTTGCAGAGATTACTTTTATATCCCCATTTTTCTCCAGTCTTGATGGTGTATTGTAGCACTCAAAGTTCTGATAAAAATGATTGGGTTCTGCTGACTACAGAATGGGAAATGACAAATAGATTGAAATCCACAGATTATTGTAAAAATAATTGCTAAACTTGTTCCTGTAACTCATACATATTTTCTTGCCACACAATGTCCACATTAAATAAACAAATGTAATAGCCCAAAAAACCTGCTTTAAGCATTAGTGACAGTAAACATTAGCACTCCATCTTAGTGGGTGAGTGTTTGTATGAGATTCAGCACTGGACTTCCCTCATTGCTTTTAGATGTGATACTGGCTGCTGCCTGTCACCACCTGAGTGTCTGTGACCACCTGGGCCATGTGAATACACAATTACAAGTGTCGTGTAGTGTGAGAATGGGTGCAGTTCTTTAAATACATGGGAAAAGAGAGCTCACACTCCATAACAGAATAATTCCCTGACCTGAGACACAGTCGAAAAACCCATGCAGAGGCAAAGGGCTGGGTGGTCCCAGTGTGCAGCTCCTTGTGCTGCAGGCAGAGCAGGGAATGGTGCCAGCACAGCCGTCCCAGACAAAGCAGCCCCGGGGTCACTACCCTTGGCTCACCAAGATCTCAGCTCTCTACCCCTGCTGAACTCACAGCACCAGCTCAGCCACATTCCTCAGCCGTGTTTAAAATCTAGCTAACATACAGATACCACTCTGAGGTCTTAGAGAGGGTTGCTGGATTGCTCCCCCATTCTCAGCGTTGCTCTTCCAGCCCTCTTCCTTCTGGATCTTCATTTCTGTCTCTGTCCCCCTCTGTTTCCCTGCCCCTGCCTGGGGCAGTCATCGCCTGATTTTTCTCTTGCATTCATCTCCCCATCTCCTTCCGTGCTTCAGTCATTATCACGTTATGCAGCTAAAAGGTTTTATCTGCCCACATCTGAAGGAATGATTAAAATCCTGTTCAGAGCCTTGCAGTATTCCCTGCCAGGTTGTTCATCGCTGTGGGGGTGGAATAGTAAATCCCTCAGTGGGAGTGTCTGCAGGTCCTTGTGTTTGACTGCCAGCTCTCCTGTCACGGTTTCTCACTAACATCCTCTGGCATTAGCTCTCCTACCTTCACACCCATAAACTACATCCATATTCTTCTGGGAGCACAATGTGCCCATGCCCTCTAGAGTCCTCCTGCATTGCTTTAAATCTCCCATCTTCCATTGCTCGTTCATTTTGCTATCCAAGGTTTGAAGTGTGTTCTTAATTTCCTTTGCAAAGTCTGGCAACTTTCACTTCCTCACATCTTCTCCCTCATCTGTTGCTTTGCCTAAATCTTCAAGATTCAGCTTTGCTTTTTTTTTTTTTTCCTGCTTGCTCTTTTCTGCTCTAGGAGAGGTGGTTATTTGTCCAACAATCTCTCAACTACGAATTTTCACATATCCCTGGGATAGAGTTTTCAGAAAATTTTTGCCTTTAAGAGTAACTTAACCTCTCCATCCCACTTGCTTTTATTGACTGTTCTCTTGCTATCTATAAGATTGGCCTTTTGAAAACAAAATTTACAATTTGTTGATATTTAAGAAAAATTAACCTGTGAGGTTCCATCAGTTTCAAAAGAATCCCTTCACCAAAATTCATGGCAGAATGAAATCACATTTTGCTTTGGAAATGCTGAAGTCTTTCACCCATAACAAGCTGCATTGACTGGGCCATTTTGACAATACTCATTCTCTAGTCTGCATTTGGGAAGGTATATTATTTTGTGATGTTAGAGATCCCAGCAGTATTTATCTCCCTAGTAAAATGTTTTTTCAGCTTTATCTCTTTCCAGCCCACTTGAGCAGAGGAGAGTGGAGGAGAGTAACAAGCAAAGGATTTAGGACAGATGCACCCTTCAACACCAACAGAAATTAATCTTCAGTAATTCCCCGGCGTGCTTTGGCTCCAGACTCCAGCTTTCTCCAGCTTTCCAGGCAGTGCATGCACCAGCCCGTGTCTCAGTCATGGCAGGGGCTTGGCTACTGCTCCCAGGTCTGACTCATCCTGCAGCAGAAACTCGAATTACTGTTTTATTCTCCTGAGGGTTTTTTTAAATCTTTTTATACTAAACAAGCACTTGTAGTTGTTCCTTTTTGCCTTAAACCTAATGGTGTGACATTACAGCTAAGTAGCTCATGGTCCCTGCTGCTGAACAATAATATTTTTATATCAACTAGAGCCCTTGTAATACCTCATGCAGTCAGTGCAGCATTCTGAATATTTTCTGAGTTCTTGGAAAACTCCTGTATTTAAGATGTACAGAAGAGCTTTCTTGATTAAGGGAACTACAGTGACAGATTCTGCTGGATCAGATTGCTCTTATGCACCTTCTGTTACTGCTCAAGCAAGGCAGATGAATGAAAGATGGGGACTCTTCTTCTTGCCAGCTATTCCAGAATTTCTTAAGAGTCCATGTTCTTCTATTGAGAAGTTGTATGGATTTTCAATACTAGACTTTCTGTAGCATTGTGTTTGTGGGTGCAATTTTTTTTCATACCAAGCAGAAAGACAAATGGACACAGCACTTTGCTGTTCTTCTGTCTGTAAAAGTGATTTTCCTGTTGCTTCTATTCTTCGGCTATTGAATTGAAAAACTAAATTCTGGAATTTTCCAACTTAAATCCATTGATATTAGCAGCAAAATGTACAGTCAAATTAGCAGAGGGTAGAATTCCCCTGAAGTGTATGAGAGGATCTAACTTTACAGCACAGTTTTGTTCTCATTCTGTGGAGTATAAAGTAGATAAGAATATCAAAGGATAGTTAGGAACACATCAACACAAACATCAGGAAAATCAGTCTAGTCAAGAGGCAGATCTGCCAGCACCATCTCCAGGCATTCTAAAGTTTATCTGTGATGCAGTAATTGACCTGGCTCTGTTTCATGGGCTCTAGCTCAAAAGCACCTTGGTACTTGAGGGCTGAGAAACATGAAATATGATAAATGACTGTCGTGAGAAGGGCATAAAAATTACAAGACAGTAAATTTGATACTGATACCTTAAAATCATTCAAAATTACAATAAAAATTGAAACAGATAAACTAAAACATAAATGAATCTTTATTCTTTGTTTTTTTTTGAAGGAGACAAAAAGTCTGTGATAAAGATTCACTTAATATAATATATCTGCCTTTCCAAAGGGCTCTCAAAATCTCCCTTGCCAAAAGAGAAGGATAAAAGAGCTGAAAACAGAGCAGGAGCAGAAGCTGAAGATTCACTAAAGAAATAGAAAAAACCCTTTGAGATGGGCAGTCATTTACATAGCAGATACAATTCAATAAAATAAATGTGAAATGATACAGATGAGGGAAAGATAAATCATAATTTCACATATCACATGATGTATTATAAATTACAACAGACAGCAGAGTTATACGTAGTCCATGAGAATATCAGCTCAGAGAACAGAAAAATAAAGACAAACATTAGGAATTATTAAGAACAAGGGAAAAAAAAAGAGAAAACTTTCATTAACTGAAGTAGTTTCTGATTTCATGTTTGGTCTGTCTTAGACATCTGCTTTTACTCATAGCTTGAGACAGCATACTATGAGCTTAGGTTTTACACTGTACAGCCATTTTAAAGCTTTTACTGACACGCCTCAGTGTATTCAGCAATTTATTCATTTAAAAGCATAAACCCCCAATTTTATAAATAACAGAACTAAGCCTAATTACATAAGTCTTGTTTTCATTTTCAGTGAGTGTGTATATATATGCATATATATTTTTTCTATTTTTCTAATCCTAAATTGCAAGGTTGTCTTTATTCCATTTTATATCCTGTATATTTAGAGCTCCTTGCAAGCTCCTAATATGTTCCTCAAGACCACGACTCTGACTAGGAAGATGAAGGAACATTAGGTCAACTATACTGAACATAATTTGACTGGCAGCTTGCTTCAAATACTATTTTTCTCCTTGTCTATCCTCCTTGCAAGCTCCTAATATGTTCCTCAAGACCACGACTCTGACTAGGAAGATGAAGGAACATTAGGTCAACTATACTGAACATAATTTGACTGGCAGCTTGCTTCAAATACTATTTTTCTCCTTGTCTATCCTTTTGATTTTACAACTGAAATTTCCCCGAAGCAGCACTTACATTATGATACCTCCCCTGACACAGGTTAATTGCTATTTGCTTTAATTATTCTCTACTCAGCTTCAGAAGAGCTGTCAAAATACACCTTCATGATTATATATTTCACTATAAGATGGGAATGAAGACTGGACCATTGAAATAGTATTAAAAAAATAAACAACATTATTTTATAATACATAGCTTATATCATAAGCTACTTTGGAAGAAATTGGCACAGCATAATGCATTGCACACATGTTTTGCAAATATGCTGAGAAAAGCTTACTGAGACAGACAAATAATTAAAATAAAGTTTGGTAAGGGGAAACATACAAGCATGTAACAACTCATAAAAAATATTTTTTTTTTTAGATGCAAAGCATACACAAAATGGAGCTCCTTCAAGTACTGTCCTCCTTCTGATGTTCCTATGCCAAGCTCAAAATTAAACAAATTGAAAAATTGGTATAAAATTATGTCCCAGCCTGGAAAATTTCTTCATCATTGTGCTGTAAGTTGCCAAAGAACATTAGCTGTGTAATAAATCAGGGTCTATCTTGGACCTTGCCAAGTTATTCTCTATCTTCCCCTGGCTTTTGATACGTTTTATTTTCTTTTGGCTTATGCTGCTCTCCATGAGGGACAGCTTTTCTCTAGCTTGCCTCTTTCCCTCTGCTCTTGAATGAATCAGTTTTACCTTGTCACATGCCTCAGGAGTCTATGAGTGCACAGTTTCTTCTGAAATGGGGGCAGACATTGTCAGCATGAAGCTCCATCACTATTTCAGGCTAATCTAGATCTGATGGCCTAGTCTTTCAAATTAGGCATAGAAAGAAATTGTTTTATTACTTGTTAGGATCCCTCAGAATCAAACTCAAGGCTACTCTTTGGATCTCGTTCCCTTCTCTCATAATCAAAATCATGCATAATTTAAGTTGCATTAGTCTCAACATTGCCAAGGAAAGCAGAGGCCCCCTCAAAGTTTTTGGATACGCCCAAAATGAGGATGGATGAGGTAAATCCCTGGAGCTGCTATGTCTGCAGGATGCTGGGGTCTCCACTTCCAGTGCACAGCCTTCAATGCTTTCTGCCTTGGGACAATGGGCTTGTTTTGCACAAATAATTCCATAATTACCAAAAAGTAAATTAATTACCATATTTACCAAAAAGGCCAAAAACTGCTCACAGGTATCTAACACAGAACACAATTCTGGCTTAAGATTGCAAGACAAAATGATATCAAAACAAATCTTCAACTAGGCAAATCTTTGTAAGTGCATAGCTTGCATTTTTCCAACCTACAGAGCTAAAGAGAGGCCAGTACCACCTACACAGCTGAATTTGAAACTTGCATTTCCCTGAAAAACCAACATACTCTTGACTTTCATGATTACTGTTCTAACATACTTCTTAAATGGAGTGTAATACATGCAAGGTTTCCTAATTTATTTTTTTTTCTATAAGAGAATTTTGGCAGATATTTTTGTTCTCATACACCTCTCTCTGTACACACTACTATTAGGCTGGTAAGATTTTCTAAGACAGCTCAAAGTCACCCAGAGAGAAAGTCTTTAGGCTGCAGAAAGAGCAGCATGTGTTTGCAAATGCTCCTCTTGCCTTTCTTTATGAGGACTGTACGTGAGAAAACACAGGTAATTGAGCTTGCCAATCCCCAGCTGTTTATTCCCAATTACTAGGTTCACCCCAAACAAGATTACTTTTCAATTTTAACTTACTCTGAATCTCAAGCAGAGAATAAAAATCTTTTTTATTCTTTTTATTCTTTTTTTTTCTTTTTTTTTTTTAACAAAGTAGTATGTTTGTGGAACAGGTTTTAACATTGAGGCTGGAACTGTCTGATGGCAAGATGAATCTTCTATGTTCCTCTGTGTCCCACCTTTCCCTAGCACAGCAGTGCTTATTCTAGAATAGAATAGAAAAGGTAGTACTTTTCTGCAATTTTTTAGTCAAAGTTTTGTGGTTGGTCTAAGTCTGTGATTTGGGGGCCCTCTCCATGGAATTTGGCCATTCCAATGACACTTTGTAATTTGCTTTGTTCAGAGAAAATTTTCAGCCACACAAGTAGCGTAAAGCAAAGAATATAGAACATAAAAATAAATGTTTTTCCAAACAGTGAGGTGTTTAAATAGAAGGCTTGCAGAGAAGTGATGTCATTATGGGAGGAATGAAAATACCCTGACAGCTCTATTGGCCACAACATATTTAGCAAATAATGCTTCATGTTGTTTGGAACACCTATTCCAAAAAACAAAAACACACCAAAACCCACACGAAAACTAGAAACATTTTTCCTGCAATTTTCTGGACCTCTAAAATGTAAGATCTAAAATAAAATAAGTAGAAAACTCCCTGAAACTTCAGAAAAAAAGTATTATTTCAATGTTTCTGTTGTCATATTGCCATCTCTTACTATGAAATTCCAGTTTTATTTCCATTTCAGGATATAAGATCTTCACATCTCTAGTTTTTCTGCCATCTATTTACTGTGTGATATTTATCATTTATGGGCACCCACATTCCAGGCCAGGAATGCTATCTGGAGTGTGTAAGATGTGGCACTTCTAATCTTTGCCAGCTTAACCAAAGCATTTTCTTTTTACGAGCAATTGCTCAACAGGGATTGAAGTGTGCAGTGAAATATCAATACCTGTAGGTAAAACCATTTTCCACCTTGCCTGTTTTTATGGCTGCTATAGATCACTTTTTCCTACGTTCCTGTAGGAACTGTCTTCTACCAAATCACTGCTCAGACAGAAAGTGGAAAATGGAAACCCACCCACAGTGATGACAGCTAAATGAATATGCAGTACAATGCAAATAGCTCCACATGTTAACTGGAGTAAAATGAATTATTCCTATATGTGCCAAGACATTTCCAGGCAGGTTTCACCACTTCAGCAGAATTAATCCAGTCATTCCTTTGATGTTTCTTCAACCATGAGAAAGAAAGCTCTCCATAGTACCCCTGACAGGATTTTGTATGGAAGTCACATTGTGACCAAGGCTAAAGAAAGCAGAAAAATTCAGTAGCAGCTAAGGTTCAATCATCATTAGAAATCAGGGGACAACACGTCTCTGGGAAGCACATGAGATGTTTTTTGGAGTCTTTTGCCATCAGTGGACAGCATTCCTAGTAATGCCAATATTTTATGACAAGGTATTGTGCTCATTTGTTTTCCTCATTTTCAAAAATATAAAAATAAAAATGGAAACCCTTCCTATAAGAATGGGGTTTGTGTAATTCTTTTAATTTTTCATAGTTTTTCTTCTGTTGAGGGAAAGCAAAAACCAGGAACAGATACAAATCTAAAAAAGAAAAAACTTTAAAAAATTAAATTATGTCTAAATAAAAATACTACAACTCCTTCAAACTTTTTCCCCTAGTACTTTTCATGTTTTTTCCTCCTGGGAAGTGATGGTTTAAACATTTCTTTTACTCACTCCTTCTTACTGATTTCAAATTTGAAAAAATAAGAATGAAATGGTTTTCTTGTAAATAGAGGAGATTCTTATAGCAGAAAATTCCTAGAAAAGTTGAAAGAGCATATGCTGGCCTATTCCATATCCTGCACAGTAGCCTTAAAGAAAGACTTTTCATCAACTGCACGGTGGGAAAAGGGGAGTTTCCATTATGGTCTCTAAAAACAGAGAGACAGGTGATCAACATTGCAGCAACTCACAGGATTTATGTCAAGAGAATTGTGGCCCAAGGTTTTACAGGAAACAATTCATTAGAGCTGTTCTGCTATACAGTATTTTACAGTTAAAAATTTCACAGGAGACAGGGGTGTCTTCAATTCCATGGGTTTCCACAAATAAAATTAATGACCTTAGAAGCCCCAGCATTTACTCCAAGACTGGGTGCACCCAATTTTAGGTGTTACTGTTCTGTTTGCATCACTTGCTTTCCTGAATTCAGCTTTTTCCTGAGGAGGTCAATGGACTTTATAACTGTGTCTAAAAGCATCTCAGAAACTACTGGCAGCAAGGCAAAAAAACATGGCAATACCTGACTGGGAGAAGTGAGATATAGGAAAGGAAATCTGCTCTATAGTTTGAGTTCTATGTTTGGTATCAGGAAAAAAATCATGGATGGATCTAAAATCAATGAAATATCAACATAGTTCATATTTAAATAAAATTTTGATTGTTATCCCAAATCTGTGGAAGGGCTCACATTGTCTTCAAAGAATGTTGAACTGTGGAATGGTTCCTCAGCTGCCTTTGGGTTATGGAAATCACAGGAACATGTGACAAAATTTCAACCATCTGCTGAAATCGTTGTTCCAACAGAAAAGTCAAGTATGCACTTTAAACCATTTTCCACTTAGTACAGAATTGTTTCATACAGAGTGGAATCTTTTAAATAAGGTGTCAAATATGGCTTTCTATATGCATCAAAGAAATAGCTGTGTAGAAATATATGTCAATTTCAAACTGGCACAGAATCATCCTTCTGGTTCAACTTAGAAGCTTTCACAGATTTTTGCCAAAATACTTACTCATCTGATCTCATTTATGTGTTAAAAATCATCACCACATACATTGCATTTATGCTATTTTGACATTTGGTCTTTTTTTTTTTTTTTTTGTGAATGTATAAAGCACATTTAACCTCCTGTCAAAAATATATTGTGTGTGATATGATTTGTTTCTTGTGTAAAAGTAAAACACTCTCTGATGCCTTTATGTGTGTTCTGCTGCAAAGCTCACACAGTTTTATGACTTAAGCATTAACTGCTCCTGGAAGGAGCTCACTTGGAGTCTGTTCTCTGCCCTTAAAACAAAGACTGTTGTGTTTTGATTGGTCAAAAGTCTGTATCCATTTGCTAAGCTGCATGGATCAAAGCCACCATGACCAACAGCGTTTTAACTTATATCAAAATGAGGACTGTGGAACCATAAAGACACTATTTTAATGTAATATTACTACATTATAATGCCAATATTACTATTTGGGGGCCTTATGTTAGGATTTTGGGCCTTAATGGCAACATTATAGTCATAGTGAACACAATTTTGGTGAGGTATCCAGTCCTCGTGTTCACTTTGTGTGCTTCCAAGAATCACCCAAAATGGACACAGATACTGCAAGAAAGTAACTGTGGGAGAAAGGAGTAAATTCTGGGCTTTAATCTAGAAAATATGTTTTCAGAACTGATTATATCACTTAGTGGAGCCACAGGCATTCAGTTTAGATATGTTGATTAACTAAATATAGGTTTAAATATCAGCCAGCAGAGAGGAGCTGGGGTAGAGCAGCCCAGATTGCCTATATTCTATCAAAACAGGCTTCAGACAGAAGAAACCTGTAGCTGCAAGGATCTAACATGTGCTCTTCAATTTATTGTAAACCTTTGCTCTAGACGTTATAAACTTTTGGCAAGAAACACTTCTTGGTTTGGAAGAAATCTGACATAGTTATAGCTTAATAGTTCAGTTCTTCATTAGTTTAGCCCTTTCAATGTCTTTTTTAATGTGTGGGAAGTTCTGAAATCCCACAGCAAACAACAACAGTCTTTTAAAAAAGTGCAGTGATCTTTGGAATACATTACAGCAAAATCAGACTTAGACAAATCACATTTTTTTCATACTCAAGCCCTTTGGTAAATCAGATTCTTTTTTTAAGGGATGGGTCACAGACTAAGCTGTGAAATGTGGCTTCAATGAATTTCTGTCTGAAACCTGAACCAGCCAGTAAGTTTTCACTGAACATCAAACTTGAAAACTGCTCCTGCAAACTTCTATTTCAGTGCAAGGCCAAAAGTTGCCATGGTCATTAGGTACTGATATGATCACAGTAGCCAAACCCACACTTTTCTCCTGCTCTTTCCCACCACACCTGGTGCACCCCAGACCTGCACTGACTCCCTTCTGTTACAGACACATTCCTTCTCATGCATCATGGATTGCAAAGGGAGGATTAAACTATTTGGAATCAGCTTCCATTACTCCAGCTAACACTGTAGGCTTTTAGAGGAAGCAATATTTGCTGTATAGCCAGAAAAAAGATAGCTTAGCAAAACATAAGGCTCTGAAAAATGAAGCAGTTTGAAATAAGGATTTGTATTAATCTGCTGGAAAGATTGCTCCTGGGATTTTCTGCTGGGATTATTGCAGACAAGCTGAAGAAAAAAGACTATAAAATTCCTGTTTTTTCTTTTTGTTTTCTTTTTCATCCTGACTTCTTCCTTCTCATTTTCCAGATGTGACGTTCTATCTAACCTAGTTGTTCCTCCATGTTTCAAAATTCTTTTCTCTTTGTTTGTTAAGCAAAACTATCAAAACAGGCTATCATGTTTTAATATTGCATTTTTAACTTTTTCCAAATACTTTTTAATACTTCAAAATAATAATAGTGCTGTAGATACTAGTAGTTCCCCACTACTTAATAAAGACCAAGTCCACCTCAGCTGTCACTCTTAACATCCTCCCTCCTTAGGTCTTGTTTTCTCTCTAGAGCCAGACCTGCTCACTGAGCAATTTCCCCAGGAGAGAAGAAAAAATCACTGAGCAGGTGTCATAGTGGTTGGGAGACTGATCATTTTTATTGATTTATTTCTTTAGCTAGCACGGGAATCTCAATGTTTGTGTCTTCTTACGACAGCCTACAGTCTGACTTCAGAGAGTTTTAATTGGCCATTAACTTTTAAGCTGGTTGAATTCAGAAAACATCCACAGCCTGGCTCCAGTTTGTCTGGAAAACACAGAAATCTAGAATGGTCTCTGTTGGAAGGCACCTCAAGGATCCTCCTATTCCAACCCCCCTGCCCTGGGCAGGGACACCTTCCACCACCCCAGGCTGCTCAGAGCCCCATCCAACCTGGCCTTGAACACTTCCAGGGATGAGGCAGCCACAGCTTCTCTGGGCAAACTGTGCCAGGGCCTCACCACCCTCACAGGGAAGAGTTTCTTCCTAATACTGAATCTAAATCCACTCCCATTCAGTTTAAAGACAATCCCCATTCTTGAACTTCATGAGGTTTGCCCTTATCTCAAGCCTGTCAAGGTCTCTCTGGATGGAATTTGATCTCTTCAGTCATTCCAATCTTATTGTCATCCTACTTCAGTGGCAGTTCAGAATAGCCTAAGATCATACAGTTCCCAAAACATGAAAAAATGAACTAATTAATATAGCTCAGCACTGGTCTAAACTGTTTCAAACCTGGATTGAGTAGTGAGATATCTCACAGAATATATGTAAGAATATATATTTTAGCTATTTCAGTGACATTTCACTTCAAACAAATTCAGTTTGCATGTTTAAATAGTTCATAAAGCATAGTAGGAAAGACCAAGTCTTTCTAAACTGTTTTAATAGATACATTATCTACTGAAAACTAGCCTGATAATAATTAACTGGAAGAAAGAGAAAACCAGTGAAGTTTTCTAGGAAAGAAAAGTGCTCTCTTAAAGACAGAGAAAACAAGGTGGAAAAGGAGATAAGAGCTGTGACAAAGAAGAATTACAGACCTTTGGTAGAAAAGCAGATTTTTTTATCTATTTTGTAGCAATCTTAACGTGAAGCAGGTTGCTTTTGTCTCAGTGTGAAATGTTTTCAGTTCTGGGCTAGCTAAGCCTAGAAGGTGCCATTACAGATATCTGATTGGCAATGTTACCAGTGCAGGGAGTAAATCAAAACTAAACCAAATAAAGGGTAAGTAGTAAATATAGTCTGCTGGTTTTTAGAACGCTCCTGTGTAGGAAGAGTTTCTTTTAGTGCAAGAATTAAATCAAAATTAAAAGATCACAAAATAATAAAAATATGACTGTATCTACTTGCCAACCATTGGGGAAAACAAAAACAAAAACAAAACAAAACAAACAAAAAACCCACCCACACCACAGCATTTTCCAATCCATTAATGGGTTACTTATTTATTCCTGCTACTATTATTTTATGCTTCCAGGTACTCAAAATGGCTACAAACATAGTTTACCACTATCACCAAACTGCAGCAAGATAGGTTTCCTAGAGAATATCCTGCCAGAAGACTCAATTACTTTTCCTTTGTCCTTCAGCACATCTTTATATAGCCCATGCAGGTTTAACAGTTACTTTTTGCTTTAAACCTAATTCCTTATTTTAACCATAAAATTGTCTCTCTTGAGCAGAATTTGCTTTCAGAGCACCACAGTGTTGTATTTGGCCAAAGCACAGCAAGCCTGCAGATGTGCACTGCTCCCCCAGGCATCTGAACCCAGGCCAGGCAGGGATTCCAGGGGGAATCAGCACTGCAGCTCCCTGGTGGCATCCCAGTGTCTCACAAAAACACAAACACACAGACACACAGACACACAGACACACACACTCTGTCATGTGGATAAACAAGCATCCAGGAAGGCTCCAGTGCCAGGCTTCCCTGGGTTTCCTTTGAGCAGGAGCATCTCTCTCTCTGTCATTAACCACTTATGGACTTTCATGAGTCACTCCTTCACAGGGCAGGCTCGTGCCTCTTTCACACATTTTTGTTGTATTTTACTGTTCCTGGCCATTCCTGCTCCAGTTAAATGTAATATTTATGCTGAGGAAACCTTCCAAAAAGATGGTTGTGTTTGCTGCTCAGTAACAGGAATGCCCTTTAGACAGTTTTGCTGTCCTTATTTTAACCATTGTGTTTTTGTCTGCTACGTACCACTGCTCTTCTTATAGTTAAGTTTTTCTTTAAGCCAGCAGCTTCTTCTACTGATCTGCTGACTCAGTAATCTTTGTGATCCACACTTTCTTTTCCTTATAGCAGATCAGAAACTGCTGGACATATTGGACCTATGTACCACTACAGAAATCACCAGGCTGCAGGTTTTGTTGTTTCTGCACTCCATCTTTTCCCCAGGCATCAGTGTCACAGTGTCACCTGAAGATAGCTACTTTCTTGCTTCACAACTGAATTTTTATCCTGGGTGATTTACAGTCTGCTCCCAGACCACTCTTTTTGAAAGATGGATTACCTATCACCTTGGTACTCAGAGTCATTAAACTCATGATTAAGCCAATCTGTCTTTAAGCCCCTAGATCTCACCAGGTTTAAACACACTGCCTTGACTGTACCTGAACAAAGCCCTTGTGCCATTTTTTTCCCAATGCAGGCACCTGCATCTCCACTGGACAGGAGTAACACACTCCAAGTGGCTGCCAGCACAGCCCAGCAGTGCTCCATAACCCCAGCATGCTGCAAATATTTTCCAGGCTGTTTTGAAGCACAAAAATAATGTGTAAACTTTCAAAATTTATCATCACCTCTGTCCCTGGATCTCTAAAGGATGGGAAAACTCTGAAGTCTTTGAGGTGCCGTGACTGAGCACATGCCAACCTAAACCTTAAGAAATCCACTGCTCTGTACAGGATTTTCTCTCCCCTCTCCCTGAAATGCTGGACAGGGACTAGTGAAGCATAGCTGTTATGTAAAAATCCCCATGTTCTGTATAATTAGTCAATGCATGAGCAGGCAATAGGCTGGTTAATATTTGTGCTTGGTACCTGTGTTGTCATAATGATTAACCTTTCATAACTGTCAGAGCAGCAACACTATGTGATAATGCCAAACCAGAAAAAGGCTAGGAGGGAACAGAGATGTTTGTGTAAAAGCTGATGCACTGGCTCTTGAGTTCAGTGCACTTTATGTGTAGAAAAAAAACACATGTAGAAGTACAGGTCAGCAGATTGGAGGCAAAGATCTAAATAAGAAGGAAAATAACTTGGCAGACCAGACTTTGGATAACACATTGAATGTGAATCCTGAAGTAAAATGGCAGCAGACTCATGTATAAGGGAAAAAGCTGTCAGTGAAATGGATGGTCTTGGATGCTCTTTACCAGTGTGATATTAAGTGAAAGAGCAGGGGAGTTCTCATGACTCTAGTATAAATATGACAATATTGCTATGTCATATATTTCATGAAAATAAAAAGGCAAAAAGCTCTCTGTGATGCCAATAAAGATAATATCCATCAGTTTATAGATTGCTGAACTTGGATTCAGCTCCACAGAATGGAGTAACACTGAGAGGCCTCAGGCAAGGTGAGTGTCCCATTGCTTCAGGTACAGTGTGAGAATTATCATGATGTGAGAAGGGAAAATCTTTGTAAGGACAGAAGCAATTCACAGATCTCTTTCTCTCTGTCTAAGACTTTTTCCTTTTGTATCCTTTTTTGTTCCATACATTGGGCAAATGCCTTGAGCTAGATCTGAGTTGTTGCCTTCTCTACTGGGCCTGTTTCAGGAGGCTTTATTTCTAAAGATTTTCCTCTTGTATTTTAACATCCACCCCAGCAGTTCATCAGAACTATAAACCACGAACTTGTTAAGGAGAATATCAGGCATGCTTGTGAATACACCTAATTCTGTGTGAAGCCCTCCCTTCCTTTGCCTGCTGTGTGTGTTTCAGCGAGGAGCAGGTAGCCCCCCCAGCACAGCCAGAGGAGTGCAAGTCCTCCCAAGCCTGAACGGTGCTGAAGAGTTGCTTTCCATGGAGTTACTGTGGTGCCAAAGGGAAGGGCCAGTGTCTGAATGCACATCTTTGTCTGCTGGCTGCAGGGCACTGGCAAGGACCAGCAGAACCCTCGAGAGGCCATGCAGGGATGGAACTCGTGTCCTCAGACAACATCTGGGAGATGCAGACAAACACTGCATAGAGGAAACTGCACTTTCAGTAAAAAAGAGACTGCTTTTGGTGTCTGTGTTTACAGCTGTCTCACTTCTCAGGGAATTCACAAAGCTCAAACCTTGCTTCTCTCTTCTGGCCCTTGCAGGTATAAAAGTGAAAAAAACCTTTGCAGCTGAAAGATTTGGCATCCAAATGGCATCCATTTGGCATCCATTTCTTAAGCATATTTTTTATGATTTATGTTTAAAAATAATAGGTATTTCTTATACTGAGTGTTTATCACATGGGGGAAAGTTATCATCTTTTGCTGTTTATATGCATAAACCTAGATGAGCTATTTTTTTGTAGGAGAATGAATAAATTTTTTTTAGAATTTTTTTATAAATGAGTATCCAAACAAAACTGATGCAGCATCAGCTTATATATATATATATAACATATATACCTATAGGTACATATACCTATATATACCTTTTTTGTACCTCTCAATTTCTGAGTGTGATGTCAGAAATTCTTTTCATTTTTCAAAAATCCTTTAGAAAACACTTAGAAAAATTAGAAATTTAACTCATTAGAGGACTGAGAGGACTGTTTTCAAGTGTTTCAAATTCGTATTTGGAAAGCTCCTCTGTTTAAAATTTGTCTTTATTCCAGTGTGCAAATTTTTAAATGCCCATGATCATCAACAAGATTAAAAAATACTAAGGTTGCTCATATTTCTTCAATTTATAATTAATTTCCATGAAATGGTATCCACCAATTACATATAAAATGCTTTTAGTTTCCAGGTGTCTCTTCTAGAGCCACCTTCTTCTGATAAAATTGTATTGATTTTCATTTTCAAAATGAAGAATATATTCTGCTGCTTCTGTATAATAAATGCAGATTTTTGCCAACTTATGAATGCTGCACTTATGAATATTGTTTAAATTAGATTTCAGAGAAAGGCTGGAAAACAATCAGGTTTCAATGGACAAAGACCTAATTAATAGAGTGAAGTTTGTCAAAATACAAATTCAGTTTGAATTCTCAAATGCAATTTAAAATGCATTCCAAAAGAATTAGTCAAGCAAATGGAAGAAAAAAAAAAAAAAAAGGCAGGAAAAAGACACTAAACAGAACTGTTAAGCAGTAGGATGGTAAAAAATTTAAAAAACTTTAAGCCCGAAAATTAAATGTAACATATGCCTACATTTTTTTTTTTTGTAAAGATGATAAAGTAGAATATTGGGATGAAACTATGGTTAGTTAATGAACTGTTACTACAGAAATTAAAATTACCATATTCAACATTCACCCAAGGCTGAAATTTATGTGTTCACACAAGGAATACCCATCCAGAATGCTAAAAGGACTGGCATGGGGTCAGACCTGAGAGGACTCGTGACTGAGGAAAAACAAAAGTAGAACTTCTGTTTACAAAGAAGGAAAAATTGTAGTCCCAAAAAGTGACTGATATGTCATAGCCATCAACACCAGAATAAGTTAAACCAGAAAATATAAGAATACTATAAAAAAGGAAAAAATTGATAAATAAAAAATGAGAATAAAATATAGTATGTTATTAATAGTGAACAGTTGCATCAAAGTCATTGAACTGATTCTTGCATGAAAGTGCAAAGATTTTTTTGTTGCTGTGTTTAAATTTTTAAAGATGTGGAGAAATCTGCATTTTTCAGGATTTCCTGCTGAGAATGCTGTGGAACCCAGGAGCAGCCCAGCCAAGCAGCTGAAGTGCTTTTGTTCCTCTGTTCTCACATCCTCCCAGCCCCTGCTTCCCCTCTCAGCAGATTTGCAGATCTCTGAAGGCTGAACTTTCATTAAAATTAGACAACAGAATTTAAAAATAGGACCACTAAGCCATACCAACCTAAGAGGACAATGACACCATTTACCTATCAATTAATGTATCAGCTCCAAGTATTTATAGATGAAATTGAATGTACCAGTTTGAGCATATGTGAGTAACTTTATTTTAATGCAATATGTGGTAGATACAGTAACTTCTTTTTAAAACCCACAAAACATAAGCTTCATTTCCTCCTACTTACAAAAAGATCTCAGTTTCTACACTTCCATGGAAATGGAGTGTTCAGCTTCCTGCTGAACTGTTAGCATGTTTCTGCCAGCCTCTCAAAATGTTTTCCTTTACCCTTGTTGATTGTGAAAATACTCCAAATCTTGTGGCAAAACACACTGGAAAAGAACAGAGGCTGTAAGTAGGTAATATTAATTTTTTACGTTGTGAGTTGATATTCACACACATTTCCTAGAGGTGTGAAAGATGGGAAATCAGACTATAATAAGGGACGGTCTGGGCCTTCCCAGTAGAAGCCATTTTTTTTCCAACTTCTCTGCCACCATTAAACAATTTTCCAAGGACCACAAGCCCATCATTCCTGAGAAGCCTCTGTCAACTCCCTTGCAAACTGTAACTGCATTTCCTAACTAAAGACTCAGCAAAGTTCACTCACTGCTCCCTCAGAACCAGGGTAAGAGCAAACTGTATGAATTGATGTCCTTCACATTCAGCTGACATATGATGGACCCTACTATGGGCCCTGCATCACAGATTCTCTGCTACTGACAGTGTAGCTGTGCTTGAGTCGCATTCCTATGCAATACTTTTCTGGTAATCAAAAAATTATTACATTTGCATGGAAATATTTCTTCAAAGCCATGACCTTGTTGGAATCGCCATCCCACATAAAGGATCTGCTCTGATCTAGCAGAGATGAAAACCAGACACTGAAATACTCATGGTCACAGGAGAGTAATGATAACTCCAGCTATGCGATTTCCACTGCCTGTCCCTATTATAATAATTTCTCACAACAGGAGAAACAGATATAAAGGCAAAAAACTATAGTTCTGTTGCCCATAAGGAGTAGAAAAAAACCTAAGATCAATAAAAATCTTTGAAGGCAACTTTGGAATAATCTCCATTATTTTCACCCCTGAAATAGTAACTTCACTTTTAGTAGTTGCTTCATCTTCTTCTTGTTTACCAGATGCAGACAGTGAGCTACAGCAAAATAAAAACAGAGCTGTCTTTCCCCTTCCAGCCCATACTCCTGCATGCTTCTTCATATGGTTTTATTTTTAAACACTTTCCCATAAAGATGTAACTTACTTTAGGGCTTACTTGAAGGAAGCTCCCAACAAGCTCCCATATGCGATTGCTTAACCCAGAACAGCTGAGCTTTGTAAATCAGCAACAGACCCAGCAGCATTCTCTGCCTGCACAGGCCGATGGGGTTTGCCTTTTGTAGTGCAGTCCATTCACTAATGAGGAGCTGGCAAGAGGCACAATGCCCCCTGGCCCTCATTAAATGGGATTATTTTGGCCTGCTGGAACCTTACCTCAGGACTGAGCACAGAGGCTGGAGCAGCAGTGCTGCTGCATGGACAGGGGTTCTGTCTCCCTGCAGACCTGGGGCCTTCCTGAAGAGTTTTAAGTCAGGTTTCCTCCCTGTCACTGTCTCTCTTATTGTGACACAAAGTTTCAATGGCACTTTAGAGGTTTATCTCAGGAACTTCAATGCTCACACAGAAGAGGCTCAGCCCCAGCCTGGGACCACCCTGGAGTCACTCCCCCACATGTCAGCATGTCCCTGAACTGACAGTCCCCAAGCACTGCTGGCCCTTCTCAGCCTGCTCTGCAGAGCTGCCAGCTTTGAACTTAACAAACTGCAGAGAGATCTTCCCAAGGTAAGGGAAATTACCTGAGCAGCAGCAGAGCCAGCCCGTGCCACACTGCTCCAGGTGAGGCAGCCTTGAGGCTGCAGAACAGGGAAAGCCACAGAAGCATTAATGTTGCTCTAGTCAAAACTCATTACTCAGCTCTCTCAGGTGTGGGGGAGTCTGGAAGTGAACAGTCATTAGTGCCTCCTAACCTGCTCTCATTCTCCTCAGTTGTCATGCCCAGGTTTGCTCTTTCTAGCTCAGAAGTGCTGGCCAAAGCAATGCTTATGAAGTGAAGCTCAAGTTCCAAGTCCAGTGGTCCCTCCAGGCTGCAGATTATTGCTTGGAGGCTCATTTGCTCTGCCTAAGCAGAAGAGTAAAAACACTACAAATTTGATCCATCTTTCCTCAGCTCACAGGTAGGCAACTTATATTATTATAGAAACTGGAATCTGAGGCTGTGGTTGTGCTAAACCTGAAGTTCCTTTAGAAGAGCAAGAACTACCTGAGGAGCACTTGAGCTGTGACAGCAGTGCTTCAAGAAAAACTGTGGATTCCTCGTCCCCTGGCCCAGCTCAATGCACAATGCCAGCTCTGCACTGCTCAGGGTGTGTGCAGGAGGCCTGTGCAAGCACTGTGGGAGCATTAGGTTGGTCAGGGGAGCCCCTGCTGAATTTTGGACTCTTCCCCTGTTGGGCAGCCTCTGCAGCTGGTACAGGACTATCAGCAGAAGTGGCCTTCTACAGTCTGATTTTTTTTTTCTTTTAAGTAAGTGGGTGTTGGATTGCACCCAAAGCTGCAGAGGTATTTGGAAAAAGACTTAGGATCATAACTGCAGATTTTCATTAGCAAAGATTAAAAGCTGCTTTGAGTTAGCCTAAATAGGGGCTTTACTTACTAACATAGCATTATACATTTCCAAGTCCCTCTAAGTACAGCTGGAGGTGCAGTGTCAGCACGGCTGCAGTTGGTGTCTGGAGACCACCCGTGTTTCTCTGCCAGGTTGTGAGCCAGGCCTGCAGGTGGTGCCTGAAAAGGTCCTGCTGCTTGGCTACCACTGCAGAGCAGGATGCATGTAAAGAGGTATATGAGCTATGCTTTTCTAAATTAGTAATGACTTATTAATCTGGACAGGGATATTCTGGCCATGGACATCTAACGAGAAGTGAGAGAGCTATTTTTGCTCTTCTGTGTTAGTGCAGAAATGTTTGACAAGGCTGGGAGCAGCCAGCTTGCTGAGACATCCATCAGAGAAGCTGAAGCTCAGCATCACAGTGGGGTGGTTGCTCCCAAACTTCCCTCAGGGAGTTTGATCTGCTGGCTCAGGTGGGTTCAGTGCTGGCTGGCTCTGGCTGTGCTGTCACTTCCATCTAAGCTTTCACTCACGTAACTAAAACAGTGTATAGCAGAGTAAAGTGAAAAGCAGGGGCAAAACTCTAACTTTGTGTGTGTGCCTTATTTGATAAACCTCACAGCTTGCTACAGCTCTGGTTTATCCTAATAAAGTAACTGGTTTAGTGTACACAGAGGTGTTCCTTTTTCCTCTCATTCTCCTGTGCTTCTGATGTATTGTGGTTCCATGATGCATCCCCTGGTAACTGCTCTCACACACTTCCAGCAGACACCTCTCATGGCAGATTGCCATTTGGAAGGTAGCAGTTTATTCCTGTTTTGAGATTTGCCATTCAGCATCTCTGTGGAGCAAACTCACATTAACAAAAGAGAAAGCTGAGCACACAGAATTCCTCCAGTGCAGTCCAGAAGCCAGGCTGCAGGTGAGCAGGAGCCCTGGGGGGCTGCAGCAGCATTTCCCTGGTTCTCCCTGTGGAGTGGGACAGCAGCCCAGGACCAGTGTGCTTAGCCTCAGATAATTTTCCCTACTCATTCAGTTCATTACTGTGCACAAGCTCTGACTGCCTTGCTTTCACTGGTTTTGATGTTTATTTGATGTTTGATGTTTATTTGATGAGAACACTTGCTAACAAAGCTGCATGGAGGTTTAGGAAGCACTTCAAGGTAGCATTAGAAAACTGCCTGGTAGTTTTCTCTAATTTGAATAACACCCTTCTGTCTGAGTGCCCCACGCTTTGTGTCTGTTACTTTCACAAAATAAAAGCAAAAGTAGAATATTCCATCAACTGCACTCCTAGCATAGGGCAGTCCCCAAAGGTCTGGTAAGGAACCATTGAATCCAAAGCCTTTTTGAAATTACCCATCAAAAATTTAGTGAAGTATTCAGGGTTTTTTTCTTGTTGCTGTTCTTTGGTCCATTCTGCCTAGTTACTGATCCGGAAAAAAACCTACACCTCAAAGAAATAAGTAGGAAGGGCACTTTAAAAAGTGTTGGTGATCATATTCTTCTCAGTTGTGTAAATTTCCACTAAAATTGAAATTCAGTGGTGTGTTTCCCATGCTTAATTACAGAACTTAAGCCACTGTACACCATCAAGACTATCTATGAATTGTTCACAAACAAGCTAACATTTTGATCTTAACCTAAACGTGCTGTGATTTTTTTGAGTTTTTTATATGTTTGTTTGCCAAAACCAACTTGTGTTGCTAATCTTAATCAAGTTTAATTAGAACCTGTTCTGCCTAAAATTTAGTCCCTAACTAATAACTCTTACATGTGTCCTAAGATGGGCAAAGTTAGTTTAAGACTCTTACCCATTTGGAGTTCTGCCCCTCTGAGGGTCAGCCACACCCTGGAAGCTGAAGCTGTTATAATGATGAGTTGCAAAAAACCCTTTAGGATTAAACCACACAAAAGTACTCACAGCACCAAATGCAGGGAATTCTAGAAGATATTGCAGATTTTTCTCTTGCCATGAGATCTGAACTCCCAGAAAGCTTCCCAGCCTGACTGTAAATGGAGGCCAAGCAGAACTTCTGACAGGCTCCATGGAAAACAGAACACTAATAGTAATTTAAATAATTACTTTAAAATCAGCGTGCATGAGAAGTATCTTTTTAGATGGGTTGTACTGATAGGGGCCTCATACTGAGCTGTTAAACAAGATGGGGCCCAGTGCTGCCAGTGCAAACTGCATCCAGCTGCAGCCACTGGGTCCCCGTGGAAACATTTGTGCATAACCACATCCCTTGAGCAGGCAAAAAAAGTGCAAAAATTTGCATTTTTACTATCCAACTGCTGAAATATTTATCTTCCATTTTCAATTTCCAGTATGAATTACGCTGTGCAGATTCATTGATCTGTTAAAATAAACAATGTGATACATTTAAATAAACAATGTGATACACACCGGGCCGCAAGGACTGTCAGACACCGACTTCTTTTGTTTCCATTTGTGGAGCTGGCAAATTATATCCTGCACAGTCAGAACAGACCCATCCATATGATTTCATCTAAAACCTCCATTTGTGGTGGTAAGTGCCACCACACCACTTGATGGTCTGTTTTTCCTAAGTGGAAACATTTCTGGCTCTCAGAGGGTGAAGGAGACGACATTTCCGTAAGAGGAGTCACTACATGTACATTTGTGGTTCTGCCACTGGCACAACACCAGGAAATGCCAAACTCACAGGGCTCATGATTGAATATATGTTAACTACAAACTTGTTTCTCCTTTGAAGGACTTGAAAGGGAGCATGATGGAAACTTTTTGCCCATTTGTGATAAGATTTACAGGTTAGGAGGGTTAAATTTATAGGTGACATTTCCTCCCATACAGCAAGATTGTTTCCATAAGAAAAGAGGAACTATTTCCTGGTCTGAATATACACTAAGTGAAAAGACTTTTTGCAGCCAGAGTTTAAAATTTCACAAGAATTGATTGAGCAAACATTCAGACCCTGGGACTGGAAGACGCAGAGTCCTGGGAGGCACTGCAAGGGATCAGATGTAACCTCCCCTTCCAGGAGTGTCTCTCCCCAACAGGCTGAGGGATTCTTTGCAGCACAGGGCTCCTGCATGTCCTTAAGGCTTCCCCCACAACCACCCAGGGGACAGAGACCACCCAGGTCCAACAGACCCGCTGTAGTAAAAGCTGCCCCAGCACTGTTCCCTTCTTGGCCCTTAGGTTCAGGCAATTGAGTCTCTGGATTTGACCTCGGTGGCAAAGCCTCCAAAGCAGCAAAGCCAAGGCCCTAAAAGCAAAAACACCATAGGAAGAAAAGATAAAGGAAAATTAATTGCCCAGAAGAAAACATGTGAAGGCACTCCAATGGTTCCCTAACAGAAAGAGAGGGAACCTAATTCCAGGTACCAGCTGGCTACTCCCTTTTCAGCAGCTCCCCCAGTCCTCTTGCCATGCAACAGTGACACTAAGGAAAGAGAAAAAGTATTTGAAGCAGTAAAGAGTTTTGGGGTTTTTTTTAATTTTTCTTATATTGTGCAGTTTACATTCCAGGGAACGTTTTTTCTTTATGTGTAAAGCTTTCCTGCCAGAAGTGTTGATGTTCCACACAAATATTTTCTCATTTATTATTACAGAATAAAGGATTTTTCTTCTACAGCCAGATTATTTTGTTCCCTGAGTACTATTTTTGACTATTGGCAGTCCAACTGCCTGCTATTTATCAGAAAGGTCATTTGATCAATCCCATAGCAGCAGGTCCACGGCCCTCCTCCAGACAGTATTGAAAATGCTTATATTTAACTGTTTAGAATTAAGGAGGTTATAAATGCACATTGTGTGATCAAGCTGGAGGAACAGCTATATTCAAAAATAACCAGTAGTTTTCTTACAGCCTTGCAATAATTTAAAAAATAGCTGGTCCCTCTAGCATCTTTTTTATTTGTATGCCAGAAGAACATAAACTCCAACAATATTGTAGAGCAATCCCATATATATTCTACATTTTGTAATATTAAGAGATAACCACATAGATTGATTGAAAAAATTAAAAATATTTGAGAGAAAATTAAAACTTCTGTGACCCAGAGTTATAAAAAAAATTGAATTTCTCTGTATTTAGACATTCTAGGAGAGTTTTCAGACCATAAGCTTCACACAGCTGGAAAGCTCTTGGTACTCTGAGAGGACTAGAAAATTGTAATTTTTTTTGTTGAAGATGACATGTTCTGGCAATCTCCCTTACTTTCCCATTAACATCCTCGGGAATATTTTCCTTTGTCTCAGAGGTGGATACATGCCTGTCCGTGTGCTTGGTCTGGCAGGAGCTGTAGGAAGGAACTGCTCACATTTGGACAGAGCTGTTGGTAACTCACATGCCCACATTTCTCATGGAGTAGCAGCTTCTCTGCATGGCTATGATAGAGGTGCTAATTTACATATGGGAGTGTTAATTAATGGCAATTCATAAGGTCACCTCTCTACAACCGAAATTCTTTCCCTATGGAGAGGAGCAGAGAGCAGTACTGATGCCAAAGAGCACATGAGAGCCACAGTAGGTAAAACAAACAGGCATATCCATTCCCTGAGCTTCTCTACATTGAAAATACATAAATATATTTCAGCCTCCAAATAGTTCATATAATTTCTCATAGATTAAAAGCCAGACAGATCCTCTGCTGCAGAACAGGCATGCCCATTTACCTACTAAATATTTCCCAGATTTACAGGAAAAAGTTGTAAATTGGTAACAAAGTGGAAAAGAAATTCAATAGAACCATGTCATTTCTTTCTGTGAAAGAATATGTGAAGCAACTTAAAACTCCTCCAATCACTACCTAAGCACCCTTTCTGAGGGAAGTACTTGCAGGACAGCAGAGTGAAGATCATGAAGATCAAGATGTTCCTTAAGGGCTCCCTGGGCTTTGGGTCAATAGGAATTTGTCTTCAGATCTGTCTCAAATGACTTATCTCAGTCAAAAATTCAACCCAGGGAGGATGCTAAGAGGCTGGCTCAGAATGTAATACAAATGATGTAAGAAAGGTATATTCCCTGGTCTCCTCTCCTGAGTGAGAGGGTGCTAAATCAGCTGAAAGAGCAAGCAGAGACCTGGCTCTGTTGAATTATACGGCAGAGAAAGAGAAAATCCTTTTTGTAAGCCATTTTTGTACAGGGTGAGTCAGGGAATTTACATTTCATTATGTGCTCAGCAAGAAGTGTAAAATACAAATCCTTCAAGCAGATGTGAACAGACACTTGGGATCAATCTAATGTCAACTGCAAAAAAAATTGATAGGGTATGAATTAATGTTTCATTATGTCAGATCTATGAAGGCTGGATGATCTCAGGCATGCAAATAACATGCCTGTCTAATCTGGCACTTATTTTTGTGGTCCACAAACATGGGCAGAAGAAGCAGAGATGCTGCCAGCTGACATGATGGGGGTGGGTGAGGGGACTGTGGGGTTAGGCTGCAGTTGTTATGCAGTCATTTGGAGAGAGACATTAATTATACCTCCTTGTGACAGCTGAGCTCCCCGTATCTAGAAAGCTGCCTCTCTGAATTTTGCCAGTGAGGAAGGCACTAAGCACCCCTCCCCAGGTGGAGCAGCTTCAGGAGTGCTCATATGAGCCCTAAAGTCCATATGGGACTGTGTCTGTCTGTTTGTTTACCAGAAACTCTCAGTTTTTGTACTCAGGTTTAACTTACTCAACTCCTTCCAAACAAATGGAGTTGCAGCTTCTTTATCCATCTGTCATGGTGTGTGCTAGCTGTGCTGCTATAGATCCTTGTATTGAATTTAGCCCTAAAGCTATTAGAGTTTCACAGGTACTAAATTCTCCAACATAATTTTTAGAAATATAAAATAAGGCAGTAAAGTTGTTAACTTCGAACACGGTTGATATATTGTCAGCTCAAGGTCTTTCTAAGAAACACATGGCAGAAAAGCAAAACAAAACTAAAGAGTAACATAAATTCTGAGTTCATAAAATGTTCAGTGCAATTTGCATCATTATAGTAGTCACAGTTCTGTCTTATGCTGACAGGGAGCATTTAAACATACTTATGTGTATATATAAGCACGATCCACCCTGCCAGACAAAGCTCTGTGCTACATAAAGACAGATGGGAAAGAGCTGTGTATTCCGTGCTTGATAGCTGCATTGTGTCAGACTGGCCATAGCCATAAAGCTGGTTCATGCTTATTCATATTTACCTAGAAGTCCTCAAGACAGCCATTGAAACAGAAGTTGTTTTCTTACCCAAGAAAACAAACACAGAGGGTTTGAAAGTATCTGAGTGCTTCTGGAAGATGCTGCCCTAAGCAAAGGTTGCTTAATGCTGCTGATGCCTTGAGAGGCTACCTAGAACAGAGATTAGACAGTGTTAAAGGAATAAAGTAGGTATTTATTAAAAGGCCTTCAAAGGATGGACCTTGGGCAGTACAAGAGCCTGGCTGAGGCTACACCCAGGATGGACGATGGGTCACACATTTTCACACTTTTGTAAGTTTTGGTTCATTTACATATTGGGGTAATTGTCCAGTTACAGCTTCAGGTTGTGAAGTCCCATCCTCCCAGACTGCTCTCCTCAATTCCCTGTTGTTTATACTTTTTGGGCCTAAAGCTGCAACACTGTCCTTGGTTCTTAGGCTGGAAAAGGATTGTTTTGTCTGACTACACTGTGAAGAGAACTTGCTAAAGCTTTATATGAAGTTCAGAGTTTTGCAGTACAGAATCTGGAAAATATGAAAGCTAAAACTTAAGGCATCACTGCCTTCCTTCAATCACACAGGCAGATGGGTGGAGTGTAGCAGGCACTGGACAGAAAATAAAGCCCTTGGAGCTGGGAGCCAGACCAACAAAACACAGCAAAAGCTGGAGGCCAAAGCTGTGAATCGTTCCAGAAATAAAGTGGTAGGGATTTAAGATTTGGAGAAATATTACCCTGTAGTAAAAAAAATGTGAATCTTCATCAAGAAGTAAATCTAAAACAGGACTATTTTTTTTAAAGGACTTCAAAATTAAATGCCTCTGTCATCTAGTAACTCTGGATTTTGCAAGAGAAGTATAGACCATCTGTTCAAGAGACCAGAAACACAGCCTGTGCAGCTAATCAGCATGATAGCAGTAGGAAATGATTTCATAGGGGCCTATCACATCTGGTTTTAAAACTAGTAAGCAGACTTTTTTAAGCTTTATTAAGTTTTCTTCATCTCTCACAAAACCTCTTTTCTGACAGGATTTATGCTTTAATTCTTACAGCTTTTTCTCAGTCTCTAAACAGGAAAATGCATGAGAAACAAATACATCAACAGTGGGGTGCATGGGTATCCCTGCAGCCTATTACTACTTCAGTGAATAAGTCAGGGTTATCCCAGCAAGGATAAAATCTCTATTGTCATAAAAATTTAGTATAAAACATTTTTACATGGAAACTTCTGATTTATTATTAAAAAAAAAAAAGGCAGTGCTCCATTACTGAACTCATTTTCATTTTTACTAGCCTACTATTATCTGGTGTATTTCCTTATGGTTTTTAAGCATTTTGTTGAATTCTGAATACGGAAATCTGAAATGCTTTACTGAGTGACTTTTTGATCAATTTATTTTTGCCAAGAATTGAGAAAATTTACATTAAAAAGTGCTACAGTTTTCAAAAATCTCTTTATGGCTTCCCTGATGGTAGGAATACCTGATACAAAATATCTAAATGAACATATCTTAAAGCATTTAGAGGAAGAAAGAAAACAGTTATCAGGTATTTCTGAGGATGATGGGAGCTGCAGGGAGTTTTTTTGCAGCAGTGTGACACAGGTGAATACAAATATCCTGGGTATTGTGCCAAAACACTTCTAATGCTTCAGTGAATCTCCCTAACATTTCCTGTTGCATTCAACCCTCTAAAGTCCACCTGACTTCTTCCTTGCATTACTGCTGTGTGTCCCCTGCTTGCTTTCAGGGTACAAACAGGTCACAGATGTCTAAGGACTTTGAGGAGTTAATAGAAATTAATGAAAAACTGACCTCATGACTCTGCTGGTCATGCACCAATAAAGGGGGATAACAAAGGAAACGCAGATGAACTCTGCAGAAGGAACAAATACTGAAAGGAAAAAGCCCCCTGAGCACTGCCCACAGTGGATCAGCTGAGGTTGCCCACACCAGGAGCCAGCAGGCAGTGACAGCAAATCTCAAGTGGCACTAAAGCCCCAGCAAGGTCCAAGCAGCTCTGGTCGAGTGAAGGTGGACCAAGTGTGTCCATACCTCACCCTGCTCTCAGTAAAAACAGGATTTGTTGGCCTGGGGTAGGAAAGAGTGTGGATGGCACCATGCATTTACTGTAAAGCAGTCATTTCATAGGTAGTGTTTAGAGCTAAACGGAAAAGAAAAAAAACAAAGACAGGAAAGTTGTGTATTTCTCCTTTTTTTTTTTTTTTCAATGTTTAAATCTTTATATTCTGACTGCTTCTACAAGTCCTCTGCAGAATAAGTACAAATGCAAGTATACAAATACACAAATACTTATGTTCTTATGTATGAAACTGCCTGGTAACCATATGAACCCAACATGTGGACATTCTACTACACTTGGAGACTAAATACTAGTTGATCCCTGACAATAAGGCACCAAACCAGCTTTGGAATGTACAAAACTGATTTGGGAAAAATATTTGAGAAATAAATTGAGAGAAAAAAAGACCTTTTGATTTCACACAAAGAGTAGTAAGAATGCTTTTCATACCACTGCACGTCAGCAATTTGGAAAGTCAGTATGGCCAAATGAAAACAGCAATGTGCTCTACATCTTTGTTCCAGCAGAAATATTGACTCTGAATTCCATGGGCTTCTAGATGTGTAATTCTGATGGTTCATGGGATTTTCACCTAATTTCATTGTCATTATGTCTCCAAATGGTTAAATCAACTGTGAGGGTTCAAGAACACATAATATCTAATCTTCCATGTGCAGCAAGAATGGCAAAGCAGGAATAGTTACCTAGAAAAAAATAAATAAGAAAGAAATGGAAATATTTGAATTGTTTCAGTATTGAAAATATCGTTCATGTATCTTGGTGCTGCATTATTGTTATATGTAGGATTTCCCCTTTCACACTGTTGATGAACTACTCTTGATACTGTTTCTGGCAGCATGAAGTAGTTAATAGTGCTCAAAGTGCTTGGAGCTGTACCACAGTGTAATAGAAAAGGAGAACTATGTGCTGGGGGAGAAACTCACAGCCTGCCTTCCACACCCCTGTGCTCATGCCAACAATTCCCCAGCCAGCTGGAATTTCCTTTCCTTGTGGAAGCTTGGCCAGAGCTCATCCCTCCATCCCCAGGACCCCAAGACATTCCCCTGCCATTTGCTGAGCTCTGGCTCTTACAAAGAGCCCAGCAGGACACAAGACATTTTGTTTCTCTGGTGCCCTGATGAGTTTTCTCCCTAATTATGTCCCCCCTCTGCTGTCACATCCTAGTAAGCTCTGTCATAACAACAACGAGCCTCAGCTCAGTGGTGAGCATTTCCAACAGGGGTATTCAGAGTGGATAGTGAACTGGTTCAGGAAACTTAAAGATCCATTCTTACGGGATAGGGCTTATTCTAGGGCCTTGCACTCCTGCCCAGAGAAGTCTAAACACTGTCATTGATGGGTTTGGAAGCAGGAATGAATTTACATATTATGCTTATCTCAGAGTTAAAATCTGGTCAGTTCTAATGGTAACAGAGAGCTGAACCTGTAAGAAAATGAGCTGAGCTCTGAGAAGTGAGGAGCACAGTAGTGGTGGTCTATCAACCAGGAGAGGTGGTATATTCCCTGAAAACAAATCTGACTTGTTTGCTATCCTCATCTGTTTGCACACGCCATGTGCTGTCAATGCATTGACTGCAGTGGTTCCAAGATATGGATTGGCTTTATGGGAAAGAAGTTTTCCTGAACATGAACTCCACTTGAAGGCAAGGGTGGCCAGAAAGGATCAATGCATATTTGCAATTTATAAGCAGTTACCAATCAACCTAATTTAGGTGGTCCCTGGACAATGCAGATGAATACTTAGAGCTATCCTATTAAGATTAGGCTAATTAAACTAATTTTGACCCGCAGATATTGGGTGTTAATAATAGACTATTGATGTGCAAGAAAGAAAAAGAGATGATTTGAATTTAATTTTGACTCCAGACCTGATCTTTGCAAGTCAGTGCTAGAGCAGGGGACTCCTCAGGTTCCCCTGTCTTCTGCTCTCTTCCCTACTCTTCCTCTTACCATAACAAGAAATTCCAGATGTGAACAGTTTGAGGACTGAGTTGCTCCTTACCACTGGTCTGTAACCAGGCCTTTAAAAAATACTAATGCAAACAACACAAAGCCTGCACAGAAAAACAGGTCACTTAAAATATGAAGTGGAATGGCAGGAAAACATCAGTGAAAGGCCCCTAGGTTATCTGCTCAGCCACCAGGAATTAAAAGTGTATTTGGCAAGCTATTATTGTTAGTCCCCTAAGTGCACTGAAGGTATGTAGTTGTGCCTGCAGGCCAGTGGACAGAAACAGAGGGTTTAATTCCAGCTTCTCTCCACCTGCTTAACTGAACTGGTCTAGCAGCTCCTGCAACACTAGCATGAGCTCCAACAATAACGATGTGGTTTAGTAAGTGTAATGACAACATCTGTAATATATTAAGCGCCAAAACTCGGGTTTTCTTGCATATTTTTAAAGGTCTTAAAAAAAAAAAAAAGAAAAAAGAAAAAAAGAAAAAAAGAAAAAAAAAAGTACTTGGTGAAGTACTTTTTTCAGTTTAGTTGTTAAAGGACAGTTTGCAGCCAGGCATTTCCTAGAATCATAGAATCATTTAGGTTGGAAAAGACCTCTAAGATCATTGAGTCCAACCCTTAACCTAACTGCCAGGTCCAGCACTAAACCAGGTCTCTAGCATCATATCTCCATTGTTTTGAACATTTCTAAGGACAGTGATTCCACCATTCCCCTGGGCAGCAATGCCTGACCATTCTGTCAGTGAAGAAATTTTTCCCTAGTATCCAATCCAAACCTCCTTTGGCACAGTGTGAGGACATTTCCTCTTGTCCTGTCACTTGTTACCTTGGAGAAGAGATCAGCCCCTACCTGGCTACAACCCCCTTTCAGGTTCCTACCACATTTGCAAAAAAGAATTACATTATCAGAAAACTACAGCCAAATGAAAGGAATGAAGCTGCAGGAGTCATCAGCAATGACCTCTGTGCCCTGTGCTTCCAGCCCCTCACCTTCCAGGAGGGCAGGGATGGAATCAGCTGCCGTGGTCATCCCTGAATGCAAACGGCCACTCACAGCTACTGAGCCAAATTACCATTACACACAGGCAACAGAGTTAAGTATTTCAGATCTGCACCTAACTCCTTCAAGGCACAGAGAGAGGGGACAATTTGGCTGTAGCAGCAGAGTGTAACCCTCCTGCCTGCCAAGGAGGAAGGACCATCCTCCAAAACAGGGAAATGCTGATCAACAAGTTTTGCATTTCATTATTTTTGGTTCAAGTACTTTCCAACCTGTTGGGTTGGTTTTTTTTTTTTTTTCCTTTTCCATGCTGTAAACCAAGCCACTCCTCAGGAAGAAATAATGTTTCTATTTGAGACAGAAGACACTTCAGGGAATTATGTGGTTTTCTAGACGTACACAAACCAGAGCGTCTTCTGTCTGAGAATTTTCAAACTAAGCACCAGATTCCTCCTCCCCACTGTGGATGCTTTATGGTGCCCAAGTGGCAGCATCCAAAAGAAAATGTGGGTTACTGTAGTACGTTTTCCTGAGCTTTCTAAAATCAGAGTCTGCAATGTTACCTAACACAGAATTCAGCTTGCCTGTTTAACACACTGCTGCAGTGACAGAAACATTGCTTTCAAAGTGTTCCCTCAGAATATTGATCCCAAAATAAAAGGCTCATGTTTAAAAGCCTGCTTACTGCAACCCTTTCAAAACATTTCAGTGAACTTTTTGTACCCCAACTTTGATCAAATATGATTTGATTAATATGTTAAATATATCCCACATGTTTAACACATTAATCAGGTACTAAATTTCCTAAATCAGGCAGTTTGAGGGCATGGTGAGCAGTTCTCCTCAGGGCTACCCCTCCACAGAGTGCCAGAAAGCCCCCAGGGTGGGATGGGCACACAGGTGTGCTCAGGTATCTCCAGGAGCACTGAAGGGCACTTTGGTGTCTGGTGCTTTGGGTCATGGCCTGGCAGGAGATGGTGCCTGGCTGCTGGGGCTGGGGCTGGGCTGGGTGCCTTGAGGCACACCTTGGAGCCCTGGAAACCTCCCACCCCCCTCCCTTCAGACCACACACAAATAATGAGAAAGAATGGAGGGACTGGGTTAGATGAGTGCTAAAGGAAGCACAAGTCTTGTGTGCTTAGAAGCTAAGCTAAAGGAAGGAAAAAAAAATAAATTTCTGGGGGATTCAACTCCCAATGTATCCCCATGCCATGGAGCTGAGATGTGAGAGCAGGAGATGTGAAAGAAGACCTAACCTTGGAGGACAACATTTTGCAGCTGTCACTTTGAGAGACATCTTTCCAAAAGATGAGCCTAGACTCAAAGGTGTTTTAACCTGGAAATTAAAGAATTGAGAGAAATTATTCCTCAAAGGAAACCACCCATGTAGTTAATTAGCAATGAGCCCTTCCATGACAGGGTGCTTTTTCATAATTTTACTTTCACTGAACTCAAATGAATAGTATATTAGCTTTTAAAAATGCTTTGAAATGAAGATTTTTGGACTTAATGTAAGTAGGCGTAAGGGAATGTAAAGGGGGTTAAAAGTTCAGGAAGACACTCAAGACAAATAATTGCATAAAATATGTCAGTACATTCTCAAGGAGGAGAAAAAGCAATGGTCGTTTATGAATCTTTAATGATTTTACTCCAGGATCAGCGAAGTCTTAATCAAAGTGGGATGCACACTTAGCCTGAGCAAATAAGGCATGAAGATTCAAAAAATCTTTCTGAATACTAATGTGGTTTTACACTTGGACATTTAAGAAACTGAGATTTGAAAAATGTCCAAAGACCTCCAGATCATGTGGAAGAAATCATGATTCAGTTAAACATTTTAAATTTTCTGTCTCAAACATAAATATTAACCTATTTACTGAAATTAAAGTCTCTGCTAGGCTTTTTTTTTTTTTCAAGCAGACTCAGGAATACCCAATACCTTTTGGCAAGCACGCTCTCAGAAAGGTTTCTGAATATTCTCTTTATCCTCAGAAGCTATTTATGTTCTCTTCAGCAAAGAGCGCAGCAGGCAATAATAACAATACACACAGAAATGTTGGAAGGTAGAAACTCTATTCTCCTGTATTATGGCAAGATTGCTAGATATAAAAATGGTTAAGTGCATCCTAGGAACAACAACAACAACAAAAAAAAAAAAAAAAAAAAAAAAAAAAAAGCAAGAAAAATACATGGCTATTTTGGTTTTGTGAAACTTTTGGGGTTATTTAATACTTAATTTACTTGTTTTCTAATCAATACTAAGGCATTTAACTGCAAATGTGACCTAACAGTTTATTAAGGTTTGTAGTTAATTAAGGCTACAGCAAGATTTTGACTTACCTTTGTTAAAATGGCCACTCTTCAACCATATCCCACTGTGAGTTCTCCTGCACTCCTGGGCTTTGCCTTTTTTGCTTTCACTGTTATTACATACATATGCACACATTGTCTAGACCTGAAATAGGAAGAAATATGAAATCACATCCCCCCATCCATGAGTAATGTCCTCATCAAAGGTTTGTAAAGTTCCCTGGAATGTTTTTTCCTATCAGAAGGAAACTGCTCCACCAGTTGTATGGAAATGCAGTGATGGTCAAGGATCATTAGTCAAACCTCTCTTACTTTCAAGACACAGTGTCTGTGCAGAGAAAGACAAAGATATTTAACAGCAAGCAGTGCAGACCAGCCAACACATGCATTTATTTTAATGAGCAAGAAGGGATTGATTCTCATGTGCCCAGTGCAGAAATACTTTTACATTATGTATGTTCCCCACAAAAATACCTTTAACGTTTTAATATTTAAAATATGTAGAGAGGAAAACCCAGTATCCCTGGGAAATAATAGATTGAGATATGCCATTATTTTTGATGATTAAAGTTTGTGCAGTGAATTTTTATAGGGCAAAGAAGTAGGTGGATAATGCCTTACGAAAGAGGGCAGTGGTTATAAGACTTCACTATCAGTGAGACTATCCAAAATCTGTTCATTGGTGAGTGTGTACCATATAAATCTATGTAGAAGGCAGCAAGGTAATCATACCTTAGTGAAGGTATGATTACCAAGGAAATTAACAGGATAAATATTCATTAATTCTTAAAATTTATGAAATGGATGTTTAGCCCTGTAATAAAGAACCAGAATTAGCAGTTCCTTCCTGTATGTACACTTAAATTAGTTTTCCTTTGAGGAAGAAGGTTACCAGATTCCTGTCACTAAACTAAACCTAACATGCAGTACTTTCTGCTGTGTAGTACCATGAGTTAGGATTTTAGCCTTCATCCAAATATATGCTGACAGAACTTTAATATAAATTCCTCTGATATGCATTTAAAACTGCTAGCAATCCATCCACTCTGCTTGTTCTTTTCTAGGTTTTTTTGAAGTGCTTGCTGAAAACCATTCCCCTGTTAGGACAGTCAGGACAGCTCGCTTGAGCCGAGAGCTGCGATGTGGAAAATGCAAGCCAGCCATACCCAAGGAGACCTGGCTGCAAACAGAGTGTTCTGACATTTGGTGGTGGTATTTCCTCCTCTGGCTTCATGAAATAAACCTTAAAAGCAGGAAGATCATCAACACTCTGAGAAAACTGGAAAATATTATGTTGTTGAACTTGCCTCTTGCTCCTGGAGGTGGCCCTTTCAAAACAGAGCTGAGCACCTCTGCCAGAGCTCAGTGCCAGCGCTGGTGTTGCTCAGTTTGTGCCTATGCTGAACTCATGGTTTCCACCTCTGCTGACATTTGGCAGAAGTTCTTTTTTAGAAGAAATGAAAGAGAAATCCTTATTTTAATGGACTATCTGAAAGAATAACTTTTGAAACAACAATAAAAATCTAGGATGGCTTTCTAAAGTCAGGAATTCTACAAGCAGAAGTACCTAAGGGAAAAGGGTCCTGTCAGCTCAAGTCAACAGCCTTTAACCTTTCCAGCTCTTCAAGGACACTGGGTTTGTGAGACACTGGTAATGACTGTGTCTAGAGAAAAGGGCACTACAGCTTAGAGGCTTATGGATCCCTTGTTTGATAAAAGAGTTTGGCACCAAAGAAGTGATGCTGCAGTCAAGAACTGATTCCTGGTCACTGCTCCCATTGGTTAGAGGCATTCCCAGGGAGACCCAACACCAGCTCTGAGGCTTTGCACTAACAGCTTTGGTGTATTGCTACATCTAATGATTCCCAAATCCAATTTTACAACTGGGAGCACAGACAGCACAGATGTATCTGTATTTGCTAGGCAGAGAATTGCTCTTGGCAATTAGGTTGACAAATATTCAAAAAACTTAGATAATCTGATACTTTACGTAGTAGCTGCCTTCTTTCCTTACCTTTATGGTATGTACTTCTTAAAAAAATCACTGTTTATCCCTTAGCAATTCAGATATTTAAACTAATAAGACAAAGAGAATACATAGGACATTTAAACTCCCCAAATGGTAGCATTGCATGCTCCTTGGTAGTTACCGTTTCCAGATATATCAGCTCCTTGAGCGCTCACTTTTAAAAGTTTTCATAAGCATTTTCTCCAGATATGACAATTCTGCTCAAATTTTCAGTAGAAAAAGCATAAAAAAAGGTCAATTTATTATCTGTGGCTCTCTATTGGAGGTTTTATTTTCTGTCACTACACAAATACTGTGAGTTTAGATCTTAGAGTAGGTATCAATTATTAAAAAAGGTGATGCAGAAAGCAAGCACAGTTTTTCATGACAAATGACACCATCAGCAGAGTTCCATAATCCAGCTTGCAGCACTTTCATTTTTCAGAGGACAAAGAGAAGGATGACTAATACATCAATTTCAGTGCTGTTCCCTTGCACTTTTTGAAAAGCACCTTGCTACCCAGGACCACCCTTAATTTACCATCTTTTGAAGACAGAAAATGTAATGAAAACATCCGTCTCTGGTTTCTGCTAGCCTGTAATATTAAACATCAAAGTAATAGCTATTCTCCACCCACACATCAATCATGCCCTTATCCATGCATACTCTTCTGCTCTTCTGACACATTATTTAAACAACCTAAAATGGACACCTCTGCTTAAAGAAATTTTCACTACTGCAGAAGTGAAACTGACTCTGAACTCTGTGAAGTCAAGATGTACAGTCTTTCTCTTATCCTGATGATCCAGAACTTTATATTTTAATTCCTTAGTGCTGTTAAGGAGTTTAGAATTCCTGGAATTTAGAACTGCATTCATCATGACATGTTAAGTCTTAAACTCTACAGTAAGAGGTTTAGAGGAGACACATCACCATGCACTTCAGGAGAATCAAGATGTTTTGTACCCACCTGAGAGCTTCCCATTCTTTTTTACATTTCAATAAACAAATTGTCTTTCACCCACCTGGGACACTTGGAACCAGCTTGTGTTCACCATGCCCATGTCCTGGAGGACACAAACCACCTGACCTGATCCAAAAGCCACCTGACTCCATGAGTACAGCACAGAGCCCACACCAATGCACTGCAGGATTTACTGACTCAGAAGTGCTGTGCTAGTCCAGTGACAGAGCTGGCAGCAAGCTCAGAGCATCACCAGGGTGGGCTTGTTCCTGTCCATGTCCCCATTCTCCTCAGAGGGAGGCTCTCTGCTTTGTGACATAGCTGCATCATGGAAAGGTTTACAAGGCACAGTGGAACAACATCAGTCTCTGCTTGACAGAAATTATGGCAACTGCCTGTGCCTGTAGTTGGGGCTGTGCTTTTCAGCTGCAAAAACTCTGCTTCTTACCCTCACTGGCTGCCACAAAGTTCTCTGCTGACTCACCTGCCTTCCTGAGCTTCCCACAGCCCTGGTTTAAAGGTTCCCAATCCCCTCAGCCCTCCTCAGGTTCTGCCCACAGTCACTCAGCACAAGCTCCAGAACACTTTGTAAAGTCCCTGACTCCTCCTCCACAGAAGGAAGTCACTGCTGGGGAACAAATTTCAAATCATTTATGAATGTTCAACAGCTGGGTGTCTCAGGGATTACATACAGAGGATGCAGTGCATGCAGGGCACTTCCTTCCTAGAAGAACTTGTGTGTGTGCATGCGAGTGTAGGTGTGTCAAACAAATTTTTCAGTGACAGAATTTGGACACATCAGTTCATCTTTCCTCCTTTTATTTACCCCAGTGCCCTAGGACAGGCTCTGCAGGCCCTGACTAAGGCAGGCACTGCAGCTGTGTGGATTTCTGCCACATCCGTAGCTGCTCCGGCAGGTTTCAGCAGAGAATCACAGCCCTGTCCTGGCAGCCACACCGAGGGCCCAGAGGCCAAGGAAATAATTGAAATCAGTGTGTTTATACACAAACACAGCCACATGCATACAAAAACACATGCTTCCCTTTGAAATCATATTTTTCAATTGGAAAAATCAAATCAAGCCAGAAAGCACACGCCAGTACTTGGTAGCAGAAAGCTCTTGCACACCATCCTAAGTGGTGGGATGTGTGCAGCTCTGTCCAAGAGGTTGTCATCGTTGTTCTGTGCTTTATGTTATCTGCAGCTTGATTTAGCAAGGCTATGGAGTAAATATAGCAGTCTTTCACATCTATGTTGAAACAATATTAACCCCTGTAACCACCCTATATCCTGTCTCCTTCCCCAGTTTCAGATTTTTCTCTAAGTTTTGCCATTTGACACTGTTTAATGTAGAAACCTGTGCTATAAGTGGATCCAGCCCAAATACTTTATGCTTTTTGGAGGTGGAGGGGAAAAAAAGAGGGGACTATTTTGATGGGCTGTGTTCTTATGAATATCATATTTCCATACCTCATCATCCCACTTGCTGTACATGAACTGTCAGTGAGAATCTAACATCCAGCTCCAGAGGCCTTTCTCACAGCAGCAGGGATGTCTCTGAGGTGTTTCTCATCCAAGCCCACGAGTTTGTGCAGTTCCTCAGCAGCAAAGGCTCACCTGGGGCTGCCACAGCAATGCAGCAGGGCAGGGCTGGGGGAGGCACAGGCACCAGAGACAGCCTGTGAAATTACTCATCAGAAGGGCTTTGTAGAGTGCTCCAGGAGGAGAAAAAGGGGGTTGAGAACAGGGATTAGAGACAGCATGAGAAGGGAATTTGTAGATGGAGAAAAAAAAATGAGCAAATTGTGGCACCTCTGAGGCAAGTCTGGGCAGATTAAGCTCATCTAAAATAGCGTCTTACCTACTCTTGCTATGCTACCCTTGGGTTTCCACCTGTGCACCAAGGCCTGGAAGGCAGCCTTTGGGATTGCTTTGCCCATTGTGGGAGCAATTCTCTGCCATGGCAGATGTGGCTGACCGAGCCCTGGGGCTGCCTCTGCTGCAGGGACTCTGATGGCCAGAGAAGGTGCAGTGCTGGACACAGACCTGAGCCCTCCTCTTGCCCATCCACAGCATGGCCACACCTGTATATTTATATGTGTCCACCTTTAGGTGCTTTTTTGGCCTCTTTTTTCCCTTGCATTTGATATGCCTGACTGCTCTTTATAGGGCAGCCCTCCCACTGTAACCCTGTATGGAGCATCTTGGCCCCAAAAGATTTTGGCAAACCAGTAGGAGGAGGTAAAAGGCAAGTGGGACAAACCCTCTAGATTCCACATAAGCCATTAAAAATAAGTCAAATGCACTCGTAGGAACTAGAGTTACTTTTAAAAAGTAACTCTTTAAGAGACTTGAAACTCATCTGTGTTTCTTTATTTTAAGTTTTCATTAGCATAATTGAAGTTTACATAAAAACACTAAGCTTTTTTATTACTCACCCTTAACAGATCATGCTGATTGATCCCTTAGTATCCCTTAGTACTTACACCCTTTGCTGATAATGACTTGAGCTAATGCATCCAAAGACCTACACTTTTTACTGGCAAGGCCAGGACTGCACAGACAAACAAAGCTGTTGTTTGAGAATCCAGTAACAGAAACAGAGTAGGTTTGAAGGCCAAATTGTTTCCAGACTGATTTCTTTTTTCCTTCATTAAAGAAAGATGATTTGGAACAAGTCTAGCTCCCAAGGACCCAAAAATGGCATTTGCTGATAAAGACCAAAATGGACACAGTCTTGTTCTTCTACTTGAGATTTTTTTTTTTTTGAGTCCTTGGAAGATTGATAGCTTCCCAAAATGTCAATTCACAGATAGTTAATCTTACTGGCTATATGAAACTGTACAACTGCCTCTGGCTAAACTAGAATTGATACACATCCAAACAATTGCTTTTGTAATAAAATACTAGAATGTATCCTTCACACACTAATCCATCATCTATAATGTCCTATCAATGTTGTTTTAGTATATGCCAATATACTTCAGGAGTTCCTGGGTAAAAAAAAAAAAAAAAAAAAAAAAAAAAAAAAAAAAGGAAAAAAAAAGGGCTGGGAGGAAGCCTAGGTCACACTTTCCTGATTTGAACACTATAAAGGAAATTCAAGTATTATCCCCTTGCAGAACCATGGAACTTGGCACAAAAATCCATGCCTTGTTGCAGACTCCTGGTCTTCAGTTTCAATAATGCTTTTAGCTTATATTGCTGGGGAAGAGGGAGTTTCCAAACTATAAATTTTGTTTTAATTGGCAATATAGTGCCTCTATGAAACCCCAAAGCACCTGAATGAAGATCTCTTAACCATACCACTAACATCCATGTAAAACCCGAAACCTCCCTCAACCTGACTGTGGATTAGTCAGTCTAACAGAAGACACCACCTTTACTAAATCACTTTCCCTTGTTTATCCCTCCAGATAACTTTGGTTAGAAACAAAAATTTTATTAGTGCCTGGTATATCACAACCTCCATCTGGGTCTCCAACCGCCCTTGGAGAAAAGACCCTGAGAGTTCAGGTAATTCCCCTGCTAATTCCCCTGGCAAGGCCAGTCTGCCAGCCAAAGGGACACAGCAGAAGAAGGGTTTGTGAAGTCTCAGTTGCAGTCACAAGGCCTCTCTCCACTCACTTGGCAACCAATGATCCTGATGGGTCTCTTCCAACACAGCATATTCTATAGTTCTGTGAACCTGAAAACATCACGTATCCCAAAACTCAGAAAGCCTGAGTGCCAAGCTCTGTCTGATCTGGTTTCCCAGCCCCTTAGGATCTGGCAGAGCTGTTCCATATTTCAGCTCCTCTAGAGACAAGCTTCTCAGCCTCCCAAAGCACCTCACTCCAGAGTGTGATCAGCATTTATGGAGACTGCAGGTTACTGCAAAACAAACCCTTCATGCCACTACCTTTGCTACACTGCTACTGCAAGCCAGCTGCATTAAACACCAAAGCTGATATGTTGCTGAAATAACTGAGCTTCATGCCATCAGTATTGTGCAGTTCTCAGCCTGCAATCTGTGTAGCACAGCCTTTAACATACAGGTACTCTTAGATAATGCCACAACTCAAAATCATAACCCTAGAAGTCCATTTTTCCTCAACACAACATTTAACTATGCAATACAGTTTGGAAAGAGAAGCAAGAACAAAAAAAAAAAAAAAATAGGTCTACACCCTAATAAACAACTTTGTCTTACATTCTTCACATCATATGTTGTTGGCTACAGATGACAAAAGGAATTTAGAGCAATTACAGATTAACCACAAATACAACCAAAGCCAGTGAGGATGCAGAGCATACCACTAAATAGCCGTAGTCTACAGTACTTCTAAATCAGCTAATTCGTTTCAATTCATTGATTCTTGTATCAGCAAACTGTACACCTGCTCTGGCAATGCCTGTTTCAGCTGCGGCTCGATGTTGCCCTCCTGTGGGCCAAAAAAAGGGAGAGCCCTTGAGCTCCTTCACACCTTCACCTCAGCAAGAGAATTCTGGGCATTATTTGCTCCTTTCCAGCTGAGAAGGAGTAAGGACAGATGAGTTGAATGCCTGTGGATCGTGTGAATGTAACGTTGTTCTCCAGATTTAATCACTTCTGGACTACTTTTGGAACAAGTCTGCTGCATAGGAAATTATTCCATAGGAATAAACATCTGCATCTTGCCAAATCAACCACAGTTTACAAGATGGTATTTATGCTTCCTTCCAGCCAAGGGAGGGGGAGAGATACATGAAGTCTGCTGGAAAAAAACAACTCTTCAATTTCTTCAGAGATTTTTCTGGTAAATTATTGTTCCCATCCGTTGCCTGACAGTGGGAGGCTCCAGTCTTGAGGAATCCCAGATACCAACCATTTTTGCTTGAAATTTGATGAAGGCCTCTCCCTTGCCTAGGCTGGGGTGAATTTGTCTGAAACAGCCTTGTTATAACAGAGTTCAGTCTTTGTCACTTGTGTGACTCTTCCCATGTTTTATCACCTGGGGACTGCGGGTCCCCATTTCTGTACCAGACTGAATTTGGGGCCTAACTCCATTCTGAACTGTGGCTGCATTGATTTGGGGATGGCATACACTTAAGTGGGTCTCCAGCTAATCTTCCACTTCCTAAGGATGGGGTAAAGCAGCAAATTCCCCACCAGTAGGAGGTAGGAAACAGTCCAAAATCAGTGATTCACAAAACACAGACATCACTTAAATACTGAGAAGCTAATATTTGATTTCTTCATGCCACAAGCAACAGCCAGGAGACAGGATGGGATTACCGGGGCTATGAGAGAAAAGAGCGTTCTCCTTTTCTTTTGCTTGATTCATGAGTAGTGAGAGCTATGAGGAACATGGGTTAATATAACTTGCTTTGGTACTTACATTGGTAATTAATAATTCTTTCTGCAAAGCCCCAGCACTGTCACATCTGTCACTCCAACAAGGTTCACTCCCCCAAGACTCCTCAGGAGCAATGGGAAGGAAAATGTGCTTAAGGCAGAAAGAACCTGAGCTCCAATTCCTCTTATCCAGAGCAGCACAGCTCAGGTCTGTGCCAGGGTCATTGGGGAGAGATGGTCACACTTCCAGTCTGGAGTGAGACTGTCCCCCATTCCATCACAACATTTATGGCCCTCAAGAACAAAATCACATCAAGCACAGAGTTTCAGATTATTTAATTCCCCTGAAGATGCAAGCTGCCCATAGCAGTGTTCCAAACAAAAGGAAAGGGGTTAAATCTTTAGCAACATGATTTGACTCTACACATAGTCAGCATGAAGCAATTGGCTGTGTAGTCTTGGATCACTGGTAAAATCCACCTCTGAATCCAGAAATGCACTTTGTGGCTGAGTCTGACTGTTGCCATAGGCCAAACCAACATCTTCAACCCAAATACAACCTCAAACGGAGGAAGCTGAGGTCAGACACTTGTGGCTTGGGTTCATGTCTGCTTGCTACCAAGTCAAAGGCTCCCCTCTCAAAAACAGAGTGCTAATGATCAAGCGACAATCCAAACGCAAACAAGAAAGAAATACCAAGACAACATCTGGAAGCAATACCGGGAGGAAGAGAACATGAAGACGTGGCCAAAAGCTTCACTGCCAAAGAGGGGTAAAAAAAAAAAAAAAAGAAAATATTTATGACAAGGGGCTTTCCCCTGCCTGTGTTCGAAGATCATCAACAGAGCATCTGTGCAGAGTAAGACCAGGAGAGAAAGTACATACGTGGTGAGGGAAAGTAGAAACTGCTAGAAAAGCAACTCCAGCCTAGCTAAGGAAAAGAAGCTGATTAGCATGCAGTCAGTTGAGATCTACACAATAAATAGCATAATCAGCATTCATACACATCTCTCCAATAAAGCCTGTAAGAGCCACCATTTTCCCTTAAACAATTGCCAAGTTTAAATCAGAAATTAACATGCGCTGGCAAACAAAGCCAAATTTCTGAAATCTTTCTCGCCACAATCAATCCATTGATTAGGTATCAGCATAACACAAGGAGTCAAATTAATAAAGTCCCCTGGAAACTTTTACAGTAGTGCTTAGGCTATAGTGACTGCTGACACAATGAATGCAGATGAATTCCAGAGGCGAGGTAGCAAAGAAAATATGTTGAAGCAGAAGGAAAATTTTTAAGCAAATCTGTGCATTTCCTGAAATGGTTACTTTGCTGGATTTTGTTTCTGAGGAGGAGGAGGGAGAAAAAAATAAAAGCTGCTTTTCTCTCCTCTTCTGCAGCAGCTTTAACAGAAACATTCCTCCTTATTCCCTGTCCAGTTCTTGTACCCACACACCTTCAGGGCAGATTTCCAAATATTAGGAAATAGACAGACATTCAGGACAAATATTTACTCTGTTCTGGGAGGGAGGACGTGAGGGGCAGCAAAACCCAGGTATGCTGTCTTATAAAAAGAGAGAGAGATGGATGTTGCCAGAAGCACCCACCCAGAAGTTTCCATTTCCCAGCTCCCAATGCCTCTCTGCAGAAGGCTGAGGCTCCCAGTGGTGTGGGGAGAGCCCACAGGCTGGCAGCAGCCAGGGCTCATGGTCTCTGTCCTCAGGAATGAGCTTTGGCACAAGCATTCAAGCTGAGATTCCTCCTCATGGCTGCAAACACAGGAGCTAACACCCCTTAGAGTCAGGACATGGAAAAATCTGTTGTCTGCACAAGCTGTTTTTAGAAGACCTGGTTCTGCAGCTGAAAGCACTTTTAACCTGTTGTCAAATAATATAATGGAGCAAGAGACAAATTACTGCCTCATTCTACCCCTGCTTGAAGTGAGTTTCACAGGCTTTATTCTTCCTCTGAATCCCTTCAGCTCTGAAACAGTCTTCCAGTTAAAAAGCCATTTTTCTGAAAGCACCTCCATCCAAATGACAATTCAAATAAAATATACTACACGCATTTATTTGTCCTTAATAGCACCTTCCTTGATGGATATATGCTTTCCATACATCTACGAAATGAAACCTGACCAGAGATGTGAAGAATTCCCGAGGATGCAAGATCTGATGAGTAAGCAGCTGCTTTAAGAGCAGCCATAGAGCTCTTGATTTAGAGGCTTCATTCACTCAGAGCTGAGGAACATCTTCTGTGCCTGATGCTATAAATGTCAGTCAGGACTAAAAATGGCAACAGGACATTTCTGTTGCTGCTTCCCAGCCATGTCACCCGAGCCCAGTGGAGCTGAACGGGTGATAGAGGCAGCAGATGCCCTGGCAGTGGCACAGCAGCCCCAACTCTTGGATCCACACCTCCTTCTGTGTTCCTGCAGCAAGGCTGGCTGTCGAGGGAAGGCAGAGCCATGAAAACACACAGGTCTCCCAGCACCTGCCCACAGCCCACAGCACAGACTGAACCTGCTCCATCTCCAAACTCTGCACTGATGACCAAAGCCGCGGCTCTCCAGCACTGCTTCGCTCTTTCAAAACTGCCTGGGACTGCCAGATCTGGATTGATCCCTGGCCAAGAATGACCTCCCAGGATAAACACAGCATGACCTACCCAGCTGACAGCCGGGCTGTGGTTGCACAGTGCTGTAGGAGATGCAGGGTATCCAGCGGGAGGCTGAGGACCAGCACCGTGGCGTTTGTGAGGCAGTGCTGACACGTGGCACAAGGGCCACTCCGTGCACCTTCCTGTTTCCAACACTGCTTCCTTTGGAAGGAAAGTTGTCCTTTCCCCCTTGCCTCACCAGCCTGCTTTAACCTGACTCATTACTAACAACCACAGAAGTCCCACAGTAAACAAAGATACTTGCTATGGTTTCCATTCTTATAGGAAAAAAGGTTCTTAACCCTTTGTGTGCTCCTTTAGTGCATTTAGAAGGGGCAAAACATCAGGTAAACACCAAACAAGATAAGGATTTTTATTTTCTGGATTAGTCTTCAAGGCCAGTTTAGGAATTCCCTTATTTTCCAGTTTTTTTTTTTATAACACTATTCCCATTCACCATACCTAGCAGGGAAATCCCACAGCACACAAAGGCTCCACGTGGTTCAAAACTGTAACTTTCCAGCTCACATAGAGGATGACATCAACCTCTCAAGCAAGAAAGAAATTGCAGCTGTATTCTCTGATCTGCCACACCCCTAAAATCAAGAGCCAATCCAAAAAATTCAAAATGGCTTTACTCACAAAGAAATTGCCTCTTCTGATAATGACTTCCTTTGACAATAAAGTTACATTGAAAATATTGAACTTTGCCAACAGAGAACTTATAAGGTAACACAAAGACTTCACATTCTATTAGTCAGCAGCTCAAGATCTTTACCTCAAGAGCAGGTAAAGAAAATAAATTAACAATTAATATTTATAAAGCATAATAGTCCAAGAATTTCACAGGTTTAAGGTGTAAAATGTACATAATCTTTCCTTTTCCTATTTTTCTCTGAAACCTACAAACCACGTAACTGGTTAATGCACTCACTGAAGTATACTAAGTGTCCATTTAAATTTTTCTGACTTGACTGAACAGACAAATCCATCAAATTAGAGCTGATGAAAATTGCTCTATTCACCTGCCTCTTGTTAAGAAACTTCAAGACATGGGTCTGTGCAATTTTTTTTTTTTTAATTTAGTTTTAAGTTCTATATTATTTTTCTGACCTGGCTTTGAAAATGTACAACTAAACATATACGTCAGTGGCCACTAGAAATATTTGAGTGTTTTGGTAAGAAATGAAGATTTTAAAATATAAATAAATTAGGGTTTCAATATTTGGAACAGTAAATAATTTCAAAGAAATATGATGCCATTTTACTCCTGGGAGGTAACAGTTATCTTTTCTTATCCAAATAATTAGCAGAAAGGCTTGGGAAAGGGGTCATACCTCTCCAGGTGACTTCATTCTCACCTCCATACACTATATGGAAATGGCACATTCAACCAGCATCTAGGAAAGCACTAACCAAATAATTAGCCTCATCATGTACGAACACAACCTCTATATATTAACATGCAAATCTACAAGAGCACAAGAGGTGGCATGTCATTAGAAGGTAAGACAGGTGCAGGAGAGCCTGAGCACAGGGCAGGGAGGTGAAGGCCCCTCTGCTGAGGAGGGAGGGGAAGCGCTGCTCCCACGGCATCGCCTTGGCTGGTGTCACTCCTGGCTCCCGCAGTCCGGCGGATTTTGGGCTCACACCAGAAGACATTTTTAGAAAGTAACAGAATAGGACCAGGGAAGAGATCCCGCACCAAACATCAGCTTGTTGGGGAAGCTGTGTCTTTCCTTGCTCTGCAGACGGAGCTGGCAGAGGGCTGTGTCTGGTGCTTGGAGCTGTTGCTGCTCAGAGCCCCCTCCCGCCCCAGCCCCAGCCCCAGCCGGGTGCCGGGAAGCGCTCGCAGCCACCGCGGACGCTCGCCTGGCAACTGAGTCACTCAGCCAGGGGCCACGGCCAAGACTGCAAACTGAGACTCTGCAGCCTCTTCCCAGATTTGCTGCCAAATGGAATGAACAAATCAGTCCTTCTGAGCCACAATTTTCCCATCAAATACTTTGACGCACTCAGAAGAAAGCGAGCGCTGCTCTGTTACCAGACACTATTTCATCCTCTCCCAGGTTGTAAATTGCAACTTCAACCTAAAAATGTGGGTATGCAAGTGTTATTCATGACATTTTTAGCTGTATGTGGACAAATGCACACTGCACAAATATGACCATATTGCTTAACTCCAGTAACTGTACCTTAAGTATTACATTGAAGTATTTTTGCAGCTTTTATTTCTGCCCTAATTTCTATTATCCAGATCTCATCCTGGTTTTTACAAGCATCTGTACAATTCGATTTTGGCTGCAGGATGGCAGACAGAGGATAAAAGCACTACTTCACCTACAACTTCTACTCACCAGAGAAAAAGCACATAGATAAGACAAAGCCTTTTTTTCCTTCCACTGTCTCTGTTTGCTCATACTTTTATTAACTAGGTTAAATACTTTGACCTTCCCAGCAAATTGCAGAAGAGAGTTTATGGAACACACAGATCATGAAACGAAACTGAGAAAAGCTGCTTCTTGGAAATAACCGAAGTCAAATGTGCAGATATTCAGCATTTTGCAGGCATGGCCCCAAAACAGATCTCACTCTTTCATTGTTCATACGTTTTCATTGTTTCAAAATTATGGTTATTTAGTCTCTATTTATCAGAGTTTTAAAGATTATTCTTGTGAGCAGCCTTAAGTAACCATCAAATAAATGAAACAATGTTCTTGTGGTGTATTTATGCAACACATACCCGAGATAGCAGAATAAATGACCAGAAGCTTAGCAGTCAGGAGGCTATTGTAGGACTATCCAAAACTCACTCCTAAATTATAAGCATTTTTTCATGCTGTTATTATTCTTGGTTTAAGTTTAGTGAATATGAGAATGCCAGTAGCCTTCTGCCCCAAGTTCCCATGAAAATGAGCACAAAAAGCACCATTACATATTCAGAGGACCTTCTTTGAGCTTCATGTGTTATCATTTAACCAAAACATAATGCACTGCAGCTTGCACAGGGCAGCAGTTCAGGTCAAAGAGTTTTAACACACCTTCAAATAATTTCCTGAATGACAAATAAATACAAAATTGACACTGTGCAAAGCTGTTAGTCCACTATCTATGCAAGTCTTTAGACAGTCCTGACCTTACTAGTCTAAAAAGGAAAGGGAAGTTGTATTTTGGCATTTTTATTTCATATTTATTTCTGAACTGAAGGAGGGATGAAGAGAGAGGAACTGGAGCCTGGAGAAGCATGCCATGAAGAAACCATGCTTCACATTTAAGTAACATTTTTATTGCCAGTGGTATTGGCTGTGTTGTTGGACCGTTTTCTCCTTTCCCACACGACTCTACTACAGAGAAAAACATTCATAATTCAAAACTTAGGCAGTTGGAAAGCTAGATGAAAAGGAAGAATATTCTCTTTATCAAGGTTCACTCTATACAGAGGGCTGTCCACAATACTGAACTCAACCCAGGTGGGAACACAGAAAGAAGCACTGTATCTACAACCAACTTCCAGGAATCCAAGAGAAGCAGTGAAATGTTTCATAAAACGGTGAGGAAGGACTGCAGGCATCTCTGTAATCACTTTACCAGTGGACCACAGGCATTTAGGAAAATACTGGATTCAAGAAAGAAGTTGGCACAAGGGCTGGAGAAGGGCCATGTCTTAGCAGTGCTCTGCTTGTACCATGAGACATTGCACCAAGCAACACACAAAGGAGGCAGCATGGTAAAGGCAAAAAACAATAAATTAAATTTGTCTAACAGCTGTTGGCAAGGAAACAAAGAGTAAACTTAAGTTGGGGAGGGAGAATGTAGGGGTTCCAATTAGTGGCCTTATTAGTAACTCTTTATTATTTCAGCTGGCCAAATGTGAGAAATGACTGCAGAGATGCCTACTGGGAATTCAGCCCCTTAGAACAGAAAATGAAAGACAACAGAAGATCTGTTAACTGCTGACATGATCAATATATTTCACTCTCCATTACAGCTTGGCAAGTGGATTGAAATAAGACATTTAATGATATTTTTGCACGAAGGGTAGACCATGATATGCAGTGTTATCACTTGCTCACTCAATTCCACTGCCTTGCACTTTTTCTAAACTCACTTCCTATGGATGAAGATTTATAACTTTGCTTTGTACACATCTACTTGGTTCCATTACTAAAGAAAAAAACCCAACAAACAAAAACAAACCAAATAAACCAAACCCACAAACTTATTTTTTTCCTTTCAAAAACGAAACTGAATCCCAAATCAGTTTTCTTTATGTTTTTGTTGTTTTTTTTTTAATCTGCAAGCTTCAGTAGTGAAAGGGAAACATTCTTATCATTAGCAACAAACACTCATCACTTCTTAGACACTTAAAACAGAAAAGATAAAAATCTAGTAAAGTTTGCTGTAAGTTTTTATCATGAGCAGATTTTCTGTGGAAGATATTCAGTCCAAAAGAGCTTCCTTGCCTGGCCTTTGAAGTAAAGAAGCAGCACTATGATACAGCATGCTGCACATAAAATTTTCAGCTTGGAGATAAACACATCAAAAACAAAAGGGCAAAAGCAGATGGGAATATTTATAAAAGAACTATACAGAAGCAGAATTTATATTTGAGTTACTTACAATAAATACATGGGTACCCTTCCCTGAAGTTTCTTTGTGAAGCAAAAAAAAAAAAAAAAAAAGAAAATTCAGCCCTATGAAACCAATTCCTTTTGCATAAGCAAGGAGCTGCAGTTTTACTTTGCACATATTTTACTCCATTATCTGCAGAAACCAAATAACTCCATAAGGGCATTTCCAGAAAAAAGAATAAGACTTGCTTACTGCAGATCTCCTACACTTTGTCAACCAGAGTTTCTTTATATTGAAACACTCAGATTGTGTATTTTTACTATTTCTCTGAAAGAAGTGCTCGCTTTTAATTTCTACAGTTCTAGTGATTTAAATTATTCAAGAAGTATATTAATTTCCTTCATTTCCCAATTAAAAGCAAGAAACAACCAAGCAAATAAAAAAGACATAAGAAACCAGCCCTGATCAGTGCCATGGAAAAAAACAGAGTGTGGTATCAGCCTTCCCTCCTCCAGAGGCTTTGCTCTGTCTCAGTGCTCTGCTTGGACACCCATCAAGCCCTGGTGCTACTCTGCAATTGCCATCCTGCTCCCACAGATCCAAAGGAAAGAACAACAAGGAGTTCTAGTTGGATTTCTTAATTACCAAGACAGAAAAAGGCTCATTTGCTCCCATTCTCAAGGAAAGAGTGTCTTTAATTCCCAGCTGTAAGAGCCAGGTGAGATTTCAGCACCCTTTGAGATAAGTATCCTTCCATTCAACACTTGCCTTATTTATCCTAAATGTGGAGCTTGTCCAAGACTCCAGAATTGTGGACCTACCTATGCTCTCTCAAACCTTGGCCTCTGTGGTCTCTATCAAATTACACCTCCTGCTTTGCAGGAAACAGATAAATTAGCCCTTCAAGCCCAAGTATTTTGCAAACTTCTCACCAGTTCTTATGTCCCCACAAGCAGCGGACATGTTGAAGCTGTGTGCAAAAGCTGTTCTAGCTGAAATTAATCCTTACATTAGCAACCTACACTCACAAATGCAATCAGTGTCAGCGCTGCACGAAATCTATCAAAAATACACCTGTCCCTACACTTGACTACTTTTTGCCTGCTAGCTTAGCAGAACTTGCCATTGAATTTTAATGCCAAGCATGAGACTGGGCAGGTATTAGAGCTACTTGGAACATTGCATGTGGGGGCATCTCAGCTAAGGAACCTTGACTAGGTTGGTAGTTTGGCTGAATATATATGTTTTAATGAAATCTCTCATTTTGGCTGTACACAAAGAAAAGACCCTTCAGGAATAAAGTCTGGAACTAGAAGCTCTTTTAAAAGGAGTTAAAATTGTGCCAAAAACAACAACAACAAAAAAGTCTTCAGGCTGTGGTATTTTGATGACATTCCTCAAGTGCCATCTCAGGGTTCTGGTCATAAAATACTCCACATAGGGGATGTTTTTGATGTTTTTGTTGTCTTAATGGCTGCGAAGTTTTTCTCTCCTCTGCAATATAATCTCTATTTATTTTTTTGAGCTTCTGATTCCCACCATTTGAATGCTGCTATAGCACTACATTAATGTACTTTTGTTTCCTTGATACTAAAAGTAAATAAAAATGGGAACAGCTTGCCAAGAACAGATCCATTTATTTGCTCAAAAAACATTTCAAGAACACCTGCACAGCTATTTTGGAAACATACTGGGATGTCCATTCAGCCTTTCCTGTTTGTGTAACTTCAGGTAGATTATGTCTACCTAATGATGGAAAACAGAGCATTTCCCATACCACTATGTTCAAGCTAAAGAACATCTCATTCTTCCTACTTTTGCTATTTGAACAACTAACATGGATCAATTGATTTATGCAAAGTTCATACTCATATGCCCTTTTTGTCAGTAATATTTAGAGAAAAATGAAGCCATGCCTGTGTACTCTTTCTCTGTGCCCTAATTTCCAGAAGGAGAATTTTTTTTTTTCAGTATGAGCTGCACAATGAAAACACCCTATTTACAGAACAGGACCAGGCTGTAGAAAAAAAGGAAGCATGGGTTTGTGTTCAAACACATACACTGATGGACCATGAGATGAAGATCAAAAAGCCCTCACCAAAGACAGAGCACAGCAGTGAAACACAGCACTAGTCACCTGCTCCAATAGGCACAAGCTCGCAATGAAGGGCTTGCCTGAGGGATCTGAGAAACTGCTCTTGCCTGGAGCCCTCTGTGTCCATCTCACCACACTGGCTGCACAGACTACAAGAAGAAAATCAAGAAACCTCATCTGTGCTTTTTTACAGAGCATAGCTCTGTAGAGCTCTGAAGAAGCAGTTTAAAAATTTGCATTTCAAGAACACTTGAGAATAAAGATCCCTTGTCTCTGTCTCCCTTGCTCCTGCCTCCATTCATGCCAAAGCCACTGGCCACCCATGCTTATGTTTTGTCCCTGGAAAGCTGACATCTGGCAAACACATGAGATGAGAAGGGGGCACGCTTTGGATGGAGAAACGTGCACTGTATGCCTGAGTGTTGGGAACACAGGCAAGGAGGCTAAGAGAACTAAAAGTTCGTAGCACATGTGGCCAAAAGGCTCTCGTGCAGATTAACACACGGGATTGAAGTATAAGAACTGAAAATTTCCTCTATTTTCAAGTAACCCTATCAAAATCTCCGGCTTACAATTCCTGATGGCACAGCAAAGACAAGTCTGTGACAGCTGGAGCTAGAAATTCTACAGCAAATCACTGTTTTATATACCAGGACCTATCCTACTTAAGGTGGTACGTGTTTTAAACAATGACCTTGAACTGCTCCCTGGGTGAATCACAGCACACAGAAGTGATTCGGAGATGATGAGTCTCTAAATTTGGCTGAGCCAGAAGTTCATTGTTGCACTCTGTACCCGCCCACCTCGTACATTCTCCCAGCACTGCCAAGATAAAACAAGCTTCTAGTAGCTTATAATCAATACTTTCTGTCCCAGCTTCTCTTGCATTCTATTTACTTCAAGCTGGAGCACTTTCCTTTAGAAGGCACTTCTTACAGGAATGCCTTAATTGCACCATCTCTATGTTAGAAGTCTCTGAGGAAAAAGCAAGTTAAGCCCCCCAGATCTTCATCTCTCATAAGCTCAGAGACTTGATAGAATTTAGGAGCCAAAACATCAGAGGAGTTAATCCTTGCAAAGCACAATCCATTTTCTCTAAGCTTTTTACACACATCCTGAGGGCAACTAAGTTGGATCAAACTCTAGCAGTAAACCCTAGATTTCTCTGTAATCAGTGTGCTTACTGTGAGACCAGAGCAGGATGCAGCTTGCTCTCTCTGGCACCCTTACCAATTCCATCTCTCCATCCTGACAGCTACCACAAGAGTTGGAGAAAGACCTAACATTCAAATATTGACATCATAAGTTGAACACACTTTCCCCTTAGAGTGATAACTGTTATCAGTCAGCAATTTGCTTTAAGGAACAAAGACCTGAGCAGTTGCTCTGCTAGTCCTGCTGCTACAGACATGGAGAAGTGGAAAACAGCAAGGCTGCAAACCTCCTCTTCACACACTGACAGTGGATGGCCATACACTGAGAGAGACCAGTAACCCATTGTCTGAGAAAGCTTAAACCCTGAAGAGCTAGCAAAGCCCACTCTGAAGGTCAGGTCCTGATGTTTTAAAGTATTAAATATGGTAAACCATCTCATGGGCTTACAGTACTGCTCATACTGATTGTCATTCCAATTCAGGCTCTGAAAATGCAATCATGCTCTGTCTACACTACAGACATTGTAGCAAGGAAGTGGCTTATAACAAATTTATTCTGTTCCCTTCCTCCTCTCTCTGCTCCCATCTCTCAACAGACTGCAGAAACAAAATGGTGCAGAGTCACTGGTAGTTGAGCAACTCCTTTCACAACTAAGCAAAATTCTGGGAAATAGGAGAACTCTGGTTTGAGGCCAGAAGACCAGTTCCTGACTGAGTCAGTTGCTATATGACCATATATCTCCCTTGCCAACCTCAGGCACTCAGACATTCAGCAACCATAAAGCAGAAGTGGAGCAGGCAAGTGCAAAGGGATCAATATTCAGGAGCCAAAACACGAGGTTTTTTTCAAGAAGGCAGAGTTTTCTCCACTGCCTAAGCAGCACAGCATCACCCAGGCCAAGACCATCCTTGCTGGCCAGGCTCTCATCTTTGCTACTTCTGCAGCTGCACTGATGCCAATACAGGCTGTAATCATGCTGACTGAAATCCTGCTATTGAACTGCTGCCATACTCTATTAAATAACTTAAGAATAATATGATTTTATCAGAGAGCTGATCTTACATTTGATCCTTGTGCAAAATAATCCTGAGGGGCATTGCTTTAACACAGCCAAAACAGCTCTTGTGAAGTGAAGCTTAATCCAGAAAACTCACTTTCCAGAAATAATAGATTACCAAGAGAAAAAGATGATCCTGCATTTAACAGCCTTAGCATCATGCCAGGATATCAACTGCTTCTCAGACCTCCTCCTGTTAGTTTAGGATTGAGGTGCTGCAGGAACACAGCTCTGTGCAAACAGCTGCAGAAGAAAGCAATTGTCTGGGGTGAATTCTGAACTTTCACCCATCCCTTCCTCATTCTGCCCCCACCCCAGCCCTGAAACACAATAAAAGACAGCCACCACCCTGTACGTGGGATGCACTTATACAGATTTGACCCATATGTCAAATGGGAAGGGAATTACACATGGAGAGAAAAAAAATCTTTAAAAAGGTGACAAAGTGCCAAATATTTCACTGAAGAAAATAAAAGCTTCTCTTTCCATTTGTTTTTAAGGTTTGGACCAAAGTTCTCCAGCACTGTTGAGCAAGATACCTGCTTTATTAGATTCCAAGTAATTTCTTACATTAAGACACAGAAAGTATTTGGGGCACCATGTAAAACCATTGAAGTGGCACTTCCACCATCTAGGTACAACAAAACCCTGGCAGTCATAAATTAATTATTTATTCTTGCTACAGTTAACACTACTAGTGCAAATCTCATCTCTAAGAATTATTAATATCAATTCTACAAATGTATTTTATGAAAGCCCTGCCCTCCAATTCATAGCCTGCTGTGGAATAAAAAAACCCCCCATAATTAAAAAAAGTAATACTCAAGTAATTTATTTGACACCTCAAGTCACAGGGGCTGCTGAGACAGGTATTGTCTTCCCCTCCTCTCACAAAAATAGCAGAGCAGCTTACTCTGCCATGCAAGGATGTGAGAATTCAGGGAGACAGACTCAAAAAAATACTTACTCATTCCAGAACTGAATCCACTGAAGACTATATTAGAAATAAATCAAATAAAACTGAAGTTCTTCAAAAAGCCCACCGCAGTAGCTGAAGAGAAAAATCGAAACCAGTTCTTTCAACCAGAAAAACAGAAGTAAAACTGGTTACATGCACATGGGAGGAAAGAAGTACAAGGGTCCTTTTTAGATTTTCTGTCTCTTTAATATCTCTATCTGCTGTGGAAGTCTTGCATTGAATTAGCATTAAGTCCATAAATACAGAAGATGTGGGGGAAAAATCATTAGAAAGAAACAGGCACAATCAAACAGATTATTATTGCCTCACTGAAAAAAAATCTATATTCTTTTGGGGCTTGTCATACTCTTACTTCTCCAGCTCACAGTATTCATGAAACAGTAATCCTTTGGGAACAAAAAAAATGAACTGACAAACAGATATTGGAATTACTTGTTGAACAGTGATGCTAAGGAAGATTAAATGTGTAAAATACGACCAAAAGCACTGAACATTTCTTAGGAGTAGAGCTGGAAAAGTTCACAAATATGAAATAAAACCAAGCTATACTCAATATTTTTAAGCAAAAGGAGACTTCAGAAAACTACTGCCTATATACTGCTCTCTTACCCACACCACAGTCTCTCCAAGCACTTAACAGTGAAAAGTAAAGCTAGATGAAAGCAGAACAAACAAAATGCTTTACAAATGCCTCATCTGTTGCAGAGCACCCTTGTGTCCCTGTACTCCTGAGGTTTCTCATACACTGCTGGAATTTATGTTTGCTGCTGCATCACCTATGCCCCAAAACAAACTTTGCTAAAGAGACAGGAGAGTCTAAGTGCTTTTAAAAGTAATGAAATATAGAAAGAATCTTCTAATAGTGGCACTTCTGTTTAGTCTACGTGAATTCCTATCCTCACATTCCAAGAGCATGGCAAAGCTTTCAGAACTAATTCAGGTGAACTGTTCAAAAAAAAATTTCTTTTCTTGGCATGTGTGAGTTCCCAAGAAGTTAATGAGAACACTGCCATACCTGTTGCTGATACCCTTTCCAAATACTTTATTGAGAGAAGAAATAAGAGAGGACATTAGTAACTCAAGTATGACTTTTTCCTTTCCAACAAAAGCGCAGCACAGTAAACACAGTTACGTGTCACTAAGTGACAGAGTGAACCAAGAGTTGCAAACACAAAAATTTAGCAGTAAATAAAACCCTCGGGGTTCTCTTGAGGCAAAACATGCAATAAATAAAGAAAAGAAATCTAGCTGAGGATTATAGAATACATAGTTAAAATACAAATTGTGGGGGAGAAAAAATTCTGCAGAAACTCCCCTGTGCTACAGGACTGTATTTTTGTGATTTTTTTTCCAAGAAATCTCCTCAAAACAATAAACTATCTGTTAACTGATCCAATGGTAAAAAATATTATTCTGTTCTAAGTTAGCCTAAGAGACCACAGAAAAATGCTCAGAAAAAGATTATTAACAAAGGCTGTTTTCATTTTGAAGGCCTGAAGATTTTCTTATCTGTAAGGTTTGTCTAAACACAGGCAGTAGAGAGAGCCAAACACTGAGACAGCTGTTCCACACCAGGAAACAAAACTGAGGGACAGCAAACCCCAAATATTAGCCTGAAAATGAGAAAAGATGACAGTGTAAAGAGAAATTAAACGAAAGCAAAAATTTTCCTGCCAAAAGGCATTCCTTTTCAAGGCAGTCCATTTTCATACATAATTGAGGTTAACTCACTTTGATGTATTTGCTTCAGCATAACTTTAAATACGGCTACAACTCATTCTTCAAAACTGCAGAACAGTTTTGCAAAACTGCAGAACATAAGCACATGCTGTTATTTCCAGTAAAAGAAAAAACTTTGAAAGTCTCTCCTAATCCTGCCAGCTGCATATAAACTTTCTGTTTAGAAAGTGTGATATAAAGCTTCTTTAAAGATACAAAGTTAAAAAGTGAAGAATTGTTTGGATCATCAAAGAGCCTCCACATAAAAACAAACCCAGGAACCATCACTCCTGCTGGGGTCATTCTGCAAGGCTTGGTACACTGGCACTCACTGAAATAATTTCAATAGCAAACAACCCAAAATCTGACAGGCCCATCTCCCATCTACAGATCACTAGAAAATATTTGTCAGTAGATCAGTTCCTTTAAGAACAGTCGCAAATGCAAAGAAACTACCTGATACAGTCAAGTAACAGCTGCTCCATTAATTTAAAATTACCCTTTATTTTTCACAAGGTTTTCCAACATCTCGTGCATTTTGGCACGGTAGACTTCGAGACAGTCAGCTTCAAGTTTTTTTAAATTACAAACAGTAGATACAGTAGGAATATTTTAAATCAATTTCTTTAAAATAAATGTCAAGTTAAGACCCTTAGCTTTAAAAGAGACTGCCACCATTTCATTTTCCTGATACAAAATTCAAGTAGTTTTAAGAGTAGAAAACTGTCCCTATAAAACATCCTATTAAAATTTACCAGCGTTCTGAAAATAAGCATCAAATTTCCAGTATCCATTGGCTGCAACTACACATTTAGAAAAATAACTCACTTTAAACAAAGGTCACTTGCTGAAGAAAAGTAAGCTTTCAACAGGATGAGTTCTCAGAACAAACAATAAAACATTTTCTCTTTCAATAAAGGATTTAATCCTTGTTCCATCTCTGCAATTAATTATTTTTTCCTTTTAAGGGTGTACATTTCAGTATTGACAATGAATTACGAGACCAGGCTACAGAGACATTTTCCCTTCAGTATAAACCAGCATATGGAATTATTGCTTACCAGAAACAACTGTAAACAAGATTCATTTGATTTTGATTTTATGGTGTGGTTGGTACCAAATATACAGACCACCAAGCTTTAGCTGTGTCACTTTACTGAATGAAAACCATGATAATTTTTTCCGATGATTTTGTATTTAGTATTGCTCGGGGTTTGGGGTTTTTTCAACGAAGAAATGGGTTCACTGTGCTTTTCCATTTTCTCTCCTTACCCACTCTTTAGGACAGCAGAATGGAAAAACAAGTAGGACATGTTTACTTTGGGACTCAAGGCTCAGAGCAGATATCAAGAAATCTTCAACAATATTAGAACATTTTCTGTTTTCCTCCTTTTAGCCCAAAGTACCTCTGCTGTCTAGTAACAGTAACTTAAAGTTTATCACCATCTTCCAGAAGAGATCTATAAATAAATGTTTATGTAAAGAACACTGCTGTTGAAGAGGACAAAAAAATAAAATTAAGGATCAATAAATGATACTGCAATGTATCTTGTGCCATTCAAGATAGGAAGTCCTTCGTGTAAATGCGTCAGTCTTCCTGGGTGCATGAAGCTCCATCCTTTCCTGGGAGACTCAATGGAGCAGTTGTACCTAAGGAATTTACATCCACCTCCCTGTGGTAAAAACACAAACACAATAAAACCCCAAACGTTTACCTGGTGTTTTAATAAATTTCTTTTTATATATCCATTACTTCAAATGATTTGCTACTGTTAATAGGCTGGGTTTTTTTCTTCTACCATCCTTAGCAAGGTTGTTTACATGACATCATCTTTAGAGCATTAATTAACAGAAAAGCATTTGCAATCAGATTTCTCCTTGTCTTGCTTTAGCATTCACTGGGTAACAACTCATTCAAGCAACAAATCTGACAAACAGATCTTCAATAACTTCACTATAGATTCTACCAGAGAGAAGTAAATGGTGTTCACAGGCCTTGTTCCTGGGCTGCACCCCTATCCAGGACAGCATTTAAACAAATCTTAAATTAATTAATCTGGCTCCTGATTCAAACTGAAGGTGTGCTTTCTAAAATAGTAAGTGTGGCAGGGACATTTATGGGTGTTAAGGACCGTGAATGACACAGGCTTATAAACACAACAGGTTAAATTTCTCTGTAAGTAGAAGCTAGATATTATTGCCATTGCCCTGCCTAGCTCCACACTCTGTTTGAATCAATATCAGACTAGAAAATAATTTAGCTCAGAAAAAATCTAAGCAGATACAAGAATTAAAAGTATTCATTCTGTGGCTGATCTAAAAAAAATTAAAAGAATTCTACAGAAAAGAAGCCACTTGAGTCAACTTGGCACTATTTAAACTCTTTTGAAAATGTTGGTTTTCACTGTACAGAAATGAAGCATTTCAGAAATGTTAAAAATGAAATTACTAACATCTCCTAAGTTTTTCTTCAAACCCTTTCTCTCCCACCATCTGAAACTGGTTTGATCAATTCAGCCTGACTGCATCAACAGTTCTGGATCCCGGATTGAGCAAATGTAGTACTTGTCAAAAAACCACAAGGCATAATGTATCTCAATTTGTGATGTGCATCTTTCCCTTCTCTGCTGGGTCTGGGAGTATATGTGTTTGAGCTTTAGTTTAGAAATAATATTAGATACTCAAAGGACAACATTTTTTAGGTCAAGAGCTTACCTGAAAGTCCTCTCCTACTTTGTTGAGGGCGATGTTGATGGTGAAGGTAGAGGAGTCATGGTGAGGTCTGAGCGACCGCTGTCTGTCAGGGCTGTATTTTACAACAAAGTTCAGTAGAGCATAGCCCTGCAACAAAATACACAGGCAGACTTCAAGCTGTGAACAGCCAAGTCACACACAGGATTCTTGGGATTTTGTTTAAAGCTTAGTTAAAATCAAAAATCAACAACAATCATCTTTAACTACTGCTATGTCACATATAAACTCCCCAACCAAACTAAAGAGGTATAGTCATTCAAATACTTAATTTTAGTCACACCATGGAGTAATTATCTTCAAAAGCTTTTAACCCATACCTTGGTATAATAGCCAGCAAAGACTTTCAGTGTTACAGGGGCAATGAACTCCCGTATGAAATGCAGCCATTCGTTATCCAGCCCTATTTGCTTCATGTGAATGTCATCAGTTGGGACATTTTCATATCCTCCAGAAATGCGGCTGTCCTAATGAAAACACCACAAACAGCTTGGAAACAGAAACAGGGTATGCTTCTGACATTTCAACAAACATTTGTTTGAAATCTGCAGAATCACAGAACTGCAACAAAGCAATGTTTCAGTGGGTGTCTGTACAGCAATTCCACAGCTACCTGTCAAGGAAAAAGGTGTGCTGAGATATCAGTGAGCAAAAATTGTACGTTTTTATAGGATGAGTCAATATGTGGATGTGTCACCTATAAATAAAAGGGCTTCTTGGGACAATAGGTTTTACTTACTGAGCTGCAGATGCAACTGAAATTCTATCAGATCAAGAGACTACAGGCCTCAACTTGACAGGGTAATAAACACTGAAATAATTTGAAGATAAAAGTATGCTAAAATTCTTTCCAGAGGCTCCTATCTATGCTACAAAATTATAGTTTCTCATGGCACCACATTTGTGAATAAGAGAAACATTCCTCTGATTTCAGTGGTAGTAATTATTACCTTTAATTCTTGAGAACATTGACACAATAGCTCATAACATTTGCAGGTAACTCCTTAGGGGGACAAATCTGACAAATTAGTATTTAAGAGGTAAATGAGTAAAACTTGTCTGAACAGCTACCCAAAATCAGCCTTGGGTAACTGTCAGGTACCCGCTACAGAGCTGCACCACTGTTAGTGTCTAATTTGCTAATTCAAAGTCTGCACTGGGTTTATGTGGCACAGCTTGGGTAGCAGGGGGGGCTGCAGGGGTGGCCTTTGTGAGAAGCTGCTGGAAACTTCCCCTGTGGAGCCAATGCCAGCCACTGCAAGACACACCTGCCACTGGCCAGGCTGAGCCCAGCAGGGACACAGACAGCACCTCTGTGGTGGCAGTGCCCTTAAGAAAGGGGTAAAGCCAGTGCAACAACAGAAATTGCAGCTAGAGAGGAGACTGAGGATATGTCAGAGAAACAGCCCTGCAGCCAGCAGGGTCAGGGGAAGAAGGGCAGGAGCTGCTCCAGGCACTGGAGCTGAGATTCCCCTGCAGCCCCTGGTGCAGCCCATGGAGAGGCAGCTGTGCCCCTGCAGGTCCATGGAAGAGCAGAGATCCATCTGCAGCCCCTGCAGGAGGCCATGGCAGAGCAGGTGGATGCCCAGAAGAGGCTGTGACCCCATGGAAGACTGTGCTGGAGCAGGGCCCTGGCAGCAGAGAGCAGCCCATGCTGCAGCGTTTTTTCTGGCAGCACTTATGACCCCAGAGGGGTCCCACACTGGAGCAGTCTCCTCCTGAAGAACTGCACCCCATGGAAGAGACTAACACTGGAGCAGAGGAAGAATGTAAGGAGCCCTCCCCCTGAGGAGGAAGGAGTGGCAGAGAATGTGATGACCCCAACCTCCCATTTTCCCATCCCTGTGCACTGTGGGGGAGGAGGAGGTACAGAAAATAGGGAGTAAATTAAAGTCTGGGAGGACTAGAAGAGTGGGGGAAGGTGTTTTTAAGATGTTACTTCATTGCTCATTATATTATCAATAGAACCAGAGTAGAAAGTAAACTAATTTCCTCAAACTGAGTCTGTTTTGCCTATAGTGGCAATTGAATGATTCCCCCCCATCCTTATCTCTCAAGTCAAACTCTTTTTTTCACTTTCCAGTTGAGGGCAGTGACAGTGACTTTGGTGGGTGCCTGGCATCCAGCCAGGGTCAGCTCATCACATTAACTGAAGAATGGCTCTAAATCTACTGAGGAGGCTGCTACAGGGTAGACTAAACTAAGCACTTCATACCACAAAGCAGATGTTTCAGACCATTGGCAATTGTTGGGATGTTTGCTTGTTGCAGTGCACTGTGACTTACTATCGTAAAAGTAGTTAAGATCACTCATTAAGATTATGTTTATATAGGCTGACACTTACTTGGTGTTTTCCACCAGACCATTGCCCAAAATGTTCCATTTCTTCTACTAATTCATCACAGGCAGTGTCAGAAAATATGGGAAACCAAAACACATCTGGACACGGCTACAAAAAACAAACAAACAATTAAAAACTTGATCCTCAAGCACATTCTCACAGAAGCAAAACTGTGAGTTACATTCTAAGCCCTGACCCAACACTAAGACTGTGTCAGTGCATCCACACCTTCTGTACCTTATGGCTCTGTATAACAACCCTGGTCTTCCACATTGCAGGTCAAAATGGGAAAACAGATTAAAACTTAACATTGCTTTACACACAAACAATTTATCCCAGCTTTTCAGAGAGGCAATGTTCATTAAGTCACTGTCCCTAATTGTCATAACTGATCATCAACACAAGTGCTCTGTCCAGATCAGTTGCATAAAAGCAAGCAACCTACATCAAATGGCAAAAATTCAGTTCTGATCCAAAAGATCAAAAAAGTTTAGTCACAGACCAAAACAGCATTTGCATGGAAATATTTACTGCATGCCAATTTATTATCAGTCAGTCCCATAAATTTTTAAAGAAACTACTTATACTCACCTGTTCTACAATGTTATCAGTGAAGATCTTTGAGTAGTTTGGATTTATGTAAGTTTCCTTCCAGTCCTAAAACCCCATAATTTAAAAACATTACAACACAGCAATGACATTTATAAGTGATAAAAAAATATATTTTATACTCTATTCATTTGCTCTACTGAGAGGCACCAAAAACAATTTAAAAAAAATCTTATTAAAAAATGGTTCCCATCATGTCAAAAATCATGAAACCTGTTACCTCAGGGTCATATCTCCAATTTCCATGCTCTGGTCACTAGCTGGCTTACTGATATGGTATATTGTCATTTGCTTAGATGGGTGAGAACACCTTTTAGCATATAATCAATATTTAGCACACAATAAACAAAACACCTTTTAGCACATAATCAATATTTAGCACACAATAAACAAAAGTTCTCCACATAAGACCTTTACTTTTCAAGTCCTTTATAATATATAAACTTATAATTTTTTCAAATGAAATAACTTTTTAGCAATAATTAGATGCATACCACAGGATTCTCAAATATCTGCCAGAGGTCATTGTTGTAGTGGGAGGTATTGTAATTGGCTGTAGAAAGAAGTCTTCCAAACTCATGTCTGTTGGTAATGTACATGAAAACACCCTATACCAATTAGAGAAAGCATCATTAGCAAAACTGTCCATCTTAGCAAAGTTTTAAAAAGGTTCTGTTCAAGACTGCACTTTCATAAAATACAATCACACGTTTGCACACATATATTGTAAAGTTGCTGTTAACTTAGCACCTTAATTTTCAAATGGTTGACTCTAATCACCAGCTACTCTTCGTAACTTGTTGTTTACAACCATTTGCCCGCATTTATTTTCAAAACACATTAAACCAAAACATAATATTGTTGAGAACATATGCAGAGCTACAGAAAGGAGAAAGCAGAGGAGTGATTGGTTGATTTGCCTTCCAGAAAACTTAAGCAGACACACTGAAAGCATCTGATCTCAAACTGAAAATGCTTGCACACAAATCTAGGGTTTAGTTTCAAATTAAAAACTGAAAGAATAAGCTAACTGTCAAAGGGTTCATGAAAGTCAGAACAAGAAACTTAGTTCAGAGTATTCACTACATGATCCGTCTGGTGAATTGGCCTGAAATAAAAAGATATTGGCAAATACAGCACACAAGAATATTCAGATCAGCATCCAAAACAGCTGAGCACTCTGAAGTCTGTTCATGTAATTATATGCAAGACACCAAGTGTGGTAAGATACAGCTTTATTATCAAGCTATTAACAGAAGGTATTAACAGAACTCTCTTGATTAGAAGTAGTAGTAGAAAATAGTATTTTTAAAAAGAAACTTAGTTTCTGTGGGATTTTTTTTTAGTTTAAGGTTTTTCAGACTAAAACTTTATTTCTGAAATGTTTGTGACTTTTGGATTTGCAGCCGATGAAGACATTACCATTTGGGTACTTTGGTACTTCTGTCTATGTTTTTGTCTGAAAAAGAGTTAAACTGTTAGAAAGATAATGATTATGTTAAACATGCCCAGTTCTGGGCACTTACCAAATCATAAAATAGCTGCAGCAGGGAGAATAAGGAGGGCCTGGGTCAAGAAAAACAGCTTAAAGTGACAATGTGGTCACTGAGGGGGCCTGGCAGACCTATCAGTGATCTGAGCTTTATTCTTTCCTAGGACTGCTCCATCCATTTCAGCTACAGAAGCACTGTCAGCACACCTTGACCTTAGAAGCACTGATAAATCCCCCTGAGGAAACAAAGAGCCTCTCTGAAATGCTTTCAGCTGGGCATGAAAAACCTGTCCCTGACAAAATTCTGACCCTTAGAAGACTGAAGAGAAAGCTAGAGCAGTATTTCATCAGAGGAAGTGGACAGAGGAGAAGTATCTTCCTGTGGAAGAACGATACTGCATGTAAGAATGACTAATTAATAAAAAAAATAAAGCAACACCTTTGGGGCTCTGAGCATATGGAATGTTTCCGAAGAAGGGGAGTCTTTTTCCCTTTGTAAAGTCTAAAATGAAGGAGAATCATCACATCAGTTTTCTGACACAATCTCTTTCTCTTTTTCCAACTACTTTTAGGTTTCCACAGTTACATCAGGGAAATGGCAGCCTTTGATCAAAAGCTGATATGCCTTTACAGACAACATGCATCTCCAAGCAAAGCTCTTCATACACATGTCAAAGCTGTTTCCACCAGCCCCTTCTTATCTGCTGCAATACAAAAACAAGCACGTACCAAACCCTCCTACAGCCCAGACTGAGAAAAAGAGGAAGCAATTTTCTGATAAGCCAGTTAGATTAGTTTAATGAGCACATGGAAAGCACAGGTTTTGCAGGAATTGATGCTGAGGAGGTTTGAATACAACAAGGACTGAACGGGGATGTTCTGGAGAATCAGTACAAACAGAGGAGATCATGCCTTGTTATGAGGGAATAAAAAAATTAATACTTGCCAACTTTTCTTGTTCAATTCAGCAAAAATATTTTTCAATGCTATAGAGTCTGGAAATAGGTCTGGTTTAGGTCTTATTTGTCTCTGTGTTGAAACTAGTGTAAATATCAGTAGAAATATGGATTTACAGATTCATAACTTCACAGTACAAATAAGTTCTCTCATTACATCCAGATTAATGCAAGCAACATCTGATACAGTTTTAATCCATCTAGAAAAATTAATGAGTAATTTCCATCTAGAAAAATTAATGAGTAATGAGTAATGCTCCCTAAGAAGATTCCTACCATTTCTTAAATCACCTAGGCTTTTTATATAACATTGCCCATCATTAGTTTCATTATATATCTACTTAGTATAAAATTGCAAAATATTCCAACTTAGTCTGCTGGAAATCTCACACTGTATAAAAAATGTGCATGACAGAGATGATCCAAATGCATTGGTAAGTTTTAAGTCATACACAGCAGAGCAGTTGAGCCCTGTTTCATCTGTTGAGGCTGTGCCAAGGAGAAAGGTATTTTAACCTCAACAGAGATTTTCAGGGAATTTAACTAGAAACCACCACACAGTCAGTGCATCAGTGCACTGGCCTTGAAAAAAACCTCTGTTCTCAACACTATAAAGAAATACACCTAAAAAGAGTTTTATCACACAAAAATTGGCCAGTACTTTGAATAGAAGTAAAATTTAATATCCAAGATCAATCGGGTAAAGCAGTCCATGAGTACAGCAGGACACAAAGAAATGTGGGCATTTGCAAGCAAGCTGCTCCAGATACACCTTACCATTTCCCTGGCATTCCTGCAGAGTGCCATGTCAGGATCCAACTTATCACGCATGAAGTAGTTCTTCTCTTTCATCTCAGATCTGAGAGTTTGTCCCTTAATTAAGTATATATTAGCCATGTAAGGGATATTCCATACTCCTCTGTTGAAAATAAGGAAAAAAAAAAACCAACACAAAAATAGTTTAAAGCTATGAAAACTAATTTGTGGCATGTTCCATTAAACCAGCATCTCTGTATTTGCTGACAAGACTAAGGAGAAGAAGCTGAAAGGTTCCCAAGACACTTGGAAAACTACATCTGGACATCTCAAATGTAGGCGTAGGCAGTAATTCAATTTTTATGAAATACTGCTGTAAAAATATAGCAAGGTCGAATTCTCTATAGAGTTTTAACTACATATGTACTTCATGTTTCCACAGTTAAGACAATCAGTCAAACTCTCTTATAATATTATACACCAGATGGAGAAAGCAACTCCAAAACAGATTTTAATTGAGTTTAAAGACTTCACTGAGACTTCACACAGCTGATCTGACCTCCTCACGCAAATACCCACAGACCACAGTAGGCCATGTATTTATGTGAGTTAGGCCAATATCAACACAAAAGCATTGCTTTCAAAACTCTCCCTCTGCAGATTTACCCCCCTCTCAGTGCCACAAGCACATCTTTTAGTACAGCAAGACTGAAAACAAGCCAGTCCTATTCAAGCAGTCTGATTCAGACCTTTTTGTTCTTCCAGGGCAAAGAAAAGGCACCACCATATGGAACAGTCAAGCTTAGAACAATTTACATCACAATAATTTAAGGGAGGGATAAACCCAGAAGTTTACCCTTGACAGAAGTATTGCTGAAGAGCTCCTTAAGATATACCTAACATCATATACAGGATGAAACACACAAAGAAATTAGAGCTGTTCCATTGATTAAGCATTTGCCCCAAAGAGATGACAAAGTAATTTGATGAATACAACAACCATTCCTTTTGGATAAGTTTCCAGGGAAGTAGAGTTTTGGGTTTGCTGTTAGTTTATCCTGCCTTTTTCTGTCCTGGGCACTGCTAGAGCAACCAGACACCATCAGACAGGTACCAGTAATGACTGTGTCCAGTTCTAACACCAACTCATCACATTAAACACTTGGCTTTTTTTTTCAAGCTGTAAGTGGGAATAAACAAGTGTATTTCCCTGAAATAGAAAACACAACACAATATACCTAACCTCATCTCTCCAGGAATAGTACCATATTCTTATGTTTTCATGCAATATGTTGCTATTAACCATACTGGGTGCCCTGACTTCAATGATTAGTTTATAGTTACTTACACTCTGTTCCCTTGGACAATGTCCACATAATCTTCTGATCGAGCATAATAACCATCTGGGCTCAAAGCACCCCAGAAATTGGACCAAAGCTTCCCATGTCGAGTCACGAGCGGAGCAATTATCTTTCTGTAAAGTGACAGATTGAATCAGAAAACATGAAAATCTGAAGCACTTGAAATTCACATCAGGAATTGCTGTTTGACAGGAACAAAATGCTTTGCGAATTGCTGGCCCCCAAGCCCCTTATGAACTGTGGCAATGAAATGCCAAAAGTAAACAAAGAGGATTTCACTCTGCAAAAACAAATGGGATCTTATTTTCTCTGGACAGACCCTGGAGAATCCTTTCAATTTAGAGGAAATTCTACAAAGTAAGAGATTTACTATACCTGTTCTGTTCTATCAGTATTCTTAAAGTTTTTGGGTTTGTCAGCACAACATCTGCATCTATGCTTAAGTAATATTCGCATGTTTTATCCTGGCGACAAAGGTCCCTAGAAAGACAAAAAAGAATTATTAACTCATGTTAATAAAAATGTCCACATGGATACATGTCCAGAAAAAATTCACAAACAACAAAACAAACAAAAAGATTTAAAAAATCCCCAAACCACAAGTACTGAGCTGATTCATTGCACTAAAAGTCCTCTGCAGCACAGTATTGTAAAGAAAGGTGTCTTTAGATTACAGTAGTGAGATTAACTAAAAGATTAAAATACATGGATCAGATGCCTTATATTTTTCTTTTAATTAACTAAGTGGCCTCTAGCCTTTACCAAGCTCAGGAATACCTTCTATACAGTGCCCTAATGGAAAATGGGGCAGGGGGAACATGCCATTAATGTTTATAGCTGGGTATCAGTACAATCAATTAACAGTGAAGTATGACCTTATTTAGTAAGCTCCTCTAGGAAGTAACTGCATGTGGCTGTAATGCTGTCTTTGGAAAAAGATTCCACAATGCAATCTGCTAATCTGAATGCTAATTGAAACCTTGTGGAGCGTGGAAGACAAAAACTATAAAGAAACAGATATTTAAAGACCTTTTCTTTGTCTTTTTGACCTACAAGAACAACAAAGTTGGCAAAGAGAAATATAAACCAATTGCAAAGGCAGCAACTTTATAGTGGAGAAAGTAACTGAACACGTCCACACACTGTTTCTATCAGTTGTGATTTTGATCTCAGAAGAATAAACTGCACAAATTCTCATGCCTTCAAGACAAAGACAAAGAAAACACATTCTACTGTACATATAAAAGATCCACAGACTATGTTTGTATGTTTCTGGTAGGGTGGACAAGCTAGGCCAAAACTTGGTATAGTGAATTCAGCTTTCCTATGCCATCGGTATAGTAGGAGATTACAGGAAACCAAATATGCTTTTAGTGAAGGTGGAACAATTTCCTCAAGTCAATCCTACAGAAATAGCTTCCTATCATGCAGGTGGTATTACTGAATTTGTCTATTTTTCCTATTTTAATTCCACTGTAACAGCTTGAAACATTATCTTATTTTCCTGTTTTAAAATATCTATAATCAATGCTTTAGTTCAAGTTCCACTTGATTTGATTGATTGTGACTGTTCTCTGCAAAGGCAAAGATCTCTGTCACTTCAAAAGATCTGATAAAGGGTGGATGTGACAGGTTACACACAAGTCAAGGTAAGGGCTGCCATGGCTTCCTGCCTGCTCATCTTCCATCCCCCTCCAAACCTAGCACTGCATCTTCCATCAGAGTTACTACTTATCAACACCTTTTGGGCCTTTCTGTTCCAACTTTCTTCTGCTCAAAGGACTCAAGAGGTATGACTTTGTTAGAGTCACAGTGGAAGGTAGAGCTTTTTTATTCCATAACTTCAAGCACTCCTTCCTCTTCAAGCTTCATCGCTAAAGATCTAGCAATAATTTCAGAAAAAATTTTGAAATACCCGTATGTCAGAAATGATCTTCCCACTGCTGCCAAAATGACTGTGTTTGAACACACACCCAGTTTACATCTCTGGTCAGTCTCTGGGCTTGCCTTACCTAACATCTTATATAGACATTTTTATGACAGAAATTCCTTAATCAGCACTTTCTCACATACTTGCCCCAACTGAAACCAGCAGGTTTAATTTGGCCATAACCTGGTCATGCAATTCAGTCTTTATAGTATTTTCTATTACTGATCAAAGCTTTACAACCACTGAACACAAGTCACATGTAGCTTCATCACTGGCTTAATTACAATTCTTAATAGTAACCTGACTTGTATTCTGCAACTGGCATTAGATGTTAAATTTCTTCCAAAAACATTCAGCTCCTTTTTCCTTATTCTAGTGAGGAAAATAGACCTGAGACCAGATTGATCCCAGTCCAGGGTTCCAGCCACAACACTTGGCAGCACTGCCCCAAAAGCAGGTAAACTCTCTGCTGCCAACAAAAACATGAACAGAATTAACGTTTTTAATTATAAAAACGTGATAAGGTGGAACAAATTTATATGTAGTTGTAGGCAAATATACCTGGAAAATTAATTAGATAATAGCAAAATGCATGTCCTTTAACTTTTTTTTCTGTCCCCTGTCCCTTTTAAATCCAGAATCAGAAAATTCCTTTCCAACTGGTCCCACATGCTCAGTGTTAGAAGCCCTCCTGTGCCTCATTCACATAATAATCCAAATCACAAAACACTAAATTTAAAGTTTTGGTCTAAGTCACACTCAGTCATTCAGTACTCTCTTGAGAACTCTCTGACAGCATTCCTGTCCTAAACAGTCAGGAAATTTCAAGGTTACTATTCTGACTTATTTTTTCCTTCTATCTCTTTCTCTACAGTGTTGAAGACTGGATCACCACATGGCAGAACTCATCCTTCACGTTTGACATGATGACTTGTATCTGAAAATGATAGAATTATGCTGCAAGCACGAAGTTTTGCCATTTGCTGATCCTTTGCACTTTAAGGTCAATAAGAAAAATCTCCTCAAAGCACTACAGGTTTCAGATGGAGAGAAAGAAAGTGATGAAAGTTTCAGTCAAAATTAATAAAGCAAGCACACTCTCAAGAAATTAATGCACCTTTTCTTTAGGTTTTACAGTGTTGCCCAGTAGCTTTGCCCAAGGAAATAAATGTAACCCTTTATATTCTCATGCTTTACAGTATTACATTCTTACACTATATGCTAATCTCTCCAGGTGCAGAAGTCCCAGATTATGTGTGAATCTATTTGTGTGCACATCCACGTCACTCCAAGGAACATGTGGAAAGCACTTTAAGCAAAGCTCGTATGTAAAATGCTTCCTTATGTAAATTCAATGGCTAAAACCTTCAATCTACTTGCTTTACACTCCACCTGCTCTAAACTAAGACCAAATGTTGAAGAGAACACCATGTTCTTGCATGTACCTTAGAGCAATTTCAGTGTAGCAATTAACAACCATTTAAAAGAAAGCCAAGATTTTTTGGTTGGCAGCATGAAATGAATCAGCAGATCAGTTCAAAGTATTTTGCAATCAGAGTGATGTTTGACTGCATTTACAAACCACAAGTCCATCTGGAACAGTGACCTCATCTGAAAATGGGAGAATGTCACAGCTCTGCCCTTCGTCACACTTTCCACTGAGATATTCCAAGGGTCTACTTGGTTGTAACAGAGACATTTTGTCTACCCAATTTCTCTACCATTGAGCCATCTTTTCTTTTTTTTTTTTTTTTTTTAGACATAGTTTGAACTCGCAGTTAATCAAGTTATCATTTTTAGACCTCTCAGTTTGGAAATACAATTCCAAATGTGGACTGCAAGCCTAGAGGCAGAGCACTTAAAACATTTGACAGACCTCTGAAAGAAAAGGTGTCCCAGATACAAGCCTGCAACCAAAAGCCTGGCTGACATCCTCTGCCACTTGGGGTTACATTTTGCATCTCTCCAGAGAGCCACAACAGCATAAACACATTCACATCAACCATCACTAAAACCAAACAAATCCAGAAAACAGATAAAGCACCAATGTTTAGTTTTGTATCTCAGGTTAAAGTATTGTTAGCACAGTTTTTCACACCTGGAAATTACTGAAATCAGCCATGGGTGGAAAACGTGTTTTTCAGCAACACTCAGTGTTCCTTCTCCATCTGAGACTGAAACCCAAAACTGCTGAAGTGTTCAGGAGAAGCAGCTCCAGAAAATCCAAGTCTCTAACAGAAAACACTTGACATCTGGGAGACAAAGATTTAACCCCTGCTCTTCCTTCCCCCACAGCCAAGACACTTGCCCTACTCAAAGGCTGTCCCACTCCCCCCTGTGTCCGTGCCATTTTTTATCAATACCAAATGGGAACTCTGAGACCATGATTTAATATCCTCCTGCAGGAAACACACAGGAGACCCAAACATAGCTCAAAACTCAACAGTGCTGTCAATGAGCTCTGACTCTGATCTCTCTACTATTTTTCCTGAAGGTTTTGAAAGTTTTCAGTGTAAACTTTCATTAAAATCTGCACATTCCCACTTAAAAGCTGAGATAAATGGCACTTTTTACAACGTTTTGGAAAATTCCTACCCTGTTACTAATATTTTTGAGGGAGGAACAAAAAAGAACCAACTCCACCAAAAAAGAAACCCTGAAGGCTGTAAGTAGAGAAGAAGTCGAGGAGAAAAATATTATGGAAAATAGACTTTTTATAAATTAAACCTCAGAAGTGAGTATTTCCCAACTTTCTGTTATTACTTGAACATATTTAATTGCTTTTCATGTTTTCAGTCATAATAAATTCTGTAACAGCTGGCTGAAATCTCATCTGCAAACCAAGGCAAAACCAAAGAGGATTTTTCCTTAAAGAAAAAAAGAACTGACTATAAGAACTCATGCCTTATTGATAAAGGCTAAAAAAAATGAAAGACATGGAAATGCCACTCAAGTGTTTCAAGTGATCAAAATGCAGAGAAAATATTCTGACAACAAGCAGCTAAACCTTCCTTCTCTTTATTCTACTTAGTTTTCTTTGCTTTTATCTCAATTCAGCCCACAAGAAGGAAAGCTGTGCACTCCTGTTTCCCAGTATTGTTGAATTCTAAAAAGTTTTGCAGATTGCACAACTCTGGATCCTTTCCAACACCTATCCAACTTTCACAAGCACATGAGAGGGCTTTCCATATCAGGAAGAAGTAAGAAATTAAATGATTCAATTATTCCTCATTATGTGAATGAGAAAAGTTGGCCAAAGTTTGCTGCATGGCTATGGGTGAAACTGAATAAAGGCTATTTTCTCACCTTTATACTGACATGAAAGTGCCATTTACTGAGAATCTCATTATGATTTATCACCACTTTTTACTGAGCCAAAAGCCAAGAAGAAGAGAGGTGAGGAAAAAACTGATCAAACTGCATTATATACTCCAAAGTATTCTGCTGAAAACAAACCAGACTTTCAATGCTTAAGTGCCCCCTCTTTGTATTAACTGAACCCTGTTAAGCTCCTTCAACTAAACAGACTCTGTGAGAAATGTGCAAGTGAAAAGATCAAATTAATTCTAAATCTACTGGAAACTAACAAAGAGACACTAAGAGCAGATTTGGAAAAGAAAAGAAAGCAACTATTTGAGGCAGATAGTTTTGTTCCATCTGTCAATAACACAGATAGAGGCAGGAGAAGATGAATCAGAAGACTGAATACCAATCTCTAAATCAGAACAATAAACAAGTTTGAAGAATCACTCTTTTCAAGTTATTACCATTGCAGACTTAGTGAGAAATAAATGAGGTTATGATGATCAAAGCCAGATGAAGGGCTGAAAGCAAGTAATTTTTTATAGTACCTGCCTTCACCTTGAACATCCCAGACTTCCAAGCTAGACTTTTTAAAGATATGTAAAATGTGTTTGTTCCAGTGAAGTCAGTGATGCTCACAAGGGCAGCCAAGCACACCAGGTGTGCAAAGCAAGCAGCAGATTAACTGAATCTGCTTCAGACAAATTGAAAGGAGCCATGGAATTACATCTACATTGTTCACTTGGAAAATCCTCCTACTAAGGTTCATACTTTGTGGATGATCCAGTGTTTTGCCACAGTCTCATTCCACACACATTGTACTTCAGGTTTTCTTTATGTATCTCTTAGGACAGAATCTTTATCAAAGGGGCCTTTCAAAACTGGAACAACATGGGCCAAATTACATCCATACCATGGATAACATATCACACATATGATTATCCACCTGCCTTTCAAACAGGATTTGAAATGACTTGGTGCACATATACATGTAAATTACTATTTTTTTTATCCACAGATCAAGCAGGGACCATATATCAAAAGCTCTGTTACATTATAAGTCAATAAGTTCAACCAAAAGATGACAGGTTTCAAGGTCTTTGGTATTACTATAGACATTGATAAACTGAACATTCTGCCTTATGTTTGTCTATATAACAACAAAAAGGAAAAGGCAACTCCAGAAACTCCACCTCAGTTACACATAACATACACTAAAAAAAGTTTGTCAACACAGTACATCTGCTTTAGAGAGTATTAGAAATAAAGAAAGAATTATTTATAAGCATGTGAATGCTTAGACTAACACTGGACATCTGCAGCATTTCCTAGAAAGGCAAGGGGAGAGCTTTGGACCTCAGTCAGAGATCAGTTTTCCAGTGGCTTCAGCCATTCAATTTGCTTGAATGAGGCTTCAACAAAGCTCCATTCAAGCAAATTTCCAAGAACACCACAGAGACCCAAGACCTGCATTCTTTCAGCTGAGGCTATGAACAGCCTATGCTCAACCTCTGAACAGAAAATGGCCTTTTGAAATTAACTTCTCTGCTCTGACACTCAGGGAAGATTTGGTAGAAGAGTGAGTCAAAGAATTATCTTGGAATGAATCCTGCTCCAGGGCCACAGCAAGGTGGACCTGATCTTGGTGGGATCCTGGGCTGAGAAACTCCATCATGTGATGATGCACTGGGAGAGCCACAAGCCACTCCGCAGGAGTCAGCACTGCAGCCACTCAAGAGACCCTGTGACAGGCAGGTCTGACAGGGGACACAAACTCCAAGGTTCAACCTCAGGCACAGAAATGCCAGGTTTAAAAGCCAAAGTTTTGGATACTCTAGTAAGAACAAAAGAAAAAAGCAAGACCAAACTAAGATAGAATCAGTGGCCTTTGTGAGAAACTTCTGCAAGAGCACTTCTAAAGGATATTTCTGTCTCTTTGAACCACAGGAAGAAATGTAATTCAGTCACTTGTATATGATATAATTCAGTCATCCAGGTCAAGCTTTAACCATATGTTTACTTAAATATAATGCCACTTAAAAAAAAGGCAAAAAGAGTAGGCACTAGGACAACAAAAGTGCAATTCTTAAAAGCATATCCAATGCAAAATTGGAAAAAATTCTGCAGTAAGGTAGTTGGAAAATAAAATAAATATTATGCATTGTCTATGCCACCATCACAAGACAACAGTAGCCCAAAACAGAGATTTTTTTTTTCACAATGATCAACAGCTTTTTATATTAGACAGAAACCATAAAACACTCAACAATTCATACCTTATGTCTAGATCTTTTCTACCACAAAAGCTCCCATTTTCACAGGTGAAGATGTAAAGGTTAAAAATGCAAAATAACACACGTGTAAGATGAAAAAATGGGAGTGTATACATCAATATAACAGATTTATAAATTAGAACCTACATCCCCATGTTCCGGGCTTCTGCTTGACTCAGGTTTTCTTCAGGTCCAACAATTTTAATATTTTTGATAATGTTCTTGGCTTTCTCCCAGAATTTCTTGATGTGCTTTTCATGGTAAACCTCCTGTAATCATGTAAACATTTTTTATAGCAAATGTAAGGCACAAATTACTATGAATCATAAATGCAGTGTCCAAGAACACACTGTATTCTGTCCTAAAGAAACAGATGACAAACAGTGTTTGAAGATATTCCAGTATATCTGTCATTAAAATGAGACTCCTCTGTCCAAAACTTTAGGAAAATAATCCAACACATCAGCAATACTAATCAAAGCCGTACAATAATGCAAGATTCACAAACTGTCTACACAGTATTTTTCATGTTATTTATGTTACAATATTTAAAACCCATCCTACAACCTCAGTGGCATGCAGGAGCTCTTTATGCCCCTCCAGAATCCCTTTAGAGAGGGAACTGCACCTGTACCAAACTGTACAGGCACAGCCATTGTTTCTTTAAAATGTAGTCCCACTGATTGTTCCTTTAATTTCTATTTACCCTCCTCCTCACCTTTCTATTTATCTCCACTTAAGAGCCCTCAGCTACATGCAATACTTCCAAACCAGTGCCTTCATTGTAGCTTTTGCCTATTATGGTTGACATTAGAATAACTGAAATACTGGGAGGGGTTTTCTCCCTCTAAAATAAAAAGCTGTTCAGTCTTTATATTCCATTTCAAATACCATTAAACTTTTGGCTGAAGCTACAAAACCTACATATCCCACAATTCCCACGTGCACATCACATTTATACCTTCAAAATCCCCCTACAAAACCACAATGAACACTTTGGAGATAAGCTCTACTTCTACTACCAATCCCCTTTTTGCTATCATATCAACACAGCAATGCATGCTGAAAAGGGGTACAATTAAATTTTACTTCCATTTCTCTTCCAGCCTCATTTTTTCCAAAATAACTGCACACATTTGACACCTCAATCACTAAAACCATAGAATCACAGAATGATTTGGGATGAAAAGGACTTAGAAAATCATCTCTTTCCAACCCCCCTGCCATGGGCAGGTTCAGCTTCCATTAGACCAGGCTGTCCAAAAAAACAATACTGACTGAAGTCACTGGAGAAGTATCAGCAATGCCAGATCATTAGGTAATTAGATAATTAGCAGAGAATATTCAAAAGCAACTTATCTGCAGTGCCAGTCAAAATACACCTGAACACACCAATCTTTCCAGGGGACCCAGGATTGCCAACAGGAACAAAAATGCACTGCAGTATCAGCAAGATGGAAAGAAAATCCCATGCCAGCTATCAGGTGACAGTTGTTAATAACGTGGTATCACTGTTGGTCAGTCCTGCTGCTGGCCCAGATGGTCACTGCAGGCCCTTCCAACTGGAACTGCTCTGTTCTTATTTTACTCTATTATTTTATGTCATTCAGTACTTTCTCCAGAAGCACACACTTCAAAATACTTCTTTTCTCATTAATAAGAAATCTAAGCAGTTTCTTTAAACAGACTTCACTAAGTGCTGACACAATTTCACTTTAATTTTTCTGCATACTAAACTCAGAAGGATTATCTCCTCATATGCATTTTAACTGTGTTCCTATATCAAATCCTTACACTCCACACTTTATTCATCACATAATTTCCAAAACTGAAGCTTTGTACAATGATAAAGTCATACTTACGTTATTATGAACGAAGATACTGAGTGCCTCCCGTGGGTAGTCCAGAGTCAACAGTCTGTCTAAAAATTTAGTTAGGAAAGGAGTGGGTTGTTCAATGAAAACACCAATTTTTACTCTTGGATATTCCTAAAAAAAATGATATTTTGACACAACCAATAAGATTTGCCTCTTTTCTAAAATTAGTTATAGTAAAGAGCAACTAATGTTATGTAGTAAACTTAGTCCACACAGCTTTCAAACAATCAAACCCAGTGTGCTCAAAAGTGCTATGCACCCCATTCATTTTCACTGGCTTCACAAAATAAGTAAAGATAATGGATTTAATATTGATATGAAACTCTTTGCATTTAATTACACACACTGGAAGTAGAAAATAATGTATTATGTTTTTTAAAATTCTTACTTTAAAAAAAAAACACTAAGACAGCAAAAGAATCATTTAAGGAAATACACCTAGAACAGAATGGCAAATTCTTTTTTTTTTTTTAAACAAGGTACAGACACAGATCACATTTACAAGAAAAGACAGGGGAGAGGAATTTTTTAAAAATAGTTAAAGAACAAATACCACAAAGTATTTTACTCAGCTGCTTTAAGCCAAAGACTGCAATACTCTTCTATAAATGTATATGCACTATTTCTCTCCATTCATTTTAACTGGGCTCTGCATTCCTTCCCTACTCACTGATTTTAGAAAGATCTTTAACAAACTAACAGAGCTTCTCTCCTTACATCCAAGAATACTGAACTTTAATGGGCCTCATTTTAAAGTGAGTTGACATCTTTTGATGGTGTTTGGCTGCTTTGTATGTGCTTGATAGAGATCATGACCACTAAAAGAAACACAGACAGCAGCTTTTTGTAGTCCTGAAATGTATTATTGCACTATGCAAGACAAAAAAATTTAACCTTCAAAGGCCTCAACTCCTACACAAAGAAATACACTGACTAAAAATTATTTCCATTTCTAAACCAGACAATTACTATAAAAATCTGATCCATTACAAGGCTGAGAGAGAAACCTTATATGTGCATACAAGGCTGCCAGCAAGCTTTTTAAGCAGGCCAACACCCACTTGAGAAGTGTCTGGATAAAGCATCAACACATGCTGAGGTTTCACAGTGTCACTGTCTACATCGGAACCCAGAAACATCCTGGCCAGTGCCCCAGCTCAGACACATCCCGTGTTTACCCTGACAACCTCCTACTCACAGCTCCCTCTGCAAACCTTAGAGGGGTAGCTGTGGAAGTAAGAGACCCCAACAACTCCAGAACAACTGCAGGAATGCACTGATGTGTCTCCAGCAGAGCACCTGTGCCCCTCTCTGGCAGCCACTGCTGAGGCTGTCACGGGAGCTGCTCCCACTGATGGCCAGGGACAAGGAAAGGAGCCCGGCCAGGCTGAGCACACGTGTGTGCTACCACTGCTGCAGTTACTGCACTTTGCACATCCTTCTAACTCAGAGTCATTCTCCCCTTATTCTCCAGGGAAAGAGAAAGAGGTTCAGGCTGGATGTTCAAAGGCTGTGGGGACAATGAGGAATTACTGGCACTGCTTCATTACACTGCAACGTGAAGCGCTTGGCTCTACACTGAAATCTCAGTGTGACCCGAAGCAAAATGGTGTTTAAAAAAATGAGGAGTAAAAATTCCTGTAAGCTGCATCTCCTCAAAGCACAGAGCTCATCAATTTAGACCACAAAGAGTTGTTGCTGCATAATCTGAACCTAGGTCACAATGAGCATTTTGAGTATACGAAATCAGAAGCTGCCTCTCAGCAAAGCCACTTTGGGAACACCCAGATGTTACATTTTCTCTGATAGATTTTCTCATTTTCAGTGAGGTCATGTGTTTGACTTTTAAAGTTTACTTTTTAATAAACTCGACTTTTAAAGTATACTTTTTAATAAACAGTTGAGTGTAAAACAATTTTTGGAAGAAATACAGGACAATGTCTCAGTACAACTGCACAGAGCAAAGTCCAGGATCTCTTGCCACAAGAGTTGCCAGTGAAATGAGAAGAGGAGGAAGGTCATCCTTTTCAGCCACACTGGAAAGCCTCTACACCAGTAAGAAGCTTTCAAATTTAAAAAACATTTCTAGGGAGGTTAAATTGGGCAACAAACTTAATTTAGGTTTCAGAAAGAAAACCAAAACAAAACCAAAACCCCGTAAGAAAGTAGCAAAAAATTGCATTAATTGAGTCCAAGTGCCCTCATCAACTTATTTTCCATCATGCTGTTTCTACCTGAACAGGTGGCTAATTTGGGGGTGACACAGGCTGCTGACATTACCAGAAGAGAGCAGTTATTGAGTTTTCCCACACCTCAGCCATGACTGCAACCCAGGAGATCCTGTTTCTGTCAAAACGACAAGGACTGAGCAAAAGACCTTGCATATGTACCTCTGAGCTCCTTTGTAGGCAAATCCCAAAAAAACAAGCAAAATCCTCAGAAGATATGAATGTATAAATGCAGGCAGTTAAATAAAACAATATGGAGAAAATGATTAGAGGCACAGAACAGGAACTGCTCTTTTCACTGAAAACTTCTTGTTAAGTAGCAACCAGACTGGCCTGAAGAGAGAGCACGTTCAGAAAATGAAATACTGCTGGTACTTAGAAATGCCTGAAGTAAACACTTCCACTGAGGCCAAGGAAAAGCCTTTGTTATTTCTTCTGGCAGACTGAGTGAGGCATGAAGCCCAAAGAATGCATTACAGTAAAGAAGACACATTCCAAGTAGATGTACATAAACTATAGGAAGCTATCCAGTAAATCATTGCATCCCCCTTACTGGCTTTATGATTTAACTGCTCCAAAACCATGTCTTAATTATCAACACCACTGCAAAAAAAAATCTTTGACATCTTTTCCTCAGGTAGCTTTGTGATAGGTGTACAAACACTATCTAATTATAACACCATTCAAAGGTTTGTCTTAAAAGCAAAAATAAAATTTAAAAACATAGGATCTGAAAGTTATTAAAATTCCAGCAGTGACTTTTTAGTTTATATTTCAGTCCATTAGCTACTTATTGCCCAGAAAATCTTTTTTGTTTCATTACAAAGATAACAAGCCACTATTTCTTTCATGCTATCCCCAGCATGATCTTCAAAGACCTGCTCTCATTCAAATCTTCAACACAGAACAGAAATGAAACATCTGCTGGAAAGAGACTGTTAGGAATAATCAGAATTTACTTTTTCGTCCAAGTCTTACAATTCCACATGGCAGAGCTTAGTATTTACTCTGCCTCAAATTTACTGTGTACAAGCTGAAATATTTATAGAGACATGAAAGACATCATGCTTGGAGTGGGAGAGCCAAAGCTGCCAAGTACTGGATATAGACACATGCCATGTGTATGTGTGTATTTGTCCTACAAGAATTCTGAAAACTGTACTGAAATCCTTACATCACATCTTCTTCTACAGAAACACATTTGCTTATACAATACAAATATGTGCATTGTCCTCTACAAGGCAAAGCAGTTTTGGATTGTTTAATCTCAGAAAATAGTAATTGTAACCATATTAGTTCTAACTATTAAATTCTATTTGCAACAGAAGCTGTTCAAATGATGCATATTGACTGTTCTGTAGGTCAGAAAATCTGAAATATCTAGAGTTTTTCTATTTCTTCTAAAATTCTAATTATTCCCCAAAACCTTGCACAATTCAAATATTGCTCATTCACCCTCACTGAACAGAGGTGAAGATCTGGAGGGCTTTTGGGGATGGCATCATCTTCAGTAATACTGTGCAAATCTATATTAAAATACATGCATAAAAATATTCCTGAAAGTAGTAAAACATAATATTGCATGAAGAAGCCACTTGGCCTCAGAAATCACTGAATACCTATCAACTGTACCCAAAAGGGCCTTGTTCCAGTGCAGAGTATTCTTACCTTTGCTGCTGACAGGTCTAGTAAGTCCAAATCACAAACACTGCAACCAGTTTCCCGTGTCCATGCATTAGGAATATAGTTTCCCAAATAATTCAGGTGAATCTGGTACATAAATGAACAATTCAAATTAATGAAAGCATAACTCTTAGATCAGAATAAGAAGTTCCATCCTAAGCTGTTTGCTCAACTGTAAAATACAGAACCTTTCCTTCAACTGGCAACATATCAGCAAAGCCAGAATGTGAGGATTTAATTGAGGCAAAAATGGAAGGAATTGGTCATACATTTCACCCCTACTGAGCAGTTATAAGGAAAACAGATAAAGGCATCATTATATTCACTAATTCCAAAATCAAAATACACGTGCACAAACAAAGAAGCAGCAGTCCCTGGGAGTTTCAAACTTTACTTCTCCTGAAAGGCATTTTTCTGAAAATAAGGAGCATCAGTAAGGAACATTCATTCAGAAGAAATTAGGAAGTAGCCATGCCCAATCCTTCAGCCAACAGACACTACTGTAAACAATACACCTTTAACTCCTTTGGCACAGAACAGATGCAGCTGCCATATTACCAAAACACAGCCACTTCTCTCAGAGCAATTGTGCACCAATTGGGACCTCTGAACCACTGAATCCTTACACATCATCAGAGTCTGTCAAAACAGCTATTGCACAGGGCAGACAGTGCTCCAGCATGTGCCCAAAGCTGACAAGCCATGGCACAGTGACAGCAGTGATCAGTGACACTGAAGGCAAGGGCAAAAGCCAGCCACACGTGTACCTAGATAGATACACAGAGATTTCTTCCTTTGCCTAAATGCAGTGTATTTTCATATATGTGTATACACACACCTGGGCCCAGGGTAGGAAGAGATGTGTTACTGTTTTGTATCCCAGCCCATCACTCTTGGCTAGATTATCCTGCCCCCTATTATTCTGATTGCCATTTAATAACCAGATGGACATCCTTCACCAGCTTCAAGAATAGTTCTGTGTTAGTGAAGAAATTAACAAAAATTTTCTTGCCTCTAATATCCCATGCTACAATGAATTTGGGAGCAGAATGAGTTGTTTCAACAACAATACCAAGTTACAGTGACAGCAGAATAACATGAATTTGAAAGGGGTTTTTATCCTCTCAATTCCTAATAACATTAAATGGAAATGTGCACTGGTGGTGTGCTATGATTGTTTCATTCTCTTCTACCGTTGTATTTTTTGGTTTTACATGATGTAAAAAACACCTTCATTGATGTTTTGGTTTTACATGAAAATAAAACCAAACTGTCACTCACTTTAGTTGGACCATTTCCATGAATGGTGACTGGTAGGGTGTCATACACTGAATTCCTTGCTCTTACTTTTCCTTCTTCAAATTTCAAAAGGACTTCATCTACAAATCAACAAAGCAGCACAGTAAGTTCATAAATAAAAGCTAAAATTTCACAGTTTTTAAGTCCTTGCTGATACAATATACCTTGTTTTTGCTATCATTGTCAGCGTTATTTATTTAGAAGTTTTTGTTCTTTTTTTTTTAACTTGAGCTTGAATTCTAAGCTCCTTATGATAAATAAGGTGACATCAAACTTCAAAGTTTCTCAACAGCAGCTTCAGTATTGAAATAAAATCTGCTTTTAAAATAATTCTAATTTAGTGCAAATGCTATTTTATAGAAAAATTAGTTATTTCATTCATAAATTAGTTATTTATTAGTTATTATGATCTGACTTCAAAAAGTTGTTCCAAAATTGGAGGTCAGATGTAAGAAAGGAATGTTGCACAGATGCATTTTTCCATTTAAATTCATGACAGTTAAATAAAGGAAATTCTACATTATTCTACATTCTACTTCATTATGTATAGCTGTTTGCTTGAGAACGTCTAAAATGCAATTTTAATTACTAATCTTACTTCTGTAATTAAGTTTTGGAAAGGCAGATGGAAAAATTATCCTTAACTCTGTATTTACTGTCAACTTCATTTATTTAAAACTATTTCTTCTATTTTAAATCAAATACTTTATCCATGAGAGAATTCAATTAATAATCAACCCAAAAGACGTGTAACTAATCTGGTGATCAGGCTGACCCACTCAAACACTTCCTTAAAATCAGTTTAAAGAACTACATTCACGGTTAAGCAAAAAAAGAAGTGTCAATAACAGTTAATGAAACACACAATGTACAAATCATACACTTACCAACAGCTCCATTTAGAGTCTGGAAAATTGTACATTTGTGGTCCAAAGTAATGTTAATGTGTTCCTGAAATCAAAGTATCAAAGCTGTTGAGGCGTTCTAAAAGCCAATGTTTTTACAGTAATGTTGCAATTATACCACAGTGGCAGCAAGGAATCAGGGGAAATGACTCTATGTGCTCTTTACATTGCCACATTTTTCTGTATTCCCAAGCTGTGTAGCTCTATAGAAATCAGTTTTGCATATGCAGAAACTTTAAACTTGAAGGATAAAGGTCATAACTCTCCCCACAAGAACTGCAATTTAGTAGTACCAGCCAAAAAAAACTTGTGTCTTAAAAATTAACAAGTCTTGGCCAAGAAACAAAACATGCTGTGTGTTTCAGAGTCACAGAAATATAAAAGTCAAATTTAAGTATCATGTCAGAATAGAAAACACTGGTGGTTTTAAAACATGTTCCTAATGTTGTATTACTAATCCTAGCTTACTTTAAATACCATGTTTTACCATTTTTAAAATGTTGATTCAAGTATGTAATATTTAAAACACTTAAAACCCCCTACACAGATGACATCCTTGGTTTTGGTCTTCCAAGACTTTCTTACACATTCCTAAAGCACTGGGCATGTTATTACTGTACAAAGAATCAGTGGTGATGTATAGTAAGCACCATGGGGGTGGTTTCAGTCATGGTGCAGCAGTGCTTTGCACAGATACACAGTTTTGGTCTAGAAGACAATCCATTTAGACAACTAATTATGTTACTTCTGACTTGGATGCAGAATCAGCTTTAGTATCTCCACACCCTGTCTCTTCAATTGCATACCTGGCATCTGACTTAACTTGCATATAAGCAACTCAAACATTAAAGGCTGGAAGGAATTTCATGTGAGGAGCAGCTGAGGTTTGCCTAGTTTAGAGGAGCAGGCTGAGGGGCCACCTCTGTGCTCCCTACAGCTTCCTGAGGAGGGGAAGGGGAGAGGGAGGGGCTGAGCTGGTGGGAGTGGTTCAAAGCTGCACCAGGGAAGGTTCAGACTGGACATTAGGAAGCACTTCTTTATGAACAGGGTGATCACACCCTGGATCAGTTCCTACAGAGGTTGTCAATACCTCCAGCCTGTCAAGGGCTTAAACAGCACTTGGGCAATGACCTTAGGAACACGCTTCAGCTTTTGGTCAGGCCCATATTGGTCAGCCAGTGGGACTAGATGATCACTGTAGGTCCCTTCCAACAGAAATATTCCATTCTATTTCTGAACCTCTGTATCCAAGCAGACCTGATTTTCCATTAAGTTATGCCAGAAACAATGTGCCTACATTTCAATAACTTTGCATCTGCCTTAAGCATACAAATTAGCAAAATCCTTCTCAAAATTCTGCTATATCAGCTTCTACAGTCTTTTTGCATCAATATGTTAACTTCCCTTCTCCCTCTTTTTCCAGCATCAGGGACACGCCTCTAACATCTATCATGCTTTAACACCGCAACTCAGCAGAGAACTTTGTTAAGTGAGGCCACAGAGAGGTCTTCACCAAAAATTTACAATGCAGCTTTATTGAACATATTTGCACAGAAAGCTGAAGGCAGGATCTGAAATGGCAGCAAGCCAAAATATAAAACACTGGATCAGCAAGTAGTTCAGTGACACCCTGGAAAAATGCCACATTCTCTGGCCATCAAACTGCCAAGTACATGGGACCCTCATTGAGATAAATGTGTCTGATCATATACCTCAGAGCTGTTATTTCTAACAATGAAGCCCAACCTGCCTGGGTCTGGAGACAGCCTGAAATAATACATCAAGTCATGACCCTTTGGGAGCCTGTTCATCATTCCAGCAGTAGGAACCTCAGGAGAACAAACGCTGTCAACATGGCACTCCAGTAGAAAGAGACAGCATTCCTTGTCTTTTCATCTCCTGGTGTTTTATGAGGAGCAGCATGTTATTTCAAGCAGAAAGAAAAGAGAAAGCGACTTAACTACCTACCCTTGCCAGTGGGTCAACATAGATTTTGGTGTAAAACAGCTGGTCATCATCATTATCCTGCAGATTCCATTGCTGCACAATACGATTTATGTATGGAGCATAACCAATAAATCCTGCAACATCACACACACACAGGTTATTTCCATAAAAAGCAGTACCCTGCCAAAGCTGCCCACCAACCAGGGACTTCATTCTGTGTGGTGCTAGTAAAGAAAACGTATTAAATTAATGAAACTTGGCTCAAAATCAATCTTCTTCCTGAGGTATGTAACAGGTCTGTTTCAAAAAGTTAATAATTAATGGCTATTTTTATACTAACAGTATTTTAAGGAAAAAAAAATAAAACAGATCTGCCCAGGATGGTTCTGAGAATGCCAAAGTATGATATCAGACTATCACTTTCCCAAGAAGCCCATCTGTGGAAAAAGTTTCATTTTCATCAATCACTTCTTACTGGCAGAGATGCCTGAATCTAATACTGACAGAAATAACAATGAGAATTCAACTCCAAACCAATATACACCAAAATAAAAAAAAAATTAAAAACAAAACAAAACAAAAGAAAACAAACCAAACAAACCAAACAAACCAAACAAACAAAAACCACCAAACACAGGACAGATAGGTGAAGGAAAGAAACAGGGACACTCCCAGATCTGCACACTGAAGAAGGGTGCCCCAGAAATTACACACTCAATAGCTTCTACACAGCACACTAATTGTATCAGTGCATGTATTAATCAAGTGCAAAATGATTAGCAAAGCTGGCATTTAAAGGAGGATTCCAGAATTCATCCATCACTGAGATTTCAGGGATGCTGAAAGCTCCCACCCCTTTCAGAAGGAGCTGTGTAAGCCATGCTGACAGGCCAGGCAGGGCTGCCAGCACATCCACCCCGTGTGCAGAGATCTCCAGGAGCCAGGCAGCCGAGGTCAGGAATGCTGTGACCAGGCTAAACTGTGCCTCTGAACAGCACGTGCTGCTCTGCCTGGCCCTGTGCACTGCATTGTTCCTGCAGCCATGGGCTCATCCTTGCTCAGCACCACGCTGCCACGCACAGCTGCTTGCTGCACCCTGACTGTATTTATCTGCTTTTCACAAGTTATTGCCAAACACACACTGTGCAAATTTGAATGAAAACTATGCCTGAGCACAGAAGAGGAGCAATTCAAGCGGGGAGGGGAGGAAGATGACAGCATACCCAGTCACCAGTGTTATACTTGGGTAATTCAGGAACAATTCAGCAGCAAGGACAGAGAATGGGTAACAGGGTCATGTTCAAGTTCAAGTGTTTGAGGATCACACTTGCCTCCTGAGTTCAGGAATCGTTTTCCACTCCGGACAACAGGATACTTGTCAGCCAGCCTTTTATCCGGCCAGATTAGTCCATCTGCTGCAAACACCACTTTGTGATTAGTTTCCTGAAATTTCTTTAGCAGTTCTTCAGGGCCCCCGGCAAAGATAACATCATAGCTTAAAAGGAAAGAAAATACATCTGTTAGGTTAGTTTCCTTTTAATGTTTCTGTGTTCAAAACAAGTCATTGGACTATTCAAATTTAAAAGTCAAACAGATCTTTCATTTTGAAAAATGATGCAATTAAATCATATTTAACCACCATGTAAAAATTCTATACCCTTCTAGGAGAGAAACTTCAATCAGTACTACTTATCCAAAGTAGTTTCCCCTTCCGCCTTTTAGTCTTCCCCATTTTGGACATTCTTTTTTCCTCACATTTTGTTTACCTGAAATTGATTTGCCTATTTCAGGTATTTTGTTTATGCTTTTAAGAACAAATTAAAAATATAAAACTTTAACAGATGAAAAGTAGGACTGAAAGATGACTTAGATGACTCCACTGAGAAAATCTAGATGATCTTATTCCTAAATACAACAGCACTGACTCTTCTAAAAAGTCTTATCAAGAATGTACTTAGATCTCAATGAAGTCTAGTTGCCCATAAAAACTGTATTGCATCCTGACAAGGCATAGATTTCTCCTTCAACCTTTTAAATGTGCTTAAGAATTAAAAGGCTCAAAGCATCACAATATCTATTTACAAAAAACCTTATTTATGCCCAGTTGCAATTCCTATTGAGGATAAAGGCCTAAAGGTGGAGGGCTCATCTTTGTCTGTGACACACAGCTGAAGGTCAATAGTGTGCCAAACCAGAATGAAACCTGCCTGGGTTTGGCCAAGATCCTGTGAGAATGGAGCATCCCAAGCCTGGTGGTTTCTTGTGGCTGAACCAAATCTAAACCAATGCCTGGTGAGCACAGAGGGTTGGGAGCACAACCAAGCAAACAAACCAATCCCCCCACCATGGGCAGGGATGCCACACACTAGACCAAGTCTGCTCAAAGCCCCATCCAATCTGGCCTGGAGCTCAGAATTTGCCAGGGATTGGGCATCCACAGCTGCTCTGGATGACCTGTGCCAATGCCTCCCACTTCAAGGTTCACTTTAGACAGCACAAGGAATGTCACAGTGATATTGGAATCACATCACAGATTAGTCTCTGGCTGAAGCAGCAAAATATTTTACCAGCAGCATCTCAGCCTTGCAGTTTCCTCATCTGAACACAGGAATATTCTTACTCTACACATGTACCTTAGAAACTAAAAATCACCATCCCCAGTAACAAGCAAAGGAACAGTTGAGCTACCAAACCCAAGGTCTAACCTTCACCAAGACTTTTCTTGCAAAGCCTTTTAGCTGAGCTAATTAGGACAGCAGTACCCCCACCTGCAGTACACAGGACATTTTGCACTGCAATGGATTACCCATCAACAGTGCCAACAGATCAACCACTACAGACTTATGGTACTCCTTTATTACAGCTCTGAAATTATTCAAGATGTCTTTTCTTCAAAGAGGATTTCATGAAATTGGCCTAAGAGAACTGAACAACAGCTGGCTTACAAATGTAAAAAAAGATTTTCACCACAAAGCAAAGTATGAACCCTGGAGAGGAAGTGTGTTATGTAGTCTATATAAGTAAGTGGTTTTCTGAAAACTCTGCTATGTTTTTCTGCAACTTTGGCAGAAGTATGCATGAAAGAAATTGTACATTTTGGACCTTCCCCAGTTTCAGAAAAAATGCCTGTTTCTGCCCAAATTTACAGGAATAGACTTCACTCTCTTTTCCTGTAGCCCGACTCAATGCCAGACTGAGCCTGTAGAACACACAAGGAACAGGAGACACGTTGAAGACAGACAAAAAGAGATCTGTCTGAGGCTTTAACTTAATAGCTCATGGCCGGCTGTGCTTCTCCTCGGTGATCAGGGTAGTGCTGCTGCTGCTAGGACTTACAGCTGCAGGAAGGAACCAAACACCCTGGAACATTGCTTCCAAGGACTGTCATTCTGTGAAAGAAAGCCAAAGTTGAGCAACGTGCTGGGCCAGCCACAGGCCCTCCTTGTGAAAGGGATATGCTGCTTAATACACAGTTATAAAAAAGCACAGTTTATAATCTAAACCCAGACCTGAGCTGCTAAACTGCAATGGATATTATGCAGCTCTATTAATCCAGCAGGAACCCACACTTGCCATTAATGGTCAAGGCCCTCTGTTCTGTCAAGGGCTGACTTACTGTCACCACACCTCTTCCTGGGCAGAACCTCCACCAGCCTTCCACCCAGTATCCTCATCAGCTGCTTTATGAGGCTCCCCCTTTTCTCTCCATGCAAAAGGAAAACTTCCTAACACCTGTAAGTGCATCATTTGCCTTGTTTACCTGCTTTGTCAGATTCCATTTGGCCCATTCACACCTCAGTTCCTGCTGTAAGGGGGGTTCACTTCAGGACTACACCACTAAGACCATCACAAAACAGGTCCCAAGACTACCCTTGACAGTTTACACTGTTATTAGGGGTGACACAATCACTTGCTTTAAACAGGACTTCAAAATTTGACAGGGAAAAAGAGTGTGGACATATCCAGGAAAAAGCAGGCTTCCTTGGCAACCAGGAACAGCTCAGATACTTTTATTTATTCTTCATAAATCCTTCCAATTAAGTAGAAAAAAAAAAAAAGACAGAAAGTTTCCACAACCTAATCCCATTTCCTGAAGCTCCCAGATGGCAGATGCTCGGGACTGGAATCCACCCCTCCCTCCCTCTCCTCTGCAGCAGCAAAGCATCCTGGCTATGCACCCTGCACTCCCAGCCACACAGGGAAACAGCAGCAGAGACTCAGGTGCTCTAGAACTGCCCATGCAATTTTTGCATCCACAACTTTAACAACGAGAACTTGCTACTATTGGAACTGCAGGGTAAGAGCTCAAAATCCAAGTGAGAGAGTGCCTACTAGTGACTAGCAAGGTCACAAATCAGACACAAAACTATTCTGTCACTTAGACTGTGTCCCCTCCAGGATCACACCTTAACCATTTTGAGATACATAGAAAATATAATCATGCCTTAGTTTCTGACGAATGTTAAAAAAAATACAACTAAACAAACAACAAACTGAGAGGCTTCAAAATTCTTCCATGATACAAAGAGATGTCTGTGGGAGTTCTGGATGAACAGCCACAGCACCAACCAATTTATCCAGTCTACACTGGCCATTAGCCAGTTCAATCTGAAATGGTCCAAAATAAACCAGAAGTTAGCTCGAGTGAAAACAAGCCTAATTTAAATAGTGTTCCATCCACAGGCATTTTGCTATCTACACACAGGCACAAGCTGTCCACAGAGGAAGCTCAAACTATTTCCAGAATTCTGAGCCATATAACAAACTGCTGAAAAAAAAAGAAAATCAAACCAAGAAACTAAGTTTGTTAAGTAAACAGTTCCCTAGAAATTACTTGCCTAGTTACAGTAAGCAAACCAGACACTTCCTTTCCCCACCCCCAAGATTAATATTCCAAATGCTTCACAATGAATATAATAAAAAACACTTGAAGAAGAAAGGAAGTTCATGACATTTGTCCTTTCCAAACTTATTGCTACATTGATCAGCGTTTAAATTGCAAACCAGGATTTCTGGAAACAAAAAAGCTCATTAGAATTAAAATATAATGCTAGAATCAGCAAACTGTTTTTTTCCTCTCCTGTCTGGAATCAGTTCCACCAGCTTTAAATAAATACGTACTTGGGATTTTGGACTTCAGGAACTTAGGAGGCCTTAAATCCTGTGCTTTTTCATGGGAAGAACAATAATGGGTTTTGCACTTTGACACACATGGTCCTCTGCACTCTCTCACCCATGCCAGCAGACAGCCTGACCCTCCAGAGAGTAAATTATGATGGAGAAAAATTTGAGCTAGACTTTTGTACCAATATGATAATAAATTTGCATATCTTACCACATAGGAAGAAAATAGTTATGAAGTAGAATAATGAATTCAGAAACAAAGAAATTCAATGAAAGTAGAAACATTAGGGAAATGTTTGATTCATCTGAGCTTGAGCACAGAATAAAAGCTTTGAAATTAACCTGTAGAAGTTTCAGTTCTTGTATGATTAGTAGGATAACACTAAGAACAAACATATAATGTATTTATTTTCAGAAATATTCTTTATCCACTTAGCAACTGGAAAATTGAGTAAGTCCATGAGAAAAGAAATTCAAAAACTGGATATGTATCTCCAAACTAGGTAACTTTTACAGACCTAAGCATACAAAAAATATTCAGCAAAATAAGCATTCCTTATAATGCTTATTTATAAATTAGTGAAAATTATTTAGACTTCTTGCTTTCTAGGTATTTCTTTTACTCGTCAGAAGAGGTAAAATTGGAACAGAAAATTAAGTAATGTATTTGAATTTGCTTTTAACAGCTACTTCAACTTTCCCAAAGTGCTAACTTATGCAAAACAACGAATTAATTTTCCACACAATGCCAGTGTCCAGCCACTTTGCCTTGTGATGACGTCTGCTGTGCAAATCCTGCCAAGATCCTAACTTGAAAAGGTGTCCCTAAATTTCTTCAACTGTCAAATTTTAAATAAATCAAGCAGGTTAAAAGCTGAAAGAGAATTCTGGCGCAGACATTCCAACCTGACGTGGTCCCAGCAGCATGGGTGAACTCATACATGACTCTCTCCAAGCTCACACTCAGCTGCCTCTCTCCAAGGCTGCCTGTCAGGAACTGGAGCTTCCTGTCCCTGATTCAAGACCTGGTCCCACACCTTCCCTGCAGTGATTATTTCAGAGCTGTGACCCTGCTCTGGTTAGCATTAGCGTGGAAGAGCCTGGTGCCTGCTGCAAGCAGGATTCTGAGCTACTCTGATCATGCTGCTGTCACAGGAGGAAAATAAGAGGAAGAGAAAAAGCAGAGGGAAGCAATAGAGAAAGTGGGACTTGAACACGTTTGAGCTGTATGCTTTCTGTGACAGGGAGAAGCCTATCTGGCCTCCAGGGAGGATGTTCAAGCATAGCTGTGCTATGAGCTATGATCTGGCACCTGCAGCAGTGCTCTCCATCCTTCCATCACACAGATAGCACAGGCATCAGCTACATCTGACACCAAGACTGCTGTTTTAGTTCTCTAACACTTACAAGTTCTCCTGTTAAATGCTTTCCTCAGGGAGCCATTTCCCAGCTTCCTCCATATCACTGTTACTTCATGCAACAAGATTATGCCTCTGGTCCCTACTGGACACTTTATCTCTGGAGCTGCTTTTGCTCCCCCTCCCATCCACACTCCCAGCCTGCAGCCACATCCTGCTCTCACTGCAGCTGAACAGAGAGAGGACAAATGCTTGCCTAAAAGTCTGTCAGCTCCCAGCAACATTTTTTTACCCCCTGGAGGCAGCAGAACTACGAACAACTCTTACATCTGTAAATTTGTTAAAAAGTAACGATTGCTCCAAAAGCGATCTACTATTTTTATGAATGAAGAAGAAAAAACGCAAACTCCCTCAACTAAAACAGCGAAGAACAAAAGCATCCTGCAGCTTTCAGCATGTCACAACAGCCACTTTTGCATGTTTACCCAAACTAAAACAAAGACAAGAAGCCAGGTTTGCTCACCATTCAACAAACAGCACAACCAAGTCCTCCTGACCAGCATAGCTTTCAATGCCTTCTTTCAGCAGCCGAACTTTCTGCCCTCCGCCAATGGAGTTGGGCAGATCACCACCTTTCCATTCTTCACCTTTGCCAAGAACCTGGAATAAGGGGGGAAAAAAAAGCACTTTTTGCTAGTACCCAAACCCATGAGGCTTTTTTAAAGCAGAACCCTTATTGAAAACAGATGCTAAAGCAGAAGCAACACATTAAAGCATAGCAAGCCAGCACTTCCAGCATCGTAAGTTTTCCATGTCTGAAGCAACATTCAGCACAATGACATCACTGCAAAAACATGAGAGAGACATTTCTTAACCAAATAAGAATCAAGCAATTGCCTGCTACTGCCATTTACTCAAATCTGTCTCTTTCAGAAAAAAAAAATAGAAAAAAAAAAAGCTGAGGATTGTTTCAAAATTTGTGTTAGAAAAACATTCTGAATGAGACCTTTAAAATTCAGTAACATCTCTTTAGGAACAGGAAGCACAAAAGACCTTGGTAGATCAGGGTATAACTAATTCAAATCACAAACTTTTTGTAGAAAAAGGGAAGGATAGGTTTCCCAGTACACAGCTCACTGCTAAAACTCAGTTAAACATAAAATTCCTCCTCGGCCAAGCACTATAGCAGATTACATGTCAAAAAAGGGAAAAAAAAGCGCTCTTTATGTGTTTTGAACATAATGTTTTTGGAACATATAAAGCCTGGAAGAACTACATGGCATGATGTTTTGGACAAATCTGCAAAGCTAAAAGATGTATCCAGAGCTCAGGCTGCTCAGGTGCTCTAGTACAGCTTTATCATATTAGGAAAGGCTGTTCTCAGTCCTCTAAATTCACTGGTAGAAGTCAAAAACCCAAATAATTTCCTATTTATAGAGCAAGCACCATGGTAAGTAAGCAGAAAAATTTCATAACAGCATCTGAATTCCTGGATTTTTTCTTGGCAGAACCAATTTGTGGGGAGAGTTTAGAAGGTTAGTGACCTCCCTTTTTCCCAGGGTCATGCAGAGGCCAACCTAAGTACGTGACACACGGAGGCACAGAGCAAGGCAGAAAAGGCTGGCAGGAATGATGGAAACACATCGTCCTCTCAGAAATTACAGGTTCCTGGGAAACACAGAGAAATTTCCAGTTGTGACCCTCCCTCCTTGCAGCAGTGTTCCAGCCTTGCTTAAGGAAAGGGATCCAAAGCCCTTGAGTGCAGTACAGCTCCCAGAAGCGTTCACACAAACAAAACTGGCCACACTGAAAAACAAGGCTCTGTGACAAACTGTGACAGAACCTGTGCGTGAGGAGGATGCTGGCCATGATAGCTACAAACCTCTAAAGCAGCTCCTAAGGCAGGGGAAGCACCTCCCTCCCATGGTGCTTCAGAGGGGCACCAGCAGGTGAGCAACAGGGAGAGCAGCAAGTGCCCCTCCTGCCCCCCAGCTCTGCTGTTGTTTCCCTCTGTCCCAGCACACAATGGAGCTAAAGCAAGGTCAGCTACCATCTACTGGTTCTGTTTTACAGCACAGAGAGCACAAATATTTGGTACAAACCACACAATACCTTTACAGTGTAGTTGAAATGCTTCGCAGTTCGCATGAAACGGTGAAAGCCATCGGTTTCTTTAGTTGCTACAGTAAAGACTAGAAGTTTATCTGAGGAAGAAAAGGGAAGAACATGCATTAATATGCTTTCAGGGCACAGTTTGTAACATAAAATGCAATGAACAGCACTAGCTCAGGATGACTTTCTGTATCTCATTCAAAGAGAGGAGGCAAATATGCTGCCACAGTACAGGTGTGAGATGTTACCAAAAAACAACTGTTGTGGACAAGGTGCTGTATTCAAAATTATCCTCTGGAAGACAAAGCAACTAAGGCTATCTACTGTGTAAACAACTAGTTCAAGACATAAAAATAAAGCCGGACAGGAAGAAATCTTCAAAACAAAAGTAACTTACTACTTCTTAGTCTGAGCTAATCCTGTTACCATAGGACTGAGCAGTGGTAAGAGAACTTCACCCAAGACCAGTAGCTCCCCTGAAAGCTGATGATCCATACTCTTCACGAAAATAAGTCAAAAAAGCCAACCAATGAAACCAATCCCCCAACAAACAGCATTTAGTGCTTTTAAGTCCTTGGGCAGAAACAATAGAGCAAAGAGTTTGCTTGGTTGTTTTTTTTTTATTCAGAGCATATGTACATTACAGCACTGCTAATTTTGCCGTCTTACTGCAAACAGGCAAGTGACCATGCAACCAATTTCCTCTTCACATTCCAGGGCTTTTAACACAGTTCAAATGGGGTCATGAATTTCCACTAAATAGCTTCCCAATTAAACTACTGAACAACCTTTAGAACCCTATGCAATATGCTGCATAATGAAACCAAAAAAATTGAAGTTGTGCGAAGGCTTTATCCCTATCTAAAATTAAGTATTTAATCAGATCAGCCTGGATGCCAGAGTACACTGCAGTTTCCCCAATTCCCCAGGCCAAGTTCAAGCAACACCTGCCCTCTAAACAGAGCCCATGAGATCAATCCTTACAATAAAATGAAATGCATCACCTATGATGAGTATTCCAGACAGAGCGCCTGTTACTGCATTACTTGCCAAAAAAACATCCTTTGGATTTACCTTCCTCAATCCAGTAACATGTGCAAGAAGTGTCTGCTATAGGAAAACATTCCTATTAACTCTTCAGCCTTGTCCACCACCACAGGCTTAGCAGCCTTCAGACATCATCCTGAGTGTATTCAAACCATTCACCACTCCCCATTCTGTTTTACCTGACACCAGCAAAATTAACACAAAAGATAATGACCCAGTTCCCACGTTGTAGAAGAAATGCACCTTGCAACTTCCTCATGCAATGCTCTGCAGCCAATACTTCAAGTGTATTGACTCAGGCAGGCAGAAATACCTGTCAGAATACAGACATAGTTTTTAGAAAAACATAACCCCCCCCTGTTATAATGAAATTCAAGTCTGTCTGAAGTAACCACAGCAGACAAACTCTGCAGACCAGGCTCAGGTGGCACTCGTACTGTTTCCACTGAAAGACAGCTCAGGTTCAGCCCTGGACCAGGTCACCTCCAGAACATCCTGCCAGCCCTGACAGGGGTCTGGCTGCTCCATCCTCAGCAGCAGCTGTACTGGTGTACACAGGCTAGAGCAGGGATGAGACAAGCACATGTGATACTTTCCCTGCTTTTGCTGCTGCTCTCAGTTTAAGGGTGTTCCTGACTCAGGTGGTGTTTCTGCAAATTGCAGAACACTTGATCTGCTCTGTGACCTTGCTCTTCCCTAATCACTCCTTGAACAGATGTAACCTTTAAGCAGTGAGAGCATACTGTGCCTCCACCACCAAAACCAATCTGTGCCTTGAGCAGGGCTCCTGCAATTTTATCTGATGCTGCCCAAGTTCCTCAGCTACAGACAACCTGCCCTCCCCACTACACACAATTTTGTGGATTTCTCTCACATCCTGCTATTGTTTTTTTTCTTAGCTGGGGGTGTCTGGGAGGCATGTCTGTGAGCAGGGGGACAATCCTTTTCCTCAAACGTCCTAGAGACAATTTTAACTGCTGGCTCTACTGAACCAAACTGACACTCCTGCAATACAATACACAACACAGAAGAAACTGAAAATATTGTAAATTCTTCCATCAACACGAACATCCAAAAATTTTGGAAAGACAGATTTCAAAGATTAACTGCTCCATCTTTTTCCCCTCTTTAAGTGCTAGCAGACTTTTGCAGCAAAGAATCAGAAGAAAACCCTCCAAGTACATCTCAAAAGGACGGGAGGACCTCACAGTGCAATGAGTTCACATGGACTCACAAAGAGACAGAAACAGAACCATAATAGCTCGACACCTTCCAAACAGTTTATTGTAAAGATCATGCAATTTCAAGTAATTCTACTGAAACCACAAAAAAATGAATAAACATTGTATCTTAGACTGTGACTAAAACAGAACTGAAGACAGAAGAGGGTTTTCCTCTATGAAGGAAATTATGACTACTTTTTTGTTCAAGCACTACATTTTCCAATTATAGGGAACTGGAAAAATCTGATCATACCAGAATTGCAGCATCAAGCCAACTGGATCCATTATTAAAAGTTTCCTAGGTGACCAGATCACTGACTATAACCATGGAATTTGGTTTGAAGTAGACATATTTCACACCTACACATTGCTGAGAAATGCTAACAGCAACGACCTCAAAAATCTGTACTTGACAACACCATGTAAATGACAAAATGTGGGCTGCATCAGATTCCTTCCACAGTTACTAAGTCAGAGAAAGTTTAAACTAACATACAAGTAGGGTTTGGCAAGCAAAAAAAAAAATCTACGGTTCTTTATGGGATATTGTACTCTCTCTTAATGGAATACTCATTATTCATGCAGCTCAAGATTCACTAGAGTCTGGTATGTTACTTGACTTTTGTGGAACAGGAGGAAAGAGTATAATGTGCCAAATCATAAGGGATTTCAACCTGAACTATACGAAATGAAGAAAGCTGAGCAGGCAAATAATACAGTTTATACTGATATGAAATGGTAAAAGAGCCTGTACTGCATCAACAGACAATGAAGCAATCTGAACAGCTGCCTGAGTGGGGTTTGCAAACAGCCACAGAACAAAAGAAAGCTATTTTAAAGGTACTGTTTACATTGGAAATGTTTTCTTTTTAACATGCTTACCCATGGTCGTTTGTTTTGTTTTTAATTAGAGTTGAAGAAGTTTAAGAGGCTTTATTTCACGTCTTTGTTGCACCATTGACCTTTAAGTGCTGCTGGTACTTAAATAATTCTGAAGTGCATCAGAAGTGTAATTATAGCATTTGAAGTCCCTTTAGAATTAAAGTTTCTTTACAGATTACTTAGTCTTTGCTGGGGCCTTTTTGTTTTTGTTTTGGTTTGCTTGTTTTGTGAGGTGGTTTGTTCTTTTCTTTTTTTTTTAAGCTGTGTCTGACCAAAGAGCAGAGAAACATGCTTTTAGTCTATATATAGTATATATGGAGAGAAAATGCAAACTGCAGTAAATGATAGTTACCTTGGCACATTCTAGAGGGTATTATTAACCAAATGAGGAAAGCAGAACCATTCTCCTCCAGCTAATAAAAAAATATTAACCTAGTTCCTGTAGGTTGCTGTGACTATATTTAGATGTGACAACTTGCAGTTTCACTGGCAGATTTCCACTAAACGTAGCACGGGAGATGTTTGTTTCTTCCAGTGGAAGTCAGTGAAGAAAATTCTTCTGACAACTAAATACTTCTGCTAATTTCTTTTTAACCTTTTAAACTTCATTCACTTTGAAAAAATATATTCCTTGCTCACTATGTTTAGGTACAACAACTTATTGGAACACTTATCCATCCCATTTGAGCACAGCAACATGGATACAAAGTGATTTTCACAATTTCACAGGAGTGTGAATACCAAGCACAAGACTCCCAAGGCAGTAAGTTTATCCAAGTGTCATTTCCATTTCAGGACTTGCTCAGCTATTTCAGCTGCTGCCACCCACAGTGTCCCTGCTGCACAGAGCAGGTCTGGCCCCAGGACACGCCATGTGGGTGCAGAGGTTCAGGGCTGCACCAGACCCTGCCTGCACAGAGTGGCTGAGCGAGTGCCCAGAGCCCCCAGCAGCATCCCTGTCTCCAGCAGTGCAGTGAAGACCCAGGCACAGCAGTTGGAAGGATGTCTGCAATTTCTCACACCCCACTGTGGCCTGGTACTCCCCAGTGAGAGCACTGCAAAATCCCCACAAGGAATTCCAGCTGCAGCTGAACACTATTCCTGCTTCCCCATCCCCTCCACAAACCCCTGCCCTCCACCGAGGCGTCCACCCTAAGGAGCTCTGTGGTGTCACCTCACACACAGGCTTGAGCTCTGCAGTTCAACCCCGATATCCACCCCACACAGGGACAGACACAGCCCTGGGAGAGTCTTCCAACAGGAACAGCATCCTCAAAGAGCAAACTTCCAGGACACCAAGGGCACAGCAGGGAGTCCCACTGCTCCCCCCTGGCAGGGTGCTGAGATGCCACAGAGGGCAGGTGCAGCTGGCATCCCTGCACACAGCCTGCCACGGGCACCTTGGCACTCACAGAGGGGATTGCTGAGCTTGGCATTTATTTCCACAAGTCAGTTTGTGTAAAAAGGAAATGTACACCCTATGCTGAAGTTCAACAGGAAGGCATGACAAAAAAAATCTCCCAAGAGCTCCATGCCAGGTATGTGCTCAGTTGCTAGGACGAAATTGTGTCAGACAGATTTCTGATAGTTACACCCACAAAACAGCTGTTCTGTTTTTAAAACAAGCCTGAGAGGGCACACGTTTAGCCAAGAAAAGTATATCCAGTGACTAACAGAATTCATTTCTACATGCAAATTAGAAACCCTCTAGCACACATGTTGTGAAAGACAACAACACTGCACGTGGAGCACATGCAGCGCATTAGGAAATCCAGTGGAAGTTAATCAAAACAACTCACTCTTCTAGTCTTTTTTTTTTCTGCTACCTTCAGGGACCTGACTGCATGATAAATATTTATTTCCAGAAAGAAGATCAATAAACCAGAGCCTTTGCCTTCAGCGAATTGCCTGGCAAGGTCTGAGCCAGGAACTGCCGCGGCAGGACGGCTTTAAGTAGCAGTGACCTTTCTCCTTGTATCCTGGCAAAGAAGCATGCAAAGAACTACAGTCATTCCTCACACGCCCACATGGTTCTTATTTATCTTGAATGAACACTCTCAGAGATTACTACATAATTTCTACCAGGGGTTGTGGGCACTAGTGTAGTAGCTTCAGAGCAGCCAAAACTGAGGATATTGCTCACAGCCACACGGAAGCTGACATTTTGTCCTTGGATTCATGTACTACAGACTTCTCTGGAGCAGAAGTGGGCTGGAAGATCAAAAGACATCTGCTCACGGTACCACATTATGACATTAAAATCTACCTCTGTCTTTAAAACTAGTGGCTTATAATGGTACACAAATGATGTTTGGTACTTGTAATACATTTTTATCCATATTCTAGTCTCTACATAAAACAGCCTACTTCCCTGTCTGCAGATTACATCCCACCCTGAGCTGCTCAACACTGGAATGATTGCTCATTTAATGAAAAGACTGATACATAAAGTTAGCTATTACAATATGAAAAATAAATCAGCAGCAAGCTAATAAATGAGTTGCTAGATATCACAGGAAAAAAGCTTGGAAACTGGAAGGATACTAGGAATACTTCTGTGGATTTAAGGGGCGGGAGGGAAAGCACATGAAATGGAAAAGAAAGGTCTGGTAGTGATAAAGCATAGGCTGGACAGATACCTGGAAGAAGCACATGGAAGCATCCAAGCTCATTGATAAAGCTACGCAATTATCTGCTATGTCTCCTGAATCACTGGTAATGTGGGAAACCAACAGGATACAGTTTTCCACAAAAAAAAAAACAAAGAGAAAAAGAAAATAAAAAAGGAAGAAAAAGCTCCCAAACAAACTCCAAGCAAAGCAGAGACACGATTCAGCATGCCTTGACACCTCATAGAAGCATGCCTCTCTATCATGGGAGAAATGCACTAAAGCTCAACACAACTGAAAAACTGTTTTCAGCATGGATTCCTCTTGTCAAATTTAAAGAGCACAAAATCCAATCCTCCCACATGCTTTCAAGACAAGCTGAAGCTCTGCAAATAACTAGAGAATCACCAGTGGTGCCAACAGCAACTTCCCTCTTTATATGGACTCGGACTATATTGTTCAAAATCCCAAGAAGCATTAAGACAACTAAAATACCAAAGAGCACTTTCAAAATCCAGACCTTATAGCACAGCACAATCTTACACTTATCACTCACAAAGGCAATGTTATACTTTTCAAAAAGGAATTTGGATTTTCCACTATGAATAGGAGTTATTGCCTAAACTTAAGATTCTGTGTCAAATAAAATATTTGAAAATCCACATACTCTGAAAAGTTGTCGAACAGCCGGAGATGGGAAAACCCCATCATATACAGTGTAACCATGATTATAAGTTATACCTACAGACAGACATATGCTTGGTTACTGTAATCCAGCAGCAAACAAAGATCTTAAGTACACAATGAGAAAAACACAAACTATATGTATATATATGTATACACACATCCAATGAGAGCTTATGACATACATATACTCAAATAAAGCAGTAAGCCAAAAGCAGAGCTTCTGGTCAAATAAAACTTTTGGCATAAAGAGGGCAAAGCCAGAGCCATCCAATAGCTGTTTATTTTCCCCCTAGGATTCTTTAGAAACACAACAATGTGCTGAAATAGCAAACATGGTCATCTTCTTTTCTCAGGAAATAAATGTGCATTACACTGCAGGAGGGGGAAAGATGACTGGGGCATAAAACAATACTACTTCATACTTGGGAGTCCTGAAGTTTTTTTTTAATCTGAGCTTTATACAATGCAGTCATCTTCCACTCTGCACAGAGCACTGCTGCATGCCTCCACTCATCCCACACTTCACTGCTTCCCTGAGAGGCAGAATGGTTTCCAAGTCCCACTAACCATAGCCATGATCACATAATAAGACTGGATTCTCTGCAGTTCAGTAGTATGGCTGGATTGATGCTAAAATCTATCCTTGGATGGGAGAAAAAACATGCTTGAAAAGCTCATGAAAGATCAGAAAGTGGTACAAGTTAAAATTAAAAGATAAAATTGGACTTAACAGAAGCCAGCTAAGAGCAATCACGGATTGCCATACACATAGTACATACTGATTCTCTATACAATTCTTGTGTGAGAGAGAAGGTTTTCTAAGAACCAATGCCTCTAGAGGCCAGAATTTGAAGAAGCAGACCTTACTGTACAGACCTCAGTTTGATCTGTTTTCCTCTGTATGACACTGCACTTCTACACATACATGTCTTACTGCAAAATACAGACAGTAGCACTAACATTATTTTCATAATTTCCAAAACCTTAGGAGATTCTTCTTGGCCAGCTAGTAACATATTTGCAGAAATCTTTCTTTTGATGGTATAAAGTTATTGCAGAACCAATTAATGGATGTAGACAGGTATCACCTCTGCTACCACGTGATCTTCATACTGGTTTAACTTGCAGGAAAAAAAAAAGAAAAAAAAAAAAGAAAGAAAAAAAAAAGAAAGAAAAAAAGAAAAAAAAAAGTACTTCTGTCTAAGCTGTTGCAAACAGTTTATAACCACAATTGGCATTTATGGTATCAGGATCACTCAGTGCATGGGCTGCCTATGGATAATCCTTCCTGTGCTGTTCCACATTATTTGTAAACCTTGCTGAAGTTACAGAGCAATAGCTGCTGGCATCAAAGATGCCCACACTGTCCCAAGCCAAGGAACAGACCTAATAAAGGCAAGAAGCTTTCAGGAGCTCTCTAGGGAAAGAAATATAGAAAGTATCATTTCCCACTTTCAATTACTTTCAAATAGCTGGTACTGTTGCAACTTCCTCAGCCACAGTACCAGCTGCCTGTTCCAGGGTTCTCTCTCTTCTCATGTGTTTTAAAGGAACAAAGAAGCTGGGTTAGCAAAAAAACATCCTTACACTAAGCATGAGCTGCTCTGAATTTTCTCACAGTAGAGAATCTATGTTAGATTAGGACTTGCTAACACACAGCCCCTGGACAGGATGCTAACATTTTTTTTTTTTTTCTACAAACTGAAATTCCCTCAGGCTTTAATTCACAGTACGCAGTGGTGTGAACAGGCATTTTCCTCTTCCATGAAGACTGACAAATGGCAAGTGTACAGAGCTGCTGCTCGCTGCTGTCTTTTACATTGTTTCTGATGTCACTCTGATACAGCAGCTAAAGCATCTATATTAAAATGATCGCATGTTGAACAGAGGCAGCTCAAAACCAATTAAATAAAACATTCATGACACACAAATCACAGCTCTTTCTGTATATGTTTATCCATACCTACACACACTTTTAAAGATTAGCAGGGACTCCCAATATACAACTGATTTCAGGAAGCATTTGAAAGCTGATTATGTCTCAGCTCTTAACTTACTTTCTTTTAATTCAGCAGTATTGAATATATAGTCAACAAGAGCTCATTAAGAGCTGTATGTGCACTCATCAATCACGCACGTCAGCCCTGAGTGCAGTGCAGCACTGGCCAGTGCTCAGGCCTGCACTCACTCTAATGCAAGATTTCCTTGTTTTGATAGTTGAACAAAGCCAAATACAAGCAGTAAAGTGTTTTTCCGTCAGCTTCAGAGGACTTGGATGAGACCCTATGTACTGAGTCAGCTATTCTGCAGTAAAGCAAAGATAAGACATATTCCTTAGTTCCCAAACTAAGAAAAAAAAAAATTAAAATCAACTGTTCGTAAATGACATCATTACCATGCATGAAGGAACTCCTAGCTGCCTAACTTCCTGACAAATGGGGAACAGATCAGGCTGCAGCTGTTTATGGGTGCCCAAATAGAAATCAAACCACAAAAATCTTGAGAGCAGAGTGGATGGAGTCATGGCACAGGCTGTGTCTTGCTTGAACGCATGGCTTGGACAGCCCCTCTGTAAACTGTCATCGGGGCTGTGTCCTGAGAGCAGGACACAATTAGCATCAGCTGCACAAGTGAGAAAGTTTACTCAGCTTCTGCCTTTTTGTAGCCTTGCCCTCTCCTCTCTCTCTCATAAATATGTATCTGGAGAAGAGCATGTTTCTTCTTGGGCTGTTGTTTAACAAACCCAGCTGTTTAAACAGAAGTGGTCACACAAAGCACCAGGCATTGCTCAAGTCGATCTTTTGACAGCTAATCAATCCATCAATGAAACTCAGCAGTTAAGATTTGCAATAATAGTTTCTCCATTGACTAGTCTTTAAAAAAAAAGAGAAAAAGAAGAAGAATTGAAGCTGGAAGTGGGGCCATCCTGAAGACCCACAGCTGTCCTTCACTGTCCTTCGTGCCTGCACTGTGGCTCATGTTGTAAGCAGATGCCACCACCCAGATCAGTCAGTGCATTTGAAAAAGCTGCCCTACAGCTTCACATCTGGCCCTGTGTCCAAACACTGGACATGTAAAATTCTTCACACACAAGTAACACTACCCCAAGTAATAATAAAAAAATCCCATACTTCTCAAAGTTCCCTTTTCTGTGTGAACAAGAAATTTAAACTCCACATTTGTGCCCTGTCCTGTAAAACTCAGTCCTTCAAACCATGAAATGAAAAATTCTGTCCTACTTGTGACACAAGACACCACAACATGCCATGCATATGTAAAGATGTTTTTAACATCATACATTTCATCCAGCAACCTCAAGTACTAAAGTTATGAGCCTGGTTCTGATCCAACACACGTACAATGGCTTTACGGTGATGTAAAGCAGAATTAAGTAAAATGCTTATAAAGACACTAAGTTTCATGCGAATTATAAAACTAAACAATCTATTTTTACTTTAAAAAAAAGAAAAGTAAAAAAATTAAGAGCAATGCTATCAGATGTTGATTAGTTCCTGCAGAGCTGATTTCAGCAGAATGGGCTCATTCAGCACACTAACATAGAACCACAGCTACAGAATTAATTCTCAGAGGAGTGGCACTAAATGACAAGCCTATTTTTGTTTAGCATTTTTTGTCTTTGTTTCCTTACAGTATGTTAATTACAAATACTGCAGCTTTAAAAACATACTTGCTCTTTCCTTACGAAAACAGATACCTGGGATAAAACTGTGGGTTTATATATTTAGTCTTCTTATCACCAGTCTAATCCATATTTTTAAAATTAAATTCATCTTAAGGAAAAATCTAGAAGCAGTTCTATTAATCCTAAAGCTACCTGTAGTGTCAAGTTGTGCTTGCAAGCATGTATTCCTTGAGAGTTAAGTGTCATTTATTCTCTAGAGCTACATTACCACACATGACACACAAACGTGCTGCTAATCTGTTTGGTCAAGTTGTGTTTTGTGCTGGAGAGAACCCTGCTACTGTTCAAATTAAGAGGGATCAAAAATATTCTTCCGTTTCCAATCTGCTTGCAACTGGTCCCTCAAAAATTGTAAAAAAATTAACATTATAAATAAAACCAAAAATGCCCTTACTGCAATCATGCTTACTCCCCCATGACAAAGGAATTCACTTGAGCAGCCTGTCAATTAATTTGTAATTCAGACCGGCAGCTCTACACAAATGGAAAGATACTGCTTTGGATTACACAGTGCAATAGTGCTAATTCAACAGACAAACTAAACACTTCCCCATGAAAAGACGAAGTTACTTGTGCTTAAGTAAGCAGCAGTGAAGGAAAAGGCTAAAAATTTGCCCATAAATGATGAATCTTCAGAATACGCCACCAAACTAAAGAAATAATGTTGGTTTAGATCCTTGACAGAAATACATTTCACACAAAGCACTCCTGGCTCAGATAAATACGGCGGTCATTCACCAAGCCCCTTCAGTGCAATTTACAGCATCCAACGTTGACGATAAAGGTCACAACACTTCTCCTTGCTTTAACTAAAAATGCATTTTACAGTCAAAGTTGCAGTACCCCAGTGTATATCACAGAGCAAAACAATGTCACATCTAACCCTGTGGTGTACTTCCACAGCTTAATTATTACCTTCACCAATGAAAAGAAAGGAAAGCCTGACAAAATAAATCTACGTTTTTTTGTTTTATTTTTGTCAAGTGGACTGGCATTGTGCAGCCTCTAACCCAAGTTTTCTGTGCTACAGAAAACTCAGATGTAAACCTTGGGTGTCTTCAAGGATGAGTATTTTCCAGGGAAACATACATAATGAAGCACAACTTTGCTGCTCTGCACCTTTACCGCAATGTTTGTTTATTTTTAACTAACTTTCAAACACCCACACCTCCCACCACACACAGTTTCATTTGTCATTCACTATTTACTTCAAAGCTGGAAGCTAAAGATATCTCCATGAGTACATAGTTCCCATCTTAGTGGTGCACAGTGATGGTACCTGCATGATGTGCCCCAGACACAGGTAACCCAAGCACTGTCTGCTGCACACTCATTTCTGGGTTCATCACCCTCTGCTTTTACCCTTCTCCTCTGAGGGGTAGCTTTTTCATACAGTCCTCACAAAAAGGGCACAAAATTCCCATGAGATCTGGAGGAGGTTTACCCACAACAGGTTTATGTAGCAGTTTTAGGTATTGTCGTGACCAGAGGGGACAGAAGTAGCACCAGTAAAGAGGCAAGAGACAGAAAGCTGGGCAGAGAGATAGAGGCAGGCACAGAGCTCTGTTCTTATGGCCTCTCCTTCACCAAGCATGCTGAGGCTGTCAGTACTTCTAATAAGTATGTCAGGATGGTTGAATGTCTAAATTTCCTTGTTTGGGCACCACAGGTGACCCCGAAGGAAAGGCCAATCGATCGCTGTCACTCAGACCATTTAGGCTGAGCCCAAATGAACAGAAATGGCAGCAGCACATGCTGTATTTCAAAGTGAGTCCTTGCAGAGCTAGACCGGCCGCAATTACTGCTGGAATCATTTGTGACCAGCACTTGAGGGACGCTGGGGTGGAGGAAAGCCCAGTGGTTCAGCGCGCTCCACAGCCAGCTGAGCAGCCACACCTCCCAGCCCAGCTGCTCTGGAAAGCCACCCACGCTGCTGGAGCCCCCCAAGCCACCCCTTCCACTTTGGGAAGGGCACACGAACACAGCAACAAACCCCAGGGCCCACTTCAAATCCCCCCTGACGGCCACCATTACAACCTGGGCCCCGAGGCCTCAGCGCGGCTCCGGCCAAGTCGCCACAGCCGCTCCGGGGAACAGACTCAAAGGCTGCAAAGTCATTTTCCATGCAAACAGCTGATTGATAAAACATCCTAGGTGAGAACATCCTCTACATCTGCTGCCAAGAGAGTGTCTGCCTCTCACACAATCACAAATGTCGCTTCCACTGACTTTCCGTGTGTCACAGTAAGCCGTCTGCGAGCAGCAAGCGCGGTGCAATGGAAATATTTCAGCGCTGATGTTTTCACACAGAAACTTTTGCATCTTCACCACACAGGAGCCAGTGTTTCAGAGCTCAACAGTGCTCTTCTCTGTGATTGCCTGAAACATAAACCTGCGGCCAAGGAAGGAGCGCAGAGGGATTTCTGCAAACACGGTTTGCCACAGCGCCGCGCTGATTGCTCCCTGTAACTGGGGCTGTGCAACAGGCAGCTCCCCTGCAATTGCTTTTCCAAGCCTTTCTGAGTGAAGTCTTTTTAAGAAATAAAGATGCAGCTTGGCACTTGGTTCCAGACAGTCTTGTTAGAGCTTTTGTCACAAGTAAGCAACACTAATGGACTGCATTAAAATCTGACATGTAAATTATGCCTTCACCAGCTGTTTTACACCGAATTGTACGAAGTATCAAGAGACTAGAAACCAAAAAACAGATTTCTAGGAATAGAGGCACAATAAGGTCTATGCTTCTTCAAGTAATACAGCACAGACTCAGGGAAAATATTTAAGGGTTAAAACTGAAATAAAAACAACACAGCAGGCAGTGTCTGAGGTCAAGAAACTACTCTCAGAGCGGTTTCAGTTCAGCAGAGATTGCTACAGTTCAGGCTACTCGTGTCTAAATTAAGAAGAATTAAGGTCTTCCTGTCTAAACACCTATATATAAACCTACCAGTGCTTTCTCACACAGTGATTTGTGTAGAATCATTTTTATTATTGATATAGACAAAGCAGTCTATTTTTGGGTTGCTGAATCATACAATCCTGTCTGGATAGGGACTCTGCTTTGCACACATTTGAAAAGCAGCAGGATTAAAGAAAAATCCTTATCGTGCCAGCTATTAGTTTACACCAGCCTGAGAGCCTGCATTTCAAGCGCACAGTTAAAACATTATTTGAATAGATCTGTTTGAGAGAATAACTTGTTTGCCATAACTGATTTCCAAAGAAGTTCAACTTACAATCTCACTGCCCTGAAAACAGGGACAAGAGCTCAACTTTCTGCCCAAACCTGTCCTCGGGGGGTGCAGCCCGAGGGGCAGCAAAGGCTGAAGAGCAATGCTAACACCACCCTGACACACAGCAACCACACCATAGCCTTCAAAGAAATACTCTGAATGGCCAAAAGTAGCAAAGTACTACAAAAACTGGAAATTAGAAGTTTATTGAGTGGTCTGGTATTCTTCAACAGAAGAATACTTTTTACACTACTTATCAACTAAATCAGTAGTTTTAACGCCAAAGTTAGAACCTGCTGACAAAACTTGCGGCTCAAATAAAGAAGCCTCCCTACTCATCCTAGAAAAAAATTAAGTTAGATATTAAAAATAACTTGATAACTCTTGGGAAAACAAGAAAACAAGCCAAGAAACGAAACTATTTTGGATTTCGTGTGGTAATAATGCAGTAGGATGAAATACCTTTGTATGCCTAAAATAGAAAACAAAAGTACAGACTCTAAACAGTATTAGAGCAAAAAATATGTTTTGGCATATTGTTGGAATACATGTCTCTGAGGGAATTCACTGTATACATTTCTTTATTTTACATGCTGAAGATTAAATTTCTTTCTACATCCCGGCTCCTTGAAGCAAAAACCACTACACGAGTGAAAGGCAAGGAAGGCTCTGCAGGACGGGAAGGCACTGGAGTCTCCGGCTGACTTTTGCACGTAGTAAGAAACCTCATCGGTGATTGCTCAAGTTCAGAGAAGCAGTGACTGATGCTATTGCTTTTCCGAGCACTGGAAAAATATGTTCATCAACACCTTGTCTCGTGGAGACAGGAGAAAAAGGGGCGGGGACCGAGCAACGATAAACTTTAGGAGTCTCAATCCCCCTTAAGGAACACTTTTTTTTTTTTTTTTTTTTTTTTTCTCTCCCTTAAATGGAATTAGATACGCTGCCCCGGCGGCCCCTTCCCCCAGTGCCGAGCCGCTCCGCGTTCCCGTGCGGGGCAGGGACGGGCTGGTGGGAAATAAATAAATAACCCGGCGGGGCGGCGGGTCCCAGCGTTCCCTTCCTGGCGGATGTTGCCCAGCCGGCAGGCACAAAGCGGCCGATGCCGCCCGGCCAGCAGCGCATCCCCGCCGCCCGCACACACCTCCCGCGGGCACAGCAACCCCCGCACCGCATCCGCATCCCAATCCCCGCACCGCATCCCAATCCCCGCACCGCATCCCATCCCAGCCCCCGCACCGCGCCGCGCTCACCTGCGGGGCCGGGGCGCCGCTCCGCCGCCGCCGGCAGCGCCAGGGCCAGCAGCGACAGCAGCAGGAGCCGCGGCCACCGGGCGCCGCTCCTCGCCATCTTCGCCCTCCGCACCCGCCGGCCTGCCCGCGCCACCAGCCCCCGACAGCGGGGGAGAGGGGCGCCCGTGGAAAGGGCGAGGGGAGAAGGCGCCTGGGGACCGCGGCGGACGGACACCGCTCCTCCTGCGCGGCGGGCAGGGGCCACGGGCGCTCCCCCCGCGCCGGGGTTTATACGGCGGTGGGAGGGCCGGGCGGCGAGAGCACCGGCGGCGCAACAGGAGCGGCTGTCGGCGCACGGGGCCGCCGCCGCCGGGGAGGGGCGAGCGGCCAAGCCCCGCCCCGGCCCCGCCGCCGCGGGCGCGGCGCTGCACAGGCGCGGGCACGGAGCCGGCGGGACGGGCGCTGCCGGGGATCGGCCGCGCCAGGCGGGTGCGGGCAGGGCTGGCGGTGAGCGCTGCCGTGCAGGCGGGTACGCTCCCCTGCCCGCCAGAACACTTGCTCAGTGCTTTCATTGGCCGTTATGTCCCGATAAACCTGCTCCCCAAAATGAGATTTTGTTCGGGAGATGGTGAGCACCTGAAGCCGCTACATGAGCCGATAGAAACGATGCGAGCCTTCCGCCTGTGTGCCCTGAGGGCATCGGGAGCGCACTGCCCGTCCGCTCTGCTTGAGAAGGACACGTCTGTCAAATCCTCCATCACCTCAGCATTCAGCTCGCTCAGTTGGTTTGTCTAATCAAAACACACAGGACTGCTACATTTTTGTTATTGAATAATAGCCAAAAAAATCAGTGCAGGCAAGCACAGTGATGATAAAGGAAGTGTACTAGCCCACCTTCACTCTTTTTCTTATTGTGATACAAATCATATTAAAAAAAATACCATCAATGTTTAAAGGTGACATAAAATTATAAAAGCAGATGTCAACCTATTGGAATCAGTGTAGATTTACACACCTTGGAAATGCTATTTGAAGACCAAAGGCGTAATCCAAAACAAAAATTAGTGGTGAAAGTAAGATTCATGTATTTGAGTTCCACCTATATAGCCATCAAATAGACACCTCATTTTTTATCCTAAATGTTTCTATGGGCTTAGCAGCTGTTCTTTTCTGGACCTATGGAGAACCAAAAAAAAGGGGGGAAATAAAGGGAAAACTTGAGTTGGGCTACTAGAGCTCTAAGAAGTGTGTGCTATTATTTGGAAGCCAGGGCAGTAATCAGAGCCTGCATTATTGTCCCAGATGTCTTTATGGTTAATTAGGAGAACTCATTCTTTCTGGATCAGACTGCACAGACAGCAGGGATGGGGAGCAAACCAAATGAAAAGACAGAGTCCTTGGTCTGAAGGAACTCCTGCAATGTAGAGGCTCATGAAAGCAGCAGCTGGAAACTAAAAATGTAATCATGCAATTGATGGAGAAACAAAAACGATCCTCCAGTTCTTGAGCAATTACTCATGATGTACATTTTCCTCCCACCTCTCCCAGGCATGCAGAGATTCACCAGAGAACAAATATGTTTTGAATGCAGACAGTATGACCACATTACTGCACACATCCATGAACAGCCTTTGCTCACTTCTCCAAGAAAAGGCACCACTGCTGCTGATCACCTCACCACAAGTGAGCAATACCATGACTGGGATGATCCTGCAAGTACATCCACCTTCAAGTTTGGTTTTTCAATAAATTTGGCTAATGGAAAATGAAGATGGAAATAAATAGTTATTATATCACACATAGCTGTAGTTTTAAGGTAGAAAACAGTTTAAACAAGCATTTCAAAAGAGGTCCTCAACAGATCAAACCTCACCTCAGATCCAGAACAGCTTAATGGTAACACTTGTACTGAGAGATAGAAAGAAAGTATAATTGCAAAGCTGAAAAAGAAAAAAAAAAAAAAACAAAAAAGAAAAAAAAAACAACCAACCAAAAAAAAAAAAAAACCACCAAACAAACAAACAAAACACACACACACACAAAAAAAAAAAAAAAAAAAACACCAAAACTCATTGAGAATAAATCACTAAAGACATGTAGAGCACTGTACCATCAACCCTGAAAGAAATCACAGATTTCTTCAATAAAGTCTGAGAGGAAAAAAACAGGACCATTGGGTACAATTTCAGAATACCATGGAGATGATGTCATGGCTCCCAGGGATGGAATGGGAATCAGACAAAGCTTCAGCCCCTAGACTTGAGAGTAAAATCAGTGGCTGATGGTCACGTACATACCCAGTGCTTTGACAATCACAGTCATAAATAGCTGCTCATAAATAGAGAAATAGAGAAAATATGCAGGTCCTGAAACAGCACTGTTAGGTGGAAGCCAATGGGCATAAAGAGAGAGTCCAAGAGGAATCCTAAGAGGCATTTTGTTATCAAAATGTACAAGTAAACAGTAGCAGGGAAGAATGAAAAGAATTGGTGAAAGAACTCTGTAAATATGCAACAGTGAAAGGAAAGGAAATAGCTGGCAAAGACAGATTTCTAAAGTAGGAGGAAAATGGGTTCAGAGAACTGTGATATAAACAGAGCTTATACCTGTAAGTGCAAGCCCAGACTTGGACCAGAAATTTATGCATTTTCTTGTCATTTTCCATGGTCTCTTGAAGGCTAATTTCAATTTTAGACTGTTCTTAGAAATTGCAAGCTTTGTCCCCAGAGAGAAAACAGAGCTGAAAGCTACCCAAAACACTGCTTTCAAAGTGACAGATGTGGTCAAGACATCTCCTACCCCCAGAGGCTTCACTTGGACATTGGCTGATGGAAAGGAAAATGCTTGTGAAACTCCAGAACTGAGCTGCACCAGCTGTGCAGTGCTCAGGGGCTCTGTCTTGCCCTGCTCTCACAGGGTTAGAAATGCAGCTTTTGTGCACAAATACCAGCTTCAAGGCCTGAAGTGGCAGCTGGTGGTTAGCAGGATCTTCAGCTCTCCTGATGCTTTTGCAGGCTGCTTCAGGACTGTATTATTGGTGTAGCATCTGCAACAGTTAAAACACTTAAATATCTGAGCTCCTAAGCTGAAACTTACCCTCAAACCAAAACAATTTTAAAGAATAACATAAGCAGTATGTAGTGAGATGTCCAAGTATGCCTGTTAAGCTACAGAGGTTAATTCCTGAAGCAATTCCTACAGATGTTCCAAGAAAGAGGGTCACACTCTTGCTATTGCCATTAGTTGTTCCTTTGATTTTTGACTTTATTGAGCCTTTTTCCCTTTCCTCTGCAACAAGGCAATTTCTTCGTATGAAATGTTTTTTAAGTAGGGATGGAGGACGGCAGAGAGTTTTAGTTGTGAGGCTTTGAATGTGGGACCCCAAGGAGATTTTTTGTCATAAAACTACAACAGTAGTGAGGAAAACCAGAATGGGAGCAACTGCAAGAAGTCCTCACTTCCAAAAGTAACTGTGAAAAGTGATTTTCAAACCTCATAATCAGTTACCAAATTTATTTATTTTTCAGACCCAGCACATTTTCAACAGCTCAGCAATAATATCTCAAATTCAGCTGGCAAGCATTTGGGCAAAAACTCTACAGGACCTCTACAGAAGACAACGGCTTCCTGAATTGTTTCTAACCTTAATTCCTTCAGTAGCTCTTCCTAGATATTTAAAGAGTTCTTTTATGGTCTCAGTAACTCCCTGTCTGTATCTGTCCATCTCTACCTCCTTTTCCCTGTCTCCTAATTGTCTGTAGGAAATTATCATGAGGTTAGAAACCCATCTTCCCCAAACCGCCGCCAATTTTATATTTCAAAATGCATGTAGCCAATGCCACGTGGAATGGAAACAAAATTCATTGCAGTACCAGCCCACCACTGCAGTCAAAGGAGGGAGGTCCTGTCGCAGAAAGCCTTCTAAACCACAGGAACCTCTTATGAGACCTTTCTCACATCCTCTAACTACTCTTCATCTCACTGTCCTTAAAAAAAAATAAAAAAACAGTCTGTGAAGTTGCAGTGCTTTTCCTCTCTTTGAACTTACCTCATCATAGAGGCCTCAAAAGCCATTCTTTTATTCTGGAGCCCCACTAGATTACCTTTCCACAAATGCTAAAATGGAGAAGCAATGGTCACATGAACTTCCTTCCCTAACCTTGTAGCACTGAAATTATTCATTATACATTAATTAGAGCAAAGAAAAACAACAAGATTGATATGTGGAAAGCCACAAACAGAAGAGATTTTCACCAATTCCCCAGCAGCAGCATTCCAAGAATAAAACAAAATCATCATGCATGGATCCCAAGTCCCTTGCCTCAATAAAGATCATAGTTTTCTAACAGATGATAAGTTTTGTCTGGAAAAAATCAGATATTCCCCATGTATTTTCAATAATAGCAGTCATTAGTTATTTGTTATAAAGAACAAATTGATTTGTCTCCTATTCCAACTTTTCCTCTCAAGTGTCTTTCTTGTTGCATAAATTTTGTCCCATCTTTGTGTTACAGCAGTAATTCCACAGCAGTGATTTCACTGCCTGGGTCAAGTGGATATAAACTATAAAATTAAATAAAAGGTTTTGGCTTTTTTCTTATATCATGGATCTAATTTATTAATCGAAGTAGTTAAATGAGTTCATTTTTGAGACTAGATAAGTAAAAGACCTTTGAGACAGTAAGTCATACCAATTTTTCCAGTTAAATTATTTATTTAGCGTAATTTCTAAAAAGAAAATCCTAGTTTTGAATTATAAATTCAACATATATCAGTATTTTACATGGGTCAGGGGTAGCCGAAAATAGAATTATAGGATTCTATTCTGCTATTATAGAATAATACTAATAAGAATGGACATTCCAAATTAATAAAAAATAAAAATCTCTTGTCAGTCATAGGAAAAAACCTTCTTCAGATATATTTAGTTTAGATGCCTGAAGTTGTTGACCACAAGCCAATGAAAAACTAGCATTAAACTAGAATTATTTTTTTCAATAGCAATGTAAAAGTCCATCTGGCAATAACATGGCATTAAACTGTGCATCACATTGTCTGTAGTATATCTGTGCAAGCCTGTAATAAAGCCTCTTAAGTACTGCAACCCTAATAAGAACTCTTCCATAGACAATTTATTTCCAAAGAATCAGGCTAAATGGCACTGAAATTTTAGTCTCGCTCTCTGAAAATAGTTTCTCTTTGGTTGCCTCCCTTTAATTTATCCTCAGTTTCAATCAGAACATTTCTTTGAGTTGCTGCCCCAGTGGTGTGATTATGGGTGTGATCCCACCATGGCCAAGAGCTGCCAAGTGCTCCTCAGGGATGCTGGAGCTCATGGAGCACCTTTCCCTGTGGAGCACTGGGGGAACCTTTTGGGCTGGAGTCATGGTTTCTTCCCCAAACCACCCAATCAGAAATCACTTCATTTCATTCACTCATTTATAATTATAGCTATAAACAGCCCATATGAGCAAAAGATTAACAGGGCTAGCAAGCATTTCCAGGGTATAATCGGCTGTCATCCCATAATTACTCAAAGAGATTGAACGAGTGGCTTTGAAATTACAAGGAGAGTTGCATTCTTTTACTGAGATGGGAGCAGCAAAACATGAATACTCATGAAAAGCCCTGTTAATTTTTTGTCTGTGGTCCATCCTTTAGCATTTAGGACATGGTTGCTCCAGCCTCAAGTGCCTATCCTGTGGTACAGAAGTCAGTGAGCACCATAAAAGTATTAATCCTGCTGATCTGTATATATATATGTATATATATTTATATCATATATATAAATATATGATCTTAAATCAGATGCATTAGACCTCTGGTACTGCTTCTGGTAGACACGAAGGTCTGATCCTCGTTTTTCACTTCCATTGCATTCATTTTTACGTGATTTATATAGGCAAAGAAACTGAGAATTATATCCTGCAGAGTAATCCCTGCTGACCACAGTTGATCTTGTAAAGATTTCACTCCCATCACCCAATAAACTATAAAATGCCTCCCAGAGCCTCAAATGGGAGGTGTTGAAATGCACCATTAATCAGCATGACTAAAGTGCTGCTTTTGTTATAGTTTGGGGATGCAGAAATGAATATAACAGAAAAGGAAGCAACATTCAAGAAAACTGGCAAAAATAAAAATAATTTTAAACAGTTGCTGCGTGGGATTAATAAAAACTAGTGGAAAAATGCCTTCAAGAGATCTTCTGGAGCTGGGAATCGATGGGATTTTTGTGTCTGTCTAAACCCCATCACTGTAGAAGTGTTCCAGTGAAGTCAGCCCGTGGCACTGGGCAGGCTGAAGGGTGTCACACATGTGACCAATAGGGGAGGGGAACTCACCATGTGCTTTACAGTAGCTCCCCTGAAGCTGACTGTTTTGTGATTTCAGAAGACCAGAGGAGAGTTCTTGAATGGCAGTTTGGGAAAACCACTGGAGCAGAGAACCATGTCCCACAAGTATTCCCCTACGGGAAGACATCAGATTTCATACCCTCTCTTACTGAAATGGTTTTGGTCAAAAGTTCTTTTCCTTCCCCTGCTCTGGGAGTTTCATGTCTGTTCTGTCTATCCACAATGATCTCATTCTCTCCAGCTGACTTGTTTGAGGTAAATAGAAACCGCTGTCCCAATTTTGACAGGTAGGTTTTTTTCAGCAATTTAGTTTGATTTATAACAAAATTGCCATTAAATTAGTCTTATTCCTACTTCCTGTATGATGCAAATGAGGAATCCCAGATGGCCCAAAAACAACTTCTGGCAGCATTTCTGGAGCACTAGATTCAAGAGAGAAAAGAAAGGAGATGGGCTGGCCATTATTTTGCTGCTGCAAAGTCCCTTTCACAGAGCCTTTCAGGTCCCACTTTTCAGCAGGCAGTGTGTGAAAGAGCAGCCTCAGGAAAGGTGAAGGAAAGCTAAGAACCACAGATTTTTCTTAATTTAGTGGCTGGTCAAAAATTTATATGGCTTTTCAATACCCAACTATTTTGCCTCTTGACAAAAAAACCTTTTACAGGGAAAAAAAGGTGGCAGCCAATAAAAACAAGGAGAGTAAAAATAGCACATTTAAATGAACAGTTAAATACAGTTACCAGGAAAGCTGAGGTTGTGAGCAGTGTCCCTGGCACAAGCAAGGAAGCAAGAAAATCTCATGACTCAATCAGTAGGGGAGAGTGCTTTCAAAGTTAGAAACATTTAGGAGCTTTACACCTTTGAGTGTTTTTTCTGATCCTCTTCTCCCATCTTGCATTGTGTTTGTACAGAGCTTTATTTGATACAAGGGGATATGAAGGGATGTTAGGTTCAGATCACTACTAGAAAATTCCCTCTACACTTGTGTACTCAATCACTTCACTCTGGCTGCTGGGGCAAGTGAGAGAGCAAAACAGATTCAGACCTTTAACTCTAAAATGGCCAGGAGTTACTGAAGGAATGGAGAAAGTTTTAGGTTACAGGCTGTGTGCTGTGAAAGGGATATGCATCCAGTCTGAATGGTTCTTCTCAATTCTCAGTTTTTTAGGGTTTAGAGGATTGAAAATTACAGTACTCAGCCTAACTCAGTCTCCTCAGATAAACTGCAGGCAGCCTCTGTTCCAAGGTACCTAAAGGAGGAGGGACATGTGGTAGAGCACAGAGCACAGATCCCTGGGAGGCTCCTCCTAAATGGCCAGGAAAAAGCCAAATTGTTGTCATGGCAAAGAAAAGGGCTAGACACAAGTTCCTTTTCCTTGTATCCCTGCACCAATGTAAGGCTGTACTTGCCTTTGAGGCATTTACACATTAACTATGTTCTTTGATATAGCCAGAATGAAATAAGGAAAAACCTATAGCCCCTATATCTAACTCTGGCAGGCAGCTATCTAGCAAATTATCACCTCTGCAAAACCCTTACATACAGGAAAGTCTTATTAATGTGGCTGTCCCATTGTGCTTACATTCTGCCTGCCACAATTTGGAATTTAGCTGAAAATATGACTGCAGAACTCACTGTGGCTCAGCTATAATTCTCCCCATATGTAGTGAGAGTATTGATTATTGCTTGCATTCAGGTTCCTAGAGTGGGATTTGTACATGTGATTCAGGAAATAAAAAGGTCAATAATACTACTCTTGTTACTCTGCTTGGAAAAACTATATAAACATTTGTGCTAATCTACTAAATTCTTCCTAACCAGAGATATGTGATATAAATTATAAACAAAAAAATTACCTTTACATCAGTTATTGTCATATTTTTCCCTTTCATGTATCCTCAAGATCCTTCTTGACAGAAGTTTTTCCAAGACAAAAAGTATTTAGTAAACATCTTTCCTCAGCAGGAACATTAACTAATCCTAGCAGATTATTATGCATTATATTTTATTATTGGTATCAGTTTGGTAAATATGGCATTGTTGGACTCCAGAGAGGGGTCAGACACATTGTGCACAGTATTGCAGTGACAGCCTGCAAAAACCTACTGAGCACCACCTGGGCTAGCAGGGGGCTAGCAATGTGAATGATGATGTTGAGACTGTTACTAAATATTTACTGAGCCATCAGGACTCCTCAAATCACTACATAAAGCTATTGTGAGGTATTATTATTGCCACAGGCTATTCATATTACCCAATTTAAAGGTTCACTCCCCAAGAGGTAATAGTGATAACCTTCCCAGCTTTCCAGTCTAAAGAATAGAAATCACTTGCTTCCAAACAAAATATAATCTTTAATCCTGCTCTTCATCTCTTCCTTCTGCTGTTCATGAGCAGCCCAGATTGCTGTTTATCAATATTCATTTGTTATTACGAACAGTTCTCCAGTTCTCAAACATAATTCTAGCTTTTTATTTCCCCTATGCTCTAGGACTGTAATTGAGACAGCTGATGATGTAGCTGAATATAAACTTCCATAAACAGACGCTGTGAGCTGGAACTCAACTGCACGTAGGCCATCCAGACACTTTTTCCACTCTGACTCTTTCTCCCTGCATCCAACTGGGGAAGGTGCTTTGGCTCCCCTGGAGCTGTTTCCACATCACATCAATGACCAACTGGAGTGAAGAAAAGCTACTGGTTAAATGTCCATGGTTTCCAGTCAGCACACCAGGAATCTCAGGTGAGATGCACTCCTTTTCTCTTCTGAAAGAGTCTGCACTCTCCAGCCAACCTTCAAAGCCTTGGAGCTCTGTTTGCGGAGCCCATCCTCTTCACCTCCCCAAAGACAAGGAACCTACTGCAGCAATGAAAACTTTACTGGCTGTGTTTGCTTTTCATATACTGCAGACAGGGGATATTAGGCAGGAATTTGCTGTACAATCACAGTTTATATCATTTACTCTTGTTCTTTTCATCCCAGAGAAAGCCTAACCTTTTTCCCATGGAATTTCTGTTAAGTGAGTCACAGAAGTCAACTGCTGCCCAGGCATTCACAGGAAAGGAAGATTTACATTTTATGTGTGTTTTTAGGAACACTCTCCTGTCACACCATTCATCTCCATGGCTAAATTAGGTCATTCTTTTGCTTTTTCTCTCTTTGTATTGTAGAGAAAAACAGACGTGATTTATCAGTCTGTCATTATGGAGGAGGCTTCATTCTGAATTTGTCCATTCACTTCTAACTCCACACAAACTTCAGCCTGTGATTCCCATCACTTTGGGGCTCCATAACCAGAGAGCATGACTGGGCAAAGACTTGGATACTTTGGTGATTAAATATTTATAAAACACCTAATTTAGATGGTGGGTGGATGAGAGCAAGGAAGCAACACTTCTCTGTTACGTGCTCTCCTCATAACCCACTGGAAAATATTTGGCAATAAGCAAAGATTCAGAAAGCAGGTACTAGCAAATATGCTTTGTTTCTGCATCTGTGCTGTGCCTCCTGTTTGTGGCAGGTCCCTGGGGGTGTCACTGGCCATGGGACACCTGGGTCCTCCTGCACTGCCAGGGCATGCCCTAGAGCAGTGCTGTAGGGGACCCTGTGCCTTTCCAGTGGTGATGAGGAAAAGAATGCAATGCTACTCTTAAGGATGTGAGTGCTTTCCAGACTTCTACAGGTCTTAAATTTATTGAACTAAATCTTGCACCAAAACTCCTTTGGGAGTTGCATATGTAAACTTGTTAACCAAAGTAATCTTTTGCACTTGTGATCTGCTCCATTATTGGCATGGAACTGATGGGACTTGGAAGAAACTCGGTTACTGCTCCACAGTCACAGAAATCTCCAACAAACAGGGCACTGGCTAACTAAATCTAATATAATAATTAATTCAAGTATCATTATTTAGAGAATTCCATCATATACAAAAACTTTAAACACAAAATTGCCAGATTAGCAGGAACATCTTCATTGTTCTACCTGGCTGCTTTTTTTTCTTCCTTTTGGTAGAAAAAAAAATTATAGTTATTACATTTTAACATGACAAGAGACACTTGATCAGGTGTTCTGACCAGAATGTCACACTCCCTGCATTTTTCTTTCATACACTCATATTACAGCCGGAAAAGAACATGTGTTAGATTAAAACATTTTGGTCCTCAGCAGAGTAAACTGTTGATGCCATGCTGACAGCCTGTTAACAGCCATCAGCTATTCCTAGAATTGCTGTGGGAGTTTGTAGGAAGGCATTTGCAAATGCTTTATCAATACAGATTTACCTCAGCAGCAAAAGGACAGACAGCATCACTTGTTGCAGCCTGGGTGGAAAATGCCTTATTCTTCCTCCTAGCCAAAGAAAAAACACCTAAATCAAAATGAATTGCAGGGAGACCGCTCAGGACCTGGGGTGGAAGGTAACAGTCTAAGGGAAGGAATGAAGCTTCAGGAATTGCAACAGTTTTCCAGTTTTTACCTGTAATGAGGCAGCACACCTCCAAAGAAAGCTCATTACACTCTTTTATCCAGTCACTCCTGACTGCAGCTTGATTATGCTGAGATTTCTAGCCCTGATATTTTTAGCACCATTCTCTTGCTTTTTCCCTTTGTCAGCAGGTATATTTGCATTTTTAAATAGTCAAATTCTTATTATAAATGTAGATTAGTAAAAAATCCCCCAATCTGTACCTAGATATAAATACTGCTGTGGCTGGATCTGAGCTGGGATGCAGAGATTTATCAGTGGTGTTAGGTGCCCTCTGGACCAGGTAGCTCCTTGCCTTTGACTTTGCCCATCTTGGCTCAAAGGGTTTTGGAGTCAAATGTGTTTTGTAGATGTTTACACATCATTACCTCTTTCTGAAGAGATAAAAATTTCACTTGTACACACTTCTCTCTGCAAATTTGGCTTGAGTTCATCTGATAGTAAGAGCTTTCGCTAAATTTCACCACATAATTACTGAAGTGCAAATCCTCAGGAAAAAACAATTTGCTGTAAAGATTTCATATTTGCAGATTAAGAGGTGCTGATTAGTTGGTGTTTTACTCTGGCATCAAATTGTAGTATCTTTCTTAGAGCATGCATAACCATTTTTCTTTTTTAAATTTATTTTTCATTCCTTTTCATTAATATGCTGTTTTGCACAAATATTTCCTTCAGCTAGGCATATTGCTGAAAAAGTTGAACACCATACATGGAGCACAAAAAAATGTACAAAAATTTAGTTGATTTATTCAACAGATTTTGCCTTCCTTTTGCTCTCTTCTCTACCACTACCACATTAACTAATTCTCTTTTCCTTTTTTTCTTCTTTTTTTTTTCTATTTTCTGCAACACATAGGTAAGTTCTTGTTCTTTTCAATGGCTGGCTTTAATTCTTGGTGCAATTTAATATTAGCTTACCACCTCTAACAGCCCTTGCAAAGTTTGTTCAGCGGAAAGGACAGGGCACAGTGAGCCCTTGTCTGTGTTGAACAACTTTGCTTGTATTTCTTTCCTGTCCCAACCTGGCACCAAGCAGAACAGAGGCATAAACAGTGTCGGCAAGCTCAGCCTCAGTCTGCTGAAAGACCTATATTTTCCACGAGCCACAAATTCTGCTCTCAGAAGAAGGAGACAATGAAACAGTGTGCCTCAGTCCCTTCATACAGTCATATGCAGTGGGATCAAAAAACAATCTTTGTATCAGTTAAAAAGCAAGATTGGCTGCAGGAGCAAAGGAAGGCAGGATTTAGGTGTTAATGTGTAGGTCTTTGCCAAACATACACACTCTTGCAGTATTAGGATTCATTTTGTTCAAATTCCCCAGGGCAGGTGTTGCTCCACATAGTTATGCGTGGCTGGAGAGAGCCACAGTAAGAGCAGGAGACTGAACTTGAGCTGAAATATTGGCTGAGATTGGGAAAGAACATAAAGAACTGAAGGAAAACTTACAGCATGTAAAGGCTGCTGGAGGGAGCTCCTCAATGATGTACATGACAGCTCAGTTGTACAGCAGGGTATAACTAAACAGAAAGCAGACCAGCACAAAGAAATGCTTGTGCAAGGTCAGATACCTTGGGAGGTTGTGCTGTTCAAATTGTGCCAAAAAAAATCCCCACGTTCAGGAGGAGCTGTACACTTACACAAGAGCAGGACTACAGAGCAGGAACGTGCAGCCAGGACCTCAGTTAAAAAACACTATTGTACTGATGTGCTGGTCATACACAATACCAGCAAAATGCTGCTGTAAAACACAAAGTCAAGGCACCCCCAAAGTCTTCAGCGTCTTTAGGGTCAAAACATATGACTGGGTCATTTAAATTAGCAAGTTACCTTTTGTTTATCCTTCCCTTCTTATGAATAGCTTTAATTATAGCCTTCAGCACAAACCTCAGTTAGCCTGGGAGTTTCCATGCAGCATTGGCTGCCCACAGCTCGCTCATGGGGCTCCTGCCAGCTCAGTGAATCACCACGGTGCCAGCACTGACTCCCAGCTTCACAGGCAGGGCCATGGCAGCACTGCAGTGTTTGCACACTTACCTTTGAAATGCACCTTTGTCCATGCTCCTTGAAGTGGTGATGTAGAGCTGCATGGGAATTCTCCTGTGGCTGAATATCTCCATGTCACTCCCTCTCTGCAGCACAAGAATCAAGGAACTGGAGGCTCCTGTGCACTGGTACCTGCCCTGCACTAGCCCACTCCCCCTTTTTGTTTTTTTGGCATTTGCCCTCAGAGACTAAGGGTGGTTGTGCATCAGGGGCGGGGACAGGGCAGCTGCGAGGTCCTGGTGCACACAGCTCTGTGCTTGCTGCTCAGCCACCACCAGTGCCTGCCTGCTCCTTGGAACAGGCAAGCAACAAAGGAGGAATATTGACTGTCTCAGATGCCACTAGCTGCCCTGGTTCAATAACTAGGTCAGCTAAAGGTTAAATCAGCTGAGGCATAAGCAGAAAAAAAAAAAAAAAAAAAAAAAAAAAGAAAAACAAAACCAAAGCCAGGGAGGGGGCTGGCAGTCCACGTCACAGCCATTCACACTGAAACCATCTCATGTCTAGGGGGCTAATGCACCTTAGACATAAATCAGTGACATTAAACCAGCAATGAAATCAGCCTGTTTGCTTAGATGTACCCTGCTGTGATATATTAATAACTTTTGCTTTCTATAGTAAATTCTGTCAGAAATCCTAGTCCAATTCCAAATTATACCATTTACCAAGCCTAATGCAACTTTAAAGATATTACACAGTATTTTGTCTAAATATTTTAAATCAATCATGGTTTAACATGCAGATGTACATTTTTTAATTTTCCTAGTGGTGTGTAATTGCATTTGAAGCTTAGGATTTTGCTGCTTTGGTGGGAAAGACACATCTAGCTTTCCACACTTGTGTAGGGAATACATACTTTGGAGATAGTGTAATGTGAAACTCCTCCACTGAGAGAATCAGAATGACATCGAAGAAAACTGCCTGTGGATCTCAGAGCCAGGTTTAAGCAGTAGAAAGAGAATTTCTGTGCTAACACTGCCACCCATCGCAAAGTAAGAGGCACAGTCATTGTATGTCCCTGTTTTCATCTCTTCTTTCCCTTTGGTATGCTGCAGTGTTTTCATGGATATTTTCTCCTCACTGCTGCCTTTTATAATGTAATGCTATCAAGTAGAAATTGTAAATAAACTAAAGCTAAGTGCTAGGTCAAATATAGCTATAAACCAGAAGATAAATTCTCTCCAGAACAAAATCAGTAATGTATGGAAGTCTCCCTGTGAATGGTGGCAGGGAGCTACTAAACCCACAGCACATAAATATGGCATGTATAAACATATATATCATGAAAGTACATGTAGAGCCCTGATCCAACAGAATTCCACCAGCTGGGCTCTTCCCCCTATCTTGGGAGAGCTAACTTTTCCTTTGTTAGGGAGAGAATCTCCCTCTGACCTCTTGCTATTTTCTCTGAGGTTCTTATACTTTTTTTTAATCTCCTGCCTCACTAATGTTAAGAACAAACCACACAATTGCTTTTTGCTTAACGTGGTTTCTTCATCCTGTGGTGGAGTGGTGGTTTCCCCTCGATGCAACCCATAGTTGCTTCCTTGCCCTGATTGTGAAAGTTTCCCTGATCTTCAAGTGTCTCTGATTTCACAACTTCTTCCCTGAATCATGCTTTTACCTTTACCATTTCCTCTCACAAATTATTAATACACATATCATACAATGGCCATTAGCAGTGAAACACTGGAACCATGCAATTTTACAATAAATTCCCTTGCACGTAGATTTGATTTTTTTATCACTTGCATTTTCCAAGAGTTACCTCTGCACCTCCAGTAGCAGGAGCTAAATTTAGTTCAGGAAACCAGCTGCTTTCTCCTTCCCTGATTCACCTTTTGCTGTGCAGTCCTGCTCCCACTGTCAGCTTTTGGTCAAAGTTATTCTTGTTAGTAAAGAATATTCTTGTTGTGTACCAACACAAGGTATGTGAGGGATGTAAGGGCTGTCCTTAGCTCAACAAAAAGACCTAAGGAGACCTTTTCATGAACTTTGCAAATCCGAACTAAAATGTTTTTAAAAGGCAAACTGTTAAACAATACTTTAAAACAGTGCTCCTTCTCTTTTCCAATTAGCAAGGTTATTAGCAAAAAAACCCAATCTTGCTTATGACTAAAGTAGTAAATCACTTTTTTTTTAACACTTATAACATTGTTTTCTGGAAAGTGGAATTAATTACGCTTTTCTACAGAGAAACATCATATAAATTATGTTATTGTGTGCTATATGGATCCTAGGGTTTTATTAAGCGACTGCATCTCCTGCACAGCTGAAGATGAAAAACTTACCAGGATGGCACAGATGGAAAGGTCATTAACAGAGCTAGAGAAATCCATCTGCAAATCTCACTCTGTAAAGGTTTTATGTAACAGCTCAATCTCACTGAGATGCTATTGAGTAACAGGCGGCATGCTGGAAATCTTCTAATGCTTTACAAAGCCTGGATTTGTGGACAGGGGGTTAAACCATTGTATTGCTTATTGTCTGAAGGATGAAGAGTGGAGAGTTCTAGACTGGTGATTTATTAAATATGGATGCTGTTATGATTCTTTCAAAATGAAAAAAAAAAAAGATCAAAGAATGATTTATTCTTCATTTAACACAGTTTCAGAAATGAGCCAGTCTCCAGAAGTTCTTGAAAAATTTAAGGACTAACCATTTTTCAATTAAATAGCATGAGAAAAAAAAGTCAGATGACAAAGGCAGTAAGATATTGTTTGGTTAACTAGAGTTACCCCTTGACAACTTTAGTTAGGACTTCCCATGCAATATTTTTACCTTCATGAGAGAGTGTGAACTGTTTCACAAGACAGAAGTTTATGAGCTGTGTAACCAGGGTCACAGTTATCCAGTTCTCCAGCTGACGGAAAGTTTCTCCAAGTCCAATGCTCTCTTTTGTTTTATGATCTGAGGTTGTAGAACTTCTTTCCAGTTCTTACCACAATTCTGGCAAATCTAAGATGCTTAGCTGCCACTTCTTGTTCCTTAGCTGGATTCACTTATTCTCTCAGGATATCTAAATTTTCACATTATTTACTAATTTTGCTAAATACATGCTGAAGGGATAAACTGCACCAATCTGAGCACTAAACTTGAGCAGCACAAAATTGGAAAATCTTAATGGGCAACAGCAAAACTTACACAACTTCACTGTTGGACTTCACTGTATTTGAGAAACCTGTGTGTAAGCACAGATATCTTGGCTTTGATTAAGCTTCACACAATTGTTACAGCCTTGCAACTGAAATTCTCCTTAAGATACAAGAACTGCAACCTTGTTTTCCTACACACCTTGATGTGAAGTTGATCATTAATGATTTGCATTCTCCCATTCTTCCACTACTGCCCTAAGGAGACGTACATTCATTTTTCTATGTAATTTTGTATGCAAGGTTACTGGAACAATGGTACTTCCAGGACTTAGGGTGGATACCTAAGAAAAAAATTTGACTGAAAAAATTCTAATTACTTGGCGGAATGAAAATAAAGTCTCCTGGTTATGTCCTATTAGGCCAACCTCTTCATATCTTACTTAAATCTGGACACACTCCCCAGTTTCTTGTCAGCAGATGAATTTATGATACAAGATCCTTTTCATCAAAGGCAAAGGTATCCCTGTTTTGTCTACTTGCAAAACATTATCCCACCCATTCTTCAAACAGCCACAGACCTCACTCTAATGCAAACTGTAAATTCAAATTCTATGCAGCACCTGCCATGGAAGTAAACAGGTGTTTTCATATACCTCCCAAACAATGTTTATGGAATATCTGAGTAACTGCTGAAGTGCAGGGATCAAATATGCTTGAGCCTGGGACTTCAGAGCTACAGACAGAAATGAAGCTGTGTGCCACCCCTGGAAGGAAAAATAATAATGATGGACTTAGCCACGTGAATCCCTAGAGGACAGGTCTGGTTTCTAATACAAGTAGCTTCTACTCCTAACTCAAGTGATCAGAAACATTTTAGCAGATTTTAGCAAGATGGGACTTCTGGTATCTCATTAATAGATGGTCAATAAAGCACAAAATATTTTAAAAATAATAATTTTAAGTTAGTTCTCTAAGAATAGTGCTGATGAATAGAAAATGTACCTCCAGCAATTCCATATACAAGGAACTTTAGCAGCAGAAGCTAATTTAACAAGGAATAATATATAATTTAAAGACTTTCAGAACAGTCTGGACTGTTGCCCCAAATTTGCACAATTATTCCAACATCAAAGAGAATTCAGGTACACAGCAGAAATGTAATTTCTCTTTTCTTTTGCTTTTTGACTGGCCAGAAACAACCAATAAATTGAAAATACTGAATAAAAGGACTCTTCAGCAGGACTAGAATGCAACTGGAAATACTGGCAAGGACTTCTCCCCATAGCTGGATCCCAAGAAGCATTCTATGCATGTGTTTGTGTGCTGGGGTAAGAAATTGCAACTTATCCATTGCCTGGACATTTAAATAAAATATTTAAATAATTTAAACAAAGCTATAAATGCTAAGAAATTGACCTGCCATTTCATGTGTCTGCTTCTGCAGTGAAACTGTTCTGTTTACACAGAGCACTTGCTGTTTACTCTGTGACCTCCAAACAACAGACAGACTCACAACCTGTGAAAACTGAGGACTAAATGGGGAGCAAAGAAGACTGGAGAACCTAAGTAACTAACCACTTTTTCATTGCCTCAGGTCACACTCATGCACAAAGCAATTACTAAAGGATTATTAGACAAAGCAAGCACAGACAGTTTTATTTCCTGTCACCTCCACACTTCTGTTGGTGAACATGCAAGCCTTAAGTTTCAAAACAGTCCAAATAAGAAAATTAGGTCATGCTCAGGAGGAGTCATATTTGACAACATATTCATCTCTAGATGTGGTGGGTTTACCTTAGCTGAGTGCCAGGTGCCCACCAAGCCACTCTATACCTTTCCTTCCCAGAGGGACAGGGGAGATTTAATAAGACACAAAACAACTTGTAGGTTAAGATAAGGCAGTTTACTAAAGCAAAAGTCTGTGTGTGCACAAAGAGTAAACAAAACAAAAATGTTATTCTGTACTTCCCATCAGCAGGCAATGCCCAGTCACTTCCTGGGAAGCAGGGCTTCAGCATGAAAGTGATTGCTTGGGAAGGCAAACACTGTAAAAAAAATAATGCAATGCCTTCCTCCTCCTTTTCTTATCTGTTATATCCGAGCTGATGTCATGTGGTATGGAATGTCCCTTGGCTGCTGGGCCAGCCCTGCTCAGCTGAGTTATCAGCACCCTCCCAGCTCCCAGTGCAAAGCACAGCTCTGTGAAGGCTGCTGGGGGAAATCAACTCCAGCTCAGACAGACCCAGTACACCAGAGTAATAACATTTTACACCGATGTCAGATAGCTCTGTTCCAATGCATTACTTTGCTCTGAATGTATATATTTGATATATTTGATCAATATATTTGATATATTTATTTGATATATTTGATATATTTGATATATTTGATATATTTGATAGGAAGATGGAAACAACAGAATGTGAACACCAAGACAAAACTACCAGAGAAGAACACCCAGGAAAACATCAGTGTCTCCTTATTAGGCTTAGGTTATTATTAATATTGCATATAGAAATAGTCCTCTTTTTTTAGGAATCAAAGTATTATTACAGTAGTTATAAATAACTACTATATTTAGTTACTACAGAGTTCTTGGGAAAAAGAAAAAGGTTGCTATATATTTCTCTAAATCATATTATTGAACTTTACAGATAAAGAGTGCTTATTTAAAATCTACAAATTATTTCACGAGATTAAAAAAATAATAAAAAAGACCATAAAGCTTTTAGCTTATAGAAATGTAACTATAACATGTACATTTCTCATATTCTTACTGGGAATTCACTGGGAAGTTGGGAGATCCATGTTCTTCTTCCTTCCATATAGAACATCTAGATTTCACTGCCAAACTCCTGCTCGCTGATGCTTATTACCACTATGCTCAAAAAACATGAAGTCCTAAGGGGATAAAAAAAGAGCAAACAAAACAAAGAATTCTTAAATGTGGTTCTTAGTTCCGAGATGCCCTGGCTGCACTGTAAGATGTACAGCTTCCCCTAAGAAACCTGAAAGGGTGAGAAGAAGGTGGGGGCACCTTTGCCATGCCCTCACCACCTGGGTTTCTCAGAGTGGGACATCCACAGAGACAGAAAGATGGTGAAAGACCAACATGGGAACTTTTAATTTATCACTAACCAAAGCTATGCTTCCTTTACTCAGGATTTCTGCCCTGACTTTGTTCAACCTGACTCATTCCCTCTCATTTTATCTCAGACTGGATCCCATCACTATAATGGCTATCTTTAATTTATGGTGGGGCCCCATTTCTGTGCCTGAAAGCCCAGGTTGCTCACACTGGCTAATGCTGCACTTGATGCACTTGGTAACACAGGAACACACACAGCTGAACAAAACCTTGTTCATGCACGGGGCTGTGAGAGCTTGGTGAGACCTTTCCAAACACAAGGTGCTTCACATGCCCCTCTCCTGCCCATCAGCAGCCCAGCCAGCACAGAAGCAGTGCATGTTTTGAAATGGTACCTTGATGCAGAATTGTACTGTTAGGTGAAACATGAGTGTGTTCCACGCTGTTTCCAAAGAGGAAAGTGAGCTGCACTGCACTATTGGCAGTCTGAGTGCAGCTGAGAAGTGCTCTGACAAGTTCAATGAGTTTAGCCTCCACAGCAGTCCTTCCATTTGGAAATTACTGCTCTGAGAGCACTAATCCTGCTCAATTCAGGTGCTTCCAAAGAGCCTTGGGAGGCAGTGGCTACAGCACTCAGCTGTCCACAGTGGGCTGCTTGGGCTTTGGATGGGTCTTTGGCTATTGCTAATCAGTATCTTTCTGGTTTCACCATCCATAAACTTGCTGTCCTCTGCTAATGAGTCTGTAAGAAATTTTCTCTTTTCCTTTTTTCAGTCCCACCAAATACGAAACTCTGCTTAAATACAATTAGCACTTCATGTAGTCTAGAATAACCTTCTTGTCTAAAATAACTGTGTGTTGCCTTTTGAGGTCAGTTTCACACACAGAAGTTCACAAGCTGTTGCCCACTTGAAGGAGCTCAAAATTTACCATCACAATTTAAATATGGAGATGAAAAAGTTTATGTTCATGTATGAACATAATGACAGACTTACGATAAGGAAGCAAGCACCAATCATGACAGCTTTCATTTTCACATCCAGGTCCATTGGGAATGAGATGCCAAAGTTATCTGTATCTGTAAACATTTCCTGAACAAAACCAGTCCACTGCTTAGAAATCCTCCCAACAGCACAAGTCTCATCCACAGACATCACCTATAGGGTAACATAAAATTTAAAAAAAGCATCATCAAACCTGTCATTCATAATATCCCCAAATCCATTTTGGAATAGATCAATTTAAAAGCTTCAGACTGTTATTTTAATTAATACAGTTATTGAGTGCAAGGGTTTGTACCAAAAGGTAATCAGATTATCAAAAAGTTTGTCTAAAGTATTAGAGCCATGAACTTGATTCTGAATCTGATTGTGAAGATCAATTCCTTGACGGTGCTGGGATACAGCAACCACACTCTGCTGGAAGTGGTGTCATTTAGCCAAGACAGTGAATTAGTTTCTCCTGCCATGCATCAGGAACTGCTCAAGTGAAAATTAAACAAATTACATTCTTCTGTTCATAAGCAGATATTAGCCATCTGGCAACACTATGTTTTCTAAAGTTAGATCCAGTCTTCTGGGACATGTAAAATATTATTTTCCAAAATAAAGTGATAAAAATTTGCTATAGTACCTATTTGCAACATCATTTTAAACATTGAATTGTGGCCTTGTATATCTTTTACTTAATGTCCACAAAAACAATGTTGCAATAATCAGTATTATTTTAAAAGGAAAGTTGTAACTCTACATTCATCCAACTCTATATTTCAGGTCTAAATTATCTTAACTTACTAGTTCATTGAATGATTATTAGATGATTAAATAAGTGGTTGAAGAAAGTAATTTTAATAAATACCTGATACAGCTGACTATATTTTTCTTAGAGCCTGACATAGCAGATTCAAAAAGATCTTGCTTCTAAATATTTTAATTAAGTGATTTGGGAGCCACCACAGGGAATTCTCAGTGATCACTAGTGAGTGGCTTTATTAAACATGTCATCTCTGGAAGTTTGTCTGGTTTATCTAGAGTAATTTAGGGATCTAGAGAAGTCATTTGATTATACCAGCATTAAAAGATGATGTAGCAATTACTTAATATATACTACAGTTCAGCTGAGAGGTAGTAACTAACAAGCTAACATCAAACTACTACCTGAAAACAGATACATGCAAACAATTTTTACATTGCATACCTCAAAATTAATGTCCTCACAACACCGGCACGTAATACATGGACCTGTAATTTTCAGTATATCCATTTTTTTCTCGTCCTGAATGGTAAACTTTGGCAGACAGGCATGCCAGTTCTGGACAACATAACCAACTGTTGTTCCTGGAGGTGCCTGGACTTCCAGCTTTACAGGGAAGAGAAAAGCTCCAAGTGAATGATTATGCTTCCATATGCTAGTGAGACAAAACCCACACTGGCACACAAATGAAAAACAACCTATTTTTCCACAATAATCTGGCCTTACAAAGCATTTTGCTGTGAGTGTTTTCAAAAGACCACTCAGAGTGCAGACCTCTTATTCAGTTTTTGCCTCCAAAAAAACAGTAATTCCTCAGGCTCTGGAGCACACAAACTATGCATCTACAATATAAAGACCAAAGTCCAGTGAAAGAAAGGCAGTGAATATCCCAAAGCATTCAGTGAAGGCATTATAGGATGCAGATACTACAAATGCAGGAGCTCTGAGTGGGCTTAGATTTAGAGTTTCAGAAGTTGCATCACTCCAGAATTATGCTAACATTTAAAAAACCTCATGATCTCCTGTGTTGAATGTCACTTTAGCTTTCAGAGCTGTAAAATGAAAACTCTAGCTGTTATTTTATGAAAGCTGTTGCCTTACTCTTCCATCCCAAGTCCTTCCCCAGTGCAGATTTTAGCAGCAGCCACAAGTTCTCTGACATGCTGTTCAATCAGATTTTTCATCACCACAATCAGAATTGGCCAGTCCATGTGTTGCAGCACACTTGCTGCTCCCCAGACCAAGAACCCCATGCACAAATCCCACAGATCTCTCTTCCCACACCTTACCGGCAAACCCTGACTCGTTTCACCTCACCTCCTGATTCAGGACAGGAGAAGGAAGGCAGTGAGGGGCAGGAACTCACCTCCTGCAAGCAGCAGGGGCAGCAGCAGGAGGCACACCGGAGAGGCCTGTGCAGCGTGATCACCTCGCGGCCCAGGTTGTCGATGATGCGGAGGGTGAAGGGCCGGGCTGGCCCGCAGCAATTCCTGGTAAGGCAGTCAGTGTCCTCCTCTGCAAAGTACACCCTTTGTCCCAGTGCATTCTTGAGTTCGTATTTGTTGCTTGTTTCAAAGCCAGTCACAACTGAAAAATGGGAAAAAAACCTGCTCAGTTCCTAGGAGTGTCTGGTCAGACACTCCCTGCTAACCCTGCAGCTGCTCTTTGGGAAGACAAGCCTCACTCAAAGTCTGTCAGAGGCAGCTTCTGGCAAAGGGAAATGACAGGAAAGGACCCTCAAGCAGCAAAGCCTGACAGAGACGTTCAGAGGGAAGAAGCCACCATGAACAAGGACGAATGGAGATTCCCATCTGTCCCCAGTGTCCTCCCCAGCCACAGGCACCTGCTGCCTGAACAACCACCACCATTACCAACAACACAGCAGGGAAGGTTCTCAGGGGAGAACATCTTATCCTGGATGGGTAAGAGGAAAAGAGAGTTGTGAATTTGGGGGTGAAGCCAGAAAAGGGCACAAATATATTCCGAATTAGAAAGCCACAAAAAACTCTCTCAGTCAAGATTTACAGCAGCATGCATCACAAGCCATAAGAGTCAGGACAAAATTTTTAATTAATTTCTCTAACAAGTGAAAGAAAGCACTCTTTTATGTTTTAGAAAGAACCAGAAAGAAAAATGCAGCACCAACATTAGGGGTCAGCTGGGATGTATGGTCCATTTTATTCCTTCAATTTGAAAGACATTGATAATACAACTCGGATATTCTTAAAGCACAGAATGAGGGGAGCAGAAGGAAAGCCATTCAGTTTGCTGAAACAGCAGGATTGCCTGTAAAAGGGATCAAACCCACATGCCCATGGAAACCCTCCTAAGTCCATGGAATTAGGTGGGATATGACATGGCAGAAAACAAGATCTTTAAGTAAGGAGGAGAGGAGGGTAGAAATCATTGTTAACAAGTAACATTGGAAACCTGTGACTTCATCTATAACTAGCTATATATCAACTGTAGCCTCTATAACCAAGATTATTCAGTTGCATTGCTGTGTATCTTTTGAGATATAGAACCCGCTGAAAATCTTCTTCCCTCCTATTTTCTCCTTCCTCTCCTCCACTTCTTTAGCACTTATGCAGGAATTGACAGGTAATACAAGAAAGACAAAGGTGGTAACCACCTTAAAAATTTAGGGCCAGAGAAAGCCTAAACTTTACTGTCCTGGGATTATTAGATTTAAATACTTTGTACTTACTCTCAAGAAGTTCAAACTGCTGATGAATTAACACCTTGTCAATCTGCTCATGGTTGAAAAATTAAACAGAATAAACAAGTTAACAAGTTGCAAGTAAGAAAAACTGTAGTTTTAAGAACTGCTGATGTTTCATTTTAGAATAAAATTGTATGGATCAATACATTGTGTAGAGGCAGATTATCTACCAGTTAAGCTCTGGAAACAGCTCGCTCACCTCCTTGTCCTGTCCTCTGCCAGTTCAGCAGAAGAGTGTTTCATAGCACTGGAGCTGAGCCAGGGAGCTGAGCCCAAACTGGCCTGGTTACAAACACACAGGGCTAAGACACCTCTGCTCCCTTCAGGACTCAGAGCCTGGCAGAGCTCTGGCATCATCTCCCAGAGACTCCATACAGACAAAGCAGGAAATGGGGATATTTTAGAGCAGCAGCTCAGCTACTGCTCAGCTCTAAGTCTAGAGCTGTGCAGTAATTCAGCCTCTCCTCACCAGCACTTTTTTTTTTTTTTTAGCACTTTGCAAAACTGGCAACAATACATCAGTATTAATCTTTCCAGTGCTGGGATGAACTGTATTTTACAGTACAAAGACACATTCAGTAACGTGTGTGGAAACAATTCTTATTTTGCTATTAGCATTCTCTGTGCTGTGAAGTCTGACTGGCAGCTCTACTAACAATATTAAGAGGTGTGAAGAATGCATCATGTAAAAAATTAAGTGCTTCTAATGTGCTGGAGTTGCCCATATGATAGGTATTTAATCTATACACTTTTCCAAAGGACATTACATCCCAAACAGTAACCTCAGAAATGGGAAGGATATATGAGAGCCCTGTGTCCCTCATCCTTTAGCACCCTACTTGGCAGGAAGGCACTCCATAAACAAGTGCTACATCTCTAACAGGTATCTCTGCATTCAGACACTATAAAAGTCTTCACTTAGCAGCCCACAAGCAGCAACCCATGCAGCTGCAACATAGTCAGATGCTTTATTTAGCAATTTCATGGATGCAAGCTGCTTCCCAGAGCAGAATACCCCATCTCTAGGGAAGGGGGAAGGGTGCAGGTACCTGTGTGAGGTACTCCAGTCCAGGAGGGCAGTTGGGAATAGAAGGAGGGATGGGCATCCAGATTGTCCCATCCATGGGGGGCTGGTTCTGGACAGGTGGAACAGCACCTGGGAATCCCATGGGCTGTGCCTGGAATCCATAGTTTGCTGCACCTGTGACATTTGGCATGATAGGAGAGATACAGTTATGAAAGTTAAATGTTGGAAAAGAATTGCCACATCCATCTTCCCAAGAGTGATTTACTCACTGTCTGGAACTATGGAGATCCTTACACCTTATATATTTCAGTTATGAATACATTAACTCTCCTGGAGTTACACTGCCATGAGAGGTTCTGATGCCTCACACAAAACCAAACCAAATAAATAATAAATAAAAAAAAATGCATCATTCTTGAATACAGAAGAAATTTCATTCACATAGAGACAGTCAATTCAAAAAAAAAAAAAAAAACCAAAAAAACAGAAAAAAATAAATGAAGGTTATTTCTAAGTAGAGAAGAAAGAGTATTTTAAATTACATAAAAAGCATTGGCATTTACACACCCTCAGTTGAGCAAATGAGGAATTTTAAGAAAGTTCTCCTGGAACTATAACTTCTATTTTTGTGAAAGGAAATGTCCTTTTAGCAAAGTTCATCTGCAGTTTTCAAACCAGATGACTCAAAGACCTTCAGCCCACACCAGCTCAGCACCAAATTTCACATTACATTGAAACACACGGACCAAGGCTGTGGCCAGAAGCAGGCCAGTACCTCAGGTGATGTAAACAGTGGCTCAAAACTCATAGTTGGCCACATCACCCATGTGATGAGAGAAGAATCCTCCCTTTGGGAATTCAAAATCACTTTGATGTCTGAGCACAGGCTCTGCCCACAAACTACCTACTGCAATTGTGGGCAAGGGTGTGCACATACAATTACTCACAATAACAATGCTCCTGTGACCTCCGTGGCACAAACACTGAGTGCTTTTTCCCTGCTAAAGCCAAGTGTACTTACAGACCTCAGAGTGCCATGCACAAGCTTTAACTTATGAACAGCACAGTAACTTAGGCCAAACATTTTGGTTTTTACGTCTAACTTATGCTCTGAGCCTGATTGTTAGATATTTATTGTGATTTGGTTCTTCAGAAAGAAATCACTGCCAGAATGAGAGAAGTTGTTGAGGAGTGCTGCATTTTGAAGTGGAGCAGAAAATGAGGAGAGAGCAAGGGAAAGTGTAAGGTATAACCACCTGCAAAGTACAGCAACACAGTATGAATCAGGAACTGAATACATGCAGAACTGCAAGAGGAAAACAATTCTTTCTTCACCTCTGTATTTCTAGAATAATAAAGTGAAATACTGAAGTAACATGATAATTAAAAAATCTGATTATCAGTAAAAACCTGCTGCACATTAATTGCAATCAGTAACACCCAGCAAACCTCCCTAGCAAACTCCCCACAATGACCACTGAGGAACACCTGACATTTTTAATTCCTACCACTGTTGGTACTGCTCAGCACATACTAACACGTAGAACCACAAAGAAATGACTTTTCAGCAAAATAGAGATTTAAAGAAACTCTATAGAATTAATAGCAGGGAAGTAAATTGGAGATGATAACCCTTTTACAACCTCATATTTCCCATGCTTATTTTCTAATGGTCTTACAGATCTGTAGCCAAGCCACTTACCCACCTTGGTAAGTCCCAGGGTACTGCTGAGGGGGGCCATAGGGCATTCCAGGTGCTGTGGCAGGTTGAGGTCCTGGAAGAATGGAAAATATGCTCTGAGTATGGATCATTTCCTTCTACCTTGGGTGAAAGATCACCAGCACTGACTCCTTTTCCAGAGTACACATAGAACACAATCTAGGCAGCTGTTTTCTGTATAGCAAAAATATACATCAATATCATATTTATGAACAATGAATGCATCAATAAAACTTAATGGAGACCTGGTTCTTAAAGCACAGAAAAAAGTCAGGTACTGCACAGGATGCCATGAAAATGTCACAGGATCACAGAATCATTTAGCTTGGAAGGGACCTCCTGAGATCATCTAGTCCAAGCCCTGCTCAAGCAGGGTCAGTTCACTCTGTCTGGAGCAAAGATGTCTTTGTTCATTGATATTTAGAAAGAGTCTTGAATTCAAAGCATTGCCAGGAACTGACAGGCTGCCCTCCAGTACAGAATATGGCAGTGAGCCACTCCTCTCTGTGTAAAACCTTTTCTCCCAACTTCTTCAAGTTCAGACTGTACTAATGCCTCACCAGCAGATGGAGAGGGTTATGGATTTAAAAACATTTACCAGCTTCAGTTTGTAAGCAGAAATAACTTGAATTTCAAGATTACTAAATTATTTATTATTTTTACTTAACTTCAGAAATCAAGATCTGAAAATGTAAGCTCTACATTTTGTAAAATATACAGTTTTAAAATGTAAATAGTTTCAGGTTAAAACACTCATACATATTTCATACAATTAGAAGGTAAGCTAATAGCAAAGTTAATATTGCTTAAATGTACTGTCTTTGATGTTAGTAAAAGTTGACATTTTGGTTATATTTTTACTCACCTTGCATTGTCGTAGATCTGCTTGTAGTTGTTCTGCAAAAGAGCATTTTTGTCTCATGATTTTTAAATACATAATTTCACACAAGACCTATTCAGAGTTCTCTATTACTGATAAAAGATATTCCCTCTCTAAACTGTACAGGAAAGCAAAATTACAAATACAATGAAAAATAAACTTAAATATCTCAGCTTCCTTCTAGGTTATGTCTCTACTACATAAATCTAAGTTTTCTATGCCTACAGTCATGCTTTAAGTATCCTGAAATCATCCTCAACTCAGAAAAGCATTAGGATGTGCAAGACTTCACTGTTCAGCCATTCAGAAACACCCTGTAATTCATATGAACAATTTACTGCAGTAATTTAAGGGCAGCTGGTTCGGTGTACTGATATTGACCACAAAACCTGCTCAGGTAAACCCTGGAGCAGCCATGCTACCACCAACTCAGTTCTTTAAGCTATTCCATTTCTCTAGTGGTACTATTAAATATCACATATCCAGTATTTGCCTTCACAGGATAACAAAGGGTGCTTGCCAAGAGGAATAAAATTTAAAAAATAAAACACCCAAAATACAAGGGAACCACACAGCCCACACCAAAGAAAAAACCAAAACCTAACCCAAAACAAAATAAAATATAACCACACATTAAAAACCCCAAAACCAAAACACGAAAAACCCCAAACAAACAAACAAAAAACTTACTGATACCAGCTTAAGCCTTAACAGTTATTTCTTTCTCTGCAGTAATGAGTGAAGCAAGACAACAGCAACAACTGCAATTAGAAACAGATCCAAAACAGTCAGGAGATCCAAAAGTGGAAGTGTAAACAAGAATGGTACAGGCACTCCTTTCTAATAGAATTGAAAGCTTTAAAATAAAAAATAAACCTAGTTGTTCTTTAAAAATAATCCAGTTCAAGTTAAACCATGAACATAATTTGTCTGTTATGATTCTTCTAACTACTACATCGATTCCATGAAGATGGCTGTTCAAAGCTGGAAAGTGAAACTGAAAGCATTTCCTGGCTGTTTCTTCACTCCCCGAGTAAAAGCAGATCTCACAGGGTGATGTCTAATGCATCTGGAACGTCACGGAACTCTCCAAATCCTACAGAACATGCTATTTCAGAGCAGCTGATTCAGTTGCTTTTAAAATATTCCTTTTTTAATACACTTTTTCTTCTATTTTACTAACTCTTCTTTACTAACAAAACCACCGTCCTGTTTCACATACTTTAATTGGGTTCTGGTCGTGGGGTAGATTGGAATGTAATCACTGTATGAATGTAGGATTATCACAAATTACAGAAGGACAAAACTAGCAAAAGATCAGTTTATACTGTGAGATGTTCCAGCTACATGAACTTCAGTGAAATACTAAGAATTACAACTAAATCCTTTGGTAAAGGGAGAGTAGAGACAGAATCACATGATTTGTTTAAAAAAAGGTTTTGTAATCATCCTGAATCTTTCATTGTCCCTACAACCACACACACAAGCCACTGTACAATTTTAGAAAACGTTGATATGCTCTACAGTAGAAAGCAATAAAGATTTTAAAAAGCTCAGCCCTCATTTCACCCCTAGACAGTTCCTTTTTTATGAATATCTGTAGTTTTGGTCACTTCCCCATTTTCAGAACTACATAACTCAGATACATGTCCCTTAGCCTAATGCATGAAACTAGATGTGCTGCAAGTAATTCAGACATGTCATATTGGGCTTCTGCTTTTTATCAGAAAAGCAGAATACTAGCATGACAAGTAGTTTCATTTCTTATCCAGCTCACTAAAATGCTGCACAGAGCATGTTAATGTAAGCTCCCACGCACAAACACGCTCCAAAAACCAGGAAGCCAAATAGCCAGGAGGCAGGCAATTAGTTCACCTTTTTTTTTTTTTTTTTTTTTTTTTTTTTTGGCGTTGCACTGTAATAGACTGTTCAGTCCCTGGATTTTAACCTCGACCGCTGGAGAAACAGTATGCTTAAAAATCATCTAGTTGATCTAATTAAAGGAGTTATTTTTGTCCAATTTTTTTGTTATGTTGTTCACAAAATATCATTCAGAGAAGGAATTAGTATTTTGGGGGGGGTTCTGACGCAGTAGGGTGCCCTATCCCCTGATGCTGACTTTCTCCTGAGGCCTGGGAGCGGCAGCCCCGGGGAGCGGCAGCCCCTGGCAGGCACGGGCAGGTCCCGGCCGGGGATCAGCCGGGGCACGGCCCAGGGCACAGCACGGCTGATGCTGCTCGGCCCTGCCGGGCACAGGAGCGTGGCTGCAGGACCAGCCTGCTGTTCCAGGACCGACCTGCTGCTCCAGGACCAGCCTGCAGCTCCAGGACCAGCCTGCTGCTCCTGGACCAACCTGCGGCTGCCAGGACCAGCCTGCTGCTCCAGGACTGACCTGCTGCTCCAGGACCAACCTGCAGCTGCCAGGACCAACCTGCTGTGCCAGGACCAGCCTGCTGTTCCAGGACCAGCCTGCTGCTCCAGGACCAGCCTGCTGCTCCAGGACCAACCTGCGGCTGCCAGGACCAGCCTGCTGCTCCAGGACCAGCCTGCTGCTCCAGGACCGACCTGCTGCTCCAGGACCGACCTGCAGCTGCCAGGACCGATCTGCTGCTCCAGGACCGATCTGCTGCTCCAGGACCGACCTGCAGCTCCAGGACCAACCTGCAGCTGCCAGGACCGACCTGCTGCTCCAGGACCAACCTGCTGCTCCAGGACCGACCTGCAGCTGCCAGGACCGACCTGCTGCTCCAGGACCGACCTGCTGCTCCAGGACCAGCCTGCTGCTCCAGGACCGACCTGCTGCTCCAGGACCGATCTGCTGCTCCAGGACCGACCTGCAGCTGCCAGGACCGACCTGCAGCTGCCAGGACAGACCTGCTGCTCCAGGACCAAGCTACGGCTGCCTTCCCCTCAGCGGGGCTCCCCCGGCACAGCCCGGGCAGCAGCACCTCCCTTTAATGCAGTCTTTACTAGCGAGTTACTCCTCTGAAGGGATCGATTCTAACTTAATCCGCACTCTCCAGCCGCAAAACGTGCGGCTTCTCCTCGCCAGGCCCGTGCCACAGCCCTGCTGATCATCGGCATCTCCGTGAGGAAAACCCCGGGATACCTGACCGCAGCGCCCGGAAGGAATCCCGGTCGGTGAGGATGCTTAAAGGCCCAGCCAGCCGAACCACCGTTCCCAAGCCGCGGCTCCCGTGCCCCTGTGTCCCGCTGTCCCGCTGTCCCGCTGTCCCGCTGTCCCTATGTCCCGCCGCGCCCGTGCTCGTCCTGTGACGCTCGGGCACTCCCAGCGCTGCGGGGCGGGGAGCGAGAGCAGGGCCGGGCTCCGGGCAGGAAATTGCAGCCAGCCCTGCAGAGAAACGCCGGGATTTCTACAGCTTTGCTCTTCGTGATATTTACTTTTTCCGTTTCTATCAGCATCAATGCCAATTCTGTCCTTTTAAAATTAATCAAATTATTAATTAACCTGATTTCTGCCTTTTGGTCAGAGGACATCAGGTTACATGCAGGTGATAACGCCAAGTTCTATGTCCACCCTGAAAGGAAAATAAATGTACTTGGAACAGTTTTACCTTGCTTATAAGGCAGGACCTCAGGGGGAAAATATATATTTATGTGGACTTCATAGTTCCAGGAAGAAGAACATACAATACTGAATTGTTTGGGAAACAAAGGACTTGGAGCTGGCTCACACCCTGATTAACAGCTCTGGTAAATGGATCTTCTGCGTTCTTTTTTGTACATTCATGTATGTCAGATTGGAGCTGCTGGTGTCCACATATGCCTCTTCAAAGGAAACTATGTATTTCATGTACGTGCTGTGTAGTCTTTGTCTTTTACCTCCCAAAATAAGGTCTCAATTTCACTAATGAACTTCCCATAAATTAAAAAAACAAAACAAAACAAAACAAAAAAAAAACCAACAACCAACAACAACAACAACAAAACCCCAAAAACCCCAAACTGTTATTTTAGCCCTGCACTGGATTTCACCTAAACACCAGATTTGACAGGGATTTGGGGGTTTTATTTTGCTTGTTTCCTCAGGTACAGAAGAATCTAATCTAAAGCTGACTAGTATTTTCCCACACATCTGCAGAGTCCACTAAGAGGATTAACAGCAGACACCAAGAAATAGGTTTTAAACATCTCTTAAGAAATAGGTATAGAATTATTTTGACATGGTTGGGAAATTGGAAATGCATGGTAGCTTTTGATACTACCCTTTTTTTTTTTTTTTTACAGGAATATAGCATAGTTATATTTAGCTTGGTTCAGACTTATACACTAAAATTCAAATTGGACTGCCCAGAAACATGACTTTTTGACATAGAGATGATTTTTTTATTTAGATGAGAATATCATTGTCCTGTCAGAGAGAACAAAGATAGCAGTATCTCTCTTCCTTTCACTTGTCTGTAAGTAGGAAAAAAACCCATTCACCTGCAGCGGCAGAAAAAAAGGTGCCATGATTCACAAAATACAAAGTAATTTATCAGTCTTCCCCTTATCAAATAATGTTCCAGTTATTTTCTTATCTAGCTAGGATCACTGATGTTGTAACTGACAATCAGTGCTTTTCTGTTAGATCAGGGGGTTGAAACGGTCTGTACCTTTTTATTTTGTTCAGTGAGCCAATTTAATAAGCAGAGGAATGCCTAAAACAATAAGAAAGAAACTTGGAATTGTTTCAAGAGAAATAAGAAAATGGCCATGCTCCTAGTAATTTAGTCTTTTATGTTTAAGCATGTTTACCTGAAAAGAAACATTATTTGTAGGTTCCTGTCCCTGATTTCTGGGATTTCTATGTTGCTTATGGTCTGGATATTCAGAACATTAGTTTCTACACTTTAAACTTCTGATGCTCCTGATGTTGGCTGCTCATCTGATCCTGTGGTGCCTAAAACCAGAAGTGGGACCGGTTCCTCCACCCGCTTCTCATGCAGAGGTCTCCAGTAACCTGGAGCTGAGTTGATGAAAGCAGCTCTCATCTTCCTTGCTAACATCCCCTAACCAGCTCCTTTTCCCTCAGTGCTCAGGCAGGACATCTGTGTGAGGGGACATGGGAGGAAGTTCACTCAGGGCTGTACCTGAGAGCAAACAGCCTTTGTGCAGCTCATGCTCTGTTTAACTGCATTTAACCTCTGGCATGGCATTGTTTGCACTGCCAAAGAAAACAAGTGGCTGTTAGGGGATTTGCCGTCTGTGCCTGTGGACACAATCCCACAGAAGACTCCCTTCTCCAGTGTTTGTAACCTGGAAAGCAAACCTGGAACAGCAAGCAGACATGGGAGATGAAGAGAAAGATAAGCTGAGAGTAGTTGTTGTCTTTGTAGAAAAGACATAGGATATGAGGTTTGAGGCACAAACTTGAGGGGGCTACCAGGAAATAAATTAAAAGAAAGAACAAAAGAAATAGAAGGGACGGAGGAGAAAGAAAGAGGGAACAAAGAAAAGAAGATTTCTCTCAGTGGCAGGCCAGGAAAAGCTCCCGAGCTGCACTGGCTGGAGCACCAGCCATGGGGTACAAATTTCTTTTCTGCTGTTTGCTATCCTTCACTTGCACACATTTTGGGAAAATCTTTAATTGTTACAAATAATGTTTAAGTCTTGTGAATTCCTTCAGCTTACAGTGCTTAGGCCTGTATTCATGTGTGCAAGTGGATATCTTAGCCTTAAAAACTGTGGCCCTAAACAATGCTGCTGGAAGGTGATTTAAATACACAGAAGAATTGGCAGGAATGTTTAGCATGTATGTATGAGTTTGGGGAAATGTAATGAGTTTGAATTAGTTACATAGGTTTAAACTCATCTGTTCTCTAGCTGCAGTGCAGGGATTAGGCAAAGAGATCCCCCTCATGCCCTGTGCTGAAAAAAAGTGATTCCACTTTCTGATACTGAAATTACAGCGTTAGTTTTATTCCCAACTTTTGATGACGAAGTGATAATAACCTGATACAATTTCCACAATACTTAGGACTTGATAAGAAAGTTTAGATTTTAAAAGACTGCCTCCAACCTAACTATTCACATGTAAGGAATCTTCTCCAGAATCAATAAACTATTTTCCTTTTTTCCATTTATACTACATATTATATCCAAACTAGTAGTGGTTTTGAAAGCAGGTAGGCAGACAATGTAATGTTCCAACAGGCAATATCTACATTTTAATACAGAACGATGAGTCCAGCATGAGCCCGCCACCAGTGTGACAGACATGATGCACACACAGCAAAAGACAGTTTTAATCCAAGCATTTTAAAAAGTAGATAAATTGCTATTCCTAGTATTACTATTACTATTAGTATTTCTTTGATGTGGAACTGGGGAAATGGATTCCGTCCTACTAACTTTTGACAGGCATCTGACATCCCCTGAATCTCAGTGTAGCTCTCCTTTCATTTTGTAGTTAGGCCTTCACTACTTTAATAAAATACGTATTCATGAAGCCAGAAGAAGCAGCTAACACAGCATCTCTCTATTAAAGATTTGTAATGGTGAAATTGTAAACAGGCCTCTTCACATATTTGATTTCATTTAACAATGTCAAGACAGTCATCAAGCCTGCAGTCTAACAAATGAGGGTTAGGTTTTCCCTTGAGAGGGAAAGTGGGTGAAAATGGGTTTAGTGTTAGTTAATTCAGCATCCAGATAACATCAGTGGACAGTTATGAGTTCCAAACCACATAAAGTAGCATTTCTTATATTTTTATGTATCCTGAGGAGCAACACGTCCCCCTGGGCTGTCACTAGCAATCGTAATAATCACTCACAGAAGAAAAGCAATTCCCACAGAGAGCTGTCAGCCATCACCATCAGTCCTTCCTCGAGATATTCGAATACAAGGGGAAAACAACAACTGAACAACAATGGAAGCAATACCACACATTTGGTTTTGCTATTAAATGTTTTTGTGCCACAGCAATTTCTTTCTCAGACTGAGAAGGAAGCTGAGAAAAAAAAACTTATAAAGTTTTACTACTGCCAGTCATGCAAGGTTTTGAATGTCAGCACTGTAGATGAACCAGCATAAGCTGCTTTGCAGTCAGAAAACGGGATATTGGGAGGAAAAGAACAGCTCGACATAAAGAAATAGGCCATTACAGTTTACAGCATTTAGGATTAACTGTGGTACCAACAGTTTAAAATGTAGCTTGTATAAATCCTGTTTTCTGCTAAAGGGATATTGCTACTGCAAATAGATACTTACAGGGAACATTTTCCTAGGCATGATTTTGTTCCTAAAAAGTATAAATAATACCACAGCCTTATTAATGGCATACACCAAAAAATCAAGTCAGGACAATCCCATCCTGGGCAGGCATCTAGCTCTGTATGTCAAAGCTGGCACTCTGAACTCCCAGGCTGCTCAGTTATCTGTGTTTGTGGGTTTTGGGCAAGAAGGAGGGGGTTGAAGGTTTTTGCAAAGCAAGTTCTTTCATTTCAGCACTGTTTCAGGCAACACTGAATCATACAGCAGCAGTGATGTGTTAGGGGTCCTTGAACTCTCCCTCCCTCCCCTTTTTCTCACAAGCACACACCATGTGTGGATGGGATTCACTGGCCAAACTGCTCTGGAGCCAACATTGCTGCACCACTGTGGAACTGGAATCCTACAAGGCAGTTATGTCAGGACAGCACTGGCCTTGGTTTGACATTCCCCTTTGAAAATGAACATAGAACAAGGAAGCCTGTAAGCAGCAGCCCTTTGCCTTGGTGCACAGGGTCCCTCTGGCTCAGGGCAGGAGGCCCCTCTGCTCCCTTTGCCCATCCTCTGGGGCCCCTGCTCACCAGTCACACCTCTGAGCACAGCAAAGAATGTAATGGAGCACCCAGGCATACATCTGCTTTCATTTATAGTTCATTTAGATTCATATAGATTTCATTTCTTAATCTTTTGGACATTAGCACTGCATTTGAATTCAGCATTATGAAAAAATAATGCCTTTTCACCTTACATTCTTGATTAGGCACCCTTGGCTTGTTCAGGAGCTGCTGATAAAGGAGAAGCTGGGTTTGATTGCGCTGTGATATACACTGGCACTTTTATCAACATGAGGACAAATAGAGCAATACTGAGATACAGAACCAGGCTGAGGAGAGAATGTTATTAAAACCAATGAAGTCCAAGTTAATGTGTTTCATAACAGATTCATCTGATAAAAATGTATTGGGACCTTGAGGCTTCCGTTAATTAAGAAGATAATTAAAAAGTTGTAAATGTAGAAGGACCACTAGATCTGCAAGAGTTTATGAGGTGAATTTACAGCTCAATTAAGAATGAAAATTGAGGAAGCCTGGCACCGGGCACGGCTTCTTACACAGACAGCTGGGGGATTTGGGAAGGTTTGGAAGCTGGAGAGGAGAAAACACAAGAAAAGGAAAATGGAAAATATTTACATCAGATATAAATCCTGTTCACTATTAAGACCTAGTCACCAATGTCAGGTACTGTAAACTCTTTCCTCACACTGATTACCTGGGATGTGGAATAATCACACATGAAGAAATTGCTCATCAAAGCAGCGGGCCTCACACTCAGGCCAGAGCCATTTCCCAGAAATCCTGAGCACAGCTTTCAGGAGCTTCACATTTAGTCCTATTATTTCCTAAATTGAGTTTGCCAGATTTGTTACTCCCAGCCCAGAAGGTTTTTCTCCCCGGTTGCTGCATCATGTGGTATTATAAATTGTATTTGCCATCCAATCTCCGATTCGATTTTTTAGTGTAATTGAGCTGCTGGTTGTTACTGATCAGGTTGTTACAGATGCCCTCTCCTCTCTTCTCCTCTCCCCTTAACCACTCTCTGCTGGCAAAGCAGAGCAGGATGCATCCTGTGCTGATGGGAACTCCGGGCCAGGCTGCAGCTTCCCTTCAGCTGTGACAGGTTTGCTGTGTGCTGCCAGAGGACACAGACACACACCACGAGCCAGCCCTGCCCGGGTGCTCCTGCACTGCTGCAGGACCAGGACCCACTGTCCCCCTGATCCTGAGAGCTCCAACACCCTGCACTTGCAGCTTCTGCAAGTTGGATGGGATAAGGTGGCCTATGAAGTCTATGCAGGCAGGCTCTGCAAGTTTCTGGAACCAATGTCTTCCTGAAGCAGGTTTTCAAAATTGAAGTAAAAGTATTTTTCACACTGGTACTTATAATTATTCTATATGACTCTCTTTCAGTGCTCTTTCTCAGAATTTCAGGCTGTTTGATTTCTTTCCAAATTAGATCTGTATTACCATTAATCATCATTTTCTGTGGTCTTACAACAAATGTTTTACGCCACTTCTAGTTATTCTCTCTGAACTAAAAACATAAAATACTTGGTTTTAGAGCTGTCTACAGTTGCACTGGGCTCATCTGACAGAATGCCTTATAATCTGATCCAAACCCTAAGATTTGTTTTATCAGGCTTCAATGAAACTCCGTGGTTTTAATGCTTCACTGAGGTGCTGGAACTCTAAAACCTGCTACATCAACCAAGACTGAAGTTAAGATAACATTTTTGTGTTATAAATTAGACACTGAACAAAGCTATTTACAAAATTTACTTTCTAGGACATCATGAGAAAAGAGAGGAATCTGACACTTTCTTTTTTTTAAAACTACATCTGCAATGATATATCTGCTTCAGGAATGGCTTCTATTTCAGTTTATTAAAACAGTTTTAGATTAAAAAGTTCACCAAGAAAGCCAACGCCTATTTGTAGTAATAAATATATATGGTGTTAGCATATCAATGCTGCATGAGGCATTTTGCATCTCTGCAAATTTTCTTAAACATTTTTTCTCTCTTAATCATATCTTATCAGTTATACTCCTGAAGTACAAGATAAAAGAATGTTTTAGCTTGAACAGATCAGCAATGCAGTAAAGATTTATGACTTCACCAAGCAGGCACTTACTTTTAGCAAAGGTCCATAATTCTTTTCCATTGAGAATCTATTTGTAAAGACCATATTAGACTTCACTTCCGATTGAAAATATTCATTTAATCTTAGAAATATCTTATTCTCCTTGTGTCCTCCTCCACCACCAGCTAATTTTGTTCCCATATTCTTTCCTTAGCTTATGTTACCCTCATGATTTTGCAGGGATTTGTTTCCATCAGACTCTTCCTCCTCCCAAGCTCCACAATCATTTACCCCTTCCCTTTTGACAGGGCCAAGGGTCTTACCCAGGATGGTGACAGTTCACCTAAAACCTCGTGTTCAGTGAAACCACTCAAACACAGAACTGGCAGGAGAGAACTGCAAAAGACCACACAAGGCAAGATAAACCATTTTATGGGGCTGTTTCAAATGAGTGTGTTAGTCAAGTCATGCACATATCTTTTTTATGCCCCAGCCATAAAACCACACCTCTTTATGACAACAACAGGTTGTATGGAAGTCCAAAGCATAAATGTATGGGAGGAGGTAAGTTCAGCTGTTGATAAAACACAAAACATGAACGAAACACCTGGTCCCACTGGTTCCAATCACTGCAGCTAAAAGCAAACAGTATCAGCTTACAGAAGTTTTTGTGGATCACATGTAGTTGCTTTATTTAGCTGTTACGCCTCCTGGCACAGATGATCTTGGCATATCAAGTGGCGTTTCTGTGCTCCTGTTGAACAAAGTATTTGCCAAAGACACGCCTGCCTGTTTGCACAAGGGCTTCCCTCTCCAGCCCTACCTAGATTTAGTGGCTCTTGTTCTCATTTTATTGCCCTGAGACCTTCACATCATCTCCTCACTCACTGTTTGTTGTTATTGAGCAAAGCACAAACCAGATGTGCCCATTCAACCTTTTTCCTCAGTGGCAGGGACAGAACCAGCACACACTGTGTGTTTTTAACAGTGCAAGTACTGGTTTGGTATCACAATGGTGAACACTGTATGAGCATCCACACTAGACAAAAGACATTTAATGACCCATCTTGCAGATCAGCAAAAGGAAAAGAATCTCTTTGATCTTCTATTAGGCTCAATTAGGAAAGGGAAGTGATCAAACAAGTGGACTGCACTGACTTTGTGAAGGCAATATCCATTGTGTCCAGGAGGATGAAATACACTGTACACCACTAATTCTTGGCAGAATTTCACTCTTCTGCGAGTTTTTATTTCATTTTATATCAGGCCCTTGAGGGTCTGAAAGTGATAAAACCAGAGATAAAACTCTTCCTGATAGGGAACCATTTAATTAATTTATTTACCAAATTGTTCATTTAAGTAATAACCCACTTGTCCTGGTGTAGCCACAGTTCGTGCCTGCCATGTTTTGGTCTCGGGAAATTCTTTTCCCACAGACACCTGTTGTAAACAAGAGCATGTTATTATAAACTATCTTGTTTTTCTGCATTCTTTCCCAAAGGAGGGATTTCGTTTGATGGCCCTTTGGGGTGACCAATGGGTCAAAGGATCCCACCTCTTAGGTGGGCTCATTGTAAAAAAGCATATAAGGCAGGTTTGAAAAATAAAGACCAGACTTTGAGTCTCACACAGCCTTCTGAAAACCAGAGTCCGTGTCCTCATCTCATGTCCCACAGCGACATCCTGGCTTCTGCTAAACTTGTTTTTATCTCAACTGTTGCATTTTCAGAACATTGAAGGGATGCTGCTCTCACATGGTAGGTTTACTTAAGTGAAAATATTTCAGAATCAAATATTTAAAACTGTTCCAAATTCTAAGAAGTTTCAAGTGCACACAGTTCTTGGCTTAAATACTAATATTTTTTAAAGTCCTTTGAATTTCAAACCATACCATTTGTAAACAAGTCTTGTATGTTAAGTATTCCAAGCGCAGTGTGGCTGACCCAGTCCTGGGCAATGCTAAAGGCTACAGAATGCACCCTTGTGGGTCTTTACCCAGGTGTTCTGAGCCTTAATCTGCAATTATTTGGAACTAGAGATAGGAGAGAAGATTAAATAAACAAATTCTACAATGATTTGGGTTGGAATGGGCTTAAAGCTCATCTTGGACTTAAAGGCAGGACAGAGACACCTTCCACCAGCCCAGGTTGCTCAGAACTCCATGCAGCCTGGCCTTGGACACTTCCAGGGATGGTGCAGCCACAGCTTCTCTGGGCCACCTGTGCCAGGGCCTCATCACCCTCATGGTAAAGAATTTTTTCCTTGTATCTAATGTAAATCTGCTCTTTTCCAGTTTAAAACCATCCTCCCTTGTCTTGTCACTACATGCCCTTGTCAAAAGTCCCTCTCCAACTTTCATGTAGCAACTTTAGGTACTGAAAGGTGCTATAAGGTCTCGCTGTGCCCTTCTCTTCTGCAGATTGAACAACCCCAACTGTCAGCTTGTCACAGAAAGTCCTCTGAATTATTAATTATTAACAAATTATTTTTTAAAAATCTTTTTTACTCTTATCCTATACACTTAGCACACTATCCTATACACAATTGCCAAAATATGTCCCCTGGACTTGAAAAGTAAATAGGATTTTTCTTTTATAAACAAAATAGTATTTTGACACTTTGTGTTCTTCAGGGAGCCCAGAAGAAAAAAAAAAATGCTCAAAACTTTCTCTTGAATTCTAGAAAAGTGTGAAACATACAAGGTATTTCTAGTAGTGATCCTTGATCTGATCCCAGGCTGCATTTCCTTTCTCAGTCCTTGTTGGTATAAACAAGGCATTAGCATGACAGCTGCTTAAAATGATTCCTGATGGCAAAATAGAATTTTCCAAGCGTCTAGAAAAGACACGTGGATAGAAAACTAATACAGTCATTAGCCTTGTCCAAAATCCACTCAAGATTCTGCAAGCAATCCATAAATGACTAAGAAAAGATTTACAAAGCAATACTGGACCTTGACACTGTGATGTTTCCTTCAGGGCTTCGGGCAATGTGGTCTAGTGAAAAGTGTCCCTGCCCATGGCAGGGAGGTGGAACAAAGTGATCTTTAAGGTTTCTTCCAACCCAAACCATTCTATGATTCTGTGATCTGGGGGGCATAAGGGAGGTGGCAGAAAGAGAAAATGTGGTCATTTCTAGACAGAAACAGGTATTTCTCATAGAGCAGGGTCTACAGCAGAATGTTTCAGGATGCTGCAGGACGTTTCGTGATTTGGTTGTTTCTGTGTATGAGTTTTTCTAATACAAAACACCAGAAGTGTAAATAGACCACTTACCTAATGTGACTGGAACAGAGAAAAACAAGTCCTTCAAATGAGTATCTTAAAGTGGAAAAGCACATCCAGTTAATGAGTCCTGATGAAATGACTTGCAGGTAATTTTTCCTTCAATACTCACCTTGAGTTGAGTTAAACTAGGATTTATGATTCTAATATAGAACATACCATTCTAATTGAAAAGAAACCAATACAACTGAGGGTCAGAAGGAGGAAATTTCATTTCTTTTTTTTTTTTTTTCCAAACAGCTTCACTTAGATAAATCTATTAGAAAATGCACATTTTGGATCATTTCCACGTTTGTCTAATCCTAAAACAAATAACCAAATTGACCCCAAAAGATTTTTTTTTTTAATACACACAGCAAAGTCTGTTCCGGGAAACTCCCTTTCAGGAGTCCCCACTTGTGAGGGTGATCTTTTTTCTTCCAAAAGTCCAGTACCAGGGTTAAAAAGATAAATGAGACTGGCAGCTTCAGTCTTCAGAGCTGTTTATTCTATTTCTTATCTCATGTTCTGCGTGCCACCAAAACCTTGCTTAACATGCCAGAAAAACAGTGAAAAACCCCACCAGACAGAAGATCCCAAGGTTCTTAAGGGTTTTTAGCCCAATTAACTCCTAAAACGTGTTATGTTTACCATTCTGTGCCAATAATCACTACCTGTTCTAAACACACAACCTCTGTGTCAAACCCATCCTTGCGATGTCTCCGTGCCACCGTCACAGCAGAAAATGGAGCAGAAGAAGAACATGAGACACCGCCTAAAATTCTCCATCTTGCTCTCATCTGTCTCCATACTAAAAACCCAAAACTACAGATTTTCACCCTGTGACAAACTAAACTACTATTTCTTTCCCAGCTTGTTGCTTTCAACTCATCTCTGAGTGTTGAAAGTTTTTCCCATGGACTAAGGTCAAAGGCAGTGCTTTCCTGGGGTCCCAGCCAGGGTCTCAGACCCCCCAGGGCAGCACGAGGAGTTTCCACGTGCCCTGGACTCCAACAGTCTATGAAGAGAAGTACTTTTGCATCCAGCAAATTATCAGACAACCAAAGAATCTCAGAACTCAGAGCAATTCTGTGTCTTCATTCTCTTACAGGAAGTGCCTGATCTTCCCATGTGCTGATGCCACCTGGGTTTGTGGCACTACAGGGAATTTCCCCCCCTCTGCCCCAGCACGAAGTGATAGACCATCATGAACCATAGAAATCTTCTACCCTTCTAGGTACACCACCACACAGCCACCTCCTTTACACATGGCACTTTCTATTTCTGCAGAAGGTGGGGAGTGTCCTGGGGCTGGGGCTTCTCCTCTGTCCACCTGCAGAAGCTGGGGGTGCAAAAGGTGCAAACACTAGGTTGGGTACTGACCAGAGGAGCTCACTTTGTGGTAGACTGCATTCTGCCCACGCCCTGACCAGATATCATAAAATAACCAATAATTGCAGGCAATAAATATAATCTAGTATTGTGTGGCAAGGGTTTAATATCAGACAGAGAAAATAAAATCCGTCTGCTAAGAGTAGAATTTAATTAGAGGTTAAAGGTATGTTGAACTTCAATCAGCAACCTGGGTACAGCTTATGATGTGTGAAAAGCTAAATACTGCCATAATGAGCTGTTGCTGCCATCTACTGAACACAAGGAGTGTGAACTACACAGATTCACAGTTTGGCTACTGATCAAAAATATTTGCTTGGCTGAATTAAGTAAAATTTCTGTTTCTTTAGAGCAATCATGTTTATTTCTAGATGATATCTAGGACATGAACTTGCTTTAGAAAAAACTTGTGACCCTCTGTGAGATTCTGAATTCTCCTCTGGGAGCCACTCCTAGCCCATAGGGGAACTGTGAAAGGTGAGCATACATAGCTCCCATAACATGAAACACATTTCTATTAATAAGAAAGAGTTATTAGTCAGAGCTGCAGGTTATTAAGATCTTAGAACACATTACCTCTTGAGCAATATCATGCAGAGTCCATAAACTCTGCTGAGGATGGATACCTGCCCTTGTGTGGCAGCTGTAGTTTAGAGGAATGACCTCCCAGCTGGGAAAGCACTGTCATTGGCACTGAATTTCTACAAGGATGCTGAAGGGTGGCACAGGGGTCAAGCAGGCTGCTGAGAGAGTTCTAAGTAGCAAGAGCTATCCCAGCCCCACTGCTTGTTTTATCCAGGAGATGAGCCTGTTCTTGGATGTCCCAGAAGCTGCCTCTGAATGTAAACAGAGGCAAACATTAACAGCAGAAATCTCTTGTATTAACACAAAAAAAACAGCAACAAAGTCACTAAGTGCAAGAAATCCAATTGGTTGCAATTCATTAAAAAAATATATGCACTTATTTCTTACCTACAAGGTATATACACGGAAACTCACAGCCAAATTCAGCCCTGTGGGTAAATACAACCTTATTTTGTGTTGACCTCAATGAGGTTGGACACATTTGTTTAGAGACATCTTTGGCTTGTTAAGGGCCACAAGAAGATGGGAAATTGCAGAGGAAAAGTGGGAGACAGGAGGGGATCCTGCTGATCTTCAGGCACTGAATACAGTCGAGTGCTCAGACACACACAGCTCAATAACAGTGCACGAGAGCCAAGAATGTGGGCTACAGTAGCAGTGACTTCTAAGATGGCAAAGGGATTTAAAGAGAAAAAAAAAAATCTAGTTCTTTTTCTCAGTCTACAGTCAGGCCTGCAGAAGTTGCATTTAACAGAACGACACCAGTGTGAGATCAGCGAGAATAGCAGAAAGCTATTCCTGTATTCCTCTGCAAATTCCTGAATTTCCACACGAGGGAGCTTCTTGCCCACGAAGCTGAGAGGGCGCGTCTGCCTGGGAAAGGTGGCAGCAGCGGTTCCCTGTGAGCTGCCAACCCCTGCAGCCTGATTGCACTGCTACGAGTCACAGCCAGAGCCAGCAGCGAAACGGTTAACAGATAATGATGATTGTCAGAGCTTGTTAACCACAATTATTTTCAAGACATATGTAAATCTGTATAACTACCTAAGTGTGGTATATAATCTAAAACATACTGTTTAAATCTATAAGCATTCCTGAGTTAATTTCGCTATGGGAACGTTAGTTGCAACTTCCTGACTTCACTGTGTTTGAATTCATATCCATGAACATTAATTTAAAATTAGTCTAAATATTTGTTGAGAATTAATCACCTGATAAATTTAGCTCTTTTTCATTTTTATGAATTATTCATTATCTCCTCTCTTTCCGTTGATGTGTTGGTTGTTTGCAAGAATTGAATTACTGGTTGACACAAAAAAAAAATAATAAAAAAAAAAATCCAGCATTTCTAGTGATTTGTAAAATGTTCCCCTTAGAAGCTTGACTGGTGACTATGAAAGCAACTGGGTTTGCCACCAATATTTTATGGTACTGGTTTGCTTTTTGAAGGGAGTTTCTAAGAGGCATAAGCAAGTTCATGCAGCAATTATTTCACAACAACAGCAAAAAATCTGTTTATGTCTTGCATATATACCATTCCTACAAAGGAAGTTTGTATTAGCAAAAGCCTGTTGATGGAAATGTTTGGGAACAGTACAGTGAGGTGTGGCTGCAGGAATGAACAGCTATGTAAAACTGCTGAACTGCAAAAAGCTCCTTCTGCACAGTCATCATAGAAAATACTTGAGCTTGCCAAAGGAAAAGTGTAATTCTGCTCTAGGATGGCCTCAGGCAACTCTGAATGAAAAATTACCAGCCAGCAGATATTACAAAGAGGAACAAACCTTTTAAGGAAAGCCTTGAGTAGATGGCAGCAAGGATCCTTAACGCTGGCTAGTACAAAGGAAAGTGATTTGTGAGCCTCTAGCACACAGAGGACCATCTCTCAAACTTTATCTGTGGCCTGCCTTCAGTGGAAAGAGTGGAAGACCAGATTTTCAGGATAGACCTTACACTCCCAAGTCCAGGGCTGGAAGTCTAATTTCTGGCTGCCACTCATTAAAACAATTTTTGTCACAAAATTAATTTACTAGCAAACATAACTTCCCTTCTTCCAGCTCACTGAAAGAGATAACATCCTCAACTTCCCATCGGGTATGTCTTTATATTTGCTACTTTCAAATCAGTTTGCTACTATTAATTAAATAACAAATCAGAAAATTACTTCTAAAATTATAAAAAAGCAAACCCACCAGAACACACCCTCATGTGGTTAGTAACTGGTACCAGCACTTGCAAAACATCAAAGGCTTCTCTAAACATAGACTTTCATCAGTGATGCTGCAAGCCTTCATCTAATCTTTCATGATTTCCCATGCAGGAACATCAAAAGAGAAAGAAGAGAATAGCACTGTTCCAAAGCAACAGTGCTCTGTGTGAAAAGTACGTGTTTAGCTACAGCACATATAAAATGTAAGTGGGAAATTATTATTTACATGAGACATATTTTAATAAACATCATCATTAGCTCCCTGTCTTTTCCTATAAGGAACAAGGATTTTTGCCGTTCAAAATCATGTCCAAAGCTCAAGCGATTTCTGGAAGAAAATGAAAAAGAATTAGAAATGTACAAGCCTTCAAAGCAAGAAGATCAATTTATGTTCATTTTTACCTACTGAAACACATTCTGCATATTTCATTGTTTCTGTCGTCTTGTTATAATCCATCCAAAGAGTTTTCAAAGAACATTAAGTCCTACAAATAAACAAACTGTGAATTAGGTATGGAAGACACAAAAATGCAACAATTACTATCAAAAGTCTTACTTGTAGGCTTTTGTTACATAAAGTAATTATATTAGTCAATCACTTTTTATCACTGCTGCTGAGAAGAAGAGTTTTAGAGGGGACAATCCAAAAATCTTAACTGTCATTTCTATCCTACTAAAAGCAAAATTTCTGAACTGTTGTTGGAATTTTAAAGCTAACACTTTTCAGTGAATAATTTAAACAGTATTGTAATTTTGGTTTATAGTGTCTCTGATGTAAGTATCACAGATGATTTTGAAACCATTTCATGTTAACACAGTTATGTTGGCAAAAGAGCTACACAGGAGGTATCAATTTCTAATTCTAGAAAGCATGCATCTTAACTTCATCTTTACCCCTAGCACTGAGTATTCTCCTTCTCATAATTCTTACAGTTATCTTCACAAGAGAACTTTTGTAGGAATTTTCATTTGACCTGAAGGTCTTACATACAACACTCAACAGAACTATTGAATTGGCTTGAAATTACCATTAGAAACGACATAACTTTTTTTTTTTTGTTCATGCACTTGTTCAAACACAATAAGGGGTTTGGGGGAGTTTGGTAAGTTTGACGTGTATGTTGAGATTTGATTCTGCCATACAAAATATTGAACTGCATGTGTATACTGTTTGAACAGCTTAATAATCAAAGATTTAAGAACATTAAAAAAAAGATATGTCGACATAAAAATTAAAATGTTTTAGTTGATTTATCTTTTATGTAGGGTTTGATTTTTCAATGCAGTTGCACTTTTGTAGTTCTCAGCTGACAGCAAGGGCTCCTTTGGCCCTGGTCTGCACATCTCTATGGGTCTGCCTCTCCACCTTGCACACTTACAATGAGGAAACAAGCACCAATCATTACTGCCTTGATCCTCACGTCAAGATCTACAGGGACCTGGATCCCAAAGTTGGCGGTGTTGGTAAAGACATTGTTGACAAATCCAGACCAATACTTGGAAATTTTGCCGATCGTTGTCATCTCATTGAGAGCTTTTACCTGCACAAAGAAAAAACAGGAACAGACATAAATGTAAACAAATCAAGTGCACACTGATGACATCTCCACAGAATTAATGACTGTGTCCTGACATGCAGAGTATGCTAGAGTTGTCAGGTTCTCCTTTTATTCTTAGTGCTGCGATGTTCTATTAGTGTCAAATTTCCCTTTACGCATGGCACGCAAGAAAGGCTCTCAAGTTTGGAAACATCAGCATCTTTAGAGCTGACGAAAAGTGGGAGGAAGCAGTCCTGAAAGTTTATGCCAGTTTTGCCTTTCTTTCACAGAGTTGTGGGATTTTTTCCTCTCTCATGTTTTTTGTATTATCCTAGCCCCACTGCTGTGGACCACTGTCCCCTCAGGGGACAGGCATGTTCTCAATTATGCAGCCATCTGCAAGTTTCTCACAGTATACTGAAATTTCAGACAATAACCACTGGAGTCTTCTGATTTGGCTAATGAGTTGGTAAGTTGATAAACCCAAAAAATCCTTTATGATTCTTAACTAAGGCAAAGCATTTTGTTCACATCAGAAAACTCTGTTCAGGATTTCTTCAAGTATCTCCCTCCCATCTGAGAAATTTATTCAAAGTAGTAAAACTTTTAAATCATTAACACTGGTACGAAACATACCTCAAAGTCAACATCTTCAAAACAGCCACAGGTTGCACATGGGCCAATTATTTTTAGCACATCTTCTTTACTTTGATTCTGTATAGTAAACTTTGGCAGAAAAGGGTCCCAGTTCTGTACAACGTACCCAGCTATTGTACCTGGTGGGGACTGAACTTCTAACTAGCAAACAACAGAAAACAACAACAAAAAACGGTTTTAGCTGATTTTGCATTAATATATTTTTTCTGTGATAGCATATTTTTTATATAATGACAAAATTTTTATGTACTGAATACAGTGACATATCATTTTACCAAACATGGAACTGGATATTGCAGAACTGTCTAATGATGCTGTTAAATATAGTGGACAATATGAAGCTCAAAAGCTGCACCAGAAGCAAAGATATTACATACAATAAAAGACTTTATAAAAGCTATACACTAGGGAAACACTGTTAACTGTATTCAGTGAGTATCCTACAAGCTTTTTTTAAGTAGCTGTATTACCAAAGGACTTTTTCTTTAAAAATCCTGACAAGGATAAGTGCTAAGAAGGTATGTGGATGAGCTAACCTGTAAAACATTTTCATAGCTCAAGAAAGATGTCTGAATAAAGGAAAGTCAAAAAATACAGAGGAAATATCTGATGCTCTATGGGATCCGCATTTTTCAGTCCAAGCAGCTTACTTCCATGTCCTGCAATTTCCCAGAGATACATGGCCCTGAAGAGGCAGATCATGGAGTGAAGGCTCAGCCTCCTCAGAGAGCTGCTTCCAAATCACACCACAGATCCCAGTGGGCCTCCACAGAGTTTCCATCCTTCACCCTCCTCTACAGAGAGTGCTCTCTGCCTGTGTCAGGGCAAGAAGTGTTTTGGGGTGTTCCTTGACTGGAGAGATGTCACCAGACACCAAAGCTTTGTGTGGGGTGTCAGCAAAGCCAGGTCCCAAGGAAGGGACCCAGGAGGCACACAGGGAACAGAACTCGTTTATCAATCGTTGTGTCTGCTCAAAGGCCTCCCCGCAGTGCCCGGGCTGAGAGGGGCCCGTGAATCCCTGAATTCCTCCCTGCCACCCTCCAGGAGCTGCACAGCAAGATGCTGGGACAAAGGGCGTTCCCTGACCTGCTGCAGGAAGCAGGGGAAACAGCAGCTGTTGCACCTCAAGGGTCGGATGACTCGGATCACCTCGCGGCCGGCGTTGTCGGCGATCCTGATGGTGAAGGCCCTGAGGGGCGAGCACAGCTTGCGGTCAAAGCAGCCGTTCTCCTCCACCGCAAAGTAAACTCTCTGTCCCAAGGGGTTTTTGATCTCATATTTGCTGGAAGTCTCTGTGCCAAGTACGGCTAATAAAGCAAAACAAGTAGAAAACATTAACTTATTTTTGTTACAACCTTAGTATAATGTTACTGTATCTATATACATATACGAGCATTTATTCTAAAAATCTATGAGACAGGTTGTTTAAAAAATTGTTTTGAAGTAGCAATACAAAGAAAATACACAAGTATATGGAAATAATAGTGCCAGGTCTGTATTTTGAAGGAATTGATTCAGACTTTGATTTGCTGTACACTGAAGTACATACCACAAAAGAGAATTCAGATCCTGAGTTTTGGTTTGGGATTTTTCTGGCTTTATCATCTGTGGAAAGTAATATCCCGAGACTACCCCACTTCAGTGACAAAGCTTTCACCCAGCAGGTCATTTGAGAATCAGGCCAAAACCATTTCGAATGGGAGAAATGTATTTTACAGTGTTTTACGGGCAGAACTTAATACTTGTTCATTACTTTGAAATTCTGAGAAACTAAGTAATTAGAAAATCTTTTGCTTCATTTTATCTTTTCTGACCTTCCTTTCTCTATTTGCTTTGCTTCTCATAGTATGTTAGCTATTGTTAAAGGCAATAAATTTTTCCATGGATTGGAAAGATGGTTAAACTTTGATACTGACAGGGAGGTGTCTGAGGGAGAGACTTTAGGACTGTTGTAGAGATTATTCACCCCTCAGTGCTTTGCTGCAGAACAGGCAAACAATAAAGTGAGTCTTCCCCACAGTATCACTGCACAACAGCCTGACACAAGGGCAGCAGGAGGACTCACAGTGACTTCAGTGAGCTGGAGGCAAGACTTGGATGCCTTTTGGAGACACCCAAGTACCCAGCACTGCTAAAGGGTGACAAGGATTGTACCATACCTTCCAGGAGCTCCACTTGCTGATGAATAATTATCTGGTCCAGCTGTTTTAAAAGAATAAACAAGATGGTGGGTCTTGGATAGGTCTGGGACTGCCAGTAGTCACATGTCTATTTTTACTGCTCATCTCCCTGTAATTAAGATTTCTTTCCTTACAGAGGTGCACAGGTTGCGTGCCTGAAGGATATCTCAAGTCACACTTTAGACTTCTCCCTGAAATTATGGCTGAGGAATGTGACATTAGGTGCTGTGGCCGTGTAATTCACCCACATGTTTGAAGAAAAATAATCTTCACTGGGGGAATGACAAAGACAACAGCAACAGAAAGCTGCGTGCAAGAAGCAGAATCCACTTCTAGCTCCTGTTGCTCCTCTTTGTCAGAGAGGAAGCTCCTTACCCCAAACCCAGTGTTGGTGCTGGGCACCATGGCAGTGCAGGAGTGAGCGAGTCTGGGCTCAAGTACAAAACCTGCAGTGGCCACATCCCAAAGGACCTTGCTGGAGCAGCCCAGCAAGGCAGTCAGGGGATGCCAGTGATGGCACACAGCAGCTTTAACACTCTGATCTCAGGAGCCCTGCACCTTAAATCTGGCAAATGGTCATGCCAGGGTAGCCAGAATGAGCAAATGCAACCCTCAGCTGGCTGAAAATGTCTTCCCCCATGAGCTGGTATGCAGGAGAAAATCTGCTTGCCATGATATCCAGCTTTGCTGTGCTTATCGTCCCTCTGACATTATTCTTTCTTGGAGAACAGTTGTTAGCATTATAAAACCAGCAAGACTTAATTTCAGCCTACCTTTCAGTTTTATGTGACTTTTTATGCCTGTTTTATGTGACAGTTTTAGGCGTTACCAATCTCTTTTCCATCATTTTCCTGTAAATTCCTGATGGGCAAAGGCTTGGCACAGGTTTTGCCATTACTCACAGCTTCAGACACAAAGCACACAGCGACCTTCTGAGACCAGCCTGTCACAGCTCCCCAGTGCCTGGATATTTTAAAATTGATAAATCTTGCCTGGTACGTATTCAAACTGTTGCAGCCATTTGTCACTTCTAGTCAGCTCCTGCAGCTAGTTCAGGCTGCAGAGAAAAGCTGGTGAAAAGAGGAACTTCTTTATCTCTTTGATTAATCTCTGAAATGTGCACGCCAGTAATTGAAATAATAAAAAATATTTAGACATAAGAATACTCTCCCAAGAATCTTTGCTGTTTCTTGTTTGGGTCTCATGAGAGAGCTCTTGGAGCTCATGGGAAGGGCTCTGCTGATGGAAAGAGAATAAACAAGTTAAAAGTGGTAGAGCTATTTTAATATTTTAGAATTTATTTTAATATGGATTTCTTTGCTCCATGTAAACTTTTACAGGGAAAAGAAAATTAATGAGTCTGAACTGTTAAAAGCTTTGAGTGATTTTGGCCTATGTATTGGTTTACTGTGTACAATGTATAAACAATGCTGAGACAACACAGCAGTACCACTTGTTATCCTTGTTTGCCTTTCACTGGTTTCTGCAGGGCAGTTATTCTGATGCATTTTTATTGGGGCACTTGTGGATTAAGGGAATTCTGCACTTGCATTTGAAGGACCCAAAGCCCTTTGGCTCAACAAGGGTCTGGTCCCCTTGAGCTCAGATCTGTTAAAATTCCTTAAACACAGTTAATTCTCAGTATTCAGTTCTGTGGGCATCAAATTTACATCTGATCAGTCTAACCAAGTCTAAATGAAGAAGCTTTTTACAAAAGCAGTTAAACCTGAGTGGTGGCACAACATGCAGCTGAAGTACTCAGAAAATTCTTCTCCAAGGTTTCACCTGTCTATGAACCTGTGGGAAAAGGTTCATTAGGTTTTTCTTATGGACACTGAACTACTCTTTGAGCTATGGCTGTAATCTGGAAGACAGTAGTGAGGTTTAGGTAACTTTTCTTTTTGTAGGAAGTTACTAAAGAGTGACAGTCCTAGAAAGCTGATGTGTTTGCTGAGGCAGAGCAGCTTTTTGCCCTTCTCTGGTGCACCTCAAACAGCTGGTCAGAATTGTCCCTTCAGCTGAACTCACTCTGGGTGTGGATCTGCAGAGTGAAACGTTGCTGGCTGGCCTTTACTTACAGGACACACATTTTCCTTTCCTCTCATCCAATCCTTGGGTTGGTGTTTAGAATAAGATTGTAGGGATCTCTCTGAGACTGACTAAATTTGGATTCCTGTATCAGAGTCAAACATATCGTGGTCTTACTGAGAATTACATTCAGCTTTCTCAAATCTATCCAGTTATCTTGCCCACTCTTGCTGGAGAATGTCATTTCTATTTGTTATTCTGTATTTATTCACAACCACTCTCTATATAATCTTTCTTCCAGTAATGTAATCCTATAAATTAAATATGTCTCTTTTCCACAGTTTGTTTACTCTCCTAGGCACTCAGTATGGTTCCCTCTCCAGTAGTGTTGTTTTTATTCTATAGATAAAACAGATGGAGTCTCGTTTTAAAGGAATCTTCCTATTCCCTGTGCACTTCCTGTAGCACCTCTCTGTGCCTGTTTCAGTTTGGACCCACCTTTCCCCAATGCACACAGCACCAGAATGACACACAGACTTCTAGAAGTCTTCCCAGTGGAATAAATAACCACAAGTTCTGCTAGAAACATCTTCACGTGAAAACCTCTTAGTCCACGAGGATAAATCCCAAGGGATTAACCTGGCAGCTGTGAATGCCACATGCATTCTGCAGGCATCCCTCTCCCTGCTGGTGGGACATCCTTTCTGCTCCCATCTCTCCTGAATGAGCCCCTCTCGTTTGCCACACAGCCAGTATGGCTCAGCATCCCACACTGAAGCTCTGGCTGTGGGTATGTGCCAACAATCAGCACTGCACACACACTTCCCACTTTCCAGACTGCAGAGAAAATTAACAATAATTAGCAAGGGCTGCAGCACAGGCTAAGAATAAGCCTGGTCCAGTTGTAGCTCTGAGAGTGACCTGCTCTTTTGTCTTGATGCCAGATGAAAAGCTCCTATAAAATGGAGTGATGGTATTTGCTTGCCTACATTGTCTGGGTAAATCTGAGGTGTAATTCGTGTTCGTACAGGAGCCTTAACATGTAACCTGCCAAGCACTTACTATCACAATCACTTCTAGACTAAAAAATGTAGCTTCCACGGTCTGTAAGCAAATGCTTGTGTAATTGACAACACATATCATTTTGTGCTCAGGCATCTTGAAATGAAAGTCATCACTCCACATGAAAGAATGCTTCTGAAGAGCCTCCCCATTTCATTAGCTATCTAGGTAACTTAGCTCCAAATATAAAACACATTCAATTTCTGCTTCTATACAAAACTAGGAGAAATGTGTGCCTAAAATACACATCTTGAGTGAAGTAAACATTTCTCAGCATCACCAAAATGCAAACACAGCAGAGATGTATCAGAATCGTGATCTGACTGTGCTGGGGGCCTGATTCTGTCCCTGCCCATACCAGGCAGGGCGTGTGACACCTTACTCAGCATGTAGGAGTGGCACAATCCAGCCACATGTAAATGCAAACCTCAGTCAGTGTCAAAGCAACAGCAGGGAGTGACCCTCTTGGTAAAAAGGTTCAGGAAAAGATGGAACTTGTGGAGCAGAGCTGCAGACCATCAGTGCTCTGAGCTCCAGGAGCTGAGAGGTTTCACACAGCAAAAAGGACAGCCAGTCCTAGCAGTAGGATGGAGAAGACTTAAGCATTCATTTTTCTTCCCCACCTATGACCTACATCTTTGCCTCCATCTTCAAATATTTTCCTCTCTCAGGCATTAGCACTTTCTTCCCCACACAGAGTTAATACAAGTTTGCAGCCACTCAGATATATGCTCATCTAATTTCTATAAAATGAATGGCAGCAATGAAGAAAAAGCTTCTTTCTCCTATGTTCCTTACTTCATAGTAACACCAAACAACAAAAAAGCCTCTCTATCTCAACCTACCCATCCCCCAAGGGGACAAACCCAAACAACCTCATCCTCCAGGGTATCAAAGCAACATAAAATGAAAACATAACAATTCTAACATACAGAAAGATTCAGGACCTGGTTCAGGTACTCCAGACCAGGTGGCAAATTATGAGTGTGTGATGTTTGCTTCCAGAGTCTTGGTTCAACACGTGTATTCTCTTGAGGAACGTCAGAAGAACCAGGGAGGTAATCCTTAAAGATTGGGTTGGTTTGTCTCTGAGATTCTGCAGAAAAAAAAAGAGAAAAAACCCAGAAACATCAGGACCAAGGAGTAGCTAGCTTCTTGGATCAAAGCTGGAACAACATCATTCTGCATGTGACTGTATCAGTACTTCAGGTCAGGAGAGAAGACCCAAAAGGAATCTCCTGATTGTCCCACACATCGAGCACTCTGATTATAAAGCTGCCTTAAGATATGCAAAGAGGAATCACTGCAGATGAAGTTAAATCAGGAGATGTGGTCTTGGAGGGCAGCTGCTCTGACAGCTGGTGAGTCTGTGTGGCAAGGCTGGAGCTGGCCTGGACTCATGCACAGGGTGGCCAGAAGCCCCTCAGCACAGGTTGCCCAGCCCTGCTCCCTGTGAGCTGCCCTGTGTGCCAGTGTGCCCTGACCTGCCGAGGGCTGGCTCCCAGCAAGATGCTTTCCAGCATCCTGAGGGCACCCATAATTTCTCTTAATTAGAGATAACATTTTCAGGGATCTCAGATTCCCCAAGCTGGATATTACAACCCTGATATCAAAGTCTACACAGCCTCTTATAGTGTATTATTCATTATTATCTTAATGAATGGTTCAGGTATCATTATGCTGTGTTTTCTGGTTTGCTGTCACAAAGAAGTCCTTTAGGGCACAGTGATGGTGACCTTGGCAGTGCTGTGAAGGTAACGAGACCATTTACTGCCACATCCACACTCCCGCATAGGCACCAGTCTCCCACAGCACAGTGACCACCTTAAACACTGGATTTCCAAAAAGCTGCTAGTTTTTCCAGGTACATTGCTCCTCAGCCTTCAGCAACACTGGTTCTGCAGGAACCAGGAGGAGCAAACTGAAGCTGACCCCATATAAATGGCAAATCCTTGTATTGAGCTAGGCCCCTGTGATTTGGCAGGAAAGCAGTCCCCAAACTGATCATCATTTTTATCTCATGTGTGACAATACTTAGACACAATGGGGTTTGAGGTCCAGAAGGAATTTTGGCTCTAAGTCTGAATCTCTCTTTTGCTGTTGTGTGTTTAAATGAGATCCTTTAGTGTTATTTGAACTTACTGTGAAAGATTCATCATTCAATCATATTTTGATCTTAATTTGTCTTTGCAGCCACTGCTTTCTTTCAAAGTCTGAGACCACAGGAAGAAGTAACCCCTTTGAATTTGTTGCTGGCTTTTAAAAATGTATAACTGGGTAATAAATATTTTATATGCTCTTCTGCATCATTTTACCTCACAGGGTTCTGTTACTGCCGTAACTCTTGTTGTTACATGAAATGCCACGAAGTAGCCCAGTGTTGGTGTTATTCTTGAATAATAAAGAGGAAAAAAGACAACAAATTGCAGTTCTACCTGTCAAATTTTAAGCTATACAAAAATCAAACAGTAAATACATTAAATATTAATGACAATTTGAGCTAGTCTGACACTTTGTCTATTTTTGTGTATGATTCCCATTTCATTACTAGTATGGAAATCCTTAAAGTTACCACATGGTACAGTGAGTATTCTGTACAAACATAATTTGTAGAGCTGTAGGTTCCTGAAAGAGGTGTATTGTCAAGTTTCTTCATACTAAAAACCAAATTCCACACCGTTACTATTTTACTGTTTCTCCTAACTGATAATATACATCAAAAATATGCAAAACCAGATTTCTCTTATACGGTTAAAGCTAAAGAAAATATTAAAAAACCCCTATATTGCAAGAGTACAACAATGCTGTGAAACCTGCTTGCTCCTGTGTACCTTTTGGTGCTCTAATGCAGAATGTCTTGAGTGCTTTGAGGGCAAGAAAGAGGGATAAACATTTGGCAAACCAAGTCAGCCATTGCTGAAACTCCCTGGGCCAACACCTGCCTCTGCACATGCCAACAGAATGACCTCCCTGGAGTTGCACTCATGTTAAGAGAAAAAGAGATTTGTATCCCTCTGTTTAGTTTAAGTATTTGAAAACCTGGAGAAGATGAATTGAGAAGGCTGATTAGATCAGATGCTGTACGTTTGCCCATGGCCCTGAGTACTCAAGTGGCTACAGCTAAAGTCAGGTAGGTGACAAAGACACACCCAGAGAGGAGTAATCTGACTAAATTCAGTTATTCTTCAGTTATTACTCCTCACATGGGGTTCTCAGGTCTCTGGCCAGTTTTGAATGTGAAAAGCATTTGCTGATGTAGTATTTTCAAAGTGAAATAGGGAAGAAGTGTGCAAAAATAGTGATACCCTTGGCTCAATACCGACCCTTCCCAGGCATTCTGTACCAGCAGGTTTAAACACAAAGATACCACACTAAATTTTCTGACTGAATGCAGAGGCTAACATTTTATAACGTATTTTATTCAAATAACATCCTAGTATAGATTTTAGTCTCCTTGGGAGCCTCTTGGATGCTGAAAAATTAAAGGAAGACAAAACAACTGTGCCTTGACTGATGTGGTTTTAGCCTGAAACACTCATTTCATCAGACTGCTGATTGCTGGGAATGCACAGGACTGTAGTTTTCTGTAAACACAATCTAAAAATACAGACTATAGATGCACTTACCTGGAGAGGCCATGAAGCTTCCTGAGTTACTTCTTCAAAGGAAGCCGGGTTAAAAGAAAAGGCTTTTCTTGTTGCAGCAAATAAAAAGAGGCGCACAGCATGCACCGAACTTCAGAAGGTGTCTGTCTGCTGGCTCTCGGCTGGCAGAGCGCGGGAGGAGCTGCCGGGCTGCGCTGGCAGAGCCGGGCCGCGGGGGGAGAGGCTGCGGGAACACCGATCCGATCCGAGCCGAGCCGAGCCGAGCCGAGCCGAGCCGAGCCGGCCGAGCCGAGCCGTGCCGGGCGGGGCACCCACGGAGAGAGGGAGAGGAGTTCAGCCAGCGCGGAGAGACAAAGCTGCAGTGCACCCACGGGCTACACGAACACGTTAGACTTAAAATCCTGCTTTGTCACTTCTGGGTTTATTCTCAGAATGCAGAGATTCTGTGTTTTCGGTTCAGTGCTTGTGTTTCCGCTTCTTCAGGCTGCCCAGTAAAGACAGAGGAGCTGATGAAGTTGTGGATGGCCCATCCCTGGAAGTGTGTAAAGCCAGGCTGGATGGAGCTCTGACCCCTCTGGTCTAGGGGAAAGGTGTGCCTGTCCAAGCCAGGGGGTTTGGAACTAGATCAGGTTTAAGGTCCCTTCCAACCGAGTCCATTCAATGATTTCCCTACAGCTGACCCCAGTCAACATTTTCCATGCACAAGGCAGGAAAAGCTGCCACTGTATTCCATCCGTGTAACATCAGCCAGAGGATGTGTTCCAAGGGCTGTCATGCCTACACCCAGTCCCAGAAAATCATCCTGTACATTCCCCCACCACCGTGCCCCCCAACAATCACATCCATGCAGGGCTCTGCTGGTCCCTGCTGAGGTGTTTGAACTGGATTTGGAGAACTGAAATAGTCTGGCAGTGCTCTGTCCTAGACCAAAACCACGACATATATAATTGCCCCCATTGCACTAGGAGGAAAAGATAATAAGGAGCGAGAGTAACTTTGACTTACCAGCTCATATTCCTGCCTTGAGTGCCCAAGCTGCTGTGGAAATCCTCAGGCAGATGTGATCCGCAGGCAGCTGTGATGCATGGCTGCAAGAATGGCTGAGCCTATGCACAGAGCCCAGCAGAGCAGAGGGAGGTGCTGGGGACCATTTTCTGTCCTCTTTGCTACTGCAAGTTCCACTGGTTTGAGTCTGTCTGAAGTATGATTGAGCAGTTAAATTCCAGAGTTTACAGCTCAGGAAGATGCTGATGAGGATTCTCTGAAGGAAGAATACAGAAAACTCAAACCAAATTATATGGAAGATGATTTTTATAGACTATAGTAGCAAATGTAAGAGCCTCAGATCTGCTTATGGATTTGGCAATGTGAAATTTCCCAGGAATTTATCACTGCCTGCTTGAGAACTCCCTGGGTGCAGTGGCAAGCACAGGCCAGCCCAGGAGCCAGACCCTGCTGTGCTCAACCTGGAAACAACCAGAGAAGCGACAGAGACAAAAATATTGGTGGCTGAAAAATGGGCACTAAACAAATCCCTCTGGATTAGGAGGAAGTTTGACATAACTGGAAATAAAAATTAAGAATGACCTAAAGTTTTTGGCTTCCTTTCTCCCTGTCAAGGATAGGCTTCTTTGGAGCAGAGGCTCTAATCCAGAGAGCAGACACAAAAGGAAGAAAAAGTACAGGGAAAGGTCTGTATAAACATAGTAAACCTATCTTTAAAAATGACAGATGAAAATTCAAATGAGATGGCACTCATTTACCTCTAAAAATTAATAAAAACTTTTTTTACCTCCCAGAAAGTTACAGGGGGAAGAAAAGTCCCAGTAATGCCAATGCATAAAACAAACATAATACATTAAGAAAAGTGCCTCAAACAGACAATACACACTAAAAAAATATATGAAAGAAGACATTTTAAATGTTTTAAAAGCATTTTTTGAGAAGTCCAAGTGCTTTATCTGCTGACCCAGGAGAGGACTCAGGCACAGCCTGTGCTGCACTCTGCCTGCCCCAGGGGCCCAGCCAGGCTGGCTGTGCTGGGAGCTGCTGCTGCCCTGCTCGGGACTCTGCCCCAGAGCAGCACGGGCAGGCTCCCCTCCCTGCAGGAGCCAGGTTTCATTTTCCTGCCACTCATGAAATAAACATTTCCCTGAAATAGTTCTGCCTCAAACAACTAATTTTTCTGACATTATTTGCAAAATTGCAGTAAATAGGTAACAGAAAGAAATACAACTTGGTTTTAAGTACATTTGGGGGGGGGGGGGGGGATTGTTTGGTTTTGTTTCGTTGTTTTTGTTTGGTTGTTTGGTTGTTTGGGTTTTTGTTTTGTTTTGTTTTGGTTTTTTTTTCACAAAATTCCACATCTTTTACAATGCCCCCTTTTACCCCATTCCTATTGTTTTATTCCAAAGCAATAATTTTAGTAGATTATATCAGAAGTTTTCTGAGGGATTTGCAAACAAGAGTCTTGCACTGGCATAAGTCCTTACAGGTAAAACCACATATTTAGTAATTACTTTAATCTGAATTTTTGGTGTGCTTTTTTTTTTTTTAATAAATATTCACATATTGGTCCAAATAGGCTGCTTCCATGATTAAAAGCATTCTCACTAAGACATCAGGTACAGAAGACCTAATCATATTTATTCAGGCACAAAGACAGCCATTCTTGGGTGCCCTTTAGATATGCACAGGAAGAACACTCAAGAAATGAGGACAGGCGTTTAAAGAATTGTGTACTGCTACTTCTAACCCTATTTTAGGGCCTTCAGGAAGCAAAGCAGCAGCAGCCAAAGGAGAATTTCACCAAGACACTGAACTGGCTGTGTCTGCCCCTTGAAGAATGTCGAGGGAAAGGGCATTACTGCCTACACTGACTCTATCAGTCAGCACTAAAATAGAGTGCACTGCCTTCCTCTGCATGAATATGCTCAGCATCTGAAACACATTCACAGCTATTAAAAAAAAAAAAGAAGAAAAAAAAAGAAATTGAGTCTACATACATATATTCCTATATCCCTGCTACCTCTAAAATACTCTTGCTCCATCCCATGCTGTAAAGCTGATAAAAATTGATGGCAAATCCTTAGAAGGCATAAGTTAGCATGGATCCATCAAAATCAATGAGCCAATCCAGATCAGGGCAAGCAGTGCTTGGCTAGAGGAGTTTATACATCTAAGACCTTCCTTTTATCCTTAAAGAAAAATTGCATCTCTTCTATAACTACAACTTCCACAAAGGCCCAGAGATCCATCCCTGCTGAGCTGAGGTCCAAGCACCACTGCAGTCAATGGTTATTACATAAATTACTGCAGCCTGTAGGAAACATATCCATGGATAAGATATCCTTGTCCTCAGCACAGAAACAGAACACAGATTTTCCTCCAGGAAGCATGAAGCAATAGTCAACCAGGTGGATCAAGGGAGCAAAAATGTCACGTGGCTCAGCATAGGTGCCATTTCTCTGGAGCCTAATCACTCTTCCATTTTCTACAGGCACCACAGCAGGAGTATGGCAACAAAAAACACCTTCACAAGAGAAAAACAGGAGACAGTAACAAATTTTGAAGTATTAGGAAAAGCTGTTTGATTTCTCGTCCTGCTCCCTGCTGTTCAGAAAACTGCTCCATGAACCTGGTGTGAGGTATTTGTCCTTGTACTCAGCAGGAGATGGCATTCTCCTTTCCCCAGTGTACCACTCTGGACTCCTCCAGGTAAGAAACTGCCTCTGCCCTTGTCCCCATAATCTCCACAAGTTCAGGCAAGAGAGCTCAGCACCTCCCCACCTGCCCTTCCTGAGCTCCAGGCAGCCAGGGACGCCCTGAGAGCAGCACGCAGGCACCAGGAAACACACCTGGGCATCACCAGGCAAAGCCTGAGCTTCCCTGCAGCTGAGAAGTAGAAGAGAAGAAGAATGCAATCACTGTTTGCATTCCAAATTTCCTTGCCAGGAAATATCAGTTGTGACCAGCATTAAAATGCATTGCTATTGCTTTTTTTTTTTTTTTTTTTTTTTTTTTTTTTTTTTTTAAGGAAATATTATAGCCTTCTTTCCTCCCTTTCCTTGTCTTCCCTTTAGCACAGGGAGAAATGCTGAGCGTGATCATAACTGTCAGACTGTGACCCTGTGCAATTACAAGCCCCAACTCACATTATTTCACCCAGTATTGCTTTCTGCACTGGAAAGAAAAAAAAAAAAAAAAAAAAAACCAACAAACTAATTAATTTCTTAAATCAGCCGGCACCTAGTAGGGTTCTCACCTTGAACTTTTGCTCGTGAAGCGTCTTGCTTCAGCTGGTGTCCCCAGGAGCTCCTCCCCTGCAAGGACGCCTGCAATCCCGCTGGAATTCCGCAGGCAGTCCCGGTGCCGGCAGCGCCCGCAGCGCGCACTGCGGAGCTGCCGCCTGAGGTAGCACTGCCAGAGCTGCTACACAAGGTGTCTGCCGCGCACCAATTAACAGCTAAACGCAATCTTTAAAATAGCACCTCTCCAGCAACCTGAACTTTATTTTGCATTTAACTCCACTGGGAGAAATGGGATCAAAATAGCAATCCTAAAGTGACTGTGTAAGGAAAGAAACCTTTTCTTTGTGTTGAGAGATGGCAATAGATACTGAAACGTATCAGAAGTTTTAATGCTATCCCCAGCAAGCACTGATGTGGATCAGAAACTAAATATAGATGTCAGCAAAACACAACAATCCACTGGAAATCCATAAAGCAGCTTCCATACCAAATCTTGACACAGGAAAAAAAGAAGGCTTTGGCATGCTGTTTGCCTGTTTGAGGGGCTTTAGGGGAACAAGGGTGTTTGGGTTTTGGTTCTGTCAGGGGTATTTTTGGAAGTAGATTTCTGTTGCACCAAGTTTTTAGGTTTTTTTAATAATCTCTAAAATCTTGTTCTTACAAAAATACAGCCTTCAAGGGGCTGTGAGCACTGAGCTCCTGCATGTCCTGGTTTCCTACCAGTCCTAAAACAGCTGCACAAAACAATTAGTCCAAAAAACTGAATTCATCCCCACACCCAAATGTTTTCATTTTAATCACATTAAGCAGGTTTTAGAATAAAAGTAGAGGAAGTGTGGCCATCGAGAGACTGATTTATATAAGCACACCATGTGATTTAAGCAAAAAAATAAGACCAGGAAGGAGCAGCACAAAAGATGTGGATGTGTCTTGCACCAAAACCTGCACCAAAACTCACCACTGGTCATAAAGAATTCTTCAAACTGGTGTCTCACTTTTGAGTGATTTTGTAATAATAAAGTTCTAAATAATGAACACTCTGAGGGAATCTTTTTTACATCTATCCTGAAGGTGAATCTATTCTGAAGATCTATTCTGCTTCACATAAATATCCTTTAATATTAATTTGGTTTGACTGTGAGAAAGAATAACTTTTTCTGTGGCGAGAGCACACTGGAGGTACAGAGTTTACTTGATTTGACTGTACACTGGAAACAAAGATGTTTTAAGATGCTTTTCTGCTTACTTTAGTCATTAATCTACTTTGAGAAACTAAAATTAATTTCACCTGTTAGTATTTTTTTTTTGCCTGAAACCATCTGCCAAGTTCAACTGAAATTCACAAAACATCTCAAATTCTGTCTGCTGATTAAACACAGACTGTTAGGAACAGTAACAGAAGTGCACCTTGCCTGTCTTACACATAACCAATCTTAACACTTTACAGGCTGAAAGCAAACAGCTGACATTCTTCCTGGGAAGTCAGAAGCTTTCACAGGACTAACCAAACTGCAACTGTTCAGCAGTCCCTAAGAATGAGATTTAGTGCTTGTCTCTAATTAAATTTTATACATTTAAGCCTATGATAAAATGGGATAAAGTGCTCAGTATACACTGGTACATTAATAAAATTATTTCTGTCTTCTAGTACATTAAATTGCAGAAGTCTTAGATACAAATTGCAATTAACTCTCCTGGTGATGATGGAGAACTTCTTTGCTGGCCTTGAAAACTCGTCAAGCAAAATTAGAAGAATTGTGCTTTTGCTGTAGAAGAAAAATTCACATTTACCCCTCCTTTCCCCTTTCTCCTCTCTAAAACATCTAAATTGGAAGCAAGAGTACGGAAAAGCCAGACATCAGAAAACACTGAGGATATGTCAGGTGCTTTTCCTTCTGTAAAAATGACTTACTTTGAAATTGAGGTTGGCACCAGCTGTCACGTCGGCAGTGTGAGCTCCTGCCAAGGCAGGTCCAGGCGAGATCTGGTCAGCCCCAGCTCTGCCCAAGAGCACAGCACAGCAGCAGCAAACCTGCACAAAGAGGAGACACCCAGAGCTCAGTGTGCTCAGGAGCTCTGGGCTTTGCTCCAGCTCTCGGGCGGCTCTCCAGCCCAACACCTCTGGCAGCTTGTGGTGTGCTCCTGGAGCACCACTGGGTCCCACCAGCAGGAATCAGTCTGCACACTCCAGAGCCAAACTACCCTCAAGCACAGCAAGTGAGGAAGACCAGGAGACTCCCCTCAAACACCCTCTATGAACTAAATGACCAACATGGACACACCCAGCCCACCACAGGGTCTGCTGTCAGATACCACCTTCCCTCCACCAAAGACACTCCATTCAAGGTGCAATATATATATTTTGGCAGTCATTACAATGCCTGCCCAATGGCTCAGTTTTGCTAGGTCCATCTCTGGAAAAGAGATAGAGTTAGCAAAACTATAAGCCAGCATTACCATGTGACTCTAGCAGGCTGCTGGAGTGGCTGTTTACAAGTTACACCAAGCAGCTCAGACCTGGTGACCCAAAGGTGAACTCACGAGGGGATCAGTCCTGACACTCACATGAAGGCCACATTCCAAGATTTTTGGAAATCCAAGCTATTCCAATATTATTTGTTGATTCTTCTCCACATTTTCAGAAATTCAAACTAAATAAAACTTTTTTTTTTTTACCTTTTGAGGGAAGGAAACAAAGAGAAGTAGATAAGACATCCATAAGATTTAATGGCATAATGGTAACTCTATTAGGACAGCAAAATTAATTTCAGTTTCCCTGAGGTATCTTATTTTAATTAACAAATTCATGATCCTGCTCTATTAATTAGCATACTGAAAGAATAATAAGTTTTAGATGAGCTTAGTTCTGATAAAGCTTTTCATCCCCTAAAAAATAATAAAAGGAATTAAGAATCTCAATCCAATTTGTTTTCTACAATTAATATCAATGTTTTGAAATTCTACCCAATAGTACAGCACAACTATTAGTGTTTTCTTTCAATTTGAGAATGCTTTGGGTTTGCATTTACTGCATTTAAGACATTTTCCCTATTGAAAAGGGTGGTAGTGGCCCACTAAGAAAATTAATCCTTGCAGGATTCCAGGTAATTTTATTTTTCATATTATTTCCTACCGATAACAAATAGGGGAAACACATGGAATTTATTAAAATCCTTATCTACTGTGGATTTACATACAGTACACTTACATACAGTAACAGTTATCCATTAGCATCCCAACTGGGTCAAATGAAATCCTAGGAACTTACCTGGGACACCAAGCTATACAGTAAATGTTTTGTGCCTCAGTTTGCCTGGACCACTGAGTGGTCACCGAGTGGCCACTTCACTACTGGTCCAATCACTCATTTTTATAAACATGTTCATGCATTAGTTTGCTTAAAGCAGATCTGGAAACCTGATTCTTTTTTCTCAGGTTTGTTTTATATTCCTGTCTTCCTGTATCACAGGTTAATTACTGGCAAAGGAAAAAAAACCAAAAACAACAACAACAACAAACAACAACAAACAAACAAACAAACAAACAAACAAAAAAACAAAAAAAAAAAACCCACAACCAAAACCCACAACAGGTTTTTCTGTTTGTTTTCGATCCCAAAAGCAACAAATCTGTACTTTTGATTCCTGCAAAGCACTTTGCAGATTTCCTGTTATATGAAGTAAAAGAGAAGGGAAAAATGTTAGCAAATCACCAATGACTTAGGTAAGCAAAAAAAAAGGTAAGGAGAAAACTTGTGCTTAGATGAAAATGTAGAGATGCTCAGAACTTCAGAACTGCTTGTCCTGCAAAGACAGGCTGCTTCTTTGACCTAGCACCATCTGTAAAACAAATGAGAGCAAAAGTGAACACTAGGAGGTTGTGTGTGCACAATTTTTCTAATTAGTATGTCTTGACAGCATTGTGCTTACATATTTCAAACTCCCAGGCTGAATATTTTCAATGCTTTACTGAAGTACAGAAGCCAAAACAGTTACTGTGTAACAGAAAGACAACTACCAAGAACAGAGTTTGTAGAAAGAGTTGAACAACTTAAAAATATGTGTTGTAATGGGAAAAGCCATGTGAACTTCTCTAACACATCTGCCAGCCCCAAGGCTGCACAGTTCCTCTCTCCTCCAGCAACAGCAGAGAGGGGAATGGCAGGAGCTGCGCTATTCCCCTGACAAGATGCTCTGGTAGGAAGTTGGTCTGCTGCCTCCCCATCTCAGCTCCCTTAGGATTGATCAGTTCTATTGCATATCCCACGAGATCCCAGTGATCCCCGGTGCTACCTGCCTCTGATGTGTGCAGGAAAATGAGATGCTGTCTCAGACATTGTCTCTAACACCATGGACAGTTCATTGTCATAGACAACAACAACTTGCAAGGATGTCTAAATAATTCAGCTTTGTTTGCTTTATTTTTATCTCCTTTTCATCTCCATGTGGTCCACCGAGGAAGCCTAATTAGCATGTCCCTCTCATATCTTTGTTTTTTTCTTCAGGCACCTGATAGCAATTATTGTCTGTGTTTATTTCCTACTGTTTATGTCCCAGGCATGTTAAAGAAGGATGATTGTCAGTAAAGTGATTAATGTGCCTTATCATCACTTTTTTATGTGTCTTTTAGAAAGGCTTTGTAATGCGTTTGGTAGTTAACTCAGAAAAATACACAAGTTTAGAGAAACTTCCCCCTCCACACAAGAAAACAGGGCAGTGCTTCCAGAGATTCATTGCCCTAAAGATTTATCTTCTCGGAAGAATCTGAAGTATTGAAGACTGAGACCACAGAAGCAGGGAATATCCTTATTTCACATTTTATGTTTTTTTAATTATGGTTTCAACATCTCAGGATTGATATTTTTGCCGTAGTGGGGATTGGCACAGATAGTTTTGGGGTTTTTAAAGTAATTTTTCGTTAATAGGAGTACTAAATTAATGCTTAGTAATAGACTAAATAACATCTTAATTAGCCTGTGCTTGCCAGCTCTCACATTTATTGTGTATCAGGTAATACAGAACCAGATTCAGAACTCCAGGTTCCAGATTTGTTCAAAAGAATGGGAAGTTAAAAGAAGAATCCCCCTCCTGCTAAACACACACACCATTTTTATGTGGTAATTATACTATTTTACTCTAATACTTGCAGTTTGAATACAGTAGAAAGACAGGGAGAGACTTAGCATGCCAAAACCAGAAAATGTATTAATTATAGCAGCAAGAAATGAGAAAAATGAAATATTGGAGGAAATTCTACTATTGTATATTCCAGCATAATAATTTTTTCTGGTGACTGGTATGTGAATGTGGCCTCTATACACACACACATATTTATATATGCATATATATGTATGCATATATGCATGTATATGTATGTATATGTATGTGTGTGTGTATATATATATATACAGAACTATACATTACATTTTATGGACTCCAACATTTGGTTAATGGTTACTAAATCTGGCATTTACAGAGACATTAGGAAAGATGGTATTTATTTGCAATTTTATTTCCCTCAGAGTGAAACATGGAATCCATACAGCTGTACAATGAAGATGATTAGAATTGCCAGAAATGAAGGCCTCCTGGGAAAAAAAAAATATCAATAGCATAGTTTAACTACATGAACCATAATTGCATTATTAGCTCTGCTGTGCTCTACCACAGGAAAGCTAATGACATGATTCTGAAGAAGCTTTATAGATTATGGAAAACTATATAACCTCTTGCTCTCCCATTGACAACACAACTCATTTGAGATCCCTGTCATTAAGGGAAGGAAAACTGTCTCATTTTTCACAAACCCTGTGAATATGTCTTTTCATGGATTTTAAACTTTAACCATATATATGCCCATGGACCAGTAGCTGAAACAACAAAAAACCCTTTGTACAATCTTAGCTGTGGCAATTTTAGCTGTGAAATGTATTTTCAGTCCCAGTCCAACACATAAATGACTGTTGCAGAAAGAGGCATTCCCTGCTCCAGGTATGGACTTGGAAGGTAGCAAGAGGATTATTATCATAATAATTACTATATTATATTATTATATATTATTATTATGATCCTATTATCATAAACTGCCAGTGAAACTAAATGTCTGGGGTTTTTCAGAGTTCTAATTGTACTTACTGTTTAATCAGTTTGCCTACAGTTTACTAGCAGGAGTCCATCTTAAAAGCAGAAGACCAAAGTAATTTTCATTACCTTCTGACAACATGCAACAGTTACTGCCGGTGAGTGACTCCCACTTTGCCCCTGTATTTTGCCCTGCCTCCCAGATCCCAGGTTGCAAAGACATAAATATACGATAACCATGACTTTTTCAGTAATTACTGAAATAGAAATGTATAATTGAGGTTATTACGCCTTGAAACACAGAACGATCCAATACACAATCTCCAAACATTGGGCCTGGGAGACTCCTCCATCACATGACACAAAGTCAACCTGCTCAAATGTTAAACTTGTACACATTTGCTCCAGGACTCCCTGGAGACCTGCAACAACCCTCAGGGATTTTGTCTCACTTTACAAAGTGTGCACTGATAGGCACCTGTGGGTCTCCCCTGAGTTCACCATACAAGGATCAGCCGTTTCTTTTGTCACTGGGAAGGCTCAAAAGTGAATTTGTGAGCTCCGTGGGAACTGAAAGAGAACCAGCCCAGAGGTGTTTCCCAATCCACAGCTCAAAGGTGGGCATAACTCATTTAATCCAGGGTAGGTCTTGGATCACTTCAGCATCCTCCATGGAGCAACCCTGGGCACGCCGTGCAGGGCAGGGCAGGCCGGCCGGGCACCGCCCTCAGCCCGCAGGGCTTGAACGGGCAGCATTGCTCCTCTCCTGGCTCCGAGCTGCTGCTTCTGCCCTCACCGCCACCAGGAGACCATGAGGGGACCCAGGGCACAGGCAGGAAGGCTTGCCTTTAGATGGGACATGGGGTAGCAGGGCAAAAAACGAGCAGTAATTTATCAGCAAAACGTGCTGTCATTATTTATTTTACACATTATCTCCTGCACAATTCACTGCCGCACTCCACAGACCTGCCGTGCCCACGGCTGCCGGCATGGGCCGGCTCCCTCCAGGGCCCTGGCCGGCTGAACGAGACCCTCCGAGAGGGGAAGCGCAGCGCGGCCCTTCCGCCCGGACCCAGGCGGCCCGGCGGGGGAGCAGAGCCCGGCCTGCGGGGCCCGGCCTGCGGGGCCCGGCACCGCACTGTCCCGGCACCGCACGGGCTCGGCACCGCACTGTCCCGGCACCGCACGGGCTCGGCACCGCAATGTCCCAGCACCACACTGTCCCGGCACCGCACTGTCCCGGCACCGCACTGTCCCAGCACCGCACTGTCCCGGCACCGCACTGTCCCGGCACCGCACGGGCTCGGCACCGCACTGTCCCGGCCCCGCACTGTCCCGGTACCGCACGGGCTCGGCACCGCACTGTCCCAGCACCGCACTGTCCCGGCACCGCACTGTCCCGGCACCGCGCTGTCCCGGCACCGCACTGTCCCGGCACCGCGCTGTCCCAGCACCGCACTGTCCCGGCACCGCACGGGCCCAGCACCGCACTGTCCCGGCACCGCACGGATCCCGGCACCGCGCTGTCCCGGCACCGCACTGTCCCGGCACCGCACTGTCCCGGCACCGCACTGTCCCGGCACCGCACTGTCCCGGCACCGCACGGGCCCAGCACCGCACGGGCCCGGCACCGCACGGATCCCGGCACCGCACGGATCCCGGCACCGCACGGATCCCGGCACCGCGCTGTCCCGGCACCGCACGGGCCCGGCACCGCGCTGTCCCGGCACCGCGCTGTCCCGGCACCGCACGGGCCCGGCACCGCGCGGGCCCGGCACCGCACGGGCCCGGCACCGCACGGGCCCGGCACCGCACGGGCCCGGCACCGCGCTGTCCCATCTGCGGGAGGATGTTGCCATCAAGCGGCCGCTCCCTCAACTACAGAGCGCTTCCCTCCGGGCCGCTCCCCGCTCCCGGGGTGATTTCCCGCCCTGAACTGCCTGCTGAGGGACTGCAGTAGCTCAGCGGCTTCTGCATTACCCAAAAACACTTTTGATCCCAACTGCTTCGAATCTCCAAAAAGGAGGAGGACATTTAAAGCGTCTAAATTAACAGTATCTGACCTATTTATTAATAAAATCCAACCAGGTATTTTTTCCTCTCTAGCTAAGGAGCATAACGTACAATTCTGATTCTACTAAGAGAAGGTATGTAGGAAGGCATTGCCCTTAAAGCTGTTGTACATACTGCCTTACAAACCATAGGGGGCATTATGTTACCATGGTTTGTTCTTCTCATTTATCAATTTAAAGTTATGTTCTGCTATTGTCATATTCATCCAGCTCTCAAAATCCCTGTCTTTACACCAATGTAAGAAATAAACAAAGAAAAAATATGTTCTACATAGTCTGCTGTTTCAAAAGTCCTTTCCAGGATATTCAAGGCATGGGATATGCAGGTTTTTATCTGCAACTTCATCTACAGGTGCTCCCCAAGAACAATTTACAACCTTTCCATACTTTCTGCAGTAAGAAGGTTTGAGGATGCTGTAAACAGCAGAAATAAAGGTAATTTCAAAACTGGCTTATAATTTTTGCTTACAGGAATTATCTTTCAGGCAGCAAGAAGGAAGCCTTTAGAGCATAAAGTCACTGTGATTTAGCTCAAATTTAGGTAAAAAAAAAAAAAACCAACAACAACAACAACAACAAAAAAAAAAACCGCTGGCATTAATTAGCGGGCTTTGTGTTGAATCTAAACTTATTTTAAACTTTAGTCTGACAGGAAAAGGTTAATTGAAGAACAGAACTTCATCTTGTCTCCTTACTAAGAAACGTGGGGGGGCGGGGTGGGGGGGAAGGCAGATTTTGTAGATTGTTTTAACAAACAATAAATATTTAGATCACTTCAGAATAAATACCAACCTCTCAGGGTGAGATTTGGTGCCCTCTATGGTGTCAAGAGATCTGCCCAGTTCCTCATTCAAATAAAGGTTTGCCAAAACAAAAACCAGGAGTAATGGACAAAACCCGAAGTATTAGATTGCAAAATGGCACCGAGGATTGGGTTTTGCAAGGGGAAAAAATGAAATATCAGCCATTATTATTAAGAACCTTTAGGAAATTTCAAGCTTTTAGTATTCATAAATTCACTGCTTATTATAGACCACGAGAAGAAGGATAATGTAATGAGAAAGGCAGGAACATTTTGTGGTAAAATGCATTTTTCTGAACCACTTCTCAGAACAAACTAACAATTTGATTCTAAGGTGGTTCTCCAGAACTGCAATCTGTGTTTAATTTTGAAAGAGTTGGCTCGGCATCACACCATCCAGTTTCTCTCCTGTTCCTTTCAGCACAGAGATCCCTCAGATGCAGAAAGGACACACTGATACTCCTTGGTCTCACATCACATCTCAGCCACGAACTGCTGGCACAAAGCTTCTGCTGAAGAGAACAAAGCCAGCTGCACCTTTCTAACAGCAAAGAGTGCCTGAAATCTCTAGCAGAAGGAAGGTGTGGGTGCATACTGACAGCAGTCACCATGGGTTTGGAGAGCTCACAGCACAGAACAGTAATGCAGCGCTGAACAAGCAGAAGACAAGCTCTGTAGAGGAAGAGTGCCAGCCCAGAGCATTGGGAAAGTGCTGCTCGTGCTGCACAAAGACACAAGTGATTGAACAAGGGGAGAGCTCAGTGCTTCTGACACCTACAGAAACATCATCCAGAGAAAGAAAGGGAGATGGGGCCATCTGATTTTATATTATTAGTAGAATACTTGCACAATTACAGAGTCAGTGACAGCTGCTTACGGTGTCCGTACCACGCTCTGCAGGTGGAGACTTATCCATAGGTTTCCCATTCCTCTGAATGGAAAGCAGCAGGGGTTGGGCTCTTGGCATCCCATAAAATGGCAGACACTTCAAGCAACTACCATGCCCTAGGCCCTCATTTTAATTTTGGGGAAAGGATATGGACTCACCTAACACCAGTTTTAGGGCTGTATTCTTTATTTTCAGAGATGTCGCAGGACAAATAGGAGATGGGTGAGGAACTCCAAGCTCCTAGGACTGTTGGCTATACAGACCTGGCTTCTGGAATTTTCTCTTAAAATGTATTCCCTATTGAGTGTTTTTTACAGGAGATGGCAAGGAGAGCTGTGCCATTTAAAATTCAGGACTCTAAAATACCAGCAAGTGCAAAGACAACTGTTGGTAGTTTGAAATAATAATACGTCTACAAAAGCCTTCTTTGTTATTTTATTTATGCCTCAATTATATCACTTCTAAAAACACAGTTTGGAAAGAAGGGCACAGCTCAGTGCATATCCTTTCACCTCCTTCATGCATATGAGTACACAAAATTCACCTCAGGGTCAGAAATCAAATGGTTATTATGGCTTCAGAAGGAACATCACACATGCCGTGCTCTGTGGTATCTCACAATACAGTCTCTTCATCTCCTCAGCTACCATCCACTCTTTATTAATAAGCAGTGAGCTCAAAACAGAACAAAGCTTTAATCCTATACTTCTTTTGAGCAGGATGGTGTGCTATCCTCACTTGTTACAGCCTTCTCTTAGTGGTATCCACATACCATATACTTACAGTGATATTTACTTTGTTTTCATTTCCATTTAAGAGTATATTTTTCCCATTTCCCCCAGTGTATTTTAATTACTTGTTGAGCAATGCTATCACAGTCTGACTGCCTTGGTCTTACCATGCTTGGTGAGCTGCCAGAGCTTCCAGCAATAACAAAAGCCAGTTGCAGCCGTTCCTATTATTCTCACTGCCACTAGGAAAAGCTGGCAGACTCACTTTGTCACTTTTGCAGCTGCGTGGCATTTATGAGGTGTGTTTCATGTTTTCACAGCACTAACTTGCATCATAGAAAAGCACAAAACTGTAATTTTAATTGGAGTGATCATAGGTATCATTCTTGCCACTGTATATTACATTAAGTTAATGAACTCTGGGAGATACACTTGAACACATCATCACCATCAGCCCAATTCATTACAAACCTTATGCTTCATTTACATGGGTTCCTGGGTTATTTTACTGGGGATGGGGAATATGCATCCTCTGTTAGCAGTTCAACTTTTTTTCTCCCACTCACAAATTATTACTTCTGACAGACAGTCTGAAGTGACAGGGGAACCAAAGAAGAATAAAAAGAATATACAGTACCCCAAATCAGTACAGTACCCTGAATCAGTACTGTACATTCAGGATTGGATGCTAAATACGAAGGAGGCATAAAACAAGGTTTTGCAAAGCTGTTCTTTTTTTATGGGGGGTGAGAAGGGGAGGCTTGTTTGGTTTGGGGTTTTTTAATCCTTTTACTTGTATATTTGTGATGGGAGATGAAGGCAGCTTTTCCTACCATTCAACAGGACTCTGCAATTGTCTTTCCAGCAGACTCTATACACAGGAGGGAGGGCTCCTACCTTGCAGCTTTTGGTTCTTGTTTCCCTGCCCCCTTTCTCCTTAAGGCTCAACTTGATTTAAAAAGAAAACAATCACAGCTGGTTTAGAGTTAAAATTAGCTTGAAGGAAAATGGAGCATCTCAAAAAGAAAAACCACAGAAAAGTCATGCTCCCTACAACTTTGAACAATCACTTCCATGAGTTAGCTAAGGAACTCTCTCATCTCATTTCACAGTTGTGCCATATATAGGAAGCTATTTCTGAATGCAAAAACACTAGTGTATTTTTATTTCCTGTAGCTGAGACTGTTATTGCTTTAGAGCTTGGTGTAAGGCCATTCCAGGGACAGGAGCAATGCTCTTTCTCTACCTGCTGCTTTTCCTTGGAGTTGTCAACCAATCTACCTAGAAACTCTTTGCTCTTGCATAACTCATTTCTTTACTTCATGCATTTTTCTTTTTTTATGAAGCCATAAAACAGCAAAGATTTTGTAGCTTTCATAATTTTTACATGTCCTTGTTAAAAGTGAGCATTTGAAAAATACAACTGTGGAGTAACTCACAGCTCCAAGGGCAAATTTTTGAAAGAGCAGGTCCAGGGAAGCATGCACGAAGCAAAACCCCTCAAATTTCAAGGTCTCTTTCATCAGAAAGCCTGACTCAAGCCCTTGGTGTGACAGAATTAGCAGGTAGCCCATGCAGTACTTCTTAGTAAGTCTGTCTGGGAAGATGAACATACAGATCCTGACGACAGCATACATCTACTAACTAGCTCATGTGTTAACTAAAGCTGGCAACTGCAAATCAGCCAAAGAATATTTTGTTCCCAAAATCAAGAATTTTCTTTCTAGTTTTGTCAACTCAGGCACTGTCTTCTGATTTGCACATACCCGTGTAATATCACTTTCCCCTCATTAGCCATTATTACATTAAAAAGGGACAATTGTAATTAAGATCAAAATTCCCATATCAGTACGGATCACATCTCTCTGTTCTAAGGATGAACAAACTGCAAAACCCAGCAGCATTAAAAGACCTCAAGCTCTTATCACAAGAGCTTATCACAACATTATCACTCATATATCCCAAGCTATATGAAAGCTGAAAAAATTGTCATGGGAGAAAAATACATTCTCTGGTGGAAAGCAGTGCAGCCTGTAACACTGCAGTGCTGAGAGCACGAATCTGTGCCCATGCAGGAGCTGTTCCCAGGCTGCAAGGACTGATGCTGGAGGGAAGTGCTGTACAGAACCTTGAGACATGTGAATGAACAGCAGAGACACTGGGACAATACTCGAGTCTCAGCTGCTGTCAAGTGCTCTGTCATCCTGAAGGTGACTCAGGCAATCTCAAAGGATGGAGATTTCAGCATATTTTGACTTCTGCTAATCTTACCAGTGAGGAGTCACCAACGTTTAATTCTCAAAAATTCCTTATCTATCTCCCCACTCTTGCCCACTTTGCTAGTTTTCCACGATGAGAATATGAGAATATTACTTGGTTGTAAGAGAGTGGGTGGATAAGAGTAAAAAGAAATATTAAAATGGATGATGTGAATAATTAAAACCACTTTTCTATCTACTGAAGGAACAGAAAGCACAAAGATGAAAGTGAGGTCGCTTGTTTTATGAGTCGCCTGGCCTATCAATACCATCCGTCAGCAGCAACTGTATAAACACATCCCCTCAGCAAAGCCTTTGTAGAGCCACCTGCAGCCTGATCCAGACTGAACCTCAGTGACACTTTAAACATTCTCACGAGAAGTTTTCTTCATTCACTGAGTACAACATACTGCGTGGCTGAGCAAATTACTGGAACATATGCAGTGGTCGTTTAGGATTTTCAAGCAGGGATTTGAATTGTTGGGAGTTTTTTCTAACCAGTGCTGCTTTTTAACATTTGAAACCCCATATTCACTTCCATCCATGTCCCAAACAGATTTGACAAAACTTTTGCACACTTTGCAGCTTGATTCACAACTGCCAAATTCCCCAACCACTGTAAATCAGTTTAGCAGCACTGAATTCAATGGAGAGAGGTGAATTCAATCTATCTAAGGATTTAGCTATTGCATTTTAAAGAAAAAAAAAAAAAAAAAGACATCTTGAACAGTTATTTATTATTGGGCTATCATGTTTATTTGGGTTTTGCAATGTTTGACAGAATCATAAGAGTGAATTGTCACTGCAGTAAGCAGGGGGTTATACATACAATTCTCATTAACAGTAGTATTTTCCTGGGGATTTTGCAGTGCCAGTGCCACCTAATCAGTCCTAGCTTTCATGCTTCTGCATGCTCAAAGCAGAAGGAGTAGGACTTAAGGAAGGTAAAGTGATATTACGATGCCAAAAAAAAAAAAATCCCATCCTGATTTTGTCACTGAACTTCACAATCCCCAAGCAATGTGAACCATGATACCTAACAACATTTTACACTGAATTCAGGGCAGCCATTACCTGAACCAGTCTGCTCTCAGTCTCCAGGTTTGCTCTATGGACTGTGTGCTTAATATAGACTTTAATATAAAAGGTCTATTTTGGAATTCTCTTGGAAAGTCCATCTTTATATTAAACTTCTGCCAAAATAAAAATTATTTCTTAAAGATAGTATATACTCTTCTGTTTAGGCCTGAAATCAGCAGGTGCTTTTCGATTTCTTCAATGGTTAGAAAACAATAACCCACAACTGCTGCAGTGCATGTGAATAAAAGGGGGAAATCACATTGCTTCAGTGTCCTCCTCATATTTTTTCCCAAGGTGCTACTTAATTTTGTTGCTCCATTCTCAAATTGTGTAGTGGTTGTCTAGAATCAGTGTACAAAGGAAGAACAGAAATGAGAGCTGTGGCAGGAGTGATGTAAGAAGTATTTCCTGCTAGCATTTTTACTTTCCTCTCTGCACAGTCATACACATGGATAGTGGTGCTGTGGATTCACGAACATTTAACTTTTTCTTCCTACACAATATTGGCAAATTCCTCACCTAAACTTTTCAATCAATTGATTCTCAGGTACTAAATAGCATTGTCATTGATAGATCTTCAAAGTAGGTGACATTACAATAACCAACAGTGACACTGGGACATAGAGGGGACGGAAACCCAAGAAGAGAACACAGGCAGATCTATCAAGCTCTCATGTGAAACTTCCAATATTTCTTTATCTCAGTCATGAGACAGCATTCTTTAGTCAGTTCTCTCTTTGCCATCAAGACTGGGAGAAGGAAAAAAACAAGCACAATCAAACTGTGAAAACAGTAATTCAGAATTAGTTTTGGCAAAGGAAAAGGGAAAATTTCTTCACCTGCCCTGAAAATGTAATAAGCAATGAAGTGTAGCACCAAAGTTCTGTAAATGAGATCTGTTAGTATGATAGAAACTGCTATAGTTTCACAAAGCAGACAAAATATTTGATAACACATCTTTGGCTTCCTAAAAAAGTGTGATTTCACTGAAACTGAAATATTTCAAACAAAAGCTTGCACAAAGCATTATGCAGTACATCCCATATATTTCCACAGGAAATACTAAAGGAGTAAAGGGGGTTGAAGCATAAAGAGCATGACAGAAAACTTGTTTTTTCCAGTAAAAGCCAAAGGAATTAATTACTAGTACAGTGAGATCATGAAGCTCCACAGTGACTATGTAGGCAACCCTATGGGCCTTGCCTACCAAAACTTTTAGTGCAATAACCACCTAATAATTCATTGGTAGATGTGTCAAAAACAAACAAACAAACCCAAACCCAAACACCCCTATAGGCAGAAGATGTTAAGTCTCCTCATAAATCAGTAATTATCTTTCTCAGTGCACTTCCCAGAACACAAAAGCATTATGGGAGCAGTGGCTAAGCAAACACCTCACATTCTAGCCTCTTCCTGACCTTAACTAAAGTATAAATACAACGTAACAGTTTTTTGTTGGTTTGTTGTTGTTGTTGTTGTTGTGCTTTTTTTTAGATCTTCTGCTTGCAAAAATATTATGCAAATGGTTTATTCAAGTTTAGAACAGCTTGTATTTTAGCTTGGGAGTCTGAGCAGTGGCCATCCCTTGATTGGGGACTCGGTGTTCACCTGTGCCGAGCTCAGCGGCACACACGGAGAGCCTGGACTGTTCTGTTCTGGGGTTACATGGCAGAAACAGCACTGGCTCCAGAGGGATATTTTCCTGCAAAACCTATTCTTAAGTTTCCACTGCAGAGCTGAGGAGTGCTCAAAATTTTACGTTCTTCTAATGAAATAAAATAAGCATCAGGAAAAAGCACTGAAATATATTTATAAACCGGAATGAATTCAAAGGTGCTGCTGTCAAGATCATACACCACACAATATAGAAATGTGTCTTAACTGCTCACATCCCACTGTAGTATAAAATAATTTTGAAAAGGCACCTTTTTCTGTCACCTTGTCTGACAAGCTTTATGTATTTTATTTGTATGCAAGTGAATGGCAGTTTATTGTGTCCCGGGGGATGAAGTATTAATGATCATTTCCTCCCTGCAGCGTGGCCTGTCATAATTTTGAAGAAAGACTGACAGAAGTAACAACCAATCAGTCTGGTAATACTCACCTGACAGTGGCCACTCGGCCCCTTTTAACCAAGGTCCTTTGCCAAATCCTTAGGTAATTTTCATTTTAAAAACACAATTTTTGATAGCATCTGCCGATTGCTGGATAGGAGACAACTAAACAAACTGTATATTTCTTTTGTGCAGCTGTCAGACTTCTATCTCAGCAGGTGTTTTCTGGAAAAAAAAGACTTCCAATCTGAAAGCCCATTTTGGTCAGCAAGAATCAATCTCTAAAACATTTGGCAATTTGTTATATCAATATCTTAACATGGTGAATTCCTTGCAGCATATAAGAATTAAATCCAGTTCTGACAAGTAAATAGAAGGCAGAATTTTTTAAAATGATAGTACAAAGTCAAGTGTCAAAAAATCCCACGGATTTGTACAATGTGTTGTCATTCATTTCTCTCTTCTCTGCAATGCTGCCTGCTTCATTTTACCTTGAGGCTTATGGAAAAACCCAGATAAAGACAGTTGTTACCAACTCTGACATGGAAATAACCCTACATTTTATTAGTCATTTTATATCCTACAGCCTCACGGTAGATGCACTCTGAGCTATTAAGAAAAAAAAAAAAGTTTCAAGGAAATGATTTCTGAGTGTTTGCCGAGCACAAGGTACATATGATTGTGGAGAAGATTAGCAGATGTTGGTATCGACAGGCAGTTGCCATGTCCCCTGCAAAAAGAGCTGTGTGCTCCTTTCCAAGCAACTGCATTTCATTCCTATTCACACTGAAACAATGTGGAGTCCCAATACCCCTGCAATCTGTCTGAACGCTAAATACTGATATAACTGGTCTTGGTGAAGAAACTGATAGTGGGGAGGAGGGAAATTTAAAAAAAAAAAATCTATATATATATATCTATATCTATATCTGTGTATATATATATATATATATATATCTCAGTGACAGGTGCACATCAGCTTGAGGCAAAGCCTGCCTCCTGGGTGACAGATAGGTTGTGACAAGGTGTGACACGGCTGATGGACCCTACCTGGAGGAAGCAGCATCGCCTGCTCCCTTCCCAGGGCGTGCTTCTGAGACCTAATGACAGCCAATATCACTCAGGTGTTGCAGCAATAACATTTTGATGGAAATTAAATAGATACATTGCATCAAAGGCATTTGTATAAATGGCATAAGAAAGGGAAAGAGACTTGTTTGCTGCCTGCTGTTCTTTATATGCAAATCTTAATATATTACATGGCAACATACTTGCCTTCCATAGCCACATAAATGTTTTACTGTTTTATGAGATGTTTGCAATAAATGTGATTGATGATGATTTTTTTTTTTTCATAATTGCCTATTAGAAATACACTATTTTGGTGACAAATCCTTAAGGGATATCTCAGTTTCAAAACTGAAGAGAATGAGAAGTACCTGCACTAGGAATGGGGTGGTGCTGCAAAAAAATGTCAAAAGGCACATTCAATCTGCTGGTTAATTTTACTCATACATTTCTTTAAGCTTGTTAGCATCCTTTCCAGGTTTACTGAGTTTTGCATTTCAATCAGATACAAAGATGTATAAAAATACTGCTACTGTACCTTAGGGCAGGCAAATAGCTTTAAGCTACACACACAAATAGTCACAAGGGTGAATAGCTATAATTATATTGGAGTGCATCCAAGAAACCAGCTATTCTGTTTATACTTCTTGCCTCTTTGAATTTATGTGCACTTCAAGCAAACATACTGTAAACTGATTTTAATACTAAAAATGTTGACCTTAGTATTACAGCTTCCTGACTATTTTTCATAAGATTGCTGTTGTGCTGGAAAAGATGTAAATGTCTGGATAAAAATTTATAGCAGGAAAACTGGAGCATTTGTAAAATAATCTTGGATATCACTAATAGTCACTTTAAATGCAGGAATGTTAAAGATCTTTGCCCTACAGATTTAAAGCCAAATCCTGTCCTGTGCAATTCTGAAATTGATCAAGGCACACAAACAGAAAGAAACCAACTCTATTATGCTGATGTACACAGGCGTTTTGGAATCTGGGGTATCCGTAGGTTTCTTCCAGCACAAGCCACATCAGAGCGTGGAGACAGCTGCATGAATGCTCTAAAGGTCATACATGGATTTGCACTCATTAGTGGCCCTTGTAATTTATTTGTCAGAGGTTTGGCTCCATTGTTTACATTAGACCTCTCCACATATATTAAGGAAATGGCAGGAAAGCAGGACTATAGCTGTTGGCATAAAGAATATGAATTATCTTCCCAGAGTATTTGTAACTATATCCCTCTTATCCATATCCTGTCCACATAAAATCAAAGTAGGAGCATAGACGAGCTCATGATTGTGTGGTGCTGCTGGACCCACTCCCACTCACAGCTTTGCTTTGGCTTTTGTGGGGACTTAGAGCCTTGGTTTTTGCAGCATTAAGACATGAACAATGAGGACTCTTTTTTGTACCACTTTGAGTTCTAGCAAAATTGCCAGGGATACACTACTGCTGATGAAAATGCATCATCCACTCATTAGCAGCGCCCACAAAATATCAGTAACGTACCAAGGAAATCAGTTGGCAAATATAATACTCAATAAGTATGCAAATAATCACTTAGGACAGAAAAATCTTCTGCAACATTAACTGACAAGAAATTAATTTGTTATCATTTATCAAGCTTTTCAAATACAGACATGGTACAATGGACTTTTTTGAGTTAAATTATAGGAAACAAAAATAGCAACTGTAAGCTAGTAAATGAATGGAACCAAACCCAGGACTCTCGCATCTGTGAATTATTAGTCCCAGATTTCCACAACAATACATTTTTTTCTTCTAGGTTAATTGAATTAAGAGGAAATTTGTCCAATTTTTTTGCCAAATAAATTAGATTTAATATATTAACTTGGGAAGACATCAGAGGAAATTTACTGGGTTCATTAGGCTTAGGAAATTAAGTTACAGAAAATTGTGCTTCCTTGTAATGGATTTAAGCAGTAATATTTAGCAGTCTGCCAAAGATACACATTTCTCATACAAAATAGATATCTTATAATCTGAAAGAGCCACGGTTTCACAGCACCTGCAGTCATGATTTGTAAAGGAAAGACTATTCCTACCTCTAAAACATCTAGAGAACTCTACAACATGGCACACAATGTTAATTACAACCACAAAAATGAACCACTTGCCCATTATTGGGGTAATGGCAAGGGGAGGTTACTCTGAATAATAACCAAGAAACTTGGGTAACCTGCTGAAGGCATCCCAGGCAGACACTGCAGACTGGGCAGTGGCTGCATTGTCCCCTGCTCAGCTCTGCTGGCCCTCAGCACCACCCAGGAGGGCAGTGAGCTCCCAGTCCAGTGCCCAGCCTGGACAAAACTCCCATGATAACAGTATGTACATGTAGTACATACATGAGGTACAAATTCATGGCTTGGGAGGCTTGAGATATATTCTGGTGGGCTGCAGGTGTGCCCAGGAAATGTAGGATAACACACACAACACTTTACAGAAGTGCTCCTACAACACCACCTTGAAGCATTTTCCAGTAACAAGTTAAACAAGGTGTTCACTCCATGACTCCACAGAGAGAGAAGCAGCCCAGGCAGAACTATGTAGTAGAAATTCCTTTGTGAATACATTATCTCCTATTGAAAAACAACCACGTCAAAGAAATGAGAACAGGTAGGAAATAATCCTGTCCTGCAAGGAGGTAAAGACCAAACCCTTTTCTAAATGAGCCAAAGGAGGAACCCCTCCCCTCCTGTGGTTGTATCCATGGCTGTGACAGCCCAGAGCTATTCCTAATCTGGATAAGGCCAAGCAGTTCAGTATCCTATGTGGTTACAACCATTTCTGACAGCTCAGAGGGTACAACAGGAGACATTAAAAACTCTCAATCTAATCCCCAACCTGAATAGGAAGAGAAGAATTTAAGATGCTGAGTTCTCCTCCTGAGCAGGATGACACAACCACCTGGGTTGTGACCTTTTAGGAGAGCACTGCCAAGTCTCATTAAATTCCATCCTAGAGGTACAAAGATTTTTCCAAAAAGTATTGGCACAACTATACCATGTTCCTACGAATGCTTGATGTTTGAAAAGTTATCTATGGCATGAAATTTTAAAAAGGATCAAAAAATCTCAAATAGAACTGCCTTCCACATGAAACAGAAACTAAAAAGGTTCGTCATGATCACCCTTAATTCTAACAGAGAGGATATTGCTCAATATGAGGTCCTTCCTACCAAAGCAATTTATTCTGTCCACAGAAAGATTGATCTGAGTCAGAGAATAAAGCAGCAGCCTCCTCATGATGTATCACATGTGTAGTTAAAACTCATATAAAATGTAGTCTAGTTTGCAGCTAAATTTGGCCAAAATTACACAAACTAAAAACTTCTATTGGCAAAAAAGCACCAAGGGTTACAACAGTAGTTTTCTAAGCTAAACACTTTGATAAATTAGGATCACACAGTCACTAACAATCTATCCAGAAAGAGCACTGCAGACTCCACAGAAAATCCTCAATGCTACTGCCTAAATTCACCCACCCAAGTGTTGGTTCCAGTAGAGAAAGACACAACTTTTTCAGAGGGAAAAATAAAACCAACTCTTAGTAATTGAGGGGTCTTACAGCAGACCCTCTCTATGGCCCTTGAATAACTGATAACAAGGCTGCTCTGGACTACTATTGCAGAGACCTGCAGCAAACAGGAACGGAGCAAGGCAGACCTGTACCACTGCATTTGGGTCGCTGTTTGGGGGCAAACATCCCTTTCTTCCAGGGTTATATCAAGTGAAGTAACTGGAGTTGTTACTACTTCCCCTCTCTTTGCTTTCCTTTCTTCACACTAATTGTCTTTTGCATCTTATTGCTCTCCCAGTTAGCAAGCAGGTAATGTGATTTGCAGAAGAACGCACAGAGGACTCCTTAAGTGGCTTATTCCAAACTACTGGCACTAGCAAAATAACACTTCCATGGGCAACCTCAGCTCCCAGAAGGGCTTGTGTGATCTTGCAACTATCAAGCAAATAGCACTTCATCAGAGGTGCATAAGATGGCATTTAAAGAAGTGAATTGAGCCATGGGTTTAAAATTCTTTACTTGGTAATAACCAGTAGCAATAATTTGATGACTGAGACATTCTGGTATGTGATACTGTGTAACTGCTAAACAACAGAGCAGCAGAAATATGGTTTGGGAAGACTCCTTTTTCCTTGTCTCCCTCAGCAGTATTTCCAAATATTATGTTTGTATTTTCATCCTGTTTTCATCACTGCCTTTAGCATAGGCTGCTGGGTGCAACCTCTGAAATATCTGATATCTAGAAGTGTCTGCTTAAGGAGATGGACAAAAATGGGTGGAAATTTCTGGCTTGCTTTCAAATTCTGGCACTGAGAACTAATGTTTGAGAATAAAATGAGAGGCAACAAAGGTAGTAGATTATCCCTTGTGGTTTTAGGCTCAACTCAGTCATATTCCACATACGTGCTTTTTTATTTTAAATTATAATAGATTGATTGTATGGCTAGAATGCACAGGGCTGGAAATATTTTTTATATTTAAAACTAGTTCATCCAGCAAATAAAAAAATAGTTTAGATTGATAAGGATGCAAAAGCAAGTGTAACAAGGGAATGGGATTTTGTAGGAAGACAACCAACTAAATAGAAGTGAAGGCCAAATTCTGGTGTGAAGCTCTGCAATCCTCTTCTTTCATTATATCTATGTAAATAGGTTCAAAAGAGTCAAGATAACACAAGCTGCTTAGCAACCAGGACTATCCTACTAGGATATCCCAGGATGTTTGACCATCCTAGGGTAAGGATGCTGCTGAAAATTTCCTCCACTTCTTGTCCTGTGTGCTCTTCCCCACTTTAAAAGGACACAGGTCTAAAACAAGTATCTGGAGGGTTTGTATGATTCCTTAGTGCTCTGTGCTCAGATAACAAATAACTGGCGAAGAACAGCCCAAGAAAGGAAGAGAAGGGAAACCAATACAGGGTGGCATTTTATAATGGGGCTGTATTTTGGATCCAGGCAGGTTCAGACTGCTAAACTGGAGGACTGCTCAACTAAATTATGATGTTCATTGAACTGGCTCTTTGAAGAATATCTCCTGTCCCATCCACCACAGAGGGAACAGGTCCCCTCCTGCTTCTGTGACCCCAGCTGAGACAAAGTTTTGGACTTTGCTTAAGACACCCAGGAAAGAACTCTCTTTTCAGCTAAAAACTCAAAAGAAGGTGCATACTTACAAGTGCCACTTGCATTGCTGAACTTTGTGAAAGGCTTGCTTGAAACTACTTAAAACACCAGCTTCAGCTCATATAAAATATCAGCTCTTCAGCATTTACTCCTAAAGCTTGTACAGCTGGGACTTTGACCTTGGTGGAGCAGATGGTGTACATGTCTTAGCATATATTTCCAGGATCCACAAAAATGAAAAGCACACTATCATATGAACTTCCTTATTATTACTCCTTGCAGCATCATTGCTTGATTAGGGAAAAAAAACAAGACCTAAAGATTTAGATTTTCTAGAGGTTTTAGGGGTGTCCTAGAATATATACTGCAGACTATAAAACCATTCTTCACATTTGATGAATACACTCAAAAGTGACCATCTGGAAATTATCAAAATTCACAGGAACTAAAAAATATATACACAGTGTGGTTTCATTATTCCCCACACTCCCACATTAGCTCTCATATTTAGAAAGACAGAACGGCTCATTTATTTATTTTTAAAATTCTTGAGCAGATTAAACTCTCAGAGAGGATGACTAGAAGAGGAATATAATGAACCAAACCGGACAATAGGGCTTTTCTGCTCTTGGCCATCTCCTCCCCCTTCCAGTACCATGCCCCTATTACACAAACAAATGCCACTGGACACAGGCTCTCCCCCAAATGCCACTGTCCCTGTGCACTGGGTACAGGCTGTTCCCCAAGTGCCACTGTCCCCATGCACTGGGTACAGGCTCTCTCACAAGACACATCCCCGGTGAGCTCAGTCTGACACTTTGCCCATGCAAATCTGTGGCCTAATGAGGGCCCTGCTTTTTCTCCCTCTAATTATCACATCTTTATTGACATGCAATGGGAGGCATGACTCAACCTCCCCAGCACTCTCCTAGAGCTTTTTTCTTTCTTCTGAGGTTTACAAAATGCCTGGTACTGTTGCAAAACATCAGCTAAGCCAGTGAAAAGTATAATTTCAGTTTGGGGCTGTCTTTTACTGGAATAGAAAAAAGACCAACACTTTTCACACAATTACTTTAGGCCTGTGGGGATTGATTCATTAAAAAATAACTTTGTGGCTTCCATGGTTTGATGCCAGTAGAATCATTAAAATAATGTGTCTTATATTTCTTAATATGAGAATTCTCATTAACATGATACATCCACTATTACCATATTCATCTCAAATTCGGTGCCAACAATTTCCAGAGTGACTTCCCATATAAAAAGGTTGATTGGAGAACTAATAATTGAAACACACATTAAGGAAGACAGTTTGATTATTAATAACCAACCTGGGCACCTTCCTATGGTAGTTTAAGCATGAACTGATTGTCTACCTGTAACATCTATTTTTCTATGAAACTTTGAAAATAAATCAAGAAAAGCCAAAACAGTTACTGTAGGTCAAAGTGTATGAAAAAAAGTTTTTTCCTACTTTTATTTTACTCTTTAAAGGAAGACCGAGTATTTCAGGTAGTGTACACAGACTAGCTTTGCTTAAGACGCTGTCTTAAGGTTCTGTAAATTTTTAACAGTGCCCTTTATAAATGTTTCAGGGCTATAGAAATGAGACAGGCCTATAAGAAGTTTAATGGGTCCCTGTTTAGCCATTTGTAATGGGGATTTAACTGCTTTGTTTGTGAGCTTCAGCCAAGAAAACAGATTACCTTCATCAAGTACTAATACTCCAGAGTCAATCTAAACTCTGCTCAGCTATGGAAAGGTATCATGGGATGTCAATAAGTATTATAAACACTAATCCAGCAAACCTGTCAGCTGCTTTATAAAAAAATTATATCTAAATTCAAGCTCCAAGTTCAATACTGCTCTTCCATGTCCAAAGCCTTTAAAAAATTGTGATGGATCATCAGGGGCACATTTCAAAACATTCCAGTCATAATTGAAACCCTTGCAGGCAAAGTGATGTTCTCTCAGCACTAGCAAGATAAAGACATGTATTAAAGATTAACTAAAATAACAACTTTAAGGCCTCAGAAATGACAGCATATCCAGCATTTCCATCAAAACAACTTCCTCCCCATCTTTGTTGTGTCCAGCTCACAGGAATGAAGCTGTTGCCAGCAGAGTGTAGAACCACTGCTCAGCCCAGCCAGAGCATCCATGGGCAAATCCATCCAGGATTTATTGACATCACTCCCTGTGAGTGCCCTTGACTTTGCTGCTGTCAAATCTTAAACACAATACATGGGAGCCAAAAGCAGAAGTCTGCCTCAGCCTCCTCTCCAGATTTACTTGCACAAGGACAAAGAAACTGTGCTTTGCTCCTCCACACCCTGGCAAAGGCAGAGCTGGCTGCAAGGAAAGGTGGTGCAGGATGCACTCAGAGCCTGTGCTCCAGAGGGGAGAGTGGGACAGGAACCCAGGAGCAGCACAAGTCAAGCCAGCCAATGCTGCTCACAGGACTCTTCCAGCAGCAATCACACCACCCCTGCTTTTGCCTCGTGGACTGTGAGTTCCCATTTCTCCTTCAAATTTGTTTTTCCTTAAACCAAGCAGAAGAACAGTTCATAGCCAGCAATCTTATCTTTTACTAGCACAGCTAATCCATTTGGGATGAGAGGAGCTCTGGGCTGGGTAAGAATCTGCTGCAGCCCCTGTGCCAGCCAGGCCAGCTCCTGGCACCTTGGCTGAGGTGCTGCTGGGGCGCAGGCTCAGCCTGCTGAGGAGCTGAGCTACCTGATGCAGCAAAACACTTGAGGGTCTGCTCAGCTAACCTTGTTTTCTGGTTGACTTCAGACAGCAAACGTGTCTTAGCTGTCTTAGACCAAGGACAACACCACTGTGCTTTGCAGTGGTGCTGGTGCCAGACGCAGCCCAGCCAAAGAAATTCTGCAGTGCTGCTATCTGACACATAAGCAGAATTACCTTTCTTCAGAAATTTCAGTCTGGTACCTTTTATGACCATTAAAATTACAAAAAAAAAAAAAAATAAAAAAAAAAAAAAAAAAATGAAAAATTAGGGAAGTAACATCTTACAGGCTTTATCCTTCAGTTCCACGTCTTTGCCAAAAACAACTATTTACTAAATATTTGTAATGGCATTGTCATTTTCCTAAAACAAGCTCTTTTCTCAAAAAGTTTGGGAAGCTATAGCAGGCTGCTGTAATATAACTGTCATACTTATTGTGTGCTTGGTAGTAAATATTCCTATGAAGAGGAATGTTTAGTGAAGGAAAAATCATAAGAGTTATGTATGATTGGCATATGGAAAATATAAACAGATCACTATTTGCATAAGAGTACATTAGGAGAATTTCTTTTATGTTTATTCAACAAATGTTTCCTAAAAGGTTTTCCTCCGAACCAAGCAATTTAATTTTCTTTTTAATGTTATTCTCAGTGGTTATAAACTTAATTAGCTTCTTAAGCTTCACATTTATTTGCATTTGAGATAAATGTAATCTCTTCTTGGTATAACTTTTTGAAATCAAAATATGGACTAAAAAGGTGCAAGTTTGATTAGTGGAACAGATACTGTAGCAAGTAATCATAGCAATGAGATGTTAATTGGTGTCTGGGTGGTTCTATTCATAGCAACAATAGGCCATAATAACACCCGGTGTCCTCTACTGTTCAACAGTATTTTGCCTTCTCACTTATCATACTGACAATTATATTGTTCTCGAATTTCCTGCCTGTCTTAACAACAGAAAGGTATATAAAATGAGTCAGGCATCTGTGATTTTTTTTGAGGCAGATGAAATCAGAAGGAATGTGCTGTAGTTTAAATCCTCTTTCTTTCTGGAAGTTGGCAGCCTGGAACAAGTCTAATAATTTTTTTCGACAAGTAAATTTTGAAATAATTCTTTTAAAACTGCATTCAGGGTTTTTTGGTTTTTTTCCTCTTCTGAAAATTGTGCTCCATTTTTATTGTGCTCTGTATGTCCCCTAATAGACCTAGGGATTGCAGCAGTACTTCATCCAAGAGAAAAGGGATTAGGATGTGTCCCAGGAATAGTCCTACTCCCCTTCAAAATACACACAGTAAAGGACAACATCTAGGGCCTGACAAAAAATCTTCATCCACCAGCCTAACTGCTACTACTTTTGCTTCTCTCTGGCTGTATTTTCCACCCCCATCACATTTTCTTTATTTAAGCAGAAAGATTTTCACTGTTGAGTTTCTCTGGTTAGAAATTCTACTAGTAGGACTCCTAAATTTAGTTGATTTTCAATTAGACATCAAACTTTCATGCCTTAAAGCTTAAGCACATAGCCAGAACAAGTATCCATGCTTGATTTCTGCCCAGTCCAACAGCAACATCATTCATTCCCAGTGGTCTCAGCAGCACAGGAGAAAACATTTGTGCATGGGTCCATGTCCCTGAGAGGGACAGCAGGGGCAGGATGGAGAAATCCAAGAGCCCAGGAAAGAAGCACCCATGCTGCAGTTCCTCCTTCATTGATATTGTATACTTTAAATTTTCACTCATTATTTTAAACTGAATGTTAATACTTTCTTTCTTTTCCTTCACTTCCATTTGCAGAGTTTCCAATCATGTGGTCAAATTTATGCTCAATTACTTTAATTCCTAGTTCCACTTGCCTGATCTGAAAAATGCCGATTTCTTCATTTAGCTAATTTCATTTCATTGACAGTTCTGTTTTTCTCTTCCTAGCAGAAATCTGGGATTCACATTAGCTTACCTTCCTTGCCACTTTCTGCAAATAGCATTTCCCTCAGTAAGCCACCCATACCTCTGGGTCAGGAGCCTTTACCATTTCCCTTCAGAATTTCTGTTCATCTGAACATCTGCTAATTTTGAGTGTTACTTCACAGATAGCAAGAATCGTGGAAAAAACAAGAAAGTTCCTGAAATCCAGAAAAACAGACATTCAGGAGAGAAAAAGGACAGCCTTGCAGTTTATTTCAATTCCATGAAACAAAAGCCAATTTTAGATTTAAGAAAAGAATAACCCACTTTATGCTCTAATGTGCATAGTGTTTGCTTAAGACATGCAGACCATGAAATTATACTATGGGCTATGTTAGGAACTCAGTGATGAAACCCTAAGTTCCTTCTTCTTTTTAATGGGAGACATCATTTTGCTGGATTTAAATGTTTACTTTACAAAGATTCCTAAACCCCACATTATGTTCCAATTATAATGAAGTTCTGCTTTCATTCCATATGAAATAAGATACATCCCATGCATTAACTGGCCCGTTAGACAATGTACCTTATCTGACTGCCAGACAGGGGAAATTAAATTGTAATGGAAAAGAAGCAGGAGAGGACAGACTTTAACTCAGAAAGTTTTGAGTAGATGAAGTCTGCTTATCAAGAATTCCAGAAGTTGCCCTTCCAGTTTACTACATGGCCACACTAAACCAACTCTTCCCACAAACCCTTTGAGGTACTGTCCTTAATAAATAAAGCACCCTATGTAGATAAATGAGAACTCCTGCACAGAAACCCAGGGGCAAGACACTGATGCCTTTACCAGAAAAGCAACCTTCAGTGCTGCTGGAAGTATCAAGCTCAGAGATGGTTCCTCTCTTTCACACTTTTCTTCCTCTTCAATTAAAAAAAAAAAAAATGGTGGGGGATAAATAGGTTTTGGGTAATTTTGTCCAACTCGTATATGAAGGATCCATACTCTCCTCATAACTCAGCTCTAATATATTCCAAACCCAGTGTCACCCAGAACATATAAACCCCTTAATCTCCTAAAATAAAGGAACAATTGACCTAAGGTAGTTCTCATCACTTCCGTGAACTGCCTGGAAGCAAACAACTCCAGCATGTAAAACAGGTTCCTGATCCTCTGAAATTGATTAACTAAAACAATTACAATCAATTAACACTCTTCAAAGTGTTGCTGCAATCCAAAGAATGAAATCAGCCAGATGACCTTTAGCATTAAGAGATGCCAGAACATTTACATATTAAGTTCATATTTAAAAAAAGAAAATAACCTTCTACTACACCAAGCCACAATCCTAAGCTGATGTGAATAAATAAACATAAATAGGGAGTTCAGAAGCTTCAACCAGCTGAGAATGGAGCACTCCAAATGCTTCAAAAGAAAAGTGCCTCTAAGGAATAACTATTTAATATCAAAAAAGTGAAAAATGAGACACTGAACTACAATTGCACTATGCAAAAATGTGGAAAAAATGGTATGTAAATATTGTAAGATTATGAAAAGATACACAACAGATTCAGCTTCTATATATCCAACGTTCCTAATCAGAAACCCTTAAGAGCAGGCAGATTTCCTTCACTTTAAGGAATGTGAATTAAATCTTAACTTCTTCCATATAAGCAATATCTGAATAGTTTCACACACACATTCAGACTAAAGTGATCAGTTTGATTACAGCTGCTCCCAAGAACTGTCTTACTGCTCTTCTTTGATGACCTCTGCTGATAAATGAGCTGACTAAATTTAATCTGAATTTTTTCTTTTTCTTTACTAAAATCCAATTTCTTCATAGTTTAGCATAAATCGTTCTCAATACCAAAATGTTAATTTTTGAAACTCGTTTCAAAAATACTTCCTTTCAGAATAGTATGGCTAATTTCTTTAGAAATTTAAGACACATTGTATTGTCTTAAATACTATTCAACAAATACTATTTTCACTTGCTTCCACATTTTGTATACATGACACAAGAGATTATATAGGAACCAGTGCACTATTTCAAGGTTACCAAGGCTCTTATGTCCATCCCATCATTGCAGAGTACAGATTCCCACGTAATTTATATTTCTGTGATGGATTATACAAGGCATAAAGATCTAAAAGTTATTCAGTTATTAACAATTTAAAAGTCTTGCTTAACTCACTGCTGACAGGCCAAAGCAAAGACACCTGCCATTACAGAAAGTGTTTTACATGCAAATTTTTGTAACATTTTCAGCATTAAGGTGAAAAAACAAAACATGGAGTTGTTTTTGTTCGTGTACTGAAAGGTATTGTTTGAATATGTCTAAATCCTGCAGGGCCACAACAGGGAATTTTACTTCAGATGTTGCATTGCTTCTCATTTACAGCAGTGAATATTGCAGATTCATTAGAGAGTTAAAGAGGAAGATTCAAAAGAATTGCTTCTCACTACTTGGATCACAATGACCAATTTTACTGTTTGTTGCATGTCTGGTAACCTCCAAGATAAAAGTGTCAGCATTCATTAGCTATTTATGACAAATGAATGTTTCTCCAGGATTGTAACAACACAGAACACATTTCATCTCTTCCTTGGAGAAAGGGGCAATCTTAGTCTTGGAATGTGAACAGTAGGAAAGACTTGCCTAGCTCAATCTCATTTTATTTAAAAGTGTGTTGGAATTGAAAGGTATAGTGTAACACAGGAAGAGTGATTCTGATTGCATACTGTCTCCAAAAATTAAGCATTTCACTCTGGCTTACATATATAATCTCTTCCAAGACTTATGAGAGAATCTCTGATTGTGAACAGGCAGGGCTGAATCAACACTGTTTCACTGGAGGCTTCTGTATCTGTAGATTAGACAAAGCTTGTTCACAGTATAGTGGCAAAAATACCATTATTGCTCAGAGGATTCATATGTCAGTGCTGGCTGAAAAGATGCTCATTTTTGCTCCCTTCCTGCATTTAAAACCAAGAACCTCAAAAAAGCAGTATCTTCTGCCTTCCAGTTGTTTTCTGTCTCTCTTTGGGCATGTATGAAGGATTTATCCAAGGTGCATGTCATATTTCATACCCACATGAGCATATTACCTACCTACAGACCTTACACCACCAGCACTTTTTTATGTGATCAGCAGGAACCAGTGCATCCCCCTAAAAATGCTTCAACTGCTCCAGAGAGATGATTGCTGGTGCCTTCTCTCACCCAGGAGCTGACAGTTCCAGCCTGGTAAGGACATCCCACAGTGCTGGTCTTGGCCTTCTCAGTGCAGCCAAGAAGTGGGGTCACTTTCCCAGGAGCACAAAGGGAAGAATCTGTCCCTGCTTGCAGGATGGAGGGGGAGGTGGGGGGCACCGGGTTCTGCGTGCAGAGTGGCTCGAGGCAGGCAGCATGGGTCCCAGCCACAGAAAGGCACTCAAAGTTCAGGAGTCAACTGAGGGTCAATGCAGAGAGTCTAAAATATATTATAATTTGCAAGAACCAGTTTCTGTGCTGGGGCCAAAGAGGAGAACAAAGCTTCTGTAACCAAGATCAATTTGCTCTGAGTGGAGTATTCACAAGGGAGAAGGGATTGTAGTAATGTGCATTAGTAAGCTACAAGCATCTTAGTAAACTAAGCCTTCCCAATTGTCCCTTTGTAGTCAAGCCATCCAGCTCTTGCACTTAATACCAACTGAGTTGCCTTAATATGACCTTTTATTAGCTTAAAATCTCTTTCAAAGTATCACAAATACGCTACAAGAGAAATACACAGGCTGCCAAGCAAGGCTGAACAAGGGTAATGGTGGATCTACCACTTCCCCAAAATATGTGACGTATTTAATAACCCAGTGTTTACTGACCCAAGCTGCAAAATGCCAGGTTTCTTCTCCTCCTTAAGATACAGGTGCATCATCTGCTGAAAGACCAACTGATCTAGTGTTTGGATGTGATCAATGTAGTTATACTGCAAAGGCACAATGGATACACGTGCATGAAGTTCGTGGAGGGAAAAGCTTATGAGCCAGTCTTCAAGTGCTACAAAAGGTTTTGGCCATGTGAAGAAGACTGAATATGTGCAGTCTAGTGTTTGTATCTCAGCAGAGATGGAGTACAGGCTCCACCTGGAATGCTTCACACTTGCAAATAAGCTCTTAAAAATATTTCCCAGAAGAATTTAAATGTACAAAAATTACTTATCCCACAGAAAAAAAATGGGTTTATGCCATTGCCTGAATATTTGGCACTGTTCCAAATACTGTTAGACAATTTTACTGATTTTAGTGACATATGATTTAGTAACCCTTACTCTATAAGGAGATAAGTAAATTAATAATGATGTAGAAAATCATCTTTGAAGATTCATGCCATTTGGAGCTTTTAAAATTACTGATCAAATTTTGTATGGAAAGAGTATCCCCTTCTATTATAGAACAGCCTCTATTAAAGAAAATTTAAGTCCTTGTGTTTCCAATATTAGCTTAAATTTCAATTAGTGTATAAAGACATGTCAGCAAGATCAATGGCAAGCAAGTACTAAAGATTTGTTATCAGCTTATCACTGCTCAGGGTGCCCGTGTCTCCACATCTTGTGTCACTGGCTGTCCAGTTTGCATCTTAAACTGTCCTTGCCTTTTTCAGTAAGTTAAGAAAGACACTTGCATGGTATAATTTTTTCTGTCATTATCTTCTTTAGTAATTACTGATTTAATCTTACTCTAAACACATGTGCACTTTTTGCACTCATGCTAACCTGAAAAGAATGAGGTGCAAGACCCTGTATGAGCCTTTTTGTTTGCATGGTATCACTTAAAATAAGGCTGAAAAATTATTTCCAGAGAGAAAATTCAACTACATATGACACATTTGTTGTAAGCTAAGTTTGCCGTGTAAGGCTGCAACTACAACAGTGAGGTTCCTTGAATTGCATTAAAATTTCCTGTCATCACTGACACTTCATGTGATGCAATTCGATGCAGTGCACGCCTCCTCTGTCCTAAACATGTGCATGCTTAAGTTGCACTAAACACAGAGGAGAGCTGCAGTGAACTTTATGGCCTCACTGTGGTCATAGATAAATTCTGCCACTTCAGCACTGAGCTGGAAATTACCCACAGGACTGCTGCTCCAACCTCAGGTCTTGGAGGCTGTATTATATTCCCATATGCCTTCCAGCACTTGCCCTTGCTACTACCTCATTTCAAAATAAACGATGCCATCTAGAAAGGCAGTAGACCCAAATTGGCTTCTAACACTGGTAATTCTTAGTACCATTTCCTGGGGAAAGGAAACCTTCAGTGGAGAGAAGTAAAAGCCCTTTGTCATCGTTGGGATGAGGAGCATGCAGAGAAGTTGCAGAGCAGTACTCCCTTCCCCTCTCTGGGCAGTTCATGTTCTAGGCCACTCCTCTACCTCCTCCAAAGGCACCACAAAAGTTCATAACAGATGACAGACTAAAATATTTATTTATAGTTTTAACTAATTTATAGTCTGCAGTTGCATATGTCATATTATATTTTATGCAGTAAGGCACTTTGAACTAAAAATTAACATTTGACAGGGCCCGAGCTGCTGAAGTGACATGAGTAAAAGCAGAGTTTCCTCAGCAAAGCTAATTCAAGCTTCCACAACTTTTAGACAAAGATTTCTCAAATTGCCGGTATATTCCGGTACCCTAAAACACAAGAGTGCTTCAAGAAAAATTAACTGTTATAAAAGACATTTACATGGTATAAAAACACATTACTTTGCTGGTATAAGAGCACAATCAGCTGCTCCACCTCCAAGCACTTCACTAACCAAGACATCCAACAGTGTTTGAAGCACTTACAACAAAACACTGCCAACACAGAATGTCCCAGCTTTCACCTTCTGGAGTGAAAATCAGGTCATCAAATCAACATCAGAAGATGTTCTCAGCTGAGGGAAAGCCAATCCTCATACCCTCTGGAGTGGGAAAGACAAGGATCTGGAGTCAAGGGACTTTAGGGAAGCCCCAGCCCAAAGGATGCAGCAGCACAGCCTCTTGTGCCCAACACCCCACTCTGACCCTCTGCCCTGCCAGCACAGACAGAGCCAGCAGAAAAGGTCCCACTTGGTCTCCTCCAAAGCTGTTCCACTAGAAAAGCTGCTGCACAGGAGTTTTGTGTCTTTAATGGATGAGATAGAGCAGAGTGTGGTGTACATTGTCAGAGGTCTGTGTCTGCCCACATAATTCAGCTGTTTAGCACACTGCTGAATCTGCCCAAAGCAGTCATGCTCATGAAAAGTAGATGAAATCTGTAGCACTTTACATCTCCTGGCTCGTGCACCTGAGATCAGTCCAACTGAGTGAACTAGAAAAACAAAACCTGAATTATTGCTTTGCATCTATAAAAAACTTTTTTTTTTATTTCATAATAGATAACTAAATGAGTCTTGATTAAAGAAAAATATGAAAAAAATCTATCTCTAGTTAAACCCAATATATAAAATCATGTTGGAATAAAGGCTATCACTTTTTTAATAAACCAAGAGTAGCTGTAATAAGCACACATATTTCTGATAATCTCAATGAATGAATAAAATGTAATAAAAAATTTAAAGAACATGTTTTTCTATAGAAAGCTCTACACTCTCTGCCATCAACTACTCCGTTAATTCAGATAAGTCAAAGAAGTTTTCATTATATGAATAAATTGACAATTTTTTCAGCACCTGTATAATAATGCCATGTAAATTACAGGCACTAAATAGAAAACACTACAAGGAACAGTGATAGCATCATATACCATAATTCCAACAGCCCCTAAATTGGGAAACAAAGGATAATCTATGTTTTCTGGATTCCAATATACTAAGATCATAATGTTATAAAGGTTTCGCAACTACTGCCTAAGATACAATTTTAAATTCTAAACTGCTCACATTTTTACTTCAGAATTCACCTCATTCATTGAAATGTTACCTCAGCATCTATTAAGGTTTTGCCTTGAGCAAGGAATTATTGGTCTTTTTGTTTCATTTTGTTTTTCATTTTTACATTTAAAAGCTGTCTGCTTCTAAAATGAAGCTATTTAATCCCTTGTCATCACATGGTCATAAAAATTGCAGGCAGACAGAAGTTAGCAGTGGCTGCTTCACAGGCCCCACAGCAATGCATGGTAACAGATTTTCAAAGCAGTTCAAAGAGTCCAGTTTCCATCTGTGTTTGGTGAAGGGTGCAAAAACCTTGGGGCCATCTGAAAACTCTGCTTCATCTCTAACACTTGGAATAACAAAGGTGTTATTTTTCAAAGCCACAGTCTCCCCTCCTGGGGTGGCTCTGGAGATACAGTTCAGGGAAGGTGGGAAACTTCAGAGTAGATATTCTCCTTCTAGACTTTGCCTCCTTCAGGGAGTTCTTTTGAGGATGGCACAATGGTGGCCTATATAACATGGGTTACTGCCAGCAGAGGCCAACAGTTAATGAACCCTATAGACAAATTCTTTCTTCTGATTTCAGTACAAAAATCTACAGGAAAACAGCCTCGACATTGCCCCTACACACCCTTCTCTTCAAGCCCAGGAGTGTTATTTGATCAAAAGAAAGCAGAGGGTGCTCTACACCCATTGTACAACCCAAAATCGTGCAGTGCAACACAGGTATCCATTACATCCAGCTAAGCCAGCTCACAAAACAAAACAATATGAAAGCAACAAGAAAGAGGATGATCAGTTTGCTTTCCTCATAATAAACAGCCAGTTGCTAATCTGCACTTCATTGTCATACACAGGGCAAGTGCTTCTCTAATGTTTATTTCCACTATGCAGCTGTACAAAGTCAAAAAAAAAAAAAAAAAAAAAAAGAAAGAAAAAAAAAGAAAAAAAAAGAAAAGGAAAAAACCCCCAACTACTTGCTAGTTATTTACTAGGCATTGTGTATAATATTTCTGTATTAACCATTTGCTACTGCATTTCTTGTGAGCTAGTATCACAAACACACACCAGAAGAGAGATAAGGAGAACAAGTTGATAAGAAAACATCAGTACAACCATGGCAAAAGGCTCTATCAGGCAAAAGAGCCTGATGCTCTCTTCAATTCTCCCTAAACAAAGGTTCTGGACAATAAAGGCTTTAGAACTAAAAAATTCTGTCTAGATGTTCACTTACATTCAAATCAAAGTCTCAGTATAGTCACATTAACTTTAATGGGCATCGATCCAGCTCACCTCCAGACTAGCCAATCTGTTTGTGGCCAGGATAATTTCATGACACTGACAGGAGTGTACTCCTATTTAATGCAAAATTTCTGTTAGAGTCAGAGAGATGTTTTATATGGAGGAGCTGGGTGAATGATTTTGACTTCTGTAGTCTTCTGGTATGCATGCCTTGAAACATACATGCTCAAGAGAAATTGCTTGATTTTCAAAGATGTATTTACCCCTAGGTAACTTATTTGGTAATATCTACTACAGCAAGACTTTCTGACAGTTTTGAAGTTAACCTTCTTGACTGGCTCAGCTTCTGAAACTGGATACATCTTCAATATAACCTCCCATACTTCCCCTGAGACTCTTTCTTCCCTCTCCCAAAGACAACATGATCATTTTCTAAACCTTTTACATTAGTGTTATGCAAATCACTTCAGTGGAAATAAACCAACACAAAACCAGCATGAAGGAGCTTTGTTCCAAGGTCCCTGCCTCTTCTGCAGCGCTGGGATTGGTGGGTGGGAGAGCAGAGGATGGTTCCTTTTGGGGAGGAGGTGCAATGCACCATCTGTTCCCACTGCTGGTAGGAATCAAAGTGGAAGAGAGCACAACCACTGTACACTCACACCACCTTTTCCAGAGCTCACTGCTTATTTTCCACATTTTAATGAAATTCCATGCCTACCACTGCCCACAGGGTTCCACATTTATTCACAGGCATTTCTTTCTTTGTTGCAAGGCTCCAGGCCTCCTCTCTTTGTTCAAAGCTTCTCTCTCAGGGCAATCTCTACCCTGGCTCCCATCATGTTGCTTCCACTTCGACGTCATTGTAGGCAAGAGTCAGAAAAAAGGTTAGTCTTAAATCTTATAGTAAAGATAAATTCCTTTGAGATCAAGTATAGTTTCTTCACAGTTTTACCATTACCTCTATGTCTTGACTAATGTTTAAATCAGAGTTGGAAAGATCAAGTCCCAAACCAAAAAATAGTTTCTTCCTTTTGATTTGTGCTTTTTTGTCTTTATACTAATTATTCTATTGTTCTGAGTAATATAAAATAGAAATGCATTGAGAAGTTACCTTAATTCTGATCTCTGAATAAAGATGGTTGGTTTTGGCAGAAGACTTTCCAAGGCACTGGAGGGTTTAGAAGGTACATGGAAAATGGCACCACTTGGCTTAGCAGAAGGTAGGGCAATCCTTTCTGCTTTATTAGAACTCCTTGGTGTTATGGCACATACTATTTGATGTATAGGAATTGCTGGGGAATGGGGAGCAGTGACATTTTTGGTGGGAAGGGGAGCACTTTGAAGTCATGCATTGTTCTGTCTCTTCTAGCTCCTGCACACTTCCCATCACCATGGAAACTGCCTGCTTTAGTGAAAGAGGAAACCTGCCTGGAATTTGTTTTTGAGAGTCATGCATGTACTGTTACAACGATGGTTTCTGACTAAATTATTAATCTCATGTCATCATCAAGCTTAGGTAAACTATGCAAACTTGCAGCAGCTGAGGAGTGAACCCCAGACAAAGATTTTTGCACTATGTACAGGTTGAAAGCAAGCCATTGTTTCAAACATGACAACAAAATAATATGTATTAACCTAGAGAAACTTTCCATGGATTTTTTTTTATCTTGTGCTGTTAGCTACCAACAGTATCCAAACCTGAAAATTGGTATTTAAAGTTTAAATCTAAAGTTCTAATCTTGTCAAAAAAAATCATTATGGCATTGCAATCATTGCTTTCTTTCCTTCCAATATATTCTCCAAATATGTTGCCTATTATATTATATATTTCAACCCACGGACTCCAGACATGTTATGTAGTTGTAAATAAATAGTTAAATCATATATATTTGCTAAATTGTATGAAGAGAAAACATAGAGCATTTTCTAGTAAGTGTATAAAGTATAAGGTGACCAAGAGCTGTTATTTTCAAAAGGGAAAAATGATAAAAAATCAAATTATCAGGGCTACATTGGCATGGGAACTCCTTAAAATCATCATCAAAATACTAATCCCTGCCCAGTGGCACTGCATAGTCTCAGAACTGATGCCTTAAACTCATTTTTCACCGGATGCTACACCTAAAATTCAACTCAATCAAGAAACATTTCTGTCCCTAACACAGTGCTTCATGTAGCACAGCAAACTTTGTCCATCATTTACCAAATCCAGACCAGCACATGCATAAAAATTCAACTCAAACCACATACTTTAGAAAGTCCTTGTGCAGGGAGATTCCCCTTCTGTATTTTTATGGTACAGCTACTCTAACACACTGAGTTAGCAGGGAAAAAAGAATAGTAACAGTATATGCTTTCCTTCGCATTGTGTTTCTAGGTATCATCATAAAAGTATGAAAACCAATTTTTTTTAATGTAAAAAATGTGCCATCTACTAGGCAAAAAACTTTCTTTATATTGCAGCAGCTGTACATATGACAGTAAATTGTCTCCACACATTAAGCCTTTCGACATTTCTATTAAACAGAACCAAACCACCATGCTCCACATTCCCCTTGATGCCTCCTACACCACGAAAGGTGAAAGTTCTGGAGTGGATCGGCTTTAGCATAACCATCCCTGTGCATATGTAACATAACATGTACCCAAACAAAAAGGAGCATCCATATCTTGCGCTGAGCTGTTATCATATGGGCAACACCAACATAACAGGCACTGCAGAGCAAACTAGACATGCATAAATTAAGTCAGGCCTTCCTTCACCTTTTACACAAAATCACTGGGGCTTTCTTATGCAAAGTTACACGTGATTTAGCTTAATTCAGATGTCTGCCCAGCAATTGGCTTCGGGCTGAAGCTGGCACAGGCAAACACTTTTGTAAAATCCAGCAAGCCTTTTCCAGGTTCTCTGGCTACTGTGGCTGTAGCTCACACAAGCAGGGCTGAGCTGTTTGCAGCTATGCAGCTCTGACACCACCTGGATGGGAATGGCCGTCAGCAAACTCAGTCTGAGAGGCCAAGTCCTCAAACTGCTGATCCGTGTTGAGCTTAGCACCAAAGACACTCAGCTAGTAACACTAAGGAATTTACCTATTAGTACCTCAGTCATGTATATAAAATTACTTCATTGTAGGCACGATTTTAACTTAATTACCAGTGTTAAGGCAAGAAGGCCGAGATAGAGCTACTGAAAACTTTTCTCCCCTTTAAATCCAACTCCCAATTACTAGGGAGCAAACTGAAGATTTTTAATTAGTAAGAGAGACAGCTACACATTAATAACTACTTAAATAGTCTCCTGAAGGAGATAGGTTTCACCACAATGCAGAAAAACAATAAAATTAGTATTCAGCCAGTATTCACATTTCCTCCTTAGTGTATGTACAAGGCAGGGAAACAAAGCATAGTAAAATTTGACCTTAATAACTAAGCATAGGGAAAACATTCAGAACACTTTAAAGTGAGACTACCGGTTGTAATGCAAACACAAGCCCATTCATTCATTACAAAATATAAATACAATATAAGTAGATAACTTATAATCAAGTGAATTATAAAAAAAATATCTTTTCTCAGATTTTCACCTAAATGACCTCCTGGCATAGCCATGTGTGGCATAATTTGATCAGAATGGAATAAAGTGTGTGTTTATTTATTACTCTTTCTTTTCTTTATGGATTACAACTTCATTACTCAATAAAGAGCAATCCCTTTAAAACAGACCACTTATAAGCACATTTCCATCAGATACATAAATTGGGATCTAGGTATAGCTTAGTCTTCGTGACAAAGCACACAGACTCAGACCTAGAGATTCAGATAGACCAGTTGAAACTAAATTTCAAACTCCAGACATCCTCAGATATGTTGTTTGGGGCATTTTCTCGATGTTTTTTGCACCCACAGTGCAGGGCACACAGGCACACAGGGAGGGCAAGGATTGTCTCCCTGCTCACAGGTGGGTGATGGTGTCCCGTGTCCCACCTGCAGCAGCCACTGAACTGCAGGAGCAAACAGGAGCCCAGCTGTGTCTCCTGGAGAGGCTGAGCCGTGCTGCAGCTCATGCCAGCACACACAGCCAAGTGCAGCGTGCCCTGGCAGGGGCACAGGGTGCAGGGCACAGGCAGGGCCTACAGAGACCCAGAGAGCAAGAGGCCTTCACCAGCTGTCAGCCAGAACCACTGCATAGTCAAACACTTCCACAAAGGGAGCTACCCTGCCCATCACACATGATTGTGGCTTCAAGGATGGTCATTGCAGCCTTTCAGCAAAGACTAATCAGTTTTCTGGAAGCCATCACTATTAGAGATTAACATGCAAAGGTGGGAGCTGTTTACACCAGACCACAATACATTTTAATTGGCTATTGCTAGCCTAGATAGATATGAATGAAAACAATCCTCACAAAAAAGTACACATACATTAAATGCATCCCTTTGCCTTGATTTGGCAAATTAATTTATCTATATGTCCTGTTTCAGCTGTGCAGTCTAAAGGGAAGTCTTTGTACTTGGCTGCTAGATATTCCCATCTCACTCAAATGAACTCAAAAATCTGGTTTCCATCCATGCCATGAGAAGATCAGCTAAAGCAGATTTAACTGATTAGCAAAGCATCCATCTGGTAGGAGGGCTCCAAGCACGTCCTTCGTGCACTGACATCTGATGCTCCCACTCGGAGCCTTACGGCCCAAACCCCTCAGCTGCTGGCGAGCTGCACAGGGACTCTACCCCTGACAAAGGCAGGGCCCACATGAGCTTGTCTCCACCTGAACTTGTTGTGCTTGCTTCAGTAACTGTGAGCTCACTGCTGAAGCTTTGCCTCTGTCTGTCCCAGCAAGAGAGAGAACACTGATCTGACCAGTTTGCCTTTGTGGGAGTGCTACAGATCTTTGTTTAAACAATCAGCACAGACCACTTCCAGTCACAGGATGCCCAACTGGATGGACCTGTAGTGTTTCCCAGTACATTTAATTCCACTAAAAATAATAATCCCCTGTAATAGGCTCATGGCTTGAGCTAGAGCCATTAATCTGACTCCCCTGTCCCTACTCTTATTCTGACCAGCAGTCAGAGAATCTCCATCCTTCCCCATCCCTGAGCTACAGACTGTGTCAACAGGAATTAAGCAGGCACCTGTGATACCACCTGCTGCAATCCATTTAATTCTTTGTCACAAAACCATTTTGGTCTTTTTATAGTTCATTCAGTGCAAGACGAGGAGGAGGGGAGGATTGGCATTTACTATAAATGTAGTGGATTTTCAATTCCTGGAACATAATATGTGAAATTAATAAGAAAATTAATAATAGGTCTACTTACAGTGGATGAATTTTGTGCAAGTTTTTCTAAAGGCACATCATAAAATTGTGAAAATGAAAGGGTATTAGAATATGCAAGGGCAGAAGTATTTTTAATAAAGTTTTATCTCTGTATTAGCCAGTCTAAATTCCTAGGCAAAGGAATGGTACATTTCTATTAAGGAGCAAAACTAGCTGAAGTTTTCCATTTTCAAATGTAATATAAATCTACAGTTAACCCAGACCAACACAAGGTCAGTTGCCAAAAGGCAGTGTACAGACATTATAGTGCTTTACATACTTTCTAGGGTTTGAATCTCCAGTCAGACCATTTCTTGCAGACATTTTAAGACAATAAAATGCTTTACATAACTGTAAGAAAAATTAATGTGAAAGAATAGCAGGCAAAATTAAGAATGAGTGAGGTTTTGCAGAGTGAAAATTCCCTTTGATTTTACTAATCTATTCAAATTCCAAGTAATTTTGTAAAAAAAAAAAAATCAAGTATTACCAGTATTACAATTACCTGTCAGAATACAGAAGTTACTAAACCTTTTCATCATAGCTAAGGAGATAGAATATTATACTTTCTTGTGTCTACCTCTTGCACTAAGCCCATCTCCACAAAGCCTGCACCCTGTCACCAGCCACCTACTTATCTCTTAGAGCTCTCGTTGGAGCAATAGTGAGATTCTCTTCTGAGAAAAACTAAAAGAAAGTAAGACAAAGCTCTACTTTAGCTTCCATAGCTGATGCCTTTACATTAATTCCACGAACTCAGATTTTGCCATTGACATAACTATGATTGGATGGTTCCTACTTGGCTCCCTTCCAAGGCAACAGAGCTTTGGGTGCCCCCTCTCTGGGACTTCAGAATCCGTTTGCATCCATTTATTCTTTGAGCAAGTTTTCAGTTGTCTCACCCTTCACATCTTCAGCAAGGGCTTGCACTGCTTCCCATGTTTCTTGTTAAAAAATCTGTAGAAGGGGCCTGGAAGGCACACAGCAAGTGTGCCCAGGTGATTCTGTGAGTGGCACTGCTCCACTGAGTTACAGACCAGTGCTGATTCAGCTCAGCACCTTTCCAATGAATAGAGATGTTCTGACGAAGAGAAAGGTATTACTCAAGAATACGGCCCAGTGAAATGCTCTGCTCTAAGCATGGATCCCTTTGGGGATTACAAGGCCTGTTTACATGGTCAGTCTGAGATGGATAAGCTGTAAATTCCAAGCAGAAATGCTGATGTTTGCTTTTTGGCACCTGAGAAGGCTCATTTTTGAGGGCAGCTAGGTTTTTCTACCCTAGTTTGTTCCATCTTTGTCTTCAGCACGTTCTGTTGCCAGGGGGAACACTAAGGCAGTGAAACATCATTTTTGCTGTGTACAATGGGCTTTTTAATGGTTTTATTCCATTTTGCTTATGAAACTCAGAAGCCAACTATTGATTCTACCAAGACCTTGTGAGTGAAGATTAAAGCATTCCAACACGCTTGTCTACAGGTGTGCCATGGTGAATTATGATCTTCGCATAATTCATAGAATGAAAAAGTTGCACCAAGAAACCAACTGTTAATCAGTGTATAGGTACAGGAGATCAATCTTTGATTCGTGTATTCACAAATCCTGTTTACTTGGCCACATTAGAGAACAGACGGGTGTTCTGGAATGGATTCTTAGAAATGATGGATGTAATTGTCAAAACTGCCAAGGTCAATGTATAATGTTCAAAAAAGAACCAACTCATTTCAAGCACCTTCCATTTATCATTCATGCAATTTGACCCCCAGTTCTCTTTGTAATAACATACTATGAGGGAACAACTGCTGTGTTCATTCCTATATACTCCTGTGGACTTTCAAATATCATGCAGGTCACAGCCTTTCCAAAAGACTGAGGACATTTGTATATAACTTTTTTCCATCCTGAAGTATGTGGAAGCCATTACATTAAACCTGACTTTAATAAGAGTAAGTTTATTTCCTATAGAATTTTTATGCTGCAATACTATACACATTTGAAATAAGCTTGTTCCAGAATTTCATGGGTTTTCCATTTAAGAAATGCAGATTGATTTATCATAAGTTTTGAAAAACATACCTAAATAATTTGCTTTTCAGAACTGAGATGTTCCCTCCATTGATGATGTATCTTAGTTGCTTAACATCATGCTGTGGAATATAAGCCAAACCTAAATAATGAGGGTTAGAGAAAAACTGTCCCTGTGGACAGTTAACTCCATAACTCAGCCATTTCTTTTAAATACCAGCCTTGATTACAGCCAGGACACTGAGTCAAGGGGAATAGTATGATAGTTTGCATTTGTATGTAGGTCTAGGTATCTGGAAGTAATTCAAAGTAGTTTAATTTTCAGATTTAAAGGAAAAGAGAAATGTAAATTTTAGCTTCCTTAGGGTTTAATGCGGTATTTTAGAATGCCAGAATCTCTGTTTTCTGGTAACACTTCTCATAAAGACAAGGGGAAGACCTAAGGCTTTTGGTTACCAATGTGTACACTTTTTTGACTTTGGAAGTTTGCAGCTTTTACCACTCTATTTTCACAAATAGTGGTACAGGTTACTGGAGAGAACCTGACAATAAATACCCAGCAGGTAATTTTCTCTCAGCCTTAAGAGGATAGGACTGTGTTTCACCATTGCAGACGTTCACAATTATTTTTTTTTTAATTGAATAGATTCATAACATACATGAGTAGCACAACCTTTTTTTTTCTTTTCCCCCTGGAGCATGATGATAACCAGATTGAGTTTGCTTTTCAAAAATCTAACATAAGACTGGGTCATATTCCATTGAACAATTTAGAAACCAATATAAATCTGAGGATCTGGCTCAAGAATTGTACAAGCTACTAAGCATAACTGAATAGCAAATCAAGATTTGGCACCAAACAGCTTTATGAAGAAGGTGAAAAGGCCTGGGACCACCAGGCACATGAACAGCTTAAACTTCAGGCTTTAATCCTATTGGTTTTTACAGAAAGCTTGTGGATGTGAAGAAATGCCATTTCTGCACTAAGACAGTGTTCCTGAAACAGAGGCTTAAAGAAAAAAATATTTACTAAATTTTCCCTTTACTTCTTACACCATTATCTTTTCATGGAAAAGTAACAGGCAGCCACTCACTTTTGTTGGGATTAAATATTTCTCCCAAATAAACAAGTTCATTTCTCCTCAAGCTCATGGCATTGTAATCGTGTGGGGAGGTAATCTGCATAATTTCTTCATTTTTCATATAACACTGAAATAAGGCAATTACTTGTAGGTGAAAAAACTCTGACATCACCCTGAAGGGCAACAGAAAGGTACACAGAGAAGCAATCATGTCTGAAAGAGCAGAACAATTTTTGTCTAACTTTTGCACCTTACAGCTAAGCTGTAATCTTAGTAACAGAGGAGCACTTTCTCCAAAAATACTCTATAAAATAGGGGGTAAAAATCTGTGATATCTAGACCAGAAAATGCCCAGCAAAATTAAGTGATGATCACATGATCAAATTACATGATCAAAATTAATTACATGATCAAAACATTCTTTGTGGCAAGAAAAAAAAAAAAGAAAAAAAAAGAAAGATTCTGTTCAGGAGGAGCTTCAGAAATATGACATGGAAGAGTGGGAAGTGCAGAAGATCTCCACATTCCCTCATGGAAACGTATCTGATGAAGGCTGTAAATGTACAGACTGGTTGAAAGGCAGGCTGCCATGGGGTGTCAAAGTGTTCTCCCTGTCAGACGTCAGGCATTTATCAGACTTAACTGATCATGAACCATTTCATGCCTCGGCTGAAGAGCCAGCGCAGAGCCAGCCGTGGCACGGAAGGGCAGCTGGGGGCCAGCCTGTGTCTGGAAGCAGTAGTGACACATTGGCACACAGGGACATCTGCCAGGCAGCTCCAGCACGTGTTTTGTGGCTGGCTCATGCCCAGCCATGGGGACACGCACGGTGCTAGCGTGCAGTGGTCTGTGCTCAACTGAGCTCACACCTCAACCCACTATTTTTTAGTGAGTTAACACACAATAGGGCAAAACCTTCTCATCCCTTCAGAATAAAAACTTGCCACTTTGAGAATATATTTCGTTTGTGGTCACTACAAAGGGAGATGAATTAATCTGATTAGTTTTAAAATCCTCTGCTCTCCATTGCTTTTCTCAGGCAACTTGATATTCCGGTAACAAATCCACTGTGGAGACAAAAGAATGCTTTGTAAGCAGCATCAGCTTTGAAGTATAACCCATGCTGCAGGTGGAGTTTGGGTAATGCTGCTTTTGTACATAAATCTCGGTCAACAAGTCAGACACAGATCCTTAAAAAATACCTATGAAAAAACATACAAATTAGTGCTTCTGAAGATGCTACTCATTACACACTTTCAGTGCATCACGACATCAGGCTACTGCAAGTCTTCGCCTCCTCATGTGGAATTTATCAAGAAGAGCCAGTGGCAGCAACTAATCAGTAACCACAAATATCAGGGACACCCAGAGGCAAGATTGCACCCCTGCAGATATGCTACACAACACTGGATAACAGGCACACTAATGATGAAGGCTCATGCTTAGGTACTAGATATGACCCACTTACTTGCCTTCAAATTAGATCACGTAAGCTTGGAGTGCAAAGCCATGGAGGTATTTCATTAGAAGGGCTGCACTGGTTTCAGGTGCCAGCCTTACACCACGAGGACAGGAGCTGTGCATTACTCCGGCCATCAGTACCCTTCACGCACAGGCAGTGGTGTCAAAAGTTATCACTTGCAGATGAGAACTGTGAAAGATGTGAACACAAGTGTCAAGTTCTCTCTCCGGAGCACAGTGCTCATCCTCTGAACGTGCATATATTGCTTTACCTCAGAGACTCAATATTTGCCAACAGAAGCTGCTTTCACATCTCACATTCTCTATGTCTGCTGAGGCTTCCATTGAGCAATTACTATGCAGTTTTCATAGAAGCAGGGGGTTTTATTGCTTGGTGGGCCCTGCCTCAACCAACACAGCACTCAGTCCTTGGAAAAGAGCAGGTGAATTTACAATTGGGATGCTAAGCTGGAAGATGAGGGCCCTGCCCTGAGATACCTGTTGCACTGTGCAGCTGTTGGGTAAGACTCTGCTCAAAGACTGTGTGTTAGATTTCTGCATCTCATGGGACTATGGAGTCTTAACAACTCTTAAGAGCTTGGACACTTCCTTTAAGATGAGAGGCTTTACTTCCTAATATAACATACAGCAAAAAAAAAAAAAATGTCATTATAGGGCATCCCTGGATGCTTTGACTGTACAGATTTTTGCAAGACAACGATTACAGCCCAGGGTGAGGGTTTAATTCATACACTGCCACAGAAAGGCATTGGAGAAGAGTCACTGAAAGAAATAATGAGGTGACTGTCACTAATGACCTGAGTTCAGAGTGCACACCCTCGGCTGTCTCACTACCAACACAGAGCTGACTGCAGCTGTACACCTAAGTTATTGATGAAATGCAGAAAGGCAAGATCATTTTGTTTATCAGAAGGCAAGCTTCTGCCAGATGTCAAACTTGTCCTTTTCACAGTTTAAGTCATCCAATCCTTAAAACATAAACAAGATGCTCTAATAATCTGGATGTACGATTCCTTTTGAGTCACCTACCACTCCCAGCAGTTCTGATTTGCAATAAGAACAGTTTTCAAAATGCAGAAATTACTATTTCATAACAATCTGGTTATATCACAATAGTGCATGCTTTTACATTTTTCTTATATAAATACAGTTGATAATGTGCCTCTCTTGTACATGCCAGGAGTGAATCCATCTTCACTGTTCTTTCCATATCTTGGTTAATAAAGAGAGTCATTATATTTCTGCTTCCATTTTTTTGCTAACACTGTCAGATAATGAAGTATGTATTACTTTAGGCTTCTGCAAAACAAACCAAAGGGACAGTAATGTCAGAATGGAAAATGGAAGAAGAAAGTCAGCTTTGAAGTCTACCTGTACATCTCCGCACTGCCAGCTCTGAGCTCATTTTGAAATCAAAGAACGATCACACAAAATTCCAAGCAATCAGACATATATTGCTACATGGAGACTTCACATCAAGTTCTTTCTTTTTAGCATGGAAAAGTAAAAACCCTGATGTTTTGAGATGAAGAGTACAAGCAAATTAGTCACATCTAGCATATAAATAATGTTTTCAGCATAACAGTGAAGAAAAACACTTTGAAAACTTATTAAAATGTAGGTTTATTCTCCTGAACATTTAGTAGGAAAAACCTGTCATTTTTATGCAGCAATGGTAATCAATTTTGAAATCTTCACAGATGTGCTCTTAAAGTTATTAATGTCACCAGGATGATTATGAATGCTTTACTCAGCTGTTCCACAAACATTAGAACAATACAAACCAACTCAAGTTCTGAATTACAATACTTGTCCTTCCTGCAGGGATTTTGGTTTTGCCTGGCATGCTTTGAATCTTATTTTGTTAAATGTGACTGAAGATGAAGAGTTAAAAACTTTATAGATGCTTGACCAAGTGAATGGAACAACAAACACCACGGTTATATTTAGTAATACCTGATATCCTGGGAAGGGGAGACCTTCAGCTGCTTGTAAGCTTCTTGTGAAAACACCTGGGCATGAGCACTTGGGAGAGCTGACTCCAGTGGAAAGGGAAATAACCTGAATGGGTGACATCTGACCACATGACAGTGTGAACAGAGACAGTGAAATAGAAGACTGTACAAGTGTCAGACATGTTTGGTTCAATACCTGTTTCCTGGAACACCGTGGATGTTAAAATTTGGCAATCTGTTATTAGAGACAAAAACTCGCTAATGTTATGTAACCCAATAAAACACTGGGTTAACAGTATCCCATTCAGGGCAAGACAAACAAAGCTGCTGTCAATATTCCTTTTAATTAACCCAATAGTATTAGCTGCTTATGACTTCATTCCCCTCAGTCCCAGTGGGCAACCTGAAAGGCAATTCTCACTATTACTTAGCTCCCGTGGCGTAATCCACAAGCGGCTGTCAGCCTGCCATGGCTGGTGACCTCTGACCCAATCACTTGCTTCCTTTTAACATTACTACCTTTGCACATTTAATGAACTTTGTACATGGCTAAAAAGATGTCAGCACAGCGAAACGATGGTTCCTGCTGTGAAGGCTCCATTGTTTCTATAAGTCTAATTGACCTTTCACATCACAGAAAACGAGAAAAAAATCAATATAGTTACTTAGTCACCAGCCCAATGCTATCTTTTATAATTAATATGCTAACCACATTGCTTTTGGAACACTGACACCCAAACACCCCTCGATGTACAAAAATGAATTCTCATTAATAACCATTATATTAATCACTGTTGCCCAGAACTGGAACCTGACTGCGAAATCCCCCGGTGGAAATTGCTATAATCGTTCAAACTACAGGAATGAATTTTTTTTCGGCATAATTACTGCTGTCTTCCATTGAAAAATATCCATTAGATGGCAGCTTTTAGTTACGTAAATCAAGCTGATTAATTTTTAATTTTTCCCATTTATATGACTTTGCACAAGTAAAGACAATTTAAACGATTAGCTGAACAATTATTAAAGCAACTTGCAGTGGTTCAAATATTCATTTAGTTACTAGAAAAGTCATACATCATTAACTTCCAATTAAAAATTTGGGAAATGGTAAATGCTGATACAATAAAAAATATGCTTATCTCCTTGTCAATAAAGCAGTATACTGCTGTAAAAATATTGCTTTCATTTCAGCTGAAAGCAGGAGGTTCATCTAGTACCAGGTTTCTCCAGCTATTTCATGAGCAAGGAAGAAGAGATCTTGTTAAGTGTCTGAATATAATTGGGAAGAGGCATCCAATGGCAGCACAGCACTTCTGTGCCATTCAACTCCAGTGCTCCTGCCTCTCATCCCATGTCCCAGACCAGGCTGGCACAGACTGCTGAGCTCAGAATATGCCAGAACAATTATCTTTCCAATGAAAGCATCCTGCAAAAAAGCCAGGCACTTTTTTAAATGCAATAGCCCAGTGGCTAGATTGACTTATTCCAAAATACAAGGAGATTAATTTCAAATCTTATTCTCTGCCTCCTTACATTGGCTATGGCTGAGCTGGATACCAGCTGAGTTGCCTAAAAACTTTCATCTGAATAACACCATGAATAGTCAGGACCTGCTTCACTGAAATCAGAGCTAGCAAACAGTGGAAGGAAAATAATTGTGATGCTAATGCTAAGCAATGAGCCTCATCTCCAACATCAAGTCAATAGCTGTATTGTATATGGACTTAAAGATATTGAAATTCAGTACAATATTCTGCCAGCGTGGCAATCAAAATCATCACATACATACACAGCATTGGCACTATTGCAGCTGTATATGTAATTTTGTACCTTTCTGGACTCAGCTGTTTCAAATATTCTATTGAGGTGTGATTAAAATGTCTTTTTCTGAAGCAATATCAGGTTACTTTTGTGTGGTACAGCATTGGATGACCTGTTTGGGGGTCTGGAGGCAGCATCACTGCACAAGAGATGCACTCGCATGATATCCTGCATGTCTGACACAACTCCATCACCACAGAACTGCCCTGTGCAACCAGGGCTCCTCTGACACACCACAGTACAGAAAAAAGGGCTTGTTGGAGATTTTTTTTAAATTTAAATTGAAAAGTATTTTGTTTCTTTACCCAAATTTATTAAAAATACAGGTTTAAAAAGCAGTTTTCACCTAGATTAAGTATAATCGGAATCTGTAATTGATATTAAGATCAATTTAAACTTTAAATCTTCTCTACTTTTGTTAATTTTGTCTTCTCTAATACTGATATTAGTTCATTTGGACTGGTCATAAGATTTCCCTGTGTGAACATTTCCATCCACTGAAGAGAAAATAGAAATGCTGAAATTTAGAAGTGGTGATTTCCAGTCCATCTTCCTACATATATAGCAGGCTGCATCTATATTCAACTACATTTTTCTTCCATACGTTCTTAAAACAACACACTGGAGAAACTTATAAATTGTAACACACACTCATATTTGCATTTTTATTTGGGTATCATGACATCAGTTTGCAAACTGAGCCTAAAGCTGGAGGTGACAAAAATCAGACTTATGTGAATTTTAAAAAGTTTTTCAGAGAAGTCTGCCAGGAAAATTGGAAGAGACAGAATGAAACACAGGTCTTTAGTGTCCCAGTTTTCCATTTTAAACCTACCTATTGCTTCCTCTAGGCCTTTGGTGTCTCTACAGCAGTGATCATTTTAACGCTATTTTTACCAGTTAACTGTCTCTCCTTGATATCAAAACTTATTCTAAACATTCTGCTTTGCTGTTTTAATGTTCAGGATATCTGGCTTTTGGGGAAAATAGTATGTTTTAAAGATGATACTTTTTCTTCCTTTTAATAATAATTGGAAGGCTTACAAGTCCATTGAATATGGCTCTTTGGAAGATTATTGTTATCAACATCCAAAGGGTAACATCTCCACAAAGAGAACAGAGAGTACGAGCCACTACTGTGTCAATTAAATCTTGGCATTCATTCATTATGCCTATGTCCTTTTCCTGCCTTTCTTCCTTGGTGGTCTTCTGGTATTTTTCTTAATACCAGCAGCCAAAAAAAGAAAAAAAAGAAAAGATACTAAAGGCAATTTCTTTAGTACAGTCACAGACGGACTTTTTTGTAGTTTAATATTTGAAACTGCAGCCCTTGTAACTTAGAGGGGCCACCACTCCAGTATTTACACAGATGTTAGAGAAGGCAGCCTGTAACCATCCACCTCCGCCCCTGCGGTCACCTTTGCCTCTGAGCAGTCTTTGGGAGGTACATTAATAACATTTGTATTAGATACCCATTCCTCAGTTACAATATTTTTATTTCGCATTGTCTGTGTGGAGTGTAACTTAATATATATCCTTGATGCAGGGAGATGTTTACATAGTATTTTATGATTAGTTCAGTTGGAGACCACTGGGTTTCACAGGTTAGTAACAAAGGCAGAAAGCAGGCAAGATATAATTATGGGGCTCCAAAAGAACTGCACACAAAAGGTCAGGAATACATTTAAAAGGGATAATAAACAGCCAGCTACAAAGAAGAGAAAAAATTGGTAAAATGGATTCAATCTTTAAATCTTTCTTATTGAAATTCAAGTAAAATATCTTCAGGAAAGCTTGAGTAAAGATAAAGAGGCTGAAATGGCAGAGGCATTTTATTTTTTAAAAGTAAGTAATAATTGCTTAGTAATACAATTGAGCAATAAATTTTGTCTACCCCTGACCATCTTGCTTCGGCTTTTTGCTCCCAAGAAGCATTAGTACAGTTAATAAAAAGTAGGCGAGGGACTTACCTAACATTTCCTTTGATTCTACCTTTTAATTTGCTCCTCTCCTTTTACGGAATACAGAATGAAATTGGCAGAGGGTTTGTTCCATAGCACCTTCCTGCCTCTTTAATCTGCAGCTTTGCTTTCCGAGCACCTGCAGGTGACCGTGCCCTGCTGGCAGGGTTAGTGCAGCTCTCCCACCGGGAATTTTCCTCAGCCAGGTGTCCTGCTGCCCCGCTGAGCCACAAACACTGAGCAGAACCTGCCCGGGGAATGTTTGCATTGTGGCTTTGCCTTCGAATCAAAAGGTGTTAAAGATGTCATTGAGGAGCTTAGAATAGTGACTAAGCAATTTCCATACTTTGGTCTCTCAAGGCCTAACTTAGTCATATGGCCTCCTGCAGGTATGCCTAATAACTCCAGCCCCAGTGCCTATATCTTTTCACACCTTTTTACCAAGAAGGAAGCATTGTCTTTGATTGTCCATCAGCCCTAATCCTTTCCCAGCATGAAGCTTGTTAGCATAATTGGAGAGAAGAAACCAAAAAGGTACATTATGTGCATCTATGTGTTTCTCTTTCAGTGAGGGAGGCTGTTTGGATAAAAGACCACTGTATTTATTGCACTAATCCAGCACCTACAGGTTCCCTCGACAGAAGAAAGTGTCTACCTTTTCAGGTTCTGATTTAATGCAAGTAATGAAAATCACACACAGTTTTGTGATTGACAGTCACCATCATCATGAAAAACTACCACAAGTGCCTGTCTCTAATATTAGGCTCTCTATCCAAAAATAACCATGGGAAGTGACTGGCATCCCTGAACTCAACCCCAGCTTCCTGGCTAGTTAAACTATAAAACTGATTGCAAAGAAATTAGTGAAAATCGTTTTTAGACTTTTTTTTCCAAGAACAACAAAGATTTTTAATATCTTGCCCAGGACACTGGAGGCTAAGAGAATAAAAAGGAAGGTAATGAGCCATAAAAACTTCCAAAGCAGTTTCCCTCTTCTACCATCTTAGTCTTTAATGACAAGCAGTTAAAGAACTATAAGCAACAATAAGAGAAAGCCAACCATCCATCACAGGCGCTCTGTATGGGGATTTCCTTCGTATTTCAGTCTTCATCTCTCATGAATAACAAGACAAAAATGCCAAGATAAGTACAATTTATCATTGATTACACACTCTGTCAAGCTAGGAGAAGAATCTTTGGTATTTCTATTTGCATGACCCAGGATTTCCACACAGCAAGATTAGGATGACCAGCAACAGTGAGGTATTTGGCTTCTCTCTCATGTAATACATCCTTCAGTAGGACATGATTCACACTAATTCAGTCTTCATCAGACTTCCCACCTTTCCTTTCTGTAACACAGCTGCCCAGTCTTGTCACAGATAGGAATATGACTTGAGTTAACTCAGTTTTTCATCATTTCTGACCTCATAAACACAAAGTTTCTCCTCCGTTCCATTGCCATAACACTTGCAACATCCTACCAAGAGACCCCTTTCTTAATGAAGGTGAAAGATAGGCAACAACCTATCCAGATTTTTAGTTATTCCTTTTATCAGAAGACACTGGTAGCCCCAGCATTCAAGAACCAGGGAAGGGGAAGGTAAAGCAGGTAGAACTCAAGACAAAAAAAGGAAGAAAAATAAAGAAACTAAACAACAATAAAAATCCACAAAATCCACATCACAAAATCATGCAAAATTAACATCTTATTAACTCTGAATATAAAAGGGAGAAGATGATCAAACGAAAAACAGATTCCTTCCATAATCTCTTTGCTACTTTTGATACCAGAAATGTAGGATTTAAAGGATTTTGAAGCATAGACACAGAATGCTCAGTTTTCAGCCACAATATCAGTCAGTTAGTTTTCCACAACTGTAGATACATACACATACAGAAAATGAAAACTTGGTCTTATCCTGGCAAATGAGCCTAGCACGATTACTCAGGTAACCTGGCCATCTATAGTGGTAGCAGCATTCCTCTCCTAGATCCTTCATAAATCATTGCCAAAGTCTGCTTGGGGATTAAACATTTACTGAAATAATTGATGTGATTGCAAACCACCTCGAGCAGTGTCCTCAGGTGAACGCATTCTTCCCACAAAGGATTAGCTTAGACTCCAGAATAGCACACTACATACTTTTGCAGAGCCAGAAGATGCATTTCCTTAATGGTTTTCCAGGACACTATCAATATTAAATAAATATCAGTCATTACATGTAAATACATATAACAGTTTTAACATAACAGTTTCTTCCCTCTGCAGGAAAGAAAAGGAAAATCCATCAAAGAACAGTGCATGGGGAAATCAAATATCAAATGCTTCCTGCTTCCAAGAAGAGATGTAATATTCTGTGAATGACTGACCTGGCTCTGACCTTGATCATGGTAAGAGATTTGTTTTGGTAGTCTGCTGTAGCCAGCAACCTGCAGAGCAGTTTGGGAATCCTACCAGAGGGAGTTCTCAATGCTGTAGTTAAGAAGCACATTTGTTTATGTGGAGATACTACTGCAGATATGGTATTGCAATAATATATTTCAGATTGCTTGACAAATACATTAAAAGAATGCTAGATAATTAAATACATAAGCATGAAAGGCTTTTCTTGAAGATAGCATAAGGTGAGATGTAGCACTCACCACAGTGATTTCTGTACCAAAGGCAGCATTAGAATATTAGTGGATTTGATTATGGCAGACAACAACCTCAAATAAATTTTCTCACTCAATTTATGCACTACTGACCCCAGCTATCACAAAAGATTGGAGAAGACTTTGGATCTCTCTATAAAGCAGCAAGTACATATATTACCCCCATATAAAGCACATGAAAATACAGAGAAACTGAACAAAGCACCAATATTTTAATGCTTATCGCAGACACAAGTGAATTTTTTTTCTGCATTTAACTTGCTTTTGCTTCCCATAAAAAAAAAAAAAGTCAAAGAATATTCAAACTTCTAGCACTTTTTAGCTGAATAAATATGAACTTACTAATTAGACACTGAAAACTGTTGTACCTAATCAGCTTTTAGGCCACTTTTGGGTGATTATTTCATGCCTGAAATTTTGTGTCCTTTGTTTTCTTCTCAAACCTGGGGGGTTTTTTTAGGAGGCCTGACAAAAATACCAGTTGAAAAAAAGATAAAAGTGCATCCTGCAATAATTGTCCACCCAAGATTTATTGCTTCTATTTGCTGCACTCTTCCAGCACCTAAAGGGGACTTACGAAAAAGAGGGAGAACTACTTTTTCCTCAGGCAGAAAGTGATAAGACAAGGGAGAATGGTTTTAAATTAAAGAAAGAGGATTTAGATTACATCTGAGGAAGAAATTCTTTAGTGGTGAGGCCCTGGCACAGGTCACCCAGAGAAGCTGTGGATGCCCCATCCCTGGAAGTGTTCAAGGGCAGGGTGGACAGGGACTTGAGTAATATGATCTAGTGGAAGGTTCCCTACCATGGTAGTGGATTGAAATTGAATGATATTTAAGGTTCCTTCCAACCCAGGCCATTCTAGAATTCTATGTTTATATTCTACATATAATACATAGACTTATAGATCATTTAAGTTGGAAAAGACCTCTAAGATTGAGCCCAACCACTGAGCCAGCATTGCCAAGTCCACCACTAAATTGTGTCCCTAAGCACCACATCCACATGAATGAGTATTCATTTATTACAGGGAGGCAAAACTCAAGACAGCTGGGTAACACATGGTGACTTGAACAGACTAGAGAACCAAGAGCACAAAAATACAAAAAAAAATACGCTTCTTGGAAAACTAGAGAAGAGATAGGTAACCAACAGCAAATATCTGTGCAAACCTGTGACTCTGAACAGGTGAGAGACCAGCAGGTTCAAAGACTTTCAGGTAAATTCCAGTAATTAAACAGAACATCCAACCTACAGGGCCAGGTTGATTCCGTGGTGCCATGGGCTGTTCAGGGCTTTGGAGAAGTCCTCTGCCCTGCAAGCACAGGGAACTGGTGTAAACTCTGTCCCAACAGCACCAAAGAGCTGTCTCTAAAAATACTCTGCCAAGTCTACAGTGGAGGCTTTTTATCACTGCTGAAATCACCAAATTGTGCAGGGAGCCAACGAAGACAGGGACTGCCAGGTGGGACCAGCACAGGGCACAAACTGCTGGCTGGGGCAAAGGATGTTCCCTGTGGAACAGGAGGGGTTTCCACTTTTGGGTGAGGAACACAGAGGACACACCCTGAGTGCTTCCAGCATCCCTAACAGGCAAACTCCACTTTCAGACATGGCAGAAAATAGCTAACTAGAAGGGTGAACATGAAATGAAAAAAGTATTTCCCTGCATAGAAAGGACCCAGGAGAAAAAGAACATTTTGCACTTTTTGTACAGGTAGGAAAAGGCTCTGCTAACCAGAAAAGTTTTGGTGGTATCACAAAATAAAGGTGTGAACCTTCCCTCAGCGTGAAAGTAATTATGGATAATTATGGATAAGGCATAATGTGTTCTCAGCTTCAGTGTGATGGTGTTTATATCTCAGGTGTAGTGTGAGTTTAACTTTAGTGGGTTGGTGATTAAATTTAAGGTATATATAAATAATACATGGGGAATAAAACGGGGCATTATTATAGACAAAAGAAGAGAAATAACCAGTTGGAGATGTTGTTACAGGACTCTGAAAGTGCAAGCTTCCAGATGTTTATGTTCCCCAGCTTAAAAGATTAATGAGAACACTAAAGATTTATACCCAGCCCCTGGAGCAGAATACAAGTGGGGTTTTCTAGGCATGAATCTCACCACTTCCTGAACAAGGCAATTTTCCAGGTTCAGTGTGGTTGAAGCTAATTTGCCTGGAATTACCTGGACTCAAAGCCATTTAAATTCAGTCTTGACAGAACCTCAAGGGAAACTTGCTGTGCTGGCACATAAGACATTTGAACCTTTGGAGCAATTTCATGGCATAAATAACAGTTTTCTGTGTTTTGAATTCTTAAGATTAGCAATGATTAAGTAGACTGCACTGCCCTTCGAGCTCTAAAGCTGCTTCCAGAGCAGAGAGAAAAAACACAGAAGACAGTATCTTGACACATGACCTACTATTGCTCGCACTTCACAAACTTTGTTGTTTTGATGTTATTTAGTATTCTGTCACAACTTGGTTTTCAATGAAAGAACGAAGAAAGTTAACCCAGCTCCATCATCCAATACCAGAAAACTAGCCTCCCATCGTGGTAACTCCACTTGATTTGGAACACTGTGCAGCATTTATCCAAAGTTGTGTGAAAATGCAGGAACTGATGTATTCCTACTCTTGCCAAACTGTCAGCCTACATTTCCACATCTCCATTACATTTACAGTACCCACATGAAACATTTTATAGCAATTTTTTTTTTCTTGACCGTCTTGAGTGTTTTGTCTTTCAATAATACAAGGCTACTTGCTTTTGGAAAACTGGCTTTCAGGGAATCAGCCAGCAAGCTTTTGAAGGTCCACAGTTGCCTGTTCTTATTCATGATGACTGAATGAATACCCTCCACTCTGCCAAAGCAGCCCTTCTCACTAAACCAGCTTAAAACCCCTCAGAATCCCTGAGGCAAGATAAGTTGGGAGCCAGAGGGATAACCACTTCAACAGGCTAACCTGATAACAGGAACTCTCTTCTTCACAAACGTCTCTTCCTTATTTCCAACCCTCTTTAAAACTGCGCCATTTTCTTTTACCCGGCACAAGTCTGTGACCATAACATCCATGTAAATCACCACTTCCAGCCAACACCTCCAATTTTCAAGCCAGAGGAACACAAGGAAAGCCTCCAAATCAGCTGTTTTCTTTCTCCCCAATACCTAGAATTACCTCCTTCCTTTGCTCCTGTAACTATTCTAGCAAGCCCAGCCTGCAGAGCTTGGTAGCCCCACCCAGAGTGGGGTTGCCCCTCAGCTGCACAGGGTCAGTGCTGCTGTTAACCCTTCATGAGTGACACAGTGACAGCCCAAACGTTCTCCACCCAGGTTCAGAAGTAAATAAGTTTCATTCTTCAACATGAAACATGGTATGGGTTACCTGAGAATTTTTTGGGCACTGCCATAGCTGACTGTCATTAGTCTATTAACTTAAAGTTTATTGGAAAAAACCCTATTGTAAATTCAGTGCCCTGCATTTATTTTTGCCAACGTAAGGATGCCTTGCTAAGAAGTAGCAGTAAGTTGTATAGCTGAAAGGCTTGTTACCTGATCAGAGTATTATGGTCAAAACTGTGTGTGAATGATTTTTGTGTGTGGACCAACGTGCAGAGATGTTAAATAGAAGTGGTCTCTCAGAAAACTCTTACGACATTGCACCAATTAGCAGAACTTGCATAAGTGTGGGGAAATTTATGGATCAGAATCAGAGTTTAGCATGTAAGACATTTTTGAAAGCTCTCTTTGCCCCAGATGTATGTTTTAAACATTCCCATTCTCCGAGGAGTACAGAGATTGGATGGTGCTTCAGGTAAGAAGCAGTAGATAAGTGTTTTTATCAAACATGGTGCTTGCAAAAGCTACTCCAGCTTTTACTCAGCTTGGAGGCACTGCTACACAGTTTGTGTTGGTTAGAGCAGTTCAGCAGCAGCCCCCAGTGGGTTGCGTGTCGCGTGTGCGTGCCAGCAACTCTCCACAGTCCCCTCCTCGCTAAGAGTGAGGGGCTTGGTGACATTTGATGCAAATGCTCAGAGAAGCAGAGAAGTGTTATAGAATTCAAATCCAGCACAGTACACATGTATCTCACAGCACCTCTGTGAGAAGTCAGGCTTGGTTCACTTAGACTAACCAAGTAGCTCCAAAACAGGAGGAGTTTTGCTGTATCAAAGCTGTCTCCTGCAGAGCTATTTGGTATACCCACACTATGCTCTAAGCACCTGGTTGCACAGACTTTATTATATGTCCTATTATATTTCTAAAGATCCAAAATAGCCCTTTAGAAATCTGACTGTTACCAAAAAAAGTATTTCCACATGTTCAGTTCAATGGGCACAACCTGAGTGGACTTAGAAGACCTCAGCTGGATCTGACTGGCTTCAAGATAACTTATCTCTCCTCTACCTCCTGCCATGGAAACACAGCCAGACAAGGCAGGAGATGAGCACACACAGCCACCACAGATCTGGATGGTTTATTGGCTACGGCCCTGTGTGACAGGAGACCAGCTGTACTTGCCTGCTCCTGAGAGCAGTGTCAGTGTTGCTGAACCTGGCCAGTTGGTCCTGAGCTGTCCCTGCACCCATGGCACAAATAACCCAAATTTGGCTGACTGAAAGCTGGCCACATCAGGCTCTAAAAGCCCCTTTCTCCTTATGTGAACAGAAAAAAGGCAGCAACCAAAAGATAAAGGAATCATTTCCTGCAGGTCTCTTTTCTACTTATTAACAGGCATCTCTTCGTTGACAATGCAAATAGAATACTATCTCTTACTTTTATGTTAATAATGTTTAACTTAATAACTTCTGAAGGAGTTTGCTGCCAAGCACCAGGATATCAGATGAAGCCCATCATATAAAATGAGTCTGACATGACCGTTTTTAAAAAAGCAGGCTTACTAAAGATACACTGTTGAATCAGTGGATGAATGTATAGATGTACATATGTGCACAAAGACAAGCTAGATTATCATCAAAGTGGTTCATCTGGTTTTACAAAGTACATATGAATTCACTAGTTACTTCTCCTTGGAATACAGTCCTACCTTACACCCCCCCCACCCCCAGTTTAGAGACTTCTTTCACAAACTTTTTTACAAATCCTGAATTAATTACTGCTCTGACTGGAGATAATGGCCATGGCAGCAGTGAGGAGTCCCAGGGCACAGCCTGTGCTGGCACAGCTCTGGGTGCCAGCTGCCATGGGGTCCTGGGTGCCAGCAGTGAGTTCACCCTGCCAGAGCCTGCCCAGGGCAGCAGCAAATCCTGCCTGGGCAGCAAAGGCCAGCCCTGCTCACACTGCACGTGAAACACTGTGTCAGACACATTTGCAGTCAAAACTCCAGCTCCCATCTTCACCAGCTCTCTCAGACTGTCGCTGCACTCACTGCCACAGCACAGACATTTTCTGTGGGGCAGAGCCTGGCCTGATAGGTGTCACTCATTTGCTTCATATCAGTTAAATTCAGGGACTAACCTAGGCAATAGATATATATTTGATATATTTTAGCTATATTAAATATTTGATAATGTTTTAGCTATATTAAAACATTAGTCCAACACTTAAGTTTAAGAAGTGATAAGGTAATTTTAGAAACCACTCAGCCTGTGCCTGAGTCTGTCTGAGTTCCTGCATATTTCTCATGCAGTATATAGTAACTCTCTGATTTCAAAACACCACTTACATGGTCAATATAATATAAACTTTAAAGACATTCCACTTGATATCCAGCTTGATATCTACCTTTCATATGCTGCATTTATGTTCTCATTTGCAAACTATTAGCAGCAGTTTTATCCAATAGGCTGGATTACATTTGGAAAATCACCCTGGTGATTAAGTCGCTCTTACTTAAGTATTCAGAACCAAAACATGCTTATGATTATCATGGTAATTTTTTTCTCTCCTTGCTACTAATTTGTGACAGGATGGTACTGATATTTGTTAAAATTGATTAAAATAGTAATTACCTGAAAAAATCTGAATATTGTTTGCCTGGAAAAATGAGAACAATGTAAGGCTTTTCTTTGCCTATTTTTATTTCTTTTTTATAGTAGTTGTTAACATTTGAATTTCTCAGTTCTGTGTAGTTTGGGTCTACTTGCTAAAGCATACTTGAGATTGTTATGGGATTTCAGATTTATAAGCAGGACATCTATGATTAAAATATATTCTTTAAGAGTGGTTTTGGTTTTGTTTCTTTTAGTTATCTTTCACTTTCATCTGATGAAGGATAAAAGATAAAACAGGCTTTTGTTGTTTACTGCACATCTGGAGTATAAAAAAAGCGTTATATGAGGAAAGAATATTCCATGAAACACTATGTCAGACACGTTTGCAGTGAAAATTCCAGAAATAGCAAGATGTTAGATAATTAAAATGTCTTCCAGGTCTAAACCATAGGGAGCTGGAGTTTTAATCACGTAGAGTATATTCATGAGAAGTTTCCTCTTTTATCTACATGATCAGATTTTGATGCTTTCTTTTAGGAAGAAATAACCCTGCTCTGGAGCACAAACGTTGTTATATTCCCTTGGTCTTGGCAGCACTCACAGAATCAAATGCTTCTGTAGAAATCTGGTTTTTTGTTCACCTTTGCCCTAAGAAGGATGTGCAGAAAAATTTCAAGTTCAGTTTGTCCTCAAAGTACACCCATCTCTTTGGGTTTGACCCACCTGGGAAGCAGCTGAGCAGGGAAACCCTTCTGCAAAGGGCTGCTGGAACAGCCCTGGGGAGCAGCAGCCAAGGACCAGAGCCTTGTTTTACTGGGAACCCCAGATCCATCCTTTTAACTTAATAAAGTGACTGCTACAACAACAAGGTAAATGTAAAGGGAACATTTCTGCTGTGAGGCCTTCACTGGGCTGCAGAAAAACAGGAATGAGTTTAGTGGGGGAAAAATAAGATTAGTCATTTTTTCATAGCTAGAAGATGGTTTTATGGCTAAAGCACTTCACTAATCTTATTTTCTAATTCCACCACATCTTTTATTAACTTATTTTTCATCTTGTAGCTCCCCCACAACCATAACATTTAAATAATGATACACTGGTATCTTACCCTAGTCAGATCTAGTTATTGAGCAGTATTTTAACAGCTATGGTAATTTTAAGGAACAATTTAGATCTCAGCTACGTTAAGAGAAAGGAAAACACATCAGTGCCAAATTAGGCTCTGATGAGGCTCTTGATCACTTTCCTTTCTCCTGACAAAAACAGAAGGTGCTAGTAATGCTGTGAAGGTCTGTGTCCCTGATGAACAGATGTTAATAACAAAGAGCATCTTCCCCATGTTAAATAGCCAAAAGAAGAGATATTGCAGCCATTGATAATGATGCCCATATATCATGTGTGCTAAATCATGACTAAATAATTAAAATCTGTGCATGATACTTGTTTCAGGCAAGTAAAGCAGATCACAGTTTTAGTGGTCAGAGGAAATGAAATGCAGCTCTGCAGAAGTGATTGTCACTGAGCACACAGAGCACTATAAAATGCACAAAGAAAATTAAACTAGGAAAAAGGCAATTGACTGTGAGCAGCTTATTCAGGACTGAGGGCTGGCGATTCAGCAGCAGTTTGCCTTCTGGTTATTTTGATGAATTGTTTGAATATGCATTAACGTGGAGAAAGTGAAAGGAGTCAGGTGATGAGCAGAAAGTTCTCTCAGGGTAAGGTTGGTGGCTGGGTGCTCCCTCTTGCTGGTGGCAGGGCCTCCTCATCACTGCACAGGCTCTCCACCCTTCCTGGCCACAGGAAATCATGGATGGGTGGACTGATGGTATTGCCTGCAGTGGGGGAAATAGCTGAATAGAGGCAACTCTAGCCCGTTAACAAATGCTACATGCTGCATTCTCCATGGTCTCCACTTTACCAGCTCTGGTTGCATTGGCAGGAGCACTAGAATGATGGTATTGCCCCAAATTCACCCAAGAACACATCACCCAGCTCCCACATTCCATTTTGTGCTGTGCCTGTGACCTGCAGGGCCCTCCCCAGCAGATATCTCCCCCTGCACACATCTGTGTGCAGAAGTGGGGGGAAGGCTCCATTTCCTGAGGCCTGCCCATGTGCTGTGGCCAGCTGAACTGGTGGAGACCCATGCAGAGAGAAGCTTATCTCATGTCTCATAAAATGAGGGCTACAAAGCCAATGCAGCTTTGTTAGCTGTCACACAGACCTTTCCTTCAAAGCACAGGGAAGAAAAAAAACCCAAAACAACCTATTATTCAAAACATGAAAGAAGAATTGGTTGAAATTAAATTTTTCCTCCTACCCATTTATAGAAACAGATTAAGTGACTTTTGAAGAATAAGAGAAAGTATTTACTTCTTGAAAGATATATTTACTTGAAGTATTAAAATTGAAGTTAAAGTGTAGATTTTTGTACAAATCAATTTAAAACAGATTTCGCTCGATAAATTTGCATAAGCACATACACAAAACTTTGAGAACTATAGCAATAGGAATACTTTAGAGAATGAATTAGCAACTTAACTAAAAATAACTAGAAATAATTAGCAACTCAGCTAACCATCAATGGATATTCCCAAGGAGGAGCATGTACTCACCCATGCTGCTCTTCTAAGATTGGTGCTCTTTGACAATCCAAATTCAGAGGGGTGGAGGGAACCAAACACATTTTTATGTCATAATATCATGACAATCTATCCCTGTTTCCTACCAGTTATAAATTTTATTAATATCTACATTACATGGAACTTTATTTTCAAATTTAAGAGTGTAGAGAAGTATTTCCCTCATTTTCCAATCAACTGCTAATACAGCAATACTGAGAAGAGTAAGCTGTCTTTTCCAGGTGCAGTTGTGGTGTCCTGATATTAATTACAGAATAAATACAATGATACAAACAACTGACTTCCCATTATCCTAATTTTCATATTATATTTTTCTATTATACCCATTTTTTTTATTAGTAAAGAACTACAGTAGCAACCAACATATACATACCTACTTTAATTTTGATATCTTTAAGTATGTATTCTTATCTTTGCACACTCACCCTGAGGACTTCGTGCTGATTAATGCCAATGTATTTCAGTTAGAGAAGGAAAGTTTTAATTCTGCAATTGTTTTAGTAAGTGTAGAATTTGTCTGAGGCATGGACACATAAGGCATTTGTCGGAGTCTTTTGGGAATGTGCTGTTTATTCTGTTTCTTGCTCCATCTCCTGTAATCTTACATGGTTTGGAGTGCTGCAGGTTAATGATGTAATTTAATCAAAGATTATTCTTTCTAAGCAGTCATGGTAATAGTCAAAGATTATGGCAATGGAGTTGTTAAAAGGACTTGAAATAATGGCAAGAGATCAACATCACTTCAGAAGTGCTCCTACGTGTTCTGACTCTGAAAGTGGAAATCCACTGTTTGCATCTTTGTGAGAAGCCAAAATTTTTTCTTAAAAATTTGAATTGAAATACACCTGTGGCACATCCTCTGTGAGAGCAGATACAAATGGGACATTGGTTTAGGTCTCCTTTATGTCACTGAAAGGGTTATCCTTTGGCTTGGAGTGTGACAGTACATGAGGAGTCTTCCAGATAAAATGAAACAACAGAAATAACACCATCTGTTTCTTTTTTTTGTCTTTTTTATTCTAGACTTATATTTTCCTTCCTCCTGCTAGGTCTTCTTTTTAAACAGCCACTAATTATTGTAAATTTTAGTTAGTGGTACAAGATGGAGACATAGCTTTATATTCTGGCCAAGATCTGAAGTTATTTCCTTTAGATTTATCTATGTAGTTTCCTCTGTAAAACAACACTTGAAAAATGAAATGTTTTACTTCATATTTCTTATTAGGAGCCTAAAAAATGACTGTTGTGTTGGACTAACTGGTGAAGGTGAATCTGGAAAGCAGAGAGGATAAAAGTAAATCAAAATCCATATATTTCAGATTATAGTTTTAAGCAGTTATCTTTCTCTTCTATAGGTTTCTGTATGTGAGTTAAAAGGGAAAAAGTGCACAAAAAACCCCTATAACACATTTGAGCATCATAAAGCAATTCTTTAGGGTACAATAACAACTGTGAAATCTCCAAACACAGTAAATAAAGTGGAGAGAAGTATTTTAGCAAAAGGATATTTTAACAACTAGGAAAATGCCCTTAATTGCAGCAAAAGGAATCTTTTAAACTAACATGACAAGGTACAGGCTAAAATTAATATTATACGCTAATGTTCTTTTTAGTGAGTAGCTTAGGTTGATTTATTCATTTAGGTAATTACGTACCACAATATTAGTAATTCAGAGCAAAATTGAATTAGGAAACACAGAATAAATTGAAACTGTAGTCATATTTCTTTCTCACTGTGTAAGGAACAGAGACGTATTGATGTAAGTTCCAAGTGTACAGCATAAGTTAAATTCCCTAGACTGCAATTTGATCAAAAAGCATTAGACATTTACTTAGGCTATAATAGGTCCTTGCCATTGGATGGCAGTAAAATTCTACATCAATCACTAGAAGCAAAGTGAACCTAGGAAAACAATGGGATTTTTCCTTTTTTTATTTAAGAGTAGAAAGCTTGAGGGGGGATGGTGTTGCCTTAAATGCTGTGATAAGCACTAATATTAAAATATGTTTCCTTTTTCTATGTTAGGAGCACTTTAGAAATACTACACTCAGTTTTCTATTATGTGGAAAATCATTTATTTCTTCTTGAAAAGAAAAGCAAATATGAGCATGTTGGAAAGACAATGCAAATTTATTCTGTTTGTTGCTACCAATCTATCAGAGGTTTATAAATATATAGTGTACTTTTTTACTCAACAAGATTTGTTATATTTTGCACACGACAGAAATTATTTTATAAATAATCGGCCTTCTGTGGCAGCATTGCAGAAGATTAATTCTTTTCTTTTGCCTCCATTATTACTGCAAATATTATGACCAAAAGAGTTCCCTTTTTAATACGGAAAAAACTCCATCATTTCTGTGTGCACATGATCACAGGACATGTAGTGAAAACCCCCTCTGTACAGACAGAGCCTTTTTGTACAGCAGTTTCACATCACAGGCCGTGTTTCACCATCTTTGTTCAGACCCACACCAGGAGCAACAACCATTCAGGTTTCTGGAAATCTGGTCTACGAAGCAATTAAGTTTCTACAAGGTGATCAGCACTGAAGATTCACAAGCCATTAAAACAAAAGAACTCAGTTTAGCTCTATGCCTTGTCCTTGACTGGTAATGTCAATATTTAGATCAGCAATATTTAGACTAACAATACGTACATCTTTTTTATTATTATTATTTGATATTATAACCAACAAAGAATAAGGTGCAACTACCCTGTTCTTCAAATACTGTTTGTATAAATTGCACATTAACTAAAGAGAAAAAAATTATTATCAAACAATTTATCCTGCAACATTCATTTTCCACTTCCTGTTTTGGGAAGCTCTACATGTAAATTAGTTTCACTTTTAAATGTGCAAGTCTTGATCAACAAAAATCAATAGGAATATTATGAATACAATTACTATCTCAGTAATTTCACTAGTTTTTGACTGGACCCCTTTCATACCAAAAATAAATATTATGTGTTTAGCAAATATAGAGAATTATGTTTTAACAGGACTGAACTAAATAGAGCAAGAAATGTGTTCAGCATATGGCCTCACATGAAAAAATACAAATTCTTATGTCTTCATTAAATGTTTTTTAAAAAAAGTTACAAATTTAGTAGTTCGAATTACAGTCTAAATAGCAATAAAATAAGCCAACTGTTTTTCACAATGTAGTCAGGGTGGTCTAGAAAAAGCTAAAAGCTATTAATCAGGATTTCCTGGGATCAAACCACAAACTCCCTAGCAATTTATTCACTCACTTTATATTTAGAGTCTGTTAAAACTTTATAGGTTTTCAAAGATCATATTAGGCATTAAAATTTGGAAATCATTTAATAAAAACTGTTATAAAAAAAAAAAAAAAGAGAGAAATTAGCTTATCACAAACTCGTTCTCAGGAAAAAATGTGTAAAATACACTCAATGGAACCATACTAATCTGGGGTTTATGACAGTGACTGTGAAGTGAAGCAATGCCATAAACCTGGTGGTACAGTCGTAGTTTCACTCACAAGGACTTGTAATTCCAATGCTTCTGAACCAAAATGAGAATCCCCCACAGAAATATTTCTCCCCAGTGTTAAGGCCGTGATCCTACAAATATACTATCAACTTTGGGGATTTGAGCAGTACCACAGCTAAGCCAGCTGAATTACTCCTGTGTTTAAGATAATCATGTACTGGCAGGATCAAAAGTTTAAGATTTTGTTCTTGAAATCTCCTGAGACTTAGTGCTTGGGACTAAATCTTCTGAGGTCCAGACATTATGACTTCACTTATGTTTAGTGGGCCTGAACAGCCAGCGACTGGCTGTTCATATTCTTCTCACATTTGTATTTAGCCCAAGAAGTGTCATTAAGACTCATAAGCAGAATTTCTTGAGGTGTTCAGAGTTCTTAATGTATCAGAATTTGAGATTTTCGGCATCTCCCAGTGGGATTTGGTGCAATATAGGATCAGACTGCAGCTGAAATAAAATTTACAGTGCTGTGATATGTAAAATAAATCTGTCAAAAGATCATGTTCTTCTAGAGTCGTGTATTAAGCCTACAATTCCATATTAGGAAGAAATGAAACAAATTACTGCACTATAACCACTCTTGGGGATACAAATGAATGCCATGTAATATCTAAAAGCCTTTCTACTGCCATGCAGACACTGCTACCCACAATCTGACCTTCCTTCAGTCATACACCAAACTAATTCTACTTTTCTTTTGAGCTCCTAGCTTGCTATGATGTAAAAAAGCCTATGGTGTTAGTGTGAACATTCCAGGAAGCTTTACCCTAATCTCTGAAAGCGTGTCTTAGATTTAGAAATAGGAAATTACTCAATTTGTGCTTTTATAAACTTTAAACAAAAATGCCACCACCAGATATGCACAAGTGTATTTAAAAAAAATATTAGCACAAATTAAGAAAAAACAACTTTTAAGTATTTTTCTCTACACAGTGAGCAACTGCACATAATTGTGCTGAACTTGAGGATGGTACTCACTTTTTGGTGAAGAACTACATACTTCAATTACATACTACTACATACTTCAATTTCAAAAATATAAGGATCTTTATTAAAAATAAAGGCTTAAGTAGTTCAAGAAACACTAAGATTAGACCTGTGGTCAAACAGCAACAGGCTTAAACTGGCATTAACACACTTGTTAATGACCAGGTGTGGCAGCTTGTTGCTTAGTTGTTTTTTTGCTTTACACGTATAAGAACTTGGGGTAATGTCCAGATATTTAAACCACTCTGTGTGTTCTGTGGACAGGAGTTGTGGGGAAGGAAAAAGGTGTTGGAAGAGCAGTAGAAAAGCAGCAGTAAGACATCCTATAAAGCAAATGAAAGTTTCAGAGTCAGATGAGGTGTGGACACCTGACTAATAAAGGGTGGGTAGAATGGGGCTGGGGAAAGTGGGCAGAGAATAAAGCAGTAAGGCAGGAAGTTGTAGAGTCAATAAGGTGGACGAAGCAGGGTGTTGAAATGTCAATGAGTCATCGCAGTGGGAGGCAGCTGGAGTGCAGGTGCTGAGCTCAGGGAACTATGGCAACACCAGCAGAGAAGTTTTCTGAATGCCAGAATTTAGCGCCATCATCAGAGGGCAGGGCTGGTGTGAGGTAGGTGCTGAGTGCTTCTGTCAGCACTCCAGCTTCTCCCTGGTCCTGGCAGACCTCCCTCCCAGAGAAAGGGGGATAATAATCAGAATTTTCACAAATTCTCAAAAATTGCTTTCCCACCATAGAAACAGCCTATTTGTTACTCAAAAATCCCTCTTATTGTAAATAATTTCAGATTAAATTATGGCCTAACATAACTGTACTAACAGCAAACTTCAACTAAAGACATTAGATCTAAAGGACTTCAGTTATACTTCTCAAGACTTAGGTCTTTAAAAAATGTAACAAATTTACTATGTAAAGCCTATTTTCCTATGAAAATTTCAACCCAAGACCCAATAGCTGGATCCAGTAGACACTTACTTTTCATGGAGACCCAGTTCTAGAGAACTGAAACCTTTACTCTATGATTTACTATGTTGCTATATTGATTGGTAAGACAACACTTTTATTCCCTGAAGAGTAACCTGTAATGTCAGCAGCTCAAACTTCAGGTACATCAAAACAGAAAGGTCTTGTAGGTGACAAATCTGAAGAGGGAATTGAGTAAGCAATGACCAGCTAGAAAAGTCAGTTCCTTGCTCCTAATTTTTCCTTTTGTGGGAGTCTGTCCTTACACAATTCTAATGTCCAGAAGTGGTGTTAGTCTTACAGATCTCTGTTGTCTATGTAAAATGTGAATTGAGAATGCACAGAAATGTACAGAAGGAGAAGGACTGAAGTGCTGACCCAATTCTGTGGCACTGCAATCAGCTGCTCTTCCCATATAACGAGGTATCGGTCAGACTGAAGCAGTTTGCAAATTTTTTGCACAAACTGAAATAATTTCCTAGTCTCTTTTATACTTGCTCATGCCCTAAACATTCTCCTGAGGGAATCAAGAGGCTGAAACTTTAATCTTGTATTATTAATTTGGGTTTACAGCTGATGTGACTTGATAAATGTTAATTATTAGTATCTCATTTTATCAGTTGCAGCGTCTGTGCTTGGAGAAGACTTCCAAAACACAGACAATTTTTGTTGACTCTCAGAGGGGAAGTATGAAGGATCTGTACTTCCAAACAGGTCGCTCCGTGCTCCTACAGGATGTGCATCCCTTCAGTCAAGAAACAGGCACAAAATTATGCCAAGAAGTCATTAGCTGTGGAACAAGTAGCAGGAACCAGGTGCTAAAAATAGATTTTGAAGACAATCAAGTAATTTAGAAACTATGATACTTTTACTTAATACAACTAATTACGAATAGTAAAAAAAACTTGTCAAGAATCCAGTAGCTCAAGAATCAACAACTCTGCCCAGAAACAGCAAAATGCAAATTGTCTACAAGAGCACTCACTAGAAGCATTTCTCCCAGCTGTTAACTAGAAACAGCTACAGGTTGTCTCCCAAGGATGTCTCCAGTGGAGCAGGTCTGGTGGGGAGGACACACAGCTCAGCTCTTTGCCCTGCCAGGTTGCCCTCTGGCTGGGTGTGCCCCAAACCACCAGGTGTGTGACTGCAGATACCTGCAGCCACCACACAGCCCTCTTGGTGGGGATTAAGCATGTCTATTAGACCTCTGGTTGCCAATGGATGTTTTAGTTTCCTGAGCACAGACTTTCATACATAGACAAGCCCCAAGTTAATTTCTAGTCATGATTAGTTTTTGACAACATTTAAGATCTCTGAATTGGTATTTATTTTGAGGCTCTTGATATGCAAATCACTTATGCTAAATTCTGCAGCTTTGACTCAGTTTAGATTATCAGCATTTACCTGCAAACATTTGAATAAACACAAGTGAGACCATCCTTTAACAACCCTTTTAAGATCAAAGAGTCAGTATTCTGCCTTTGAGGCTTGTCAGTTTAAAACCTGCACCAACAATTAAAGGATTCCTCCCCCTCCTCTGCTGTCTTCCTCCCTCCCAAAACCAGGAATGAAAAGATTCCACCCTGCAAGAAATGTCCAGTTTTATATGAGAACTTCTCATTAATGAGTAAACATGCACTGTTCTGCAATATTGTTTCACTTCTTCTGCTTAATGGGCTCCATCCTGCATGGGTAAAATCTCAGGATAAAAAAAGGGCTCTGGTGAGATCTAAGCTTCCATTAAGAATTCGATTTATTTTGTGCTATTTCACTAGGAATACCCTAAGATTTTTTCCATCATAGTTAATGTCAGAACGCCATAGGAAAAACACAGTGAATAAGTATTAATATGCTTACTGCTGACATCCCTCAATCAATAAAATGGAGTTTTTGTGCTTCTTGGCTAGGTGGAATAGAACACTGCATTTTTCATAGGCATACAAAACATTTGTAAGTCTGTGGAATAATAACTAAAGAAAAATTGTGTGTCTCGAAACACATTTTTATTACTGAACAGTGGCATTTCTGAGCCAACATTGCTGTCCTCACTCAGATGGAGAGACTGTAAAGAGGACAAGAGTTGCCTTCTGCTCTGTAGAGGAAACCATCTTTTGGTTGTCTTCAGCCACTGTTCAGTAATAAAAATGTGTTTCGAGACACACAATTTTTCTTTAGTTATTATTCCACAGACTTACAAATGTTTTGTATGCCTATTTAAAAAATTAGGTTTCTATCTGAAAATATTCAGAGCAGAACAGAGTTATTGGCTGCTCCACTGTCTGACAATGTCTTGACTGACAAGCATCTTCAGCCACATTTAGCAATTGGAATAGCTGCAGAACACTTCAGAGTATTTAGTCTGTCTTACAAAATCTGTTTTTCTCTTCAAAAAGTAGCCACCCCACTATGGGTGTGAGTGGAGCTACAAATGCTCCTGGTCCTGAGGCTGTGCTTCAGCAGCAGCAGCCTGTGGCCACCTGCACCACCAACCTCCTCTCATTCTGAAAGGGAAACTCTGAAGGATCAGGACCATGCAAGGATATATCTTTGCAACCACAAAGACAGAAAATAGCATTTTCTGTGTCATTTCCACGATTCTGGATAGGTGGGGCTAAGCATAAAAAACAGGTCATCCTCTCGCTGACCTAAAGCAAAAACTATAAGTTTGTGTGTAGAGAAGGATATTAGAAGTATAAAAATGAGAAATTACCTGTATGAATGAATACAACTTGAACTCCTAATGGATTCTGATTCACACTAGGTTCCTATGGTTCACCACTTTGCACACAGTCCTACCACAGGACTTTTGTAATTTTTTCCAGGGTTCTGAGAATAGACAAAGCAAAAAATCTGTTGATAAAGCATAAATATATTTACATATCTAACTTTTCTGACCATTTTTTTGTGAAAACTTCAATATTTTGACTAGTCACCATTATTTCTGGTACACACAAAAAATAATTTTCATTAGAGGTTATGTTCTACAGTGATTAGTCAAAAGTCAGACAACAGTTAATGTCTTTGTTGTAATGGACAGCTAAGATAAAAGTCTGATAATTCTTTTGAGAAAACCAGTACACAAGTAGTTGCAAACGAAATTAAAATTTTAAAAAAAATTGATAGTATATCTCCTGCCTATATAAACATAGTTTGTTGTTCTGTCTGCTTCTCTTCCCCCCTTGCAGTACGATCTTTCCAGACTCTTCAGAGTGCTCAGTAGTACCCAGTGTGCTTCTTCTGTGACTGTAGTGGATTTATTAAACATTGTGAGCTCAGTTAGTGGGCTACACCAGCAACTGAAGCATCATTAAGTAAATTAAAACCCATGTTTATTGAATACCACCTTAGCTACCAAAAAGTACCTTGGTATTTTCACATCTCTGTGATGCTGAGTGTTTGTAAACAAAACAGTTCTGTCTTTGAAAGAGAAGTTGCACAGTCCAGTTGCTTCCACGGTTCATATTGGAGGAACTAAAAACTACAAAGCAAGTTTTCCTCCTGCAAAGTAAACATTTACTGATGTTTGAGAAAAACTTGCAATTGCATAAGTGGGATCTTATCAAAATATCACAAAATAAGTGAAATAGAGAGATATTGGATATTATCAAAACACATCAAAACATTCCACCTGTGATCAAGAGTTCAAAACAACCTCCATCTAAACAATAACTGCATTTATTATGGGTATCATTCTGTAGACTGAAAAAGATGAGACTGTGTGCATTGGATTGACATTTTTGTAAGAAGGGGAAAAAAAATAAAAAACAGAGAGGCAAAAATTCATTACTTAGAAATAAAGCAGAAAGTTATATAATTCTCAAGCAGTCTTTGCCACAGTTGCCCAGAATGGCAGTGATGGATCCCTTCAGAGGGAATAATTGGAGTTGAGTCTTGGAAAGGCTTTATAACTCCCGTGTTTCCCTGTTGCATAATGTTCATTAGGACTTAACACATTTTCTAGAGAAGGTAGCTCAACAAATTCTCTTAATTTTGGCTAAGAAAATAAGGGGTAGCTCAAGTGAATACAAGAACTATATTTGCATGGGATTCTTCCATTTTTGTTTTAATAGAATTGCCAAATGAATCAGGTGTTTCATGCCTTCATGTGGTAAAGAGGACAAGATCCTAGTATGAAGTAACAAGCAAAAAGCAGAAAAAAAAGAGGCAATAGGAAAGGTTAGGAAAAAAAGAGGTCACAGTAAGTGTTGCAGTTACCATGAGGCCTCTTTATTCATGCCTTTACACAGTTATTTATATATGTATTTATTCATACATGAGATACAGTAAGTTATCCCAAGGACAAAGTTGAGGAGATGTGAAATTAGATCTGAAACAGATTGTTACAAAAGGAAGGAAAACTGAAGATAAGATGCTCACACAAGAGAAATGACAGAGTGTGAGGAGAAGAAAGTGGAAGATCAGAGGGTTGAAGATAATTAACCTAGGCAGAGAGGGACAGAGGCATCAGCTGTTTGCTGTTCCTGAGACAGTTTGGTCACAGAGTGAAAAAGTTCTCTGAGAAGGCAGGGTGTAGGCTCAGGAAATCAAAAACTCCTGAATGGTTGGTAAAACACTGGTACTGAAGCTTTTGTGGAGACCTGAGGTTTGGAGAAATCAAGAAAGACGTGGGGATTTTTCTTGGAAGACCTTCTGGGGAGATGGAGAAAGAAAAGGTAACATATTCACTCAGGATGAAACTGTGGAGGTCTCAAGCCTCTCAGCAGCCAGAAGGAGTCCTATTCTAATCATTCCATACACCCACTGCATCTGCAGCCCCATACAGGGTATCTACAGAGTTCCTGGAAGATGCTCAAGAGAAACACTGTTTTGTAAGCCATAGCCTTTTCTTTGTTGGGCAGACCTAGAAATGATGCTGCCTTTGAAAGATATAAATGGGGCAGAATGAGATCAATCAAAGTAGTTATGACTAGTTCATTCTATTATAAGGTTTTGTCACAGCAAAATAACATTTATTTTGTATATGTATATGTATATGTATATGTATATGATAAAAATATTCTATTCTATTTTAAAATTGAAGCGAAATAAAATAGCTACTTCAAAAATTAAAATATTGCAGGAATTCATAACATTATGCAGAAATTAATTCACAGAATAATCTGCACAGTAAGAAATCCAAAATTTTATTTATAGAACTGGTCTCTGACAACACCATTGTCTTTAACAACAATTATTTTAGGAGGCAAATCCCAGCATTTCTAAATGTGAAGAAGGGATTTAATATTAATCATTTTTAGACATCTAGGGCTAATCACAGAAGTCTTTGATACAGAACCACAGAAGTGAGAGAGCTGCTCCAGCTTACTGGCTGCACAAGCAGCCCAGCTAAATAGGTTAGAACTGCCCTGGTTAAATCAGCTGCATAAACCCATAGGGAAGTCCTCTGGTGAGCCCTCGTCTCAGTCAGCTGTTGTGCCTCCTTGGCTGGGTTTGGTGGCAGGGGTGACAGCTCTGCAGGTCCCTGTGTGTCACCTGCCCTGCCCCGGGGACACCCAGGGGGGTGAGGCAGGCAGGGCCCAGGGCACTCCCCACCCCTGAGAGCCTGCAGAGACAGCCCTGGCCCTGGCCACCCACGGGCCAGGTGTGGCAGGGACAGGAGGGTCCCTGCAGGCAGCACCTCCACCACCAGCACCCACCAAGGCTCTGCAAACTGGGAAAAACCCAGAAGGGAATCCAGGGCAACAGGGGGACCACATAGCAAACACTGCCTAAAGCCCTTTGATATCTCTTCTCTGCTAACATTATTGTCACTGGTTCTGCTGGCAAATGTTTACCATGATTAAAGAAAAAGTAATAAGCTTATTGCTTCAATAAAATTTTTTTTAGTAACACTGTAACAGTATATATATCAAAAACATAAAAATCATAATATTAGTAGTGTCTTAGGATCCAAAATATGCTACTACTGCCGTGAAATCCCTTTGAGAACATTTAGTGGAGAAAAATTAAGTAGATATGAATGTGGATTGCCTAAGATATGCTTTTGAAAACAAAAACCTAACAGGGCTATGACATAGAAAAATACAGAAGTTGTTCTTGTTTGTGTGTTCCTACTTGGAAAGCTGTTGGGAAAATTTTGCCATTATCCTAAAGGGAATACAAATGTGTCTGTTTTAATGTTTATAACTATGTCTGCTTTATGAAAGATGTCTATATAGCAGCGAAGTGAGTTCCAAACAGAAAAGACAAACTTGTACTGAGAGCTGACGTTAAAAAATAATGGATAGAAATATTTCCATGAAGCTTGGCAGGAATATGTACACTGTAGATGAACAACTGTTTTAACAAATGTTCAATAGAAGTATCCAGAATCCAAGGAGGAAATAGCATAACTACTGATGTCTGATTCCATTAGGATCAGAACCAATGCACTGCTAAATTATCACAGGATATTTTATGAACTGTTATTGATGATTTAGTGGCAGGCTAGGTTATGTAGCTTACAAGCTGTCACCTTTAAGGTGAAGCCAAAAGCGAGCCCAAGGATATATTCTAAAAGAAAATGTAACAATTATTATAGCATGTGTGTCAGCAAAGTTCACATGATTCATTGTCCTTCTGGTAATAGGAAAGCTGTCAGTGGGTGCTCTTGGGCATGGTTCAGCTAACTATATAAAGAATGTTCTCTTAAACATTCACCCACGGCTTGGGATTCAGAGGTTGCTTGTCTGATTAAATGGAAAGGAGGTAATTTAAAAGCATCTTCCTTTCCAAATATGTTACTGTCAATTGGCTTTGGTTCAGAGGTTTCCAATCTGAAGTACATGAGGCAGCTGCAGAAGAACTCTATTAATATTCCTGCATAAAATGCTTTCTTAGCCCAGGTCAGCTCCCCTATGCACTTTTGATGTATTAGAACTTTAATGTTCAGCTGAATTGACAAGTGATGGGTTTTACAATCAATGTTCACAAAGGACATGCCATTCCCAAGCAAGCTCAAGATTTATTAAATATAATGATAAAGAGGAGCATGTCAGGTGGAGGCTACTGTGCAGTGTTTTGTTCCTCTGTAGTTCATATATTGTGCAAGTTACATCCGTGATATCATCTGGTGTAAAACTGGGCTGCAGCTCAGCTCTGTTTCAGTATTAAGTAAATTAAAGCTTTGAATCGTTAAAATGCAGTGTCAACCTGAGTGCTTAAGAGAGGGGAAAAATAAATCTGTGGCATATTTTCCTTAATGTTTTGCCACAGGTTCATTTCTGAACTCACAGCACAGATGTTTTAAATATGATACAACCTATTTGTTCCAATGTTCAATGCTAATTCTTTGGGAAATATGTACTAAATTAGGAGAGGTTATGTTTCCTTGTGATGGAGGAGCTCAGCTCCCACCAGTGTTTGCTGGAACTTTCTCACTACTTTTGCTAGGTTTTTTTTCTTTAATGGGTAATGTTGGAATGAAGTGGCAGGGCCTTTCAGAGAAAGGCTAACTTACAGTAGTTTTTGGATAATGCTCTAAAGATGTAGATGTTCCCCAGATGTGAACTGACTAGAAACTTAGTTTTGTCTCTGGGTATTCATTCACCATATAAATCTCCCAACACATTCTTATCTGCTATGTAAATAAGATGTGGAATTCCAATAGTGTCTCAGCCTTCTACAGCAGATGGTATAGTGAGATTTACCACACCATTACATTTAATGGGATTGAATTCATTTGGATTTCTTGATGTTCACTCTGTCCTTCTCTGAGCAGCAGTGTTGCCAATGTTCCTGATTATATATGATTTGAGAGAGTGCTTAAAGTAGAAAAAACCCTTTATCTTAGAAATACGAGTATTTTCTGTCAAATTTTACAGTGTGTATGTATTGCATTTCAGAGGATTTATAAGCCCTATGAGAAAAGGATATTTAATGAATATTCAACAAAGAACTTGAAGTCATTACATTTGAAGATTTTTGTAAATATCAGCTATCCAGTTAACTGTTTTAGTACTAGTATCATTATATATTCATTTGGAAAGAAATGAGCTTTTTACCTCATCACATCAGTGAAGACATTGTGAAAACAACAAGAATCTATGTTAAGAAAAAAAGAATCTTTTAAGAACATATTTGAAATAGAAGTTTTTCATTTTCATTTCAAAGTAAAATTGGCTCACCCTATGCAATAAGGATTAATAAATAATATTCAAAATTGAAGTGAAAACTGACACTGCTAAAGCATAATTAAAAATGACACTGTAAAACACTGTCAAATTCTTGTAGTGCATTTTATTTTCCAAAAATGTTATTGCAAATGCCTTGATCTGCTTGTTCCACAAATTGCTGTGTACAAAATGACATTTAAATGTATACAGATATCAAATGGAGTCAGCCATTAGATGATGCTCTAATTTATTTTGCCTGCTTAGCATTCTATCATTTCTGCAATATCTTATGTGGCCTAAAAATTTACTCAAACCAGTCTTATGAATTTTGTTATGCTATTGCTATCATTCCTGACCATAGTCATAGACCACCAAAATTCTCTAACGGGACAGGTGAATGAGAAAAATATTTCTTTTCATAATGAAGTCTGAGGATTTCAGAGTTTTTCTACCTCGAAAGCACCCAGCTATTCTAGTTACATTAAAGTTATTTCTAGCACCAGGCTTCAGGCTCAAGAGATCTGAACTGTTTCATAAATTATTTTATGAATTGTAAACCAGTCATCTGATCAGCAATAACACACTCTGTGCTACAGTGCCAAGCAAGGGTAGCAATAATGCTAAATCTACATGCATGAATGAAAAAGCTTTAATTAGCCCAGTGAATGGAAAACATCTCACTTTTCTCAATAGCCTATGGAGGCAATACCAGCTCTACAGCTGATCTGATTTACACCCAGAGTTCCTGTTCCCTTGGGCACTAAAACTTTGACTTCTATTCAGAAGATAGATGAAAAATGCAGTGTCAAACTGCTGAAACTATTGGACCACAGTGGAGAACTCTCTGAAATACTGATTTTTTGATCTAAATAGTATAGAATCCTGGGATGAAGAGGTGTTTCCACCAAGTCACCAAGCTCAAAGTGAACCACACCCTGGAGCTCTGGGTTAGAGCTCCCAAGAAGAAGCTGGAAGGGACTGGAGGTGCCTTTGCCCAGCACCCCCCATCCTGCACACTTACAGACAGAGCCAAAGTGCAAAATCCAAATTGTCCTCTTAAAAATGCTGGGTTTATGAGAGACTGAGTTTCAATGGAGAAATATTCTGCTGGAGAGCTAAGCAAGCTGCAGTTTATGGCAGGCCACCCTCCCTCAGCATCACCTCACAGGTGAGCAGCACACAGGTTTTGCTGGCAGTCATGGGGAAGGCACAGCAAGAGATGTTCCAGCTGTTGCACAGGGATCACACATTGCTTGCTGACTCTGAACACTAACAAAATTTAAACACTAGGAAATAATTTTGCTTTACTGTGACTTTCTGTACAAAACAAAAAAGAAAAATCTAAAAGAAAATCGTGGAAGGGGCATCATCTCTGCCATAGTTTATATTTGGAGTAAAAGTAAGAGCATTATAGATCTTTCACTCCAGTGAGACTTCACTTTCTCCCTTCAAATACAGCACCTTCTGTATACACCCTTCTGATCCAGCAGCCCTACCTCCCCACACAGTCTGTGAATTGCTTCTTCACTCCCTGGCTTTGATGGCAATTAGATCAGACTGTCAGTAAATCTCATTTTTCTATTGCTCACCCATAGCTCTTGCTGCTTCTACCAAGGCAATTAATGTTAGACAATATATTAATGATAGATCTACATTGGTGCTAGGGAAATGAGCTACAGGAGGTTGCTGTTGGCCCCGAGGAGTTTTCCTGCTTTCTTTGATTTATTAATGATAAAGAGTGGCTTTAAGGCTGGTTCTGTTTGTGAGAAAAACAAACTAACTAACAAAAAAAAAAAGTCTTGTGGTTGGTTTCTCTTGCTTTAAAAACAAAACAAAAATGAAAATGCTCAAGCACCTGTTGTTTTTCAAGTATTTTTATAGGCAAGGTGAGAAAGTTAAGGGGAGAAGCAGTTGCCGTGCAAAACCCCAAACTCATCCATACACTACTCCTGTTATTTGCATGCATATGAACTCCAAAGCCTTCTGAAGCATATTTAAGAGTTTTTAGGCAAAGTCCCCAAAAAGAAAAACAAACTGTCCCAAGTTAATTCGATTTTGCTTTAATATTGAACTTCTAATGGCTCAAACTGATTTAAATAAACTGAGACTCCTCATGAGATGGACCAAGGAAGCATTGTTTCATTCTGAATAAACACTCATGGTTTGAACATGTGTTTAGATCAGGTTATTTGAAAGCCTGTGAGAATAGATTTTCTCTAAGATACTGGTGGTGCATTAGATAACAGAGGAGCTCTGTTATCTAATGTGTCCTTTTCAGTCCCAGTAACATGAAAAGCATGGGAGAAAAAAGTTCATGATGTGTTCACATGTCAAATTATTTGGGTTCTGACTTCTACAAAAAGAGTAACAAATTCATCTGTGAAAGGTCTACTCTGCTCTTTTGTTTAATTTTTTTAATGTATGGTTTGGAATCTCCTAAGTGGGGGTGAGGCAATGACTGCAGCAGAGAATTAAAGAGTAAACTTAGGTAAAGAAGTGATAAATCAGAATTCCATTTCTGTCTAGTCAATGCATCATTTACCCACTTAGATGTGTCAAATAGAGGAATGTATCCACTTTTCTTTGTAAAGCACTACAGGATATATTAATGAGCCAGTGCAGGACTAACATTACATGAAAAATATTGATACTCAGGTGAAATATGAAATACTAAATGAAATGGCTTTCATTTACTTGCTTGGGGGCTGTTCCTAGAGAAGTAAACAAAAAAAGAGATCTGTCTACACAGCCAGCAAAACAGGCCCAAGAAGCAGAAGAGAATTTACCAGCGAGATACCCCAAATAGTAAAAGAGTTATTCTCCTTTCTCAGAGCAATCCCAGGATAAAATAAACACATCCAGGCTTCCCGAAGTGCCTTGCTGGCTCCCCACCAGTGGTTATTCATACCAGGCAAGTTACCTGTGTAACTTGGAGCTGTCTAGACAATTTTTTTATTTAAAAGAAAATCCATCCCAGATGAAAATTTAATCTCCTCTTTCCATGTTCTCTATTTCCTTTAAAAATTGGCATGCATTTTCACTGAAATTATTCTGAAAATAGGGAACACAGTATTTAATTCAGCATTTAATTAAAAAGTGAATATTGTCTCTGGCTTATTTTAAGTTTATCATTTAGGTTATTCTAGAAATTTATAGGTTTTGGGTGTAATAAGATGATGCCATTGACTTAAGTCAGTGTTTTATGCACTGGGCACATCTTCAACAGCAATTGCAGAGCTGCTACCCCAGTCCAGCTTCACATGAGACTTGAAGACTCCCCACTTTGGGTAGGAAAACAACCAGAGTCTTCCACTAGAGTACTTATGACAGCAACTCCAGATGGGAAAGCATTTCAAAATTATGGAAAGCTTGTTTCTACATCTTTGATCACACTGAGTAACTTCTTGCTCTACAGATGGTGCCACTGACATCAGCAGCTCCTGCTGTAGAGTCAGGTGCTAGACAGTATGAAAGTGAGACCTAAACCTGGCCCTAAATTCTAGCACCTGAAGAAGACTATTCTTTTATAACACAAAAGGAAACACATTTATTATTCCCTTTTTATTTGATAGTCACCATTTTTCCATTTATTTTGTTTGCATGTTATCACTAAAGGGAAAATTTCAGCTACTTCTATTATACATTTGTGCTAGCAACTCTAAATTTCTCATTGCTCATGCCATTATGAACAAGATAAATTTGAGTCATGGACCAAACCTAGAAGCTTGTAAATCAAAAGGCACCACAGGTACTCTGTGTTCTTGTTAGCCAGTCCCTAGGATTTAGATAGGAAAAAAATTTAAAACATGAAAATAATATACTGTTAAAGTTGATTAGCTGGCTGTAGTCTCCTAGATACAGAAGATTTCCTCCTTTTGCACAGCAGGTGTATGCATGACTTATGCAGGCAAAGCTCAATTTTGTAAAGGTTAAATTTGATCAAATTGATTAAATAGAGATCTTTCTGCCATTCTATCACTATCACATTTATGCTTACTGGTTAGAAATCTGTTTTCCAAAAACCATAGTCATTTTCTTAGTTTACTGGGTCTGATTGTTAAGTATCTAAAATTTCAAATATAGAAACAATCCTTTTACTGGTAACTTGAGAGTGCCTTAAATAACCCCCTGCAAAAATGTTCTTGTTCACCTGTGACAAAGAAAAGTAAACATTTCTTCCAGCCCTCTGTGTTTGGCACACTGGTGCTCAGGCCAGATGAAATGATTACTTCAAGTAAAAGTACTTTTATCAAGTCAGAAGAACAAAGTTTCCAAAATCATCACACACTGAGAGAAGCAAAGTAAATTATTCCTTTTGGGCAAAACTGAACACACAAGTCTGGATTTGGCAAAAGTTTAAAAATCAAGCTAAGAACTACGTGTATGATGAGCAACATTGATTTTGACAGGGATTCTTATAAAGCTAGCAAATGTTTAAAAATCCTGCTAAGCACACATTCATAAGTGATGCATAGGACTGGGAAAAACTGGCCCTGTTTCTGGGAAAATGAATGCATTAATTTCCCATTTCAAGTATCTGGTAGTGGATAATGTCCAACACCTTGTGGAAGTTACTCAGTCTAGGGACAAGAGTGCTCATTTACACCTGGGCTGATGGCTGGTGGTGGGCCAGATTTCAGTTCCTGACCATGAAAAACCTTTGCATCATCCAGGAATTATAATGGAATTTATTCAGGGTCATTAACTACGCAGAGACAGCTGTGAGCACTGGTAAGATTTACTTAGCATGAGGATATAAAAATTAACCAATCTCCTAGATTATAGATAAAAATCTGTGCCCTGAATCTGTACAGATCAATGTTAAATGAATCATTAATATTCTGTATGAAGCAGAGAAAAGAAGTCGATGAAAGCTGATCCTGCTACCTTGTCATTACACTCTCTATTACCACAAGTTCATCCAAAATTGCAAATCATTACAGCTTCTCCAGCATCTGCCACACTCCACTACTGTCCCTGGAGCACTCAGAGAGTCAAATATGTTTACTAAAGCATAAAACTACTAGCACCACTCAACCATGGTTACACAGACACATCTGAACATTACTTTAAAAGTGTCATAGACCTTATATTTATTGTTCTGAATAAACATTAGTCTCATGAGCAGAGAAGCACCAAGGACCGGAGCCTGGTAATTACTCACAGGATAGGTACACTGCCATTAGCTGCAATGAAAGCCTCTCTGTCTTTCCATGTCAGTGGATTTCAGTGCTAGGAAACACTTTCTTACATCAGACGGGAAAATTTAACTCCCTGCTTCTTCGGTCTTATGTACTTAGGCAATAAGACCATAATGTTGCTGGATGTTTGACTGGCTTTTGACACAAATTGCACCAGACACAGTACATGGATAATTAGCAGTTCATACAGGCTCTGTTTTTAATCCAAGCCTTTTAACATAAGTCTCAAAAAACAGTATTTGGATTACCTGGAATATTTAAAGATATTTTCATTTTTGCAAAAACAGTAACCTCTCCTACAGTGTGGATAAAATCTTGATTTTTTTTTCAATGAAATTTTGGGGGTTTAACCTGTTTTAATTGTTGTTTTGATTTTAAGAGCTAAATATTTTAACATTTTCAAAATTAATATTGTTTTATGAACCATTTTTATGAAAATTGAGCACATTTTTAAAGTCAATAAGCAAAAAATAAAATAGACACTAAGCTCTAGCAGTGCAATTTTCTGTGAATAAAGGTTCAACTGTGTATTTGATATCAACACCCTATAAACATCAAGACAATATAAAATTGTTATTTATGTTATCATATTTCTAATTAGAAGGTAGAGGAATCTTTTCAGAGGGAATTCCATACAGTGTAAACTAAATATGGCATCAGCAGCAGTACAAGGTCAGGGAAATGAGAATCAAGTGTGACAGGGAGATGTTTCTGTAAAATGCTCTTTGAAGGACTGTGACCAAGGGAGGACACAAGTCCACCCAAGACACTAAATTGTGCCCATGCTCTCTGTACTCACTATACAGCAGGAGAGTTCTGTAACACCAACAACTTATTAACCCTCAGCCCTTATTACTACCAAAAATTGGAGCTACTTCTACTGCTATTCAAAATGTAGTGCTGAACTCATTCCAGTCTTCCATTGATGTGCTACAGTAAATCGAGAGAGAGAGGAAGAAAAGCAACACTAGCAATACCAGAATTTTCCACTATTTTTCTGACAGCCCCAGAACCAAAAGCCAATGTGTGTTTTGGCAGGGTAAAGCTTTCAGGCTGACGGGAATTGGGATTATTCTGGTTTACATCAGCTACTGGCCTGACCCAGGGCCTTTGGCACTGCCCTCCAAGGGCTGGGTTTGACAGGCTGGGAGGCTGGAGAGCAGCCCTCATCCTACTGCACCGTGCTGCTGAGTGCTCTGGGGTGGAAAGTGGGGCTGGAGGCTCCACACGCTGACACAAATCGAGGCAGTGTGCCATAAGGCTTTTTATAACTCATCTCTCAGCCTCACAGAAGGCAATAGGCAGCCTTTTTTTCCTTCAGTAAAAATCTGCCTTTATGCATTGCTCATATTCAGCTCACAATCAGATGCTATGCAGATCAGTGCCCAAAATATCAATCCAGCCAAATGTTTGCCAGAGCTTTAGGGAAACCTTACGGTCTCAGAACTATTTGCATTCTGAGCTGAATGTGCTTTAATTTCTATCTACTAGCATCTGCTATTGTTTTCACAATCTTTGAGATGGGTTACTTGGATTATTAGCAAGTAACAACTGTGATTTCACTCTTTTTTTCCACTTTTCCCTCCCCCAGTGTGGAAAGGTAGCAGACTTTGTGTGAAACTCTACTACAAATCGGTCCATCCTGTTCATTGGATTTGACATTTTGGTTTTTTAGTTTTAGGTTTGCTTTCTAGTGTCCACCCATGTCTCAGAACAATACAATCTAAGTGCCACAGACGTAATACCTCTTAAGTTCTATTCCAGTTGTATTTGATCTTAACCTGTGTTGACACCTTTCCTTCCCAGTTCACATCCTTAGTCACATACTGCCTTTTCTTCCCAGCCCACAAGCACATTATTCTGTAAAAGACATTTCACTGATATATCCTCCTTGCTCTACAACTTTTATTCCCCAAGCCTTTCATTAGCAGATGCCAATCTCTCCTATTTATCAACTGGCACCAGAGAAATTGCTGGATTTTCTCTTTTTCTTTCCAGACCTGTACTTGAGGTCTTCTTGGGCAGACCAAGCTGGGAAAAGAGGTGATAGCAAAAACAGTCACGGGGAATTGCATTCAACTATGAAAGCAGCAGGCAACAGCTGTGGTCCTTGAACAACAAAAAGCTTAGAACATTCACCTTTTTAATTTATCTAATAAAAATGGATGATGCTGGTGTGGGATGGATTCTAGCTGCTTTCTAGGCTGGTGTTTCGATGAGCAACAACTCAAAGATCCTCAGGAGTCCTCACTTAAGAGAGTGCTGATTCTCCCTCTGGTTTGCTTTCCAATACTTGGGAAGCACTAATGAGTGTTTTAAATCAAAGAGCATCTCAAATATTAATGATGTTTCAATGTGCCTCCTATTTAACGTAAAGCAGCACAGAGTGCTTTTCAGCTGATTCTATTTTTTTAAGTAGATTTTGCTCTCTAACTGGCGTTAGCAGGAGACCTCCGAGTGGCATTAACATATTAAGGGCGCTTAGTTCCCTGCCTGTCTGCATCCCAGCCACCCAACGAGTAACAGTTATGGCTGAGCTTGTGGAAATTCCTTTCAGGAACAGATTCATTTGCAAACACCTTTTAGGCCCTTTGGTTTAGCACATCTTTGTATTTTATATTTTTTTATAGGGGTTGGCTGTCGGAAGAGACATATCACATCACATTGTTTATATATAACACCATTACAAAGACTTGATGTTTAGCTGCAGTTCACTAGGCCTGTTTTCCTTTTGGGGGGTAGTTTGTGCCAAAATGAGAGGAAATAGCATTTCCTCTGAGAGTAATGAGCAGCTGGTGCTTTTGCCCTGGTGTTTATGGGATGTAATAGGCACAGTGGCACATTTGGAACTGGTTGGAGAGAAAACTAAATGCTGCTTTCTTTTATCTTTATCACCCCCTCTCCCAAGAAGGCTTTTCAGTTTCTATGGTTTATACCAATTTTAGAAAAGGCAATAAAAATAAAGCTGCAGCACTTTGCCACAACATAGTCAGATATTACAATGTACTCTTCACAAAGATGGACTGTTTTTATCTACTGGAACCAGAAAAACTAAGACAATAAAATATTTTTAAAACTTCTCCAAATAGCTCTTGGAAGAATTAAAGCAAAGGGAGTACATCTGGAAATCATATTTGGAGAAGAACCAGTGAAATTGCCAAAACCTGTGCATCTGCTCTTCTGGCCATTGTCTGACCTTAACTTGCATATTCATGGCTGACATTCTCATAGCAAGAAACTTTAAGCCACTTTCAGGACAACAGCAGAAGAACTTTAAAAGTACCTATTTCTCGTACATTGCATTTACCAGTTCTTCAACCAGTGTAAATTGGTATGGCTTCATTAACTGTGATAGTGCTATGCAACTCTCTGAAAACAATACAAACCCATTGAAACAGAACCAGGATCTGCTCCTTTATTCACAGCACTTCAGACTGACTGATTAGACCATTATGGATTGTGAATAGGGGTGGCAAACACTGTTCCACAGATAATGTCCTCTTCATCAGCCATACTAATTGGTATTTGTGGTGATCTCATAAACACTGCATAAACTAATGATCCGCACTTGATAGCATTTCAGTAGCCAAAAAGTATTTGTTTGTGTTGGTATAATGCAATGAAACAGATAATTATCTACACTTCTGGTAACAGTGCTCTTTATGTGGATCACCATTAATCCAAAGACTTATATCATTCTCAAGTAGTGATGTCACACTAGTGATTTTAGCAATGAGGTTATGGGCAAGCAAGGGGCAATACTCTTGCAAGAAGGTTACATAAAGGGACTTTAGAAGGGTGCTACTTGGGTATTATTTGGCTGATAAGTCTAAACACATTCTTGTGGAACTGTCTTTTTAAATAGCTCAAGGTCACATTAGGATTTAAAACTGGTTATTTACTCAGCATTGCCTAAAATTTGCCACCGAAATACAGATTTAGGCAGCTTATTTGGTTAACTTTAGTTTTTCTCAAATTACAACCTTCCACAAAAGCAAGTTAGAACTAGGATATGGGTCTAGGGCACTCAGATGTGAATTTTAAATCCTACTGTAAGAACTCAGTTTGAAAAACAAGTTTTAGCATTTCTCAGGGGAAGTACATCATGGTCAGAACTGTGACCATGGGAACCTCCAGATGGGTTACAGCTCCTCTGAATGTTCACAGCATCCATGAGACAAGAAAACTCTACACAAGGCAGAAGGTCATTTATTTGGGTCGTATTAAACTCTGACAGGCATTAAATTTGGTTTCAGGCTGTGCTGCCAACTGAAGGTTCAGACTGAGCACACTGGATTCAAGACATATGAAACATTTTAGACACAGTCCAACACAGCATTGTTGCTTCTAAAATGAAAGAGATGATGTGAGGAGGTACCTTGGACATGCCATGGAACATCAAACTGCTTTATTGGTGGCACACAAGAGAAGAGCTCCTCACTGCAGCTTGGATCCCTGTCAGCCTCACCACAGGCCAGCTCAGTTAGCTCTCAAGGAAAATACTGCTGTTTTCCTCACATTTCCTTACCTTTCCCACACATTCCTCTTCTGGACACAGCCCTCACCTGACCATGAAATAGCACTGCTCTTTTTCCTTTCTTTTTCATGCTGCTCTGACACCAAACTCCCTGTATTATCCAAAAGTTACTCTGACTTGCCTTGCCTTGCTGTCACCAACATCCTTCTTGGACAACTGCTTAGCCTCATATTCCATTTAGTCTTTCATTGCAGAATGTGACAGTCTGCCTTCAAAAGGTCTGCAGCTGAGGGGCTGTGGGAAAAACTTCCTCATTCAATGCATGAAGAATATACAGAACCATATTTACAGCCAGATATCTCCACTATATTCTGGTGGTGCAGGAATATATTGTGCCCAGTTTGCTGAAAAGAAAATTTATCTTGCTTATCAGCATGAGACTGACTACATTACAACCTTTCTTTTCCTTTTTTTCTTTCCTTTGCATCTGAATATTTTAAGTAAACTAATATCAAATCCAAACTAAGCCTGGACAACCAAACCCAATCCTGAAAAATTCTGCATACTGCAAATCTGGCTCCGTTTTGAAATCATCTGCTATTTTATCATTCACTTTAGGAGCAATCTGGATTGTACTTACTCTTTAATAAGTCCCTTACATGACTCCTCCAGAGAAAAAGGGGCTACAGGATCATTTGCATTTTTTTGTCTGAATTATGGCCATTACACAAATTTCCAGAAGAGACCAGGTGTGCTCCAGCCTGATCTTTTCTACTTTCCACTGTTCTAGGAGCAAAGCAGCTCCGGATCTTTTCCTCCTTGCAGCAAGAAATGTATCTTTGGAAAAGCATCCCAGAGAAAAATGCAACACATAAGGCTTCCAGTCCCCAGACTGCGTGGTTAAATAGCGTTTAGGAATCAAAACAGACAAGCAACTAGTACGAACATTTGTACAATCCCTCTGAGACTGCAGAGAGGTTTTCTAACATTAGCAACCTCCTTAGGAGAGTTTCTGCTTCATAAATGCTTTTCACACAATTCTGCCCCTTCCCTCAAGCTCTTTCCATTTAGTGAGTCCTTGTTCTCTTGTTCAGAAGCTCTGCAATGGTCACAAGGTTTGTGTTGCCTGGCACAGGACTAAGAGGCTGTGACAGCAGGTCTGAAAGTGTTGGAATTCATACTAAATATTATTCAGTCGAGCTGATGGGAACTGTCAAATTCCCACTTCTTGTCATTAAAATCTACATCTTATAGCATAATCCGTGATTTGGGGTTTCTTGTTCCACCCCATTATTTGTCCATGTTTGACATAGCTTCAGTGGGGTGAGATGGGAAAGGGGTTTATTAGGCTACTGATAAAACTACAGTGCAAATCTTGCCACCGGTAACCTCTTCCAATTTTCCCTGCTCAGGAACAGATTACTGACACCCAACAGCAAAGACATAGGAATTCATCTTCTTGTTGGAGTGAAAATATGGCACACCTCAAAACCTCTGCCACTTTGTTCCATTTAAGGTAGATTTTTTTTTAATAGTATGAAATCTGGAGCTTTATTTTACATATAATAAATCATCTTAACCTGCTTCATCAACCACCCAGCAGGTGGAAGACCCAGCAGGTTCTCCTGGGAGAACTTAGCACATGCCTCAGTACTCTCATCAGTACAGCATGGTCAGTTTGAGCTCTGGACCCAGGATTAAAATGTGCAGTCCATATTTCAAGCTCCACCTTTTGGCTGCCCTGGCCTGTGTGCCTGCCCTGCTGCAGTCCCCTCTCTGGTTCAGACCAGCTGCCAAGCCTTTCCCTGCTTACTTCACAGAGACTCTCTCATGTCTTACAGCAAGCATTGAGAAAACTCATTTTCAGCCTGGTGGGGTGTTGATCCTGCCTACCTTTTGTGAGTCTTCTCCAGTCAGTAAATGTTTTACACATCTGCGTTGTGCTTATCCTGATAGTGGAGTTTCTGTGCTCATAGAAAAGTGTTTTCAAAGCAACCACCAGAGGAGGGTTACACAGCCAGCAGATTGCTGTGAGGTTCACATCAGATTTGTTCCAAAACCCCAGAGGCCATTTCAGCTACCTGGGACTAGTGGAATACAGGCACATCTCACCAGACATGCCACAGCCTTGCTGAAACAGTGAAGAGAAAGGTGCGTAAGCTAAAGGTGTTCAAAAGTTGATCTTTTACTGGCTGTGTGGTGAGACCTATGACAGACCTGCCACTGTGGTGTATATGGAAGTATACCTGCACCCTGACAGAAGCTGTGTTTATTATATCCAAAGTTCTCCAAATGCCCAGCAGCCCCCCAGCACAGGTCACTGTCCTTAGCAACATTTGGGTTACAATCTGTACTGGTTGTACTTATGGTTTCACATACAATGACAAACCAACCCCATTAACATCCCAAAAGGCACATGCTTATCAGCTCATTCCTGTTTCCTTTCTACTCCTTTTAAAGCCAAAAATAACCTTTCCCCTGATTCACCAACCATAAACCCACTGGAAAGTTCTGCAGTGAGTCAATCAGAGTGTCATGCCAGGATCAGTAAGAAGTGATATTTTATAATTACACACAAAAAGTACTGGAATGATCTTTTGCATCTTTATTTACTTCTATTAGAAAATGTCTTGGCAGACTTAGCCATTAACATTTTCTGCTTTCTCAAGGAAAAGATAATTTATCCTCTTAAGGATATTAGACTCCTGTGTATTGTTTTTCCCCATTTGGTATCCTTGATTCCCCCTTCTGAACACTTGAGTGCTTGCAATCAGCACACAATGACACTTACTAATAACAACTGAACTACAACACCCCCCCATAATGTTGTTGTAACACCATATATAACACCATATAACACCAGCAATGTGGAGCAGCTTCACTGTGCAGAGATTCGAGTCTCTCCATACCTACATCTGTTTTCTTTTCCCCCTGGTACATCTGCTGTGGAGCGTGACCCCTGCTGAGCACAATGAGACCCAAAATCATGTCTTTTGCTGTTGTTCTGAGCCCCAATTCAAATTCTGGTGCTTGGCTTTAATTTCTCAGAAACTGACAGATGCTGGATCAACACAGCGCGTGCAGAAAGCTGTGTGTCATGTTCTGCTGTCTTTGTTATGCTTATTATGTTCTCCTGGAGGTGGCCAACAAACAAATTCTGTAGCACACCTTCTTGTTACATTATATGCCACATTACCAGCAACAAGAGAAATATATGAGGCACATATGGGAAAAGGGAAAAGAAATGTTAGATGGCTAATCTGTATAACAGACCTCTAACATTTCACTGCTGCTTTACTTGCTTCAGACAGCAACAGATAGAAAAATATTCACTGATGAAATGATACTTTTTTTTTCCTGCTATATTTTGTCCTCATTAGTAATAGACATATACATAAATATAGTCATAGACTGGAGCAGCTGTTTCATCAGTTACTAGACTGCAAGGCTTGGGCACTCCTGGGTTCCCTGAGCTCTGCAAATCCTTCTTCTCTGCAGCTTCCAGAGTACAAGAAGGCCCAAGCAAATTTAACTTGTAGCTCTCTCTTTCCCCAAGAGAAAGAAGAGAAATATATAAATCCTTACCCCTCAGAGAGAGGATATCTTGCATTCATGCTTTTTTTTTTTTTTTTTTTCTCTATTTAATTCTACAGGTCTGCTTAATAAGCCTTGAAGCCTTCTGTTAGCATCTTCCTTTGAGAGCTCTATAGGCCATTCCATAAGAGACCACTGATGCAATCCTTAGCACCCTTCTTTCTCTTCACTTTTGTTTATGAACAGCTGATCAACATCTCCATAACCAAAAGTGAAAGGAATCTATTGCTGCTGCTGGGAAAAATAAGGATTATAGACATCTGCATGCATGTTCCTTCAGACAGGCACTGTCCACCAGTGTTAGAGGTACATCAGTGAGCTAAACAAAATTCAACACCCAGAATGACTGTGCCATAGATCTCCAGAGAGATGCAAGAGATGTTTTACAAGTATTGGACCTTCCCAGCCAGGCCCCTGCAGAGTAAATCCTCAGTGATGTGGTCCACTGCTCCTTCCTATGCATGGAGGCAGCTGAGCACTTCACCAAGACAAGCACTCGAGGCTCCTCAAGCCTTCACTCTTCCATTAGTGGACTTTGAATTCCTGAGGCTGGAGAGCAGAGCAAGCCCGCCCCTGAGCCCCATTCTATGCCCCATTCACCAGATCTCAATCCTTCCCTGCTTAATAGGAAACTTTTTGATTTGGGGGTAGGTTGTCTTCATAGAGGACAGGCTGGGGAAAAGACCTGGGGAAAGCCTAGAAGGTCTTTGGTATATTTAGCTAAATGCCCTTCATAAGAGCAACTTAATATTGTTAAAAGTATAACTAACAGTAATCACCTTCTGTGCAATCACAGTATATGCAATGAAAACCTATGCTAAAGTAAGGTTTATTCAGTTTATTTAGAAAAATAGAAAAATTCCATGAATAATATTAATAAAGCTTCTGCTTTCTTTATTTTCTAAAGAATTTGATTAGCTGACTTTTTTCCAAGCTTTCTAAATGAGAATTCTTACTTTCTTGTGTGGTAACTTTCCCTATTTTTTTCTCTACTCCACCCTCTCCTCCCAACATTCTTTGCTTCTAAAGAAGTTTAGAAGGGAAATAAATCTTGAAGAGTAACTGTTTCTCTTTGTTTGGGGAAAGAAAAAATTGGGAAAAAAATTGTATTAAGGTGAATTTTGATTACAAATTTTCGAAATGTTTTGACAGCTCTATTTTTATTTGTGTAGCATGTGATAGATTTATGATCTTTTCAATGCTCTTTTACATTCTAAGCATTTGGGGGGAAATGCCCATGCAGCATGCTTGTGTTTCAACCATTGCTATATCCACAGGGGACAGAGTAGCCCAACACACAGCTCTGCAGTGGTAAACAAATGAAAGCCCAACTGTGTTTCCCTGTAATATTTCATCCATCAGAAAATCAAATATGAAAATACAATGATTAGGAAACTAGCATGCTCCCAGATTACTGGGCTGACAGAAGCTCATCCCAGCAGCTTTCACATCTACAAGGCAGTGAAAAGTTGTCAAAACAGCACCATGAAAGCAGCTCAGCACCATGCAAAGCAAACTTCCAGACTGCACTTCTGCCCACTGTTCTGCAAAAACCTTGTGTTATACCCAACCCTTTCTCTCTCCTTGGTTTAGATTTGACCATAATATTTTTATGAGGTGGGACTTGACAACATCGGTTAAGCAGCTCCAAGTCTTGCTGATACTCCCAATACTTGCTAACACTTGCAAGAAACTACGTGCAAACATGATATAGTAAAACTGAGGCTCTGTTAATGCTAAACATACCAAGGTGTTTCAGAGTACTTTAGGGTGTCCAGTCCATAATTAGAAATAAGGGTTGGTAATTCATCTCTGTTTCTATGTCCTAGGACACGACATCATTTATTCTAGACAGGCTTTCCATTTCTGTATATTTGTTGTTTTCTTATCTAAAATAAAGTTACTGGGAAATAATCATACCTGAGCAACCAATAGGTTCCCACTGACAAATTACAGTGTTATGCTGACACATTGTAAAGCATTATTTACCAGCAAAGGAGAGTTTGGAAATTTGGTGCTACTCAGGCAGATGCTAAAGGGCAGTCATTGTCAGCCACTGTAGCAGAGAGCCTGGTTTTCTGAGACATCACAGCTTTGGGAGCTATTTAGACTCATTTATATTGTGTGCAAAATAAATATCATCTGTGTGAATGGTGAGTGTGAAATGTTAGAGATTTACACCTACTTCATATTTATGCTGTACTCCTTTAAGTAATTATAGAGACCAACAAAAACTGGCTAGACATTATTCTTATGGTTAGCATTTGTAGAGAGGAAGCCTTGAAGCTTGAATTCCCCTTGCCTTCACAACCACTGAAAAGGAATTCAAAGCAAAAATAAAATACTGCCAACGTCATCTGAAACTGATGTAAGGGACAACTTTGCTCTGATCTAAATGAGATTAAGCTCAAAGGAGTAGACAACTCACAGAGAATTTACAGATCTCACCTGTTTTCTTCTTTTTATTTCAGAAAATGAGGTTGCAGTCTTAACTGAGCCTACAACAGTCTCAGAGCTTTCTCATTAGCCCACGTATGTGCATAATTGTTAACAGCTCTGTGTCAGCTCCTCTCCATGAGGGTTACAAAGGAAATTGCAGAGTTCCACCCTCAAACCTGCTCTTGCACTGATTTCAGACAGTAAGGTCCAAAATATGCTTCAACTCTCCCTTCTGCAGCCACAGATTTCATGACTGATCAGGTCACCTACTTAATGCTACTCCAAAGTCCAAATTAAAAAGAAAATGTTTGGACTAGCAATCCCAACTTACTTGCCTAATATATTCCAGTTCAGTCAATTACTTTAATCTTGATCTGATCATTGTCCTCCACCTGTAGCCATCCATCCACTAGTCACCTAAAGCAGAGATAAATCCATTTTTCTTTCAAGCTGAGTTTTCCAATCCTTTAATTGGTGTCCAATTTAGGTCACAGAGAACAGGGAGGATAATGAATAAATCATTATTCTTCCTCCATGCTTCGTCTGGTCTTCCCTGCTGGTGGCTTTTCCTTCAGTGTACTGTTGGAGCATGTACTTGGACACTGTGTCGATGTCAGCCAGCCTGCATGTGCTGAAGCTAGCGTGTGTGTAGCATGTTGTCACCAAAGCAACATCTGTCTGATGACTCAGAGTAAAAGTGGTTCTGTTTGTTCTGTGTCAAAAAGGGAGAAATGCTACTTTGATGTTCTAGCGTGCATCCAACTACCAGACATATGCACAATAGAGACAGCAGCAAGCAGCACAGTCTGGTTTTGCCCCATACATTTTAGGTATTTTCCAAGGTTAAAAAATAAAAATCCCAAAACAAACAAACAAACAAAAAAAATCCCATTTTAATTCTCTAGGCAGTGAACTGCCTTGTGGCACTTCTAAAGGCAAAACAAAAAAACCAGTCTTCCCCCTTTCTTCAAAGCATGGACCACCCATATATTATATCATCCAATCTTGCCAAAAATAATGATGGCAGGATCTGCCCATTTACGCACAGGAAGCGAACTGTTGAAATCTGTCCTTTCTAAACACATGATTTTCAAATTATCACAAGTGAGATTTTCATAATATAAAGCAAAATAATCAGCAGATTGCTGAGAGCTACAAGAGGATTTTGTTTTTGTTGCATGAAATTTCTTCAGATGGCATTCACAGCCGACTAGTGAAATCGCTGTTCTCGGTTGCCAGCTTCAGACACTTTTAAGAAACAATTTTCTGCAGCTGGTTGCACATAGCATTCTTTGAAAATTAGGAGCCTTTCAGGTGTTTCAACATGAGCCTCCAGGGACTGAAGCACCAAATTATATTTGTCACTGTGCAAAGTGTAGAGCTAAAGGTCCAGCTAAAGGCATCCATGATCCAGATGAGCTGCAAAGCTCCTGCCATTCATTCTGGGCAGCAGCAAGCCTGGGATGCTGAAGAATGTGGGGACTCAGAGGCAGAAGACAGAGTGAATACTTTTGGGTCCATGCCCAAGTAGATTAGAGGAAATAAGAGCCTCCTGCTACTTAAGCATGGAGATGCAGCTTCCAGGGAGGAGACAGGATCCGCCAGGAGCAAAGCTTGCCAAAGATGGTTTCTAACAGCCAGCTCAGAAATCATCTTGTGATTTTAACAACCAGTTTTGCTGAAATGTGCTCCAACAGAGTCCTGCAGCTAGTTATGTTATAATGGAAAGGGCCTGTAGCCAGTTTGTAATCCAACTGCCTAAGAAGAGCAGGAAATTAGAAGGGAGACTGCCATTACACCCAATGTGCCAGCTCAGGCTCACCACTCATGGAGGCAGAGCTCAGAGCCACTCTCTTCAGATGAAGCAGCAGATGAGGTCTCCTGCTACAGAGAGGTGCAGTTCAGCAACAGGCAAAATCTAACCCTCCAGATTGCCAAGTCAGCTAAATTAAAATGTCATCCTCATGCAATAGAGTATTACTGCAGTCAGTCTGCTCATCATCTCTATGAAGAGTTTTTACTGCTGTTTGTGCAATAACATCCCATCTTGAAATGGTGTTTGTTAAACTTGCACCATATTTCATTAACTCCTGCCATTTCCCATCTCTTTGAATTGCTGAATGTTATTCAATTCAGTTACTAGCTGGATTTCTTCCAGAGCTGTATGACTCTGAGAACAGCACACAAAATAACAACATTGGCTTGTATTATTTTCAACAGCTCCCTTTGTTGTTTTCTGATGATGATAAATGTGTGGTGAAATAACTGAGAATGTAATCAACAGTGCTGATTTTGTATTCACCTATATTACAGTCTCTTATATCTTTTGCAGTTTTAGTAGTCTGTGCCCTTTTATATTCTTAACACTGCAGTTGTTGTTATTATAAGGGTAATTTTTTTCCTACCAAAACCCAAGTGAAACTAGAAAACTTCTGTGGAAGTCTCTAGTGGAACAGAGAACAAAAATTAGCCCCCATTTTTTCTCCAAAATTGTTAACAGTTCCTAAAAAGCACCAAAGAGGTGAAAGGCAAGGTAAAAAGATAATGTACTCTGCTACTTTCCACTGTGAATGATTGATTTCTTAGCAAACAAACTACGTGTACCTTAAAAATTGAAGGTTTCTTTGTATACCTGTAATATTATAGCTTAGGCTGAGCAACTATGACAAGCCTAGCTTATCATTAGAAGTTTAAAGTAAACCCTCATCACCTGAATGCATACTCTGAAGTTTGTGTGATTCACCCATCCAAGAACACACCCAACAACTTTGCAAGGTCATGATACATAGAACCAGCCAAACAGTTTACAAGAAGTTACCAAAGGGGTTGAAACTGCACTAAAATCTCTCTCTGACTTTAAATGCAGTTTATCAAGATCCTTATATTTATTTCATTAATGTAAGCTTGTGTGTGACAAAACCTTATCCAGTTCTGCAGTAGGCGTAAGACTAAAATCCTGCCCTTAATTTATGTTAAGTACATAAATTTATTTTCAATTTTGTCTCAGCTTGTCTTCCTTTTTCTGCCTGTAGGTTAGAGAGTCATATCTGTTACTGTTAAATTAAACCATTTAGAGACTGAAGTTACAAATTTTTATTTCCAAATTTAATATAAGGAGGGACACTTAAAAACACCCTGTCCCATAGCAGTTTTGGTCGGACTGTGCCACTGAGCCTGTTGTCTGGGGCTGGGTTCTGCACAATGCCATGCTGCAGCAGCGTGGGCTGCAAGGGCTGTATTTTATAGTAACTTCTCTAGACCAGCTGCAGAGAAAAAATCAGCAATAAAATTCAAATGATGTTTGTCATAAGCTTCTGCTCTTGCATCGCTACATTTGTGTACATGAAATGTAATATACTAGTGAGAATGTCCCCTGACATGGAGCTGATTTTTATATCCTTTAAATTTACCACAAGCTTTACAGATGCTGCAATCTCTTTTATTCCAGTTCTAGCAATTATAACGTAATCTGCGCTAACACTGCAGATTACTAGGGCAATTTTGAAGATAAATGCTCACATCTCCATTTCCATCTGCTGGTCCAATCAGAAAAATGGTAAGAATAAAACCTACCCCTCAAATTGGTGCATTTTGGTGCTTGTCTGGCAGTCTACCCAGCCAACTGCACTGGGCCATGAGGACAGGAAGAAGGCACCCAATTCTCCCCCGCTTAAGTCTCCATTTTCCAACTACGCAAAGGTTCAAGAATTAACCTTTCTCTCAGTGGGCATGCTCCAGGATGTGAGTGATGTATAGTTCTTTGTGTTCAATAGAAGGTTTTTCTAGATGTACACCTTTCTAGATGTGCACATTTCTGTCCCCACAGCTGCCGTAAGTACAAGCTCTGGTCAGAGTCCTTAGCCAAGCCACAGCCAGTCCTTCTCATCTGAGCACAGTGACACAACTAGGGCACTTCTGTTCATCAGGTTTTGTTGGTCCAAACTATAGCCAGGTACCAGTTTGCAATAGATGGGCACCAATTAAAAATAAAAAAAAAAAATAAAATAAAATAAAAAAAAAAAAACCTTCAGAAGATGCTTAGATGCCAGTTGATTTTAGAGCACAAACTAAACAGCCGAAACAAACATTCCTCCCTGCCAAAGCAGACAGATTTCTCCCTGCTTTCCTCCTCCCCCTCTCCCTCTAAAAAGCCTGTCTGAAGAAGATTTTTCAAGAAAATTAGGTTTGCAAATCTCCTGAATATAATGGTATCAGGTCGTGCTTAACTGCTCAGACATTTCATATATCGTCAGGTGCAAGGTTTCATACACTTGGAATGCGTTTCAATTCAATGATTAGAAAACAAAAATATTTGGGGGATAGGAAACTAGAAGAACAATGCAACTGTATTTTCAAGGGAGTTATTTGCAGCACATTTCTACTAGTAATTATTTTTTGTTCTGGTTTGCAGCGCTTCTGCTTCTGGCATCTCATCTCCTTCACAGCAGCCAGCAATTGAATTAGAATCGTTGCTGAACAGCAAGAAAAATCTGTCATAGAAGTCATGTTGACAGACAACTTTGTTCTCTTCTCATTGCTATTTTCACTTTATTGTATTTACATCTGAAAGTCCACACCTAGAAGTGAGCAGAAACAGGCACAAATCATATTTGTCTAGCCTCTTCCTCCTTTGTCCTGCTTTTGTCTTTAACAGAGCTCGCACTCAGCTGCTCGTGTCGGGGGAAGATAACCAGCCAATCTTTACTACCCACGGTGCCTGGCAGCACGTTAAATCCTACCTTTTCTCCTGCACACTGTGCTAGAGGTGCCTGTCTCCCATTATCATCCTGAATGACTAACAGGAGTAAAAGGGGATAGAATTTTTCCTTTATAAATTCTGGATGTCGCTGGTTTTTTGTATGGCACTGTGCTTGTCAGTGTGACATCACAGCACCAACAGCACCTGGTCCATGGACCAAACACTTAAAGGCCAACCCAACAGAACTGCCTTTCTCATAAACCACTGCAGATTATGTGTGGTGGGGGGATGGGTTGTGTTGTGTTTTGGTGGTGGTTTTTTCCCCCTTGGACCAGCCCAATGTCTTACTACATAACTCATGGTTTACAGGCTGAGCCTCACAGACACAAGCAGGCACTGAGACCTCTGTACTGCTGACTGATAATAAAAGCTGATAAAAATGGGTTCCACCTCCACAACATTGCATTCTCTAAGGTCATAAAAACCTTGAAAATCCTAAGAGTGAGAGAAATTAAGACAGAAGTAGTGAAATAAGTACATCTCCTCCACTTTTAAGCTACAAAATATAAATATCACCAAAGATTACTTCCAGAAAGATACACCCTTCAGAAGTCAGTTGGCAGAAGAAAACTGCACACAGCAAACTTGATGCAACTCATATCTTCCAGAGACAGAATACTTCTAGATAAAACATGCCTCTCAAAAATTAAAGAGGTAAAAATTCTGCTAAGAGGTGTTTCTGCAGATATCAACACATCCTCTTTGCTCTATAAAGCATGTGTGCAAAGGACCACTCAGCAACCTCACTGACTGAAGCCAACCTATAACTAATTCACCAATGTCTCCGAGTCTGTGGCACCTCAGATAAAAACACTGCTGTGGAACGAGCTGCAAATCCTCCTGCAGCAAAAATGGGTCTAGCTCACAGTAAGATCCCACAGGTTCTTCCAGGGAAGCAAATCTGTGAGGGCTGGTGCCTTGCTCTGCCATACAGCGTGGTACAGATCATGGGGTGGCCCCAGCTTCCCAGCCCTGCATATGTGAGCAATGCAGGGTTACACTGACAGACACAGGAATGAACTCTGCTGTCACTGGTGCCAAAGGATGAACACCACCATGCCATAACTCCACCTGTGTGTTGTGGCTGCCTCGGGGAAGTTTCCATCCCCTTTCTGAGTCCTCCACAGAACAAAAAACACTTCCATGTATTTATGTTAGGAAAGGAAGGAGCTCAACATACTTCCTGTTCTTACACACCCATAGAAACTGCTTCACATCTAAACCTGGTTTATTAAATTAAACAATAAAGACATCTGAAAGTTAGGACAAAATGCTAAAAAACTTGTGTAGCCAAATAAACCTAGGCAGTCACAGTGAGTGAAGCCCATCCTCATGGATCTGTGGTGCCAATTCTTTGATAAGTTCATTCAGATTGTCTTTTTCTGCAACATCCCACATCCTTCAGCTCTCTGAATTGTTTGCACAAGCTCTGCAGGCACAGAACCTAAACAGTACTGCCAAAAGCAAATATTTGTTCTTGAAGCAAAAGTTACAATCTCTGCCTCCAGAACAAACTTTACTATTTGCAGATATTCGTGATAATTTTGAAGTCATATTTACATTTGTGTAGTCAGAAGTCAAAAACTATATAAAAGATGACAGTCAAACACAACACATAATTTATCCTCTTGCACGAACACAATGAAAGACCAGATGCTGAAAACTGGAAAATGCCATTTGATATTTCACTCCTTTGTGCAGCATTGTGTTCTCTCCTAAGTGTAAAGTAAAATTCACTGTGGAGGGAAGTATTTTTTTCCTTGAGGACAAGTACTCAAATGCAGATACATTTTCTTTCTTGTGACAGTGACAGCTCCTCAGACACCCTGACTGCATTTTCTTTGAATAGATGTAGTTTTTACATACTCCCATGATATAACATTTATCAGGCCTGTTAGCAGCATAGCTAGTGTTATCAAGGGTAGCCTTAGGTTAAATTGCAGCACTAGGATAACCACTAGCCTTATCTGCAGGTCAGATAACATGGAAAAAGGAGTGACATGGGCTTTGAGCATGTGGCCTAACTTGATCACATTAATGTCAATTGCTGGGATCATCTTTAAAGCCATAACTCTCTGATAACCAAAACTTTTCTTTCCTGATTCACGTGCTTTAAAGTGATGCAGTGTTCATAGTGCCCACTTAATGCGTGTCTGTACACATAGATCACCCCAAGTTAAGCAAAAACAACAGACATGCAGAATTTCATGGGTTCATAGATCTATTCATGCATGTGAACAGCTAGTCTAGATTGCACAGAAGTGATTTTAAAGAAATTGTATGTTTTAGTGTGAAACTGTTTTGAAACAACAAAACTGAAATAATGTGTTATCTTTCAACAAAATGCTTGGCATGAAGAGTGGTTGTAAAAAGCCATGTTGATAATTAATTTAGTGTCTGATAAAAGTGAAATTATAAATAATTGTATTCATTGAAATCTCAACAAGAAGGAAGTGAAAATATTTTTTGCTTTTCAAATAACCTTAACATTCAGGTCACATGTAAAACTAAAAAGGGGTTGTATATATGCATGGGTGCCTACCATCACTTGAAATGTTATTGCTACGAGGAGAAATTATCTATTACTACAGAAAATAAATCTCATTACCTTGTCAAAGCCTTTCAACTGGATGTTTCTACCTTGTAACTTCACAAATGACTATGTGGAAGAAGAAATATTATTCATCTCTAAAATCCCAAGACATCAGTATGCCACACAGATTTTAATAATACTAAAGCGATCTGTCCTTTTCCCTTTAAAAATCACAACATTGAAAAGTATTACCAGATGAGTATTAAAGAGGTTTGCATTCACATGCCATTTTTTTCCATTTGGTTTTGTTTAGCACATGTCCATGTCTTTAAAAGGCAGAGAAAGCACTGCTAAGGAATAGCTGGCCCGTGGGACTGGAAAGGCGATCTGGAGGTTTGCCCTGCTGGGTCACTTGCTGCGTATCCGGCTTATGCCTCTGGCTGACAGTAAATTAAAATTACTGCCATTTGGCAGGTGTGCAGCAGCCTATGTAAAATGAGTTGGTGTGTCAAGCACTGCTGGTGGTGGGCAGGTGTCTGCACACACAGCACGCTCAGGGCCAGGCTCCCCTCGGGAGAGAGCCCAGCAATGCCCAGACAGGGAGCACGGGCTGCACTGTCCCTCTTACAGGTGGTCCAGCTATTTCATGGTCAAAGTGCATGGGCAGGATCACAGAGGACTCCACTCCATGTGTGGTACTCCTAAACAAGCACTTCCACTTGCCCTGACAGCAGCTGGCTATGAGCTATCAGTTAAGAGCTTCGATCTGAATTTAAAAAAAAGCCCAAAAATAAAAATAAAAATCATTGGACCATTATGTAAATATTACACATCATCCTGGTAATCTTAACATAGGAATATGTGTAAAATCCTAGATTGGTAATTAATTGTGGGAGACCACTGTGCTTGGTTTCTTTCAGTACTGGAGTGGCAACAGCTCCTCACTGTAAGGAGCCCAGAGACAGCTTTTTCCATGCTCCCTGTGGGAAGCTGGATGCCTTCAAAGGAGTCAGAAGGGAAAAATGTGGGAAGCATTCTGGCTCTGCTCCTCTCTCTGCTGTGGCCAGCAGCACCAGGAGGACTTGTTTATAAGCAAAGGAAAGTAATCCCAAAGTGATCAGGTGAAGCACTGCACAAAAATGCAACTGAAATAAGATCAGTGACAAAAAACAAAGCTGTCGACTTCTTCAAATTCCCAGAAAACTATACCTGATCTTATAACATCCTTGGAGAAATAAATTATGTTCCTTCACTTGAAACTATTTGCTTTATCCCCATTTATTTTTATTAGAAATACAGAATGCATTTACCTAAATATAAGACCCAGGGGACATGAAATCACCACAAAATGAGACATTTTCTACGAATTCAGTGGTGACATTATAAAAAAGACTGTTAGAGAAATCCAGAGAAGTAAATATGGATAATGATACCACTTTTAGGTGCATGAGAAAATAAAGATTAAAAAAGGAAATCAAACTAATGCTTCAGAAAAAATCTAAAGTGAACTGTAAAACAACAGTATTTCACAATGGGCAGGTAGGTCACAAGTGGTTATTAAGACAGAGTCTAGAAAGGACAGAAAACATTGGCATATAAATTGCTTTCATTAAATTGTCATAAAGTAGAGAAAAAAATAACATCTGCTTTATGCCCAAATGGCATGTCTTTTTTGACTTGAAGTATTTTGTTCCAAGACTATTCTTATATTTGTGGGGGGTTTTCACCTTCCTTTAGTTTATAATAATCAATGACAACAACTACATTAAGATTCAAATGAAGCAAAGAGCTCAATCAGCCTACAGCAGTCAGAATTGAAGGAGCTCCTCTCACCTTTGTCTGAAACATCTCTGCCTTGCTCAAGATGATTACCTGATTATTTAGAACATAAGTAAATTCTTACAGAGAAGTTATATGTTTGCATACATGTCATTTCTAAAAACTTACAGGTGCAGGACTACAGAGGATTACAGAGGTTCATTTGTCCTGTCCACTGTGACAATGCCTATTTTTTTTAATTATAGTCTTGCTAGAATTCCTAAACATATCTCTTGCTTTTCCAGCTTGTCCTTTCTTAAAAGTATTTTCTTCCTGCATTTTTACGCTTTCACACTTTTGCAGCGTACAAGGGAGACAAGCAAGGTCAATTGCTGTGTTGAGAGTTTCAATACCCTTACTCTCCAAAGCAGCATCTTTCTTAAACTCTGATCTTTACTGTTCCACTACTCGGTTGCCATTGAGCACCACAAGAAGAATTAGGTAATGGTATCTAATTGTGTTCTTCCTGGCTGTTGTTTAAACAAGGAAAGCCTTTCAGTTGTTGTGGAAAGTATTAAGAGCAGACCTTTGCTGACCTTCTCGAGCCATTGGGGAAAACTTGACATTACACAGAAGCTTACTCAAACAAGCTATAATTAAATTGAGAGTGGAGTGACACCACTTACAAGAGAAAACAAAGTATAGCCATTTAATCCAAAAATTACTTAAGGACTCCTGGGAGCACAAAAGTTTATCTCTACTAAAATAATTATGTTTTGCCATTAGATGAAGAGAGGATACAAATGGAATATGCATGTTCTTTTCAACATCACTACCCTTTGCTGTTCCACCAAAACTGGAAGGGGCAATGGAAAGACCTTTCAAACTAATGCTTTGCATTCATTTAGGTAGAAGCATCTGCTTTGCCTTTAAATAATCTGCCAATCATTCCCGAGCTAAAGGATAAATTCTGACTGCTGCTTCCTACCCAAAAGGCCCAAGGACTGACTGAAATACAGAGCCTTGGCCTTCTGATGTTCAGGACAGCAGTGCTTTATCTCTGGCTTCCCACATCAGTCCCTTCTCTGTTGCCTTCTTTGTCCATTTCTCCCACTATCTTACTTTCACCTTTCACAGTAAATATTTGTTGTTGGTTTTCATCTGGAGTTAAAATGTACATTGCATAAAAAAATGCAGGACGTGTCAAAAATAAGAACAGTGTCAAAGTTAGGACGGTGCTGTGTAAAATATTAATCATCTATGATTTCAAGAAGGTTATTTAAAAAATGCCTCGCACTCACCACCTTTTACACAATTCCTACTTTAATACTCCCAAAACTCAAATATAAAATTGTTCCCAAAATACATACTTGCAAACTGTGTATCTTTTCTCTCTCTCTCTGAAATATTAAATGAGGTATTTCTTGGAATGGAACAGGCATTGAAAATCACATTTGAACAAAACAGTCTGGAAGAAAAATAATTTTAATTTTTTTAGATATAATGGCAGATTATGAAATGCTTTCAAATTCTTGCAAACCAAACAACAAGAGAATGAAATTATTTTAATGCATCCAGAACAATCTTTTCTCTCACACACTAAAAAATTACATAGTAACCTAGAAAATCAATAAAAATCCTTTTTTGGTGGATCTGTTTGTGGGTGATTCTTTAGTGCTATCGTTTTGATACACAGTAAGAGCAGAGGGCTACAGGTAACTTCTCCCCAAAATTATTCTGCTAATGAACTAGATGGAAAAATTTTCATTGGAATGAAAATTATTCAATTCAGTAGACAAGATATCCAGAACAGAGATCTGTTGTTGAAAAATTCTATCTCTCAGCATTAGAACATTGACAGGTTTTTATTAGATTCAAGGAAATAATGCTGGTAAAGATGATTAAAGGTGATGAAGAAAGTAAGATAACACATAATACATGACCCTTGCATAAACCAGAGGCTGTTAACAGGGTTCACCAGAGATGCAGAACAGGACTTCAGGCAGAAGGGAATTGAATCCAGCTTTTCTGTATTCCAGGAAAATGTCCTGATCTGCAGTCTTCATAGCCCTGTCACTTATCCAAGCCTTGTCTCTATTTCCTCCCAAGTTAGATTAATTTCTGTTCTTGGGAGCAAAGACTGGCTCTATAGCAGGACAATTGAACTGAGGTTCCTCCATTGAATAGTGGATTGTTTAGGACATAAACCAGACTAGACACCATCCCAGCAGTTAGACATTCTGGCCTCTGATAATCAAGTTGGAAAATACTTAAATGTTGTTATCCCACATCCTGACTGAAATTCTGGAGAAATAAGCCTGCCTTAGGTTTTTCATGGCATGATTTCCACAGCATTTACTTTATATCCATGCAGTGAGAAAAAAAATTGTGAAATCTCAAAATTATTTATGATATCCACAGATTTATTTCATGTGAGATTTCAGTTCTATCACAATATCATGAAACCTCTGGAAGTATCTATAAAAATATGAGGTATAGAATCAATTCACAAATATACTTTCATTGTGCTCTCAAAATCACACAGAATTAACTGGTTTTGTATTTTGATGTGGAAATGGGAGGAAAGCTTTTAAGAGACCCAACCTTTACTAAGTTCAGATGAAATCTACTTTCAGTACTAAGATGCCATTGCCTAAAGAAACCCAAATTCATTTCCTGATAAACACATTTTAAAGTCTTAAATTTGCTTTTATCCAAAACAATACAAAAAGCATTTTACTCTCTTTCCTTTCCTATAATGAAAGATTGTTTGGCACATTAGAGAAAAATGCCATAAACATATTCCCTGTCTTATTCCTTTGATTATTTTATTCCCTAAAAAGCACCCAAATACTTAGTCCTCTGTTTAGTAATTTAATAATTTAAAAAAGCATTTATAAAACATAAAACAACTAAACAAATCATAAATGACAAAAAAGCCTTTCTGACACCCTTTCTGTGAACTAGAAGGGGAGAAGAAAAAAATCCTATTTCTGAACCACAGATTATTATGTAGATATTTTGTTTGTTGATTGTTTTATAAAAAGCCTGATGGATGAAAATTTTATGTGCTGCCTTCGTGTACAGAAAGAGAATTAAAGATCACAATAAATGCCTCTCTCAATATTTCTGCCTACAGTCAAATTAAGGAAACAGTTTTAAAGCAGTAGAAGTTGTGGCACAGCTGCCCTTTGCTGTTTTGCTTCATGCCAGAAGTCTTGAGAAAACAGGGTAACCTCAGTCCAATATCAATTATACCCAAAAGGAAAGAGGAAACCCAAATCAGGGAATGGGGTAAAAACAAAGACTTCTGCCATGCATTTTCCCTTCATAATGCCCAACTCTCAGATGCCACCCAAGGAGTCAAGATGAGTTGATGCAGAGGAGCATTAGCTCCAAGAAACAAGGTCTCACAGAGGTGTGGGCCACCAGAGGGATTTTTCTGACTTGCAGGAATTTCCTACTAGTTTTTTGGGGACATTTTATCTCAGCAAACAGCCCACTGGGTCATGCACAGAGCAGGCTTCTAGGGACTGTCACCTGCCCTTTAGCAAAGGGCAACTCTGAGCAGGAATGGCCAAGTGCACCTTCCCTGTTTAGGTGGCCCAGATTTCCTGAAGGTTGTATTCACCAGGGACTGACCCCAAAACTCAGAGCTACCAACCAAAAAATAGTTTGCCATATATTATGGGTTTGGCTGGGGTATAGTTCTGTTTTTCCACAGTAGCTGGTATGGGTGAGTGTTTTGGATTTGTTCTGGAAATGGCATTGGTAACTCAGGGATGTTTTGGTCATTGCTGAGCAGTGATTACACAGAGCCAAGGCCTTTTCTGCTCCACACCCCACCAGCCAGGGCAATGGGGCTGCACAAAAAGCTTGGAGGGGACACGGCCAGGACAGCTGACCCCAGCTGATCCAAGGGATACTGCATTCCATAGGGCATCGTGGTCAGCATGTGAAGCTGGGGGAAGAGGAAGGGAAGGACATTTGTAGTTATGGCATTTGTCTTTCCAAGTCATTTTTACTTGTGATGGAGCCCTGCTCTCCAAATCCTATCTGGAAAACAAACCAAACCCTCAATGCTTCTGATAAGTAGTTTGTTAGGAAAAATGCCCAAATATTTCTGTCATTTATACTGATTCCTCCATTTACATTTATTTCCCCTTCTCTTGTATATGGAAGGGGGAAAGTAGAATGATATTTATCTTTTTATTTATGATATATTGGAGCTGAGTAGTGGCCAGCTTCCTACTGAGTCACTGAACAGGTATTCCTATATTTCAATAACTTCAGCTTTTTTAAAAAATTAACTGCATCAGTTAATTTATTAAACCTCTGTATTTTTCTCTTATACTGTAAAAGACGTAATTCTATGGCATGAAATCATGTGTTGCTAAAATTAGGCAATATATAATAAAAAGCATTGTACAGTCTTACTATCTAAAGTTAAATTAAACATATTCCTAAAATCTAGTTATTTTGTGTAAAATATTGTGACCTTCCATTTAACAGTGGTGCCTAAACAGTTGTTCTCCATTGTGTAAAAAATATTACTACATGTCTCCATGTAATTCAACTCACACTACTCTAAATATTTGATACAATATTTTACACTTTGGGACTTAACATTAGTTTTGGATTCCCTAAACTAATAACTGAATCTTTTAAACTCACAAAACAAAACAGTCACCCAAGCAGAAAACATCTTAAAAGCTCTCTGAAGTTGGGAATAAAGCTTTATTAAATACAACTGTTCTGACACGATGGATGTACTTACTGTAACACCTGTGGGCTTACACTATTACTGCTCTCTTGAACAATTCCCTTAGTGGAAATATATAATTTAGGACACCCAGGTCTCTCAAAGTATACCATCTTAAAAGTTTGTCAGTGTCTCTCAGTTCTAGCTAAGTTTTTAGTGGGAAACATCTTTGTCTGTGTTTAACAAAACCAACATAATTGAATTTAAACGGGTCATAGAATAGATCAGATAAATATAGTAAAGGCAAAGATTAGTGTCTGGAAAATTCTGTTACTGACTTCTACATACCAGTGCCATCAACAAACTGAACCAAGAGGCTTGGTGGGGAATGGCAGGGAGGGCTGAACAATTTCCTGATAAGTCTGAGTCTCTTCAGTTCATGTGCTACCTCCATTAGTGCATCAGAAAAGTTTAAGAAAGCTTTGATTAGGGACATAAAAATGAAAAATATGTTCAGGCAGATAATGTTCTCAAAGTGAAACAAAATTTCATTCACATATGTGTGGTTTAGCTGTAAGAGGAGTTAATCCACAAGAAAAATACCAAATTCTGCATTCAGGAAAAAACACACCTCATCAAATGGCCTAGACAATGCTGCATGCTGAATCCAAAGCAAATTAATTCTTTGTTGTGAGCAGTCTGTTCAGTTACAGTTAAAAGAATCTGTAGCTGCTTTATGCAAGCAGAAATCTTACTTTTAAATATCATGCATCCATGCTCACTGACAGCATGAAATTTTCCTGGTAACTTCATATTTTTGAAAAGTTGCATAACACCCTTCTGTGACATTACCTCTATAATGTTTCAATCTTTATCAAGGAAAAGGTAAAACAGGACCTGAAAAACCTAAGGGGATACATAAGAGATAGATAGATAGATAGATAGATAGATAGATAGATAGATAGATAGATATGAAATCATATTCTTTTTCTTTCAAACACTGCTCTTTACTGCTCTGTTTCTCAACAACAACAAAAAAGGATATTTTCAGAAGTGTTTGCAAAGATGTATGGGGTTTCCTACACAGTATAAATGTGCCCCCCTCCAGAGCACACTCCTACCTATTCCCATTTAGTTTTGCATGGTAATGAACAAAGTAGCTTCTTTTAGTTTTAACATGAAAGAGAAAACAATCATTTGTGTATTTTGCACATTTATCCAGTCCTTCTACATTTCTGTCTCTAGTTTCCCTAAAAATGGAATTGTGAAGATATGCTACTTCCTGTTTTAGTCTTGACACATTTTGATATGGTTGCAGTATTGTATCGTTATTCTATGCATAAAAAAGGAACTTCAAGTCCACTCTAAAAGCAGCAGGAGAAGGAAGAAAGATACTTCACATGAGCAAGTCATAAAAAGTGGTTTTCATGCTTAAAATAAAACTTTTTCCATGACCATGTATTTCTTATTTTAACATACTGTGGCCCAAATAAAGAACAAGCAGCAAGACCCGGAACGTAAGAATTTTAGGCACGAGTATTTCTTTTGCTTCCCTTGCAGTGTGAAGGTGCCTTAATTTGAAAGAAAATAACCTCCCAAGTTCCTCTCAGTCTTTAAAGAAATAATTCATTCTGCAGAGCTTGTTAAACATAATCTACACCACCCCACAGGTGAGGCTTGCCAGGCTGTGACAGGCATTAGCAAACAACAGGCATTGCCTCCTGCTGAAACAGAGGGTGAGCACTCCTGTCCTTTGTGTTACACAACTTGCAGCCTGTAGTCACCTGCCTCTCACAGGAGCTGTTACTAACTATTCATTGTTAATTGTCTTTTGGGGACCTAGGATCAAAGACTGGACCAAACACTGTTCTCACAGATGAAGGACTGCAGGGCCCACCCCAGCTCTCATGCCTCAAAGCAGCTGTGGGATGAAAGGTATCAACTTTGGGCCAGCAGCACGAGAGCTGCTGAGTCACCAGGGTTTGCCATTACCTCCTTCTGCCTTTCCCCTTTCTAGTCAGCCCTTGTTGGGAGGATTGTGGATTATGAGGGATCCTGAGCTGACAGAAATGCACCACGCACTTGCATTTTAGCTGCTTTTAGGAGAGACACCATTTTTGCTTTACTGTCAGAAGTGTCCTTGTGGAACCTTTTTCCTCTTTCCTTTCCCTCCTTTCAGAAGCACCTCCATACACCATCTAGCAGCTGTGGTGGTAGGTCCCAGTTTGTGTTTGTGCTGGTGTAGTGCATCTGATCCACAATCACTGTCAAAGGGGTGTCTGTCTGTGCCAGAGCCACGCTGCCTCTCCCTGCTCCCTTGCCCATGTGGAAAAGAAGGGTGCCCAAGAGAAGGCATTTGAGCTCTCAGCAGTAATCCTGGGACCGTTTAGGGGCTGGGAAGAGGGACCTCCCTTGTGCAGGACAGATTGTGGAAGTACGCTTGTCTTAAATGAACAAGTTGGATTCTCAGAGATGTTAAGTTAACACATCTGCAGCCTGGTTAAACCACACTCTTAAATCTTGTCAGTCTTTCTTCACCATCTGTGACAAGGTTTTTCTCTTTGAATCTATTAAGTTGACCTTTTGTGCTTACATGTATTTCCTCTGTTGGGTTTTCAGACTCATCATCCTACCATGTCACTGCTTTCCTGAGGAGGAATCTGGGATATAAATAGCCAAGCTCAAAAGAAGATCCTTCTGATCTGTTTGACAATTTGTCTTCTTTGATTGTACGAGGAGACAGTAACTTGTAAATTTTCTCCTCAGAACTTAACAGAGTTGAAGGTACTGAGCTATGTTGTTTAATGATTTCTAAAGAAGGTCTGATTTAAAGACTAGAATAACTGCAAAATTTGGAAACATCTGGTACTAATCCAATTCCTAGTCCAATCTAAAAATACTGATTAAACACTGTAGTAACAGCTGGTGCAAACACTAGAAGTCAGTCTTAATAAGAGAGGTCAACACCTTCATCTCCTCATTTTTCTTTCCGTAAGTACCAATAAATTCCTCTCAACAGGTGTGTCTAGGATGTGTAATTACATTGTTCTCAAACAAAGGTCCAGTAGCTCTATATTAAAGATCTCTTTTAAAAGAAAAGGAAAAAGCTTCCAATACTTGAAATGTCATTCTTGACTTCCTCCATTATTCTCTTTTCGTGTATATTTTTCATGTCATGACTGTTCACCAGTATCAGACTGGAATACACTGCTCAGTACTTCTCCATGAAAAAAACATTCTGGATTTACTACTGATTCTTGTCCAGCATGTTCTAAATCTGTCTTAACCAGCAGAAAAATTCAAATCCTTCTTGCATGCAGTGGATGCCTATCCCTTTTCCTACGAGAAGATTTTATTTAATTGCTGGTGGCTCTCATAAGTACGTCAGTCTTCACTCTGACTCACTTCACTCTTCACTACTCTGCCTTCCCAAGTACCCATTAAATGGGTACTTGGGAAGGGGGAATATCTAAAGTCATGTTTGGTTTTTTATATTCTTTTTTAGCATTCTTAATGCTCTTTGGAGCACTGCAGTGCTGGGACAAACATTTCTTGGCACCTGAACTGAAAATCACACTTGATAGTTAAATGCTGTGGTTTGAGCACAATCCAGGTGAAAGAGGAAGCAGATATTCTAAAGGAAGCAAGATCTTTGGGCCAAAATGTGTTGTTTCAAATGCTTCCTATGCCTTTATTGTCTACAAGGGCTTTTTTTATTATTATTTTGCCTGCTACATGGGCGATTTTTACAGAAATCCCAAGGGCTTATTTATTGTGGAAATAAGTAATAACAAAGCAAAGAATATCAAGGGAATGTTCAATATAACAATCCTAAAAAGAAAACAGTAGTGTCTGAATCAATAAAGAAAACCTTAGTTCTCCACCGTGCTGTGTAGGGGTTGGAAGGTCCAGTACAGCAGCAAATAAGCTAACAGTTATTATTCTGCAGGGACAGGAGTCTGAATAATCCCTTATTCCAGTTGTTTGGCAACACTGAGGTGATTACAACTGGGAAGGGGTTCTGCGAACAAAACAGGGCACATTTACAGCAAATCATGAGAATACTCAGAAAATTTGGGCTCCCTGGAGGGTCTGTTGGAAGAGGACAGGCAGCCTGAGCCAGTCACAGCTCCGGAGAGAGGGGTAACCTCTGAGCTGCACTGCAACAGGGATGCCCCAGGAATGGTCAGCCTCTCGCAGGGAGAGCATGAGACCATTTCCCACTTATTGCAGTGACACACTTCCAGCCACAGTAAGTAAAGAAGAAAGCTTTTTCTTGGCATTACAACCCATCAACAGAAGGGAAGATAGGTTTGCTCTCCTGCCTCCCACGGAGGCTGCATTTGTCCCACAGTGCCAAGCAGCACAGGGACTCTGCACGCCTTGGCCTGCGATCCCTGGCCAATTTCGTCTGCTTTTTGTCAAGTCCTCTCTGAAAATCTAACTGAAGAAAAACCAGTGAATTCCTCCAGCCTACACCGCTATCCACAGCCCCAGCCTGATCTCTTCTACCCTGAAACACAAGGACCGCTGTTAATCAAAGCCTACACCAGGACATCTTCCCCTTGATGCCCTAAAATCAGGAGCTTCTCACGAAAAGTTCAGGACCAAGTTGGATTACTAAGGTGAAACCCTGTGTGCTTCAAACCACTTAAAAGGTGATGTTCCAGTCCTAAATGATCTGTCTTGAACTCAAACACCAAAAAACCACTCTGTAGAAATTCTTCTGGATTCAGGCCTACATTCTTTTAGCACAGCTGGATATCTGCTTTCTGACCAGGAAGCCTTTTTAGTTCTAAGAGTCTTTTAATAACTACTTGATGTAGAACTACACAGTTCTTTGTTTATTTATTAATTATGAATAATTAGAGAGGATACTCCCGAGAGAGAGAGCTTTTTCTTTTTTCCTCTCCAAGGTGGATATTTTAAGAACATTTTTATATAAGACTCACTGAGTAATCCTCACTCAATCCATTATAACCCAAGGCTCAGGGGTGTTTTTGAATGCCTATGTGGGCATGTTTAGAAAGACAACATAAAACAAAATACAAGACAAAAAAATACAGGACTTAATAAAAGTTTGATTGGCATTTCTTTTTCCTAATTAATATACACTGCTTCTAGCCTCAAGAAAACAGAGAGCTTTTGCTCCATTTTAATTACATGGAGTTCAGAAAGCTATTATTAAAACAGGGCCTTTATGGGGTTTTCAGCTATATATTGATATAATGATGTTAGCACTGATTTAGCTTACTTCCTTGAGTATATGTCACAAAAGAATCTACACTTCCTCATGAGAAAGGAAAGAAAATAAAACCAAAAAGCCTCACAAAATTCTATACAGGACTCAGACATTGCAACATTTTTCCTCTCGTATGGCCAGAAGGAAAGGGAGAAAAGAGTGAGAAAAAGTATTAACACAGGGCGTTAAAAACTACTTAATTACCAGGAAATTAAATTCTTTTCTGGATACTCATCAGTAACATATCAGCAGCAATACAGCAAATTAGTAGAAAAAATATTTACAAGGAAGCATCTTTTTTCTTTAAAGTATTTGGTCAGCCAGGCTATGTGAGCTGTCACCATGACTAATGGGATGGCACAATTGCTGACGTAACAGCAGAAGACATCACTCTTCCAACTTTGTGATCTACAAGATCAGTATCTTGTCTGCAAGATTACTAAATGATTCTTCTAACAAAGACATTTATAACTATTTTAAGAGTCAAAATAAAAGTTACTATTGTTGTGAAAACTAAATGCATTTGAAACAACCCATATTGTCACACAGTAAATTTTAGAAATGTTGTGGGTGATGCCTCATTGACTGTAGAGCATCCAGTCCAGCGACACAAATCAGGAAGACACACCACCAGCACCGTACCTTTGCCATACAATGCATCCACTTAGACTGGCATTTCCATCTTGTTAATTACACAGAACCAGTTTTCTGATAGACTTGCTCTAAGTGGGATTGCCAAAGATACAGTTAGGGATACTTTACTTGGGAAATTGATTAAATTACCCTATCCCATGCTGCACTGCAGATGCCAGAAGTCTTTATGTCTCTAAGAAGGCATTTAGACAAAATTAAATCAAGAAAAATTAATAAAATACTATTAAAGATAAAGATAAAAGTTCTAGCTCAGCAGGTCTCTGAAGGCTATGGGGAAAACAATACATACTTTCCATGGTCTTCTATTTTAGCAGAAGTTTTTAGGCATCTGTTTGTTTTCAGAAAGATGAGGGTTTGTTTATAAATAAAGTAGAACCTGAAACACTTATCCACTGATATCAATTATTTTTTATTTAATATTTAAATTCAATCTGATATGTAATTGCACACTTCCCTATATTGCTCAGCAAATACCCGAAATCCAAATGCCTTTCATGAGACTGTAAAGATATGAGAGAAGTCAAATAAATTAGGTTTTAAAGGTAAATGTAAAAGCCCAAAGACAGGTTGGAGTCCCTACCTCTAACTAATCTTACTGTTGATGGTCAAGACAGCTGCAAAATCCCTCAGGAAGGGATTCAATTTTTACTGTAATTGTCTAATTACTTAGGTGTTTAACCTCAAACAGTTATCCAGGCTCTCTCTATGGTCAATGCAGGGAGCAAGGCAACCTTGGAAGGAGCCTGTATGGAAAGGAGGAGCTGCTGCAGGTCCCTGGTGACATGGGTGCTGAAATGATCACAGAATCAGACAAGAATTCAGCAACAGACCCTGCCTATTGTGTCCCTTTCATGTTAGTGCTTCTGATCTGCTAAAGGGAGGGTTGCCTGCAGGTACTGCTGCAGGATCTGACCCAACCCCTAATGACACCATGGGAGTCTTTAAGCACTGGATGAGGCTGACAGCGAGGTACAGTCCATGCCTGAGTGGCTGCAGCTCCCTAATGTAGAAAGGAAATCCTAGTCATTATTCCTTATGGGAGTGATACACAGCCTCTCACAAACTGAAAAGCCAGTGCACATTTCTAATGCAGTCTCAAAAGTAGATCATTATGTATATCATTTGGTATAAACATAGTCATCAGGGGAATTCAGAATAGATTTATACCAACATTTTAATAAGTTTCATAAGAAAGTGGTTCATCAAATAAAAATAATGAATGATGGAATTAAAGAACCACTGAAAATTGCTAATGTGTTTAATCATCTCAACATCTATATTTATATATGACAAATTTGGATGATACAGTGGGTGTAATTCCATTTCAAGTCTCCAAGCAGGGATTGCATTCCAAGACATTCAACAAAAGAAAAGCCAGAGCTTGCCTGTAAGCTCTGAAAGCAGAACCTCTGACCATTTGTGTGAGGGCACTTGGAAGCGTCCCTGACATCCAGATATTCAGTTAATCAATAAAAGTCATGCGTGAGCTAAAGAAAAAATAAAGAGTCCTGGGCTATGTAGTAAATAAAGAGAATGCACAAAAAAAGCTGTAAAGTTTAGTAAACCTTGACATTTTTCTCTAAACTAGAACCTCACCTGCATGTCCTGCCTATTAACCTGGTCACTTAGCTGTGCTCACAGGTGCCAAATCCAACAGCTCCCACCCAAAGGACTGAGGCAATGCAGTTAACTGAGTCTGTGCTGCAGTCCTGAAAACACCACCTCAGCTGCCTCACAGCGCTGAGCATTTCCAAGGACAAAAGATCATAATTTCTGACCTTTGTGTTTACCACAGCATTATAATTATCTTTTCTTTTGCTTTCACTCATAATACCTCATCTCTCCATCTTAAGCAGGACTACTGTAGCTTGGAAAAAGAACCAGTGGTGCCAGGGAAAGCACATGGAAGGTGCAGTTGCCAGGAGCAGAGTTCCCTGGCTGGGAATATCACCTTGCACACTGGCATTAGCCCTGTCTCTGGGTCCCCAAGCCTGTGTGATGGTGTGATTCACACCACCTCCCTCCAAACCACTTGCCCAAATGCAACTGTTGTATTTTTTCAGACAGAAACAGAGCTGAAGATACAAAAGCCCATCTAGACTGCTACAACCCTGGTTTGGCAACCATGAGCAAAAAGGCCCAATAGGAATGTATCTCTAGAAATGAAAAGATGACATCTCTAAAGTAATATGGCCTTTCTGGGGGACTCAGAAGACCTCCATCCCTTTTTTCAGGTGATTGCCCTCTCCTGGCCTGTCCCAGCAGCAGGTTGTTTCTCCTTGCTGTCAGCAGCTCACTCTTACTCCCAGCAGAACAGGAGCGGCTGGTTCCAGAACCTCCAACAAAACCTCTTCCTGCTCTGCCTAAAAGAACTGTCTGAGGTGAACAAAAGTAAGGAAGTCTGCAAGCAGAAACCTTGAGCAGAGAACCTGGACCTGTCAAAGGCAACGAGGCTGTGTGATGGCCCTATTTATAACTGGCCATATGGCAATTGATTTCCTGTTGCTCACACAGGACATCTCTGTGACTCCAGCCTCTGTGCTTCCCATTTTGTTCTTCTGCCAGGTTTATTTATACTTTTCCCCAGCTCTGAAGGCAAATCAAGTTAATTGCCTATTACATGAGATTAAACAAAATAACTAAAAGAATAAAGAAAGTGAGAATATAATGCCCTGGTTACTCTCCATGGGAGCTGTGGAACAAGGGGATAGTTATTCCTGCACAAAGAAAGGAGGTGCTCTACATTTTCTGCTGTGTACAGGGCTGAACAACGGGGCAGGTTTATACCTGTGTTACTATTCAAATGCTCATTCTTACCCAAAGTTCCACATAACTTTCCATTAAATCTGATATCTCAATTTGAGATGCACTTAGCACCCCCAAATCTAAAGGATCATCTTAAAAGCCTGCCAATTTTGCAACTGCACGATGAAAGAAATAACAAATTAAATTATTTTTTTTATTGAACACTGTACAATATTAGTCCATTTGGAATAGAGATAAGGAACTAAAGAGCCAAAAAGGCCTTTCCAGTCAATGAGCTAAGATGAAGAGATGCCTGGGGGAAAGAGACAAATTTGGAGTGTAGGAAATGAAAAACAATTAGAAGAATTAAAATAATTGTATTTTCCATGAGGGGAAAATAGAGATATGGGATAAATTACTAAGATGGGTTTCTAGAACAAACAGTGCAGCATTCAAAACGGTAATAATGGGGTTTCAAGTAGAGCTATGAGAAAACCTGCTTAGTGAGCATAAGCCCAACTTAAAAAAATTTCTAATCACAAATTTGGTGAACCTAGGGAGAGGTTAATTAAGGCTAGCAGAAACAAAGAGGGCAAGGGCAAGCCCTACTGCAGCAGTTCCCTCCACCCTTTCAAATTTCCAGCAACTGGAAACAAAAGATTGCAGCGAGGGAGGTAATGACTGCGGAAGAGGGGGGAAAGCAATGTTACTGTGTTCCCTTGTCCTACACTTAACCCATCTCCCAAGCAGACTGAGTGATGCAATCTGCACAGGGCATCTGTGGATGCAAGCATTTTTATGAGCTATGATTCCTTTCAAAACATGGTGTTGCTTTGCTAATTAGTGAGAAGATAAACATTTCTGACAGATGAAATATATTGTTATCTTGTTAATTGAGTTGCACAGAATCTATTGGATGAAGTGGTATATTCTCTCTCTTCCTCTCTAGGGTTGGAGTTCAACCTTTTCATTTTTTGCTTCCTTAAACACTAATAATGAGCTGAGAAACAAAGAACAACCTCCTACAGTGTGGATGGGGTCCTAGTGCTTAAACTGGTCTCCTTCAAAACTCCAATCCACCTACCTGCAGATCAAAAGTATGTGCTGCTTGTGTCTTTTGCCTTCTGCAATTAAAAAGTAAAAAATAAGCCCTTGAAGGGATTGAATAAAAAAGATTCCAGTGAATGATCCCTCACTGTCTAATGCAGGTTACCATCTTTAAAAGCACTCAGTCCTGCCTGTTTCTAAAAGATGCAATGTTGTATTACTACAGAGTAGACCTCAACCAGGTATCAGTGTCTCAATTCTTCTCTACAAGGATACTAGAATAATATGAAATATTATGCATAGCAATACTTGCAGCAATAGCCAAGAATCTGTCTTGAAGACAAAATAGCCCAAATCCCCCCAAGTTTGCCAAGACTAAATTCTTTCAGCTAACAGTATCTATGGCTGAGCTGCCACCTATCAAACCACACCACTGTCCCACCTATAGCCCCCATCAGCTGGTGTTAGGAGCCCAGTCTCAGTACTGCTTTAGAAGGAGCTGCTTTGGACTGTGCCTGAAGATGCCAGAGGAGAGGGGAGCACCAGTAGCACCACCTTTCCTATCTGCACAGGCTGCCAGGAGCTCTCATAGGACATCATCCTTATGTTTCCCTCTCATATTCACGTTACTGCAAATTTCTTCATCACTTATTAGTCTTTCACTGTGAGCCCATTATTATTGTAAATAAGAGGAATATCAGAGGACTTAATCAGTTGAGTCACCACTGCTCCAGCATTCCATTTATTAATCACCAGGTTACGATGGCAAGGTTAACACTCACTTCAAAAGTTATATTTGTAAAGTCCAAAATCAGAAAACAGACACAGCAAGGGAACTATATATCACTTATGCATACTTCAAGATTTTAGAGATGCTTTTAAAGTTTTGGGAGACTGGGTTCATTTTCCTCCTACTTATTTAGGAAAAAAAAACAGGATAAAGTGTCTTGATTCACAGTTGCAAAGCAGAAGTTGAAAACAGAAGGCTTGGCTGTCCTATTTCAGTGTTAAGATTAATTGCATTTTCATAAAAATTTTTATGCTCCATTCACCTTATGTCCCTTTGCCTTACCTCCTCTTCCTGAGAGTTTTAATAAATGACTCATCCTTACTAATTCAGCCCTGCCAGCTTTCTTTTGGTACATAATATTTCAGTACTTGATGCAGTATAATAGTCTCTACTAGCCAATTTGATTAGTCATAGCCTCATCTTTGCTTACCATGCTATTTTTCATTTTTTTAGTCATGTGGAATGTATCCCTGCTCTGGTTCATGCTGTGTTGCTTTGTGTTAGAAATCCTAAACAAGACACACTTTATCTGTGAAATGCTGGAATGGCCTACTATTAACCAAATGCTGCAAGCACCGAGCTTTACACTTTATTTGAACTTTACTAACAATTTTAAAGCAGCTGCTGCAATCCCTGAGCCATTCTGCTCGGTCAGGTACTTTTCTGAGAGTGCAGACCCACCCCAGCAGCTCACACGGGACCACAACAAAAGAAGCTTCACCGTCCTATGAGCCTCCAGATCTTACTGCCACATCACCCTCAAACTCAGGCCTCGTGTTCCTTCAAATCTCCCCATTTATTTCAGAAAAAGTGCTCCTTAGGATTCCCCCCAGAGGACTCCACACCTGTTTCAGATCACCTGTGGGTTATTTAAGAGGAACTTTTGTCTTTGTAAGAGAAGTCTCGATGTTTTTGTAAGGTTACTAGAAATCTTCATTAAAAGGTTAGATTGATATTCTTCCTGGTCGCTACTGAAGATGTAAATGAAGGTGAAAACACAGTATTGATGCCTGCAGTACAATGTTACTCCCTTTCACCTTTTAAAAAAATGAACTAACAACGTTGTGCTTTATAAAGAAAAAGCCACAAAACATTTTTCCATATTCAGTCACTACATCCATTCTGTGTTTCAGGAAAAAGGCTGCAAGGATGGAAAGATCTCATTATACTTGTCAGGTGGCCAAGTGTCATCTCCCAAAGATAGTTTCACCTGTTTTAATTGCTTGTTAGTTAAGTCAACCTGCCTTCAGCTGAAATATTTTTATTGTAATTAAGATAGGCATGGTTACTTAATGCCAAAAAATGTATCTTATCAGCCTACCACTTTCACTTACAGAATGTGCTATCTCCTCAGTTATAATAGACCAGAGAGATTTTATAATAATTAACCTAAAAAGGCTACTCATAGAAAAGGGCCCAGCTGTGATCTGATTAAAGTAGTCTAAAATCCTTGGGCCAAATTAAACCATCTTGTAAAATACCAATTGACTTACCACACTTTTTATATTTCTCCCTTCCCTCCACTATTTTTTGTACTCCAACATACCACTTTTAAAATGAATTTTATCTTGTTTTTCCCCTGAAAGAAAGAGAAAATATCATTGAATAATACATTTACATACTAAAGCACTAAATAGAGACTTTTGGAAAATGTCTGTGAACTGACTATAATTTTTGTATATCTGCTATTAAGTGAGTGCAGACTACAAATCTTGGCACATTCAATTCTAAGTTGACTTTCACCCTGTATCCCAACGAAATTGAGGGGGGTTGTATTTATGAGTCATTCAGATGAAAGCTTGGCTCCAAAGATATAAAGAATAAGGATTAAATCTTGATGTCACTGAAGTTAAGGGCAAAGCTCTTCTTAATTCAGCTGGTTCAGGATCTCACCCTAGGTCGTATGGCAGAATTTTAGCCTCTGTTTGAGGAGAAAATGAATTAACTGTCACATGCCAGACAGATGAACATAAAGCAAATTAATCTGTAACCAGAAAACAAGCCACAGGGAACATCACCATCACACACAGCTCCATACATCACAAGACCTTCTGTTCAAGATGAAAGCTATGAAGGTGCCTCTTCCCCTCTCTGGTTCCATCATCTAAAAGCCTCCTTTGAACCAGCTTCAGGAGGCTTCTCTGCTACCAACTCCTTTCCATGAAGAAAGTCTGACTACAACACCTCCCTGATTCTTGATAAATTAGCAAGCTATTCTGCATACTCACAATATGTATTACATAGAGAAGTGGGCCCTGGCATTGGTCCAACCCAAAGTGTAGGAAGCTGAGTGAAAAATTCTCACCAGTGATAAAAACAGTTAGGGTAATGGAGCTTTTCAGAAAAGAAAAACATTTCATTTTCACTTTACATTTTTCTTCAAAACAGATGGATATTTTGAATGTGAATAAATACCAGAATGGGTTGAAAAATGAGCATATCTTACTAAGAAACTTTAGAAAGTTCAAAGTTCTTTTAACAAATTAAGTCCAAAATTTGTCAATCTACCTTGGATGACACTTTAAAATGTGTTCAAAGACCTAACTCACGTCTCTCAGAATAGTCTGCCCTGGAATACTACAAATCAGAAACTACTTCCAATACTGTTACCAAAGAAGAAAATCACACTAAATCCATATGCCACTCTCGTCAGGAAATAAACTTCTAAGAGAAGGGTCAATGCCACAAATTAGACAACTGGCTATAAAGAATTAGTAAAATCTATTAATGGCCAGCATGTGGCAAGGCTGTGGAGCAGGCAGTGTTCCACAAGGCTTCATTTTGCTTGGTTTTCACCTGTCTTTTTACTCTTTCCATGTGCCTCAAAACATGTGTATACTAGGCATTATTTAAATAGATCAAGTTCTGTTTTCTCTCTGTTGGCCTTAACATTCCTGCAAGCTAAGGAAAATAAATGTGGAACCTGGGAGATTATTATGACAACTCCCACACTCCATTAAATTCTCTCAGGAAAACATGAAGTGTGATAAGACAAACGGACTGACAAAAATGGTCTAAACCCAGAAAGTGGCTGAGAGGAAGTGGCAGAGCAAAGAGGCAGCCTACAGATCCCATCAGGGCTTGTGGGACAGCCCAGCTCACACAGGAGTGAGGCACAGGGTGCTTTTACACCCTGCTGATCCTCCACCTTCCAGCCCCTGTACACTGCACAGGCAGGGAGAGGGGAAGGCAAGAGGGGGCTTTGGCCAGCAGAAACCTGCCTTTCTCACTGCATGGCCTGTGCTGTTTGGCAGGGTTTGTGAAGCTGGGAGCAGGCTGCCAACAAGACCCAGCTCCATCCCTTTATCCTGTCTGAGACCTCCTCACCTCTGGAGGATCCTCCACCAAGCAGCTGTAAACAGACACCAGCTCCCATGCACCTCACAGGCAACACAGAGGGGACCAAAAGTGGAGCAGGAAATCTGGCTGTGGGGCTCATGTTCACACTTAACATGCCTTTTTCTTTCTGCCCTTCTTTTTCTTTTCCTTTAACAGTGACAGGATTTTTAGAACTGGAGACACATCCAAATAATGTCAAAAAAAGGAAAGATTTTGGTTATAGTCAGTTATCTGGCACTATCTATTTAGAAATGTCTGAACAAATAACTCCAATGTCAGATGTTCTAGTTCTGGCAGAGAAAAGAAATACGATTAGATCTGGCTGCCCAGATGTCCCAATATTGAGAATAATATTTTTAAGCACGAACTCATGTACTGCTGCTGTCATGTACTTCAACAGACTTATTTTGTTCTCGTGGGCTATAAATTGTAGCAAAATTGAACCAGATTAATGGTTATAGCTGGCCTTTCTTCTGTCAAACATTATTTCAATAGAAAACAAGGGTCTTTGTGTGTACAGACTCGAGTTTCTCTTCCTGTGGTAATGTGCAGGTCCTTGTCATTGTACCCTTGCTGAACTATCCAGAAATAGAGCTTCTAGTTGCTATTTCTCTTCACTTATTTGGTAGTACATTTCTTATTGCCATGTGTTTTCTACTTATGTTTATATAAACACAGTTTATATATAAATATACAATCCTATACATTTCTTCATATTGTCATTTTCATTTCTTTTCACCTGCTTTCATTCCTTTTCATTTCTAGGATCACTGAGATGGCAACAACCCCTATCATGCAGTTTTGTCTCTTTTTCAGTTATTTTTGTGCTGGTAGTTTGTTGCACCCAAAGCTCTCTGTGATGATTATGTTGGTGTTGCTGTGTTTATGAAATTCTCACTTTTATTTGCAAAAGAAAATGCTTGAGCCTCAGTGCCAAAATACATAATTTCCTTTCTTCTGATTTAAAGAAGATAGCTTTATTTGAAAAAGCACTTGAGGATACCTGTTTTTCTGAATGGTTATCTATACTTTTTATTCATTAAAAGCAGAGACAAGCTCAAAACACGGAAGTGGGGTGTCTCATTTTTTGCCTAAATCTTGTGCTATTTAAACCTATTTAGAGTTTCAGCTTTATACATCCATCAGAAGTGGACATCAAGAAAGCAGTTTTGACAGTAGGTGAGTGAAACTCTCCAGTAAAAAGTTCCAACCAGATTGCTTTTCCCTGAAATGAATACGCAAAAGGCTGCTTTTACTCTCTTTAAAATTGTTCACAGGGGCCTCATTATTTGCACAGAGATTTATATAATTGCACCCACTCACATGATTTCAAAAGCTGTGTGTATAAAAAGAGAAGAAAATAAATATTTTAATATTTTATTTCTTCTTAATGTCTAGCAAGAATGTTCAATTACAGCCTCTCTACTTATAAAAATCATACAAAGGTTTCAAGTCTCAGCATGTTCCGGCAGTAAAGTGCAAACAATCTTGTGGTTACAAAGGCTACTTTGCTGAACCTCATTCCTTCTTCTTTCTCTCCCACCAGCTGAATAAATGAGAGACATATTTAGCAGCTTCAGAAGAAACTATTTTCTCATGCTCCCACTAACAAATCAGGGCAAGAAATGACAGTAAGTCACGGGATAGGAGCAAAGGATGTAGAGAAAGGAGTAAATTAGAATTGATAAGGGAGGATGAGATAAATAGAGGAAAAACCCAAGCCCAAACACTAAATTCTGACAGCAGATGAAAATGGAGCAGCATATACTGAGGAAACAAGACGGTAGAGCATAAAAAATGAATACATTACAATCTCTTGAAATCAGACTGTTTTTATTCATAATCATATCAGAAGAACAGAAATTAGTGGCAATTATATATTTTCTTTTTAACTGCCTTTTTTTCCTCTTATTCCAGATTGTTTATCCTGTACATGGTGACACAGCATTGACAGAAACCTTCAAACTAAAACAGAGCCACAATACGCTAACCCAGGCACTGACTTGATTAGGAAAACTCACTTGTCATGAAGAAAAGCTCCCAAAATCTCACACTAGGGCACAGTATTTCTTCTTATGTTTTGGTTGAGGTTCACACCTAAGCAAGACCAAATCTTTGCAGGTCCCTCCCAGAGGCAGTGTGTGCAGGTGGCACCTGCAGCATCAGGAGGGTGACTGGGCCCCCTCACCCAGCAAAGCCCTCACCGAGCCCTGCAGCAACTGCTTCAAGGAGGGCAGGTTCTGGGAGCCATTGCTCAGCTTCCTATCAAACGGTTTTACACATTTGCAGGAGTACAAAGTTAGTCAGAGCTATCAGTGCCCCATGAGAGCCCCCAGCAAGTGCTCTCCAGATGGATGCTGCTGTTCCCTGTGTGGCCCGAGGAGCCTCCCCGGCCCCTCCCCGGCAGCAGATTGCTTTCTGGTACTCGCTCTTTCTGCTGGCAAGGAAGAAAATGACAACTAACATGTTTTGAATTAGAATGACTACAGATTTTCCCCCAAACAGTGCATTTATATAGGGAGAGATCTCATCCAAAACTGATACAATTCAGGTTTGATTTCTATGACCTTTACCACAGGCGACAAACTTCAGACAGAAGACAGGGGGAGGTAGACTGTCCTAATTGCTCCACATACTCACAATTAATCTATAGCCTCACTACCTGGTTTTAATTTGTGGCAGAAGCTGCCTCACCACATCAAAGATAGTGATTCACCTCTCCACTAATCAAAATTTGAAGAGCTACTACCAATAGTAATTAGAGAGCTAAAGCCAGCCATCATGCAATTCAGCATTAATTAAACAATGTTACAGTGGTTTTCATTCAGCTCACAGAGGGCACCAGAAATAGGCAGAATAGGCATCATAGATTTTATCTACTTTTCCAGAAATCTTTTGCTCCTTGTGATTGAGGCCCCCAGTTCCCTGGTAACCACAAAATTCAAAACCTCCTTTTATTGCTATAAGATGAAGAACAGTGAATACTCATAGTCACTTGGATGGTTCTCCCTTCCAATAATTTTTAAGAAAAATGAACAGTCCACTTTTTCGGATTTCAGCAATTACATAGATACTTAAATAAAAGGTGACGTAACAGACAATGTATAGAGATACTATAAATCAGTGTCCATCTATTCAGTCAATTTGGAATTAAGGAAACTTCTTAAAAGGAGATGTACAAGTACTGCTCTTCAGTGATTGCTTTCCACTCTTAATGTTTAAACAGGGTCTTATTTTAACTTTGGCCTTTCTGTAGCTGGAAAAAACATTGGTAAACTGGGGTCCAGTAGTTTCCCATATTCTTGTGAAATAGGATTTGGTAAAGGAAAGACCAAATCCTCAGCTTTAATAAACTGACCAAAGTTTTCTGTGGGGGAGAGCACCTTAAAATCTGGCTCTTGGGATGGATAAGGTTAAGATTAAAAAGGGATATAAGAAGCATATAAAAAGAGGTAACAAAAATGTTGATGGTGAAAAAACTCCAGCACACTAAAAATAGGAAACAACTCAACGTGATAAAATGAGCCCTCATTTAATCTTTGTCTGCAACCAAAAATTAGCATATAATTTGGCAAGAAATAATATTTTAACTCTCTACTCAGGACTGAAGCCTGAAGGCAATGGTGCTAGCCAAGAGCAAGACACAAGGCTGGTTTTATATGGGAATGCTCATTCCTGTGGGTATCCACAGGGGACTAGTTCATGAATCACATGCAGGCAAGTGGGGTAAGGGAGTCATCTGAGACTGAAGTCGAAAGCAAACCCCACAGGATTTCTGCTTGGAGCATCTTCCTGTGGCCTGAGCCCTGGAGGTGCTGCTGCATGACATCCTGGCTGGCTGAACAAGCAGAGTACACAGCCAACAACCACCCAATTAAGGCAAAATGTCTGTATGATTAACACGGCAGGACTTCAGGAGACCAGAGCAGCCATATTTCAAACCCACGTTAAGCTCATTTTGGACCTAAGACTACTTTAATAATGCATTGATTTAATCTGCCAAACATGCAGCTATAGCTGCAGCTCTGTGAATGAAAAATGTTCAGCTGTATGTGTCCATGTTCCACACAATTTCTTCCTTTTACCAACCCCTCTTGGTACTTCATATGCCTTAAAAATGGTATGAATGATGTGCATCAGGGCTCCAGGGCATCTGGGAATGGCCCTGGTACTAAAAGGGAGCTTTGCCACAACAGGATGGAGAGGGGACAAGAAGTCATGAAATATGAGCTTCCATGTCAACCCACATATCATGGTTTGTTTCCTAAGGATAAAAAAAAAAAAGAAAAAAAAAAGAAAAAAATTACAGTGCTCAGCTTCAAATCAAAATATTTTATTGGCATGCCATACTGTGCAAACACTGTCAATGTGTAGAAAAAGCAGAAACCTTGGGTAACTGTCAGCAATAGACACAACACATCGTGCATCTGCCCAAGATAACTCTTCACAGTGTGTTTGGGGTTTTATCCCCTGTGTCCATTTGTCATTATTGTCCATTCCTAAGCTGGTGGCAGGTTGCTACATAGCATGATGCTATCCCTGCCGTTTCTTTCCTTTCTCCTAGGGTATGCACAGTTTTTCCTCATCGTTTTTTAATGGAAAGTCTTTTATCATTTCTGGTAATGTAAGCAAATATCTTCCTAACACTGTCTTGTACTATTCATACTGGAACAGTAAGTGCCTTTTATCCAGTGTTTTCTTTTCTGTCACGTGGGCTGCACAGCCTCTCTTCTTCCAGTTCTCCTTTACAGAAAATTAGTCTGGAATAAATTAGGATCTACCTCAGTCTTGCTTTCTAATGTAATCAATAGTCATAAATTACCTCAGGACTTCTTCAATTGTCTCAGATAGTACCCCCAGATTTCTTTTATACTGTCCAGAATAGTTAGATATGATAGAAAAAAGTGATTTTATAAGACCTGGGTGAAGGATACTGTCGGATTCTTTATTAGAAGCTTACTGTCATTTTTGCTCATTAATTTTGTGAAATACTGACTTGAGCTGAAAGTTCAAGAGTCACAAGCAGCACCAGGATTAGGATCCTAACCCAGCAGTTACCTTCTTGTCAATAAGATAACACAACACTCAGCTTCTTTATACAGCACCCAACTTCTTCTCTACATACATCACAAAGATGAGCCCATGGTACCCACAGTATGAATCAGCAGTATCCATGCCCAAAGTGAGGCATCTTTGATGCCTGGCTAGCAAGGATACCAGAATGACCATAGAAAAGCAAATGATAACCTATGTTTACATTTTTATCCTGCTCCCAGTCACTGAGCTATGACTCACAAACTTCTGAAAGGGCCCTGGGAGACCAGAAACCAAGCCAAGGCTATACAACAAACAAACGTGGGGACGTGATTCTCAGCTCTGCTAGATTTGCCCCCATAGACAGATATACAGAGATACATAAGCACATTTCCCATTATTTTTCAAAAGTGACTGCCTGGTGGACACCTATATTTCTGATTGTCAAAAGGATAGTTGTTTTCTGGGAACAGCTGAGAGCTTTTTCCTCTCCAGTGTGCAATTGTAGTGGGCAGGGAGATCTCATCCCCTTCTCCTGTGAGTTCCTCTAATAAAAGTGACTCTGAGTTTTGTTTTCTTTCAGGCCTGATGTGACAATAAAAGAATGCACATGTTGAAAATTGAAAAATAATGGAAACCATTGCAAAGCCACACTTTAATTTGCTAAACAGAGTAAAACTGAAGAGAAGGCTTAAATATAAAGAAATTTGAAGTGCATGGATAAACATTTGTTACGTGTGTAGGTTTTCAAAAGAAGTCATTCTCCACTATAACTATACAGCAGAGGTAACCCCCATTTCACAAGACCCCATATTTTTTAAAATTATTTTTGTTTGTATATTTTATTTCTTGCATCAATGAGTCATAAGATGCAAGGAATTAATTTAAGGCTTGAAAGCTAAAAGGAAGAGAAGCTGATATGTGTAGTACTGTAGACTCAGATTCTTGTATCTAACTACATAACATATTTTCTTTCCACAGGAGGTAGTTATGACAAATTAGAAGTCTGAAAATTTTCTGATGGTGTAAAGGCTCCAGCTGTCACTAGGGAGATAGTGATCAGATTTCATAGCTGCATGGTCCCATGGCACCACTAAGAGTTCCATATGGTCATCCAAATGTTTCAACTAAACCCACACAAAAAAATTCCACCATGGCTTTTGCTTTTAGAAAAATAAAATTCTCCTTGGTAGGAATTTTTCATAACACACCCCTAATAAACAAAACTTTCTTAATTTGGTTGTTTTAATAGAAAATATTTGTTGGCATCATTGTCTTTGTTACAGGCTGAAGTGGGTAGAAATAGCAGCAGTGCAGCACTCGTGCCTGACCTCTAACTTTTTAATCTAGCACAACTTACATAACAGGAAGTAGGCTGGTAAGTGGACATGCGATGAATAATTAAGGTGTGTATATGTACATGGTGATAAACAGTAATTTCTTCAAACCACTTCTCTTTTGGTATAAAACCACCTCTGTTAAATTGTTAATGCTATTACTGTGGACAGAGACTTTTGTTCATGTCAAAGATGTCAGCATAAGCCCCAACAATAACAAATGACAAATGCATAATTTATTGATTCTTAAATGGCTATGTCCTTGGATGTATTTCTTATAACTAATTTGCTTGGAGACACATCTGGCTCCTGAAGATAGCATCTGTTTTAAAGAAGGTCAGTGCTATATTTTAAAGGCAGAAGAACATAATCTTTTATCTGCTGTGCTCCTCTGCTCTTTTAGCCTACAAATTCAGTTCTCGCTCTATTCTGTCTACTAATTTTATATCAAATCAAAAATTGAGCAATCTGTTGTTGAGTTTTGAAACAATGATAAACATGTACAGAGACACTATGAAAATGCAAGGAAATACTGTATAGTTTTAAAGTGATTGTGTACTGTGTGAACTGAATTATTTAAAAATTAATTAAATTTGATTATGTTAATATTGCTTTCATTAATACTTCATTTTTACAAAGTTCAATCAATCTGTTTCAATAAATGGTGCTTGCTTGTCCAGAGCTTGTTTTATTTAGATGTGCTGCTTCTGAATGTGAGTCTAAGATCTTCTTGCATAAAATCTGCAAACACAGAATGCTGCAATGTTTATTCTGCTATTGGGCCATGAACCATGACTTATCCCCCAATTATTCTTGTACATGCAAAGCCTGATCCCTCACATCTTTGTTTTTTTCTGCGTGATATTTATGCACATATATATTCCATGTGATTCCAATCAATATATCTTTGTTATTTCATCAAGTTTCCATTGAATTTTAGCTGTATTTATTTTTATCTACCTCATGGCTGAAACATTAAAATATAAACAAGTGCTTAAAATCATATTGAAGTTTACATTAAAATAGGCAGACACAAGTACAAACGATTGAGAAACTGCCATTTTAACCCTGTGATGAACATCTAGGCACCTTTTGCTTTTATATTTCACCTTGCACCATACACAAAATGTTTAATTATTTGAGGATTAATGGAGGTAGTTTATAATTAAGCTGAAGTATGAACTGATGTCATCATCTCAGTATGATGATATACAGTTTTATGCCAAAGCACCTGTTGTTTTGGAAGGAAGCAGCTGATATCATTATCTACCCAGCCAGATAGCCTAGCTTCCTGCTGCTTAAAAAATTATCCTAAGGGTTACCTAAGTTGGGGTAATACAGCATTTACTTTTTCATGCCCAGGATAGGAGAGAATGCATAAAATTACTTTATTCTCAAAGGTAGAGGGGAAATTAGGGGGGGGGGGGGGGTTGGGGGAGGGTCATGATGCTAAAACAGTTAATGTTTATTTGTGTGGAACACAAACCTTGCCATTTTTTTTCCATGCATGAATATACATGCAAAAAGATTTATAACAGGTAAGTAAATATATGATTGGACAAGAGTCCTTTATAAAGCACAAAGGATAAGATCCTCTGCTCTGCTGTGAACATTTTTCATCACATGATTGACTCTGACCACTGTATAGCAAAGGTTAACCCCAGCTGGGGGTTTTTCCTGCGTAGAGGTACTCAGCTGCCACCCTGTTCTTTGTCCCTGATGTTATGAGAAAAAGAGGTTGCCAGGGAAATTTGGGATGGGGGAAGCTCTGTTATGGTGGGCATTTGACAGCCATGAGATCATTGCAGCATCTCATGCCAATGCTGTGGATTAAAGCCACATGTATGAAGCACCGAATCCTGAATCCACAACCAGCCTTGGGAAACCCACGCCTCCATCCATCCAAGTGCTGTTCTGACAGAGTGTGGAATCAAGCCCAGTGTTTTTAGCGTGCCTCCAACTATCAGGCTTTCCTCTGAATTGTGGCATTATGCCAGAGCTGTTCATTTGTGTAGTCATCAACCTGCACTGCTATAAGGAGAGCTAAAATGCAATAGAAGCAAACACATCTCGAGAATTTCTGGCTTTCCCTGTCTCCTGATGAGACTTTTTTGCCTTTCTCAGCCACATGATTCCACATCCACCAAATTTTCCTTTTGTAATAATGTCTGATGTGTATTCTGAGCAGGTGCAATATCATGTATTTGCTAGGACTGGTTTGTCTACATACACACAGTATTTGAAGAAGCATAGTAAGTAACATGATTTCTTTTTTTGCTTCCTTCAATCCTTTCTCTTTTTTTTTTTTTTTTTTTTTTTTTTTCTTATGAACTACCTTTTCTCCCCACTCAGTTCTCAATTACATTGAATAGAATATCTCTTCACTCTTCTTTTAGGTTCTTTCCAAGAGTACCCCTACAGCTGCTCTTTCCATAGATCTGATACCACTTTAAAAGGAAACACTGACTAGTAGGAGGTACATTTCCCACCCCTCCCCAGCTTCCCAGACCTCCCGTAGCTTGGCAGATCATACCAGTTAATAATATGAATAAAGCAACTTTTGACAGAGCAAGAAGTTGTGATGGAAAGAATCCTGTGGTCTTTATTCCCACATCTTGCATCCAGTTTTCCTTGGGATGTATTTTCTGTTGGTTCCTCCACAGTCATCTTAGAGAAATAATATTTGGCTTTTATTGTGAAGGAGAGACAGCTGGTTTTTCCACTGTGTTTTTTCCCTCTCTATTTTGAATTGATCTTATTTCATTTTCATCAACATTTCTGGGTGTTCTTTCCTTTATTCTGAACTATTATTGTGCCCATAATTGTGCTTTGCATACCGATGATAAGTGAGAAGAACACTTAAGTAATCTTCAGTAGATAAAAATACAGATACACTTATGCTATTCTCTGGCACATCACCAGAGTTAACATGGCTTTCCTAGCAGTAACAAACATTTCGAAATTAGCACTAATTTGGGGCTAATATCTGTATTACAAACCGGTTTATATGCAATAGATTAACAAGCACTTTTAAGGGGTTTTTATTGAGCTTCACATCAGATGGGAAATAAGGTGTAGAAGCTTCCTGACAGAGGCATACTCTTTGTGGTGGTTATAATAAGGGTGCCAGAGATCAAATTAGTGCCCTAATGGGCTGGAGTTCAGCCCCGTGACCACTGTGACATTGTGCACATTAACCGCGGGTGTGCGCGGAGGCGAAGGGCTCTTGTCTAGATATTCATGGGTATTGAAAGCCACAGCCAGCAGTGGCTTGAATGAAGCTAAGTTTTGTCCTCACCTTCTTCCTCTCCCTTTCCATCATCAAACTGCCCTGCAAATTAGGTTTTCAGAAAGTTATTTAATAATACAGAAAGCTATGCTGCCACTCTGAATGTGCAGTAATTGCCTGTGGGCAGGCACTTGTGTTTACAGCCTTGGAAGCTATTTCTCTGTTTGCTAGACTTCAAAGAAAGTATTGCTTGCTATTTTTCATGATACCTAGCATTGCTATCTGACCAGCATAATGAAATGCTGACCAAAGGTAACAGTATAAATTTCTTTTCTGTACTTCTTTTCTTCACAAAATGTAAGACACAGTTTCTCTAGAATTAGTTAGGGAAAAAGAATTTCTAGAGATGAAAAAACTGTCATAGACAAGTTCATAAATATTGACTGTGTATATTTCCAGGATAATGAAAAAATTGGAAACTACCCTGTAGTTCCAAGAATAATAAAACCAGTAATTAATTACAAATATGTATCATACCCTTTCAATCTACAAGTTTCATTTCCCTTAAAATGTATTTATCAAAACCACCTTATTTTTAAAGAATGAACTTTAAAAGTAAAGGCAAAACAAAATCAGAATTGACCCCTCACATTGAGCTAGAGGGAGAAAACCATGGATATATTTTTAAAATGTTTTTGTGCAGTTTGATCTTGGAATTATGTGGGTATTTCTCTTGCAAACTTGGCTTTCACCATTGAGACTTTCATTTCAGGATCATTAGCTGCATCAATAATAATTACTTTAAAAATATCATGGTCTTGAACATTTTCTGAGGACCTGACACAGCAGTTTCAGGAATATTTTGTGTGAACTAATCTATAGCTCATAATCTTTGACAGAAATTCCAAAGCCTCCTCCTCAAAAAAAAAAAAAAAAAGTGACAAGCAACAATCCAAATCTTTTATGTTTCCTAACTGTTTATTCTGTAGATTCTCAATTCACTGGATCAATGAGAGCTTTGTCCAAAATCTGCCAAGGAGCCTCCTCAATTTAACACAAAACTGAGCAACTTTAGAGTGTTAAAATCTTATATAAAAATCTGTCTTAACCAGCTTCTCTGAATTTCTTCTCTTTGAAATTATTTTCCTTCCATACACTAAAATGAGGTTGTAGAAGAACAAAAATCTGCCCACTGACTTCTACTTCATTCTGGTCCATCACCAGAAGCTGAAGACACTGGAACAGCTGCATCAACACAAAAGCATCCAATATGATGCTGGATCAAGCACAGCAATTGCCCTTTTGTTTTCTCTTTTGAGGATGTTTGGTTTGTATTTTACTTTTTGAAGACAAAAAGATACTTTTTGGATCTTTAGGAATGTCTGTACAAACATGCAATTCTGTCTGTACAAATATTTCTCTTCTGAACTAAAAATAAATTAATTTTACATAAGATCTTGGGAAAAATGTGAACCAAAGTGAATCATGTGCCATATTGCTCCTTGGAATATTAAAGCTAAATTCCCTACTGGCATATGCTGACGTAGGTCCATTGAGTTTGATGGAGTTATTCTATCTCATACTAGCAGGGAATTATGGAGCAGCTTGGTTTTGTTACATAAATTAGACGGATGTGAACTAGATAATTAAGACTACCAATTAAGCTATGGGGTTTGTACAATCTGATTCTTGTGAATATATGGGTTGAAATATACATGATCAGAATGGACTTTTATATTTTGTATTATAATATTCTGGAGAGCCAAATAGCCCCTTGATTCTTTGCAGTAATGGAGAAAAGAAGGATGTTTCTCACGGGGTGACAAAAACTGCAATGATGACATCTTTAACTTCTGTGCTTCTCACATAAATCAGACACCCCTAAATCAGTGTAATCCTTTACTGACATGAAAATTCCATTTTTCAGCTCTAGTTCAAGTTATTCTGATATTATTAAATATCTCGAATACTAAAGCACTAAACATAGAGTAAACCAGTAATTTCCTGGTCAGACTTCAACAATTTTACGTACACCTTTCTTGTTGCACAACCAGGAAGCTGGGGCTCTTCCCTGCTGTGAAAGAGATAAAAAACAGAGTCCTGGAAAGCAGAACCCAAGCTTGATAGATAATATACCATTATAAGTAGGAACCTAGGTAGGCACCTGCAAGGAAAGGAAGTATGTTTAGAGGAACTGCTGCTCCCAGCAGCCTGTTGGATTTTCACTGAAGTCCTGGCAGGAAAAACGGCAGATGGAAACATCACTCAGTATTGTCTTTGAGCAAACGTGTGTGTGTCATCTTCTCATTTCTCCACAAAACTCCCTCCAAACATTTTAAGCCACCACAGAGAAGGAGCTTCCACTTGGAAGGACAAGGAGCTTCCATCACCCTTATATCTACTACAGAGAACAACCATGGTGTGTCTGGATGGAATATGAGCCAGTTGTAACTGATTTATTAGCACTAATGAGTCTCCTGAAGCTGTAGGGCTGCACTGTTAGCGAGGCATTGATATTACAATCATTCAAGTCTGCACTTCAGCCTGGGATTTGTTTTCCAGACTAGCCAGAATAGAGAAGGAAGGTCCCTTCAGGTCTTCATCTACTGCTAAGACTCTGGCTTACTTTTTTCATTACATGTAGGTAAGTGGTAACAAATACGAGCAACATATTTTGGGAAGAAAAATGCTCCTGGTTACCTCTTCTGGTTCAAAACAGCCATCAACACTGAGATCAGAGCACAAATAATGAAGGATGATCACATGTTGGCCATCCAGCTTCAGCTGTGTTTGCTCTTCTGGATCATCACATCTTTTGAGCTTTCTCTTGGGAAACAGAGCAGAGAAAAATTAATTCTAACACAAGACTGATCGATGTGCAAGTGAGGAAAGGAGAGCTCACTAAAGTAGTGAGTGCTCACAGTTGGGAATGCATCACCTGGTAGGAGCCAACAGGAAGAAGAGAGACTGGGATCCCACAGAGATCCACATCAAGGGGCCTCAGGAAGGAATCTGATACACAGACAGACCATAGAGGAGATTCACTTTCTCTCTTCCATCCCCTGAAGCCACTGAGAATTTTTGGAGTGAAAATTAAGTTAGAGAAAAAGATCCAACCTGAAAAGACATTTTGGGCAGGGTGAACAACTGTTTTTCAGCCTGTTAGTTTAACTTCAGACAGCTGATCTGAATTCCTCTGGTTTAAAAGTTGATTTCCCCTGTGTTCAAAAAAATCCAGCATTACAGGCTGAGAACCCTCTGGTTTCTCACCATACAGAAAGACAGAATCAGCCTTACTTCACAGCTACTCTTGGTTTACCATCATAACCATGATCCCAGTAAACACTGGAAGAGGAAAGAAAAAGAGCTTTCTTTTCCTGTCCTCAGCTTTCTCTATTGTACAGACCTGAGTCCTTCAGTCTCCTGATTGATACTTGTGCCTTTCCATGGCTATTTGAGATAATCATGTGGAAAATCAGTGCAAATGATGCATGTTTAATTGGGGCACTTCCAGAAATCCTGCATATCTGTTGACCTCTCTGAGAGAAATCTGGATCCACTTTGAAAGTCAACCAGCAATTTTTGGCAGAGCCAAAGGCACTCAAACCTGAGACAGTAAATAACCAACATATTCAATGGCAAAGAAAATGTGAGCCATTCAAATTGCTTCAACCATGACAAAGAAAATATTAAATTACATTTAGTTCAGGCATCAATTGGTAAAATTCATTCTTTCTTGTAAATATATTTGCAAGGATCATGTAACAATCACATCTTAAATCCCCAGTTGGCATAGGTTTTCCTTATTCTGCTGCTCAGTGAGAAACTGGCTCCATAAACTCTTTGTGTCCTTTGTGAACACCACCATCACGAGCACAGGCCAGGACTTCACACTTTCTTGGTTTTAAACTTTGAGCTAGAGTCAAAGGAGAGAGAAAAAAAAAAAAGCTCCAGAAAAAACCCTACTGTGCATTTTGTATCTGCTCAGGTTGGAAGAAACTTAGTAGCTATTTACAATATTAATTAACTGTGGTGTGAGCTCTTTAAAGCAATCATATTGTTTCAAATACCAGTAAAATATCAGACAGACAAAGTAAATATTATATAATTAATCTCAAATAATATTTTGTACTATGGTCATGAACTGTCAAGTGCTTCAGCAAAAGACATAGTGATACCTTTTATGCTACAACAGCTCTCAGAAGCTACACCAAGAGGACATTTGCTATGTCCCCACCAGAGTCTATTTCATCGTTGAAACATTGGTGTGCCTATTAATACATTTCTTTTTCTAAACTACTAGTGGCAACAGGTAAAGGCTAGGCAGCTAGGAGAAGCTGCTTGTTTGCTGAGCCTGTCAGAACACCTCTGTGTCAATAGAGAAAATGTATGTGCACAGCTCTAATGGGATCCCTCTATTGCAGTACCTTGTCATTTTGAGGGCGCCTTGCCCTCCACGCCCTGCGAGCATTTTTTACAGTCAGAATCAACGTGCCTGAGTTCTTGTTTCCAACTTTCAGTAATGTTTATTACTGTTTGTCAGCAACTCAGCTCTGCTGGAAAAACCTCCTTTGGTGAATAATGAAGTCATTCCCACAGTGACTGCTGGGTTCCAAAATTTTCAGTACTCTACCTATGGCTATTTAGCTGTACATGAGAAGCGCAGAAAATCTTACTTTTCATGGCCCATAAATAAACACCCAATCCAACACTTCAGCACATTTCTAATTGTAATGCAGCATATAATGTTTCAGTGCACAATACAGATGTTTTCAGTTATTATATGAAGAGGAGACAATGATGGTTAAGTATGTGTTTGCATTATAGTCACGGCATGAAATCATTATGTTCAACTTTCTTGATCATTTTCTTCATATAAAAAAGAAAATTCTGTTCAGCCATTATTCTTTCCCACATGGAACAAGTTGTAGAAAAGTCAAAGACATCCATTTATAAATCACCAACTTATAGCAAAATAAAGGGCAAAATTTCTGTTTAAATATTGTACTCTTTCTGTCCTGTTTCTCTGTTGTTAATCATATACCACCAGTTAGCTGAAATGAACCCAGGGGGTACAAGGATATGAGAAAGAGCAGAGATGTCCTGTGGGACTTTTATTCTCAGTGATAACAGCCCAATAACCCATCTCCCTGGGTCTCCCTGCTGGGAGTTTTACAGGTGACTGTCCTCAGTGGAGCTCCAAAATGTTCCCTCGCTGACACCACGGTGCTACTATTTCTTCAATACTGGTTCTCATTAGCTTTTCTCTGCCTTCAGTTCTCCCTTTCTTTCTCCCCCACTTTCCTGTCCATCCATCTTGGCAGTCTTCTGGAAAGTTAAAACTACATAACAGAACCTTCTGCTGTCATTTCCTTACCCACTCCAGAGCCATCTCCCTTCCAGTCCGCCTAACTGCAGTAAATTATTACTTGATGAGAATAACTCATTTGTTCACTTATAAAAAGGGCTGACTTCACAAATAGATATTTTTATGACTTCTATTTGTGAAGGCAAAAATCACTATTTTGGTTATGTGAACAAGCTACATGGACACACGTGGGCAGTAACTATCTGGGCAACTCCAGACCACAACTTGAGAGCATTTTAATTTTAGAAAAATCAAACCTTAAAAGGCAAAAAAGTTTTCTATTCCTAGATTGGAAGGGCTGGGTTTATCTGTTCAAAAGAACTTATCATTTGAGACCATTTTTGATGCACGAATTCAGATGAAGTAAGAGAAGAAAGAGTGATGACACTATTTATCAAAGTACTGAAATCAAAACTCTTCCAAAGCCATCACTGCAGAAATCCATACAACTGATCGAAGAAAACCTGAAATCTTGTTATGTGTCACTTTTCCTACAGAACTGATGTGAGATACCAAGCCAGACAAAACAAGAGAAATCAGTGTCAAGGTACAGCACAAGCTTGATTTCGAGTTCAGCAAACCTGAAAATTCTTAAGCCAGGTAGAGAATAAAAGACATCAGGCTGCAATGACATTGTGTGCATTAAATGAAATATTTCAAAAGAAAATGTAAGGCCAAAGTATTCAGAGATGGAGACTTCAGAAAAAGCTTCAACTTTTAAATCAGTGCTGCTGATGAGAAAATTATCAAAACTTCAGCTATCATAATTAATCGCATTTAAGATCTAGCAAATTTCAACATTTCATTGAAAAAATTGTTTTACTTCACAGACGAATTTGACCTTGATTGATTGTGAAAACACACACAGGGTTTAAATCCATATGCTAGAAAAACTCTGGAAAAATAAGTTGCAGCAGTTGACTGCGCTGGTTACAACAGATAATGTTTTTCAAAAGATACAGTCTGATTCTTAATTCTGATTTCTGATTATAAATTACTTACAAAAAATGATTTTTACAATTGAGTGTACTTGTAATAATTTAACAAATTAAATATAGCAACTTATGTCAGTCAAGTCAAGCCATGTTTCCCACACCTCTGTACCATGCATTGTCTCAGCTGGATGATTGATCATGTGAAAAGCTTTAGCCCAATCCTTTCTTCCTTCTTCAAGTGGCCTCTGAGAGCACTTGCAGGTAGTGTTCCAAACACTGCAGAATGAGAAGCAAAATTTAATGCATCTATTACCCATGTCAAAACCAGTTTGTAACTGTTTAAAACAGCCTCCAATGTTTCTCGGACTCATTGTCTGAAAGCTGTACATAACACACTCATTACAAAAATTCAGCAGTTTTTCAATGGATATGGCTAAATGCTCAGAAGTAAAGAGAGTGATTTTAACCCTTCTCTTGGTTCAGCAATCAAGTTTGAATTGTTTTAACTTATTCTTTCACTAGTGTTCAAAAATAAGTAGCTTCTGTGAACAAATATCATGTAGACATAGAGGGTTTATTCACCAAAGTTTCACTTTATGTTGTAGCTCTTTACTTTGTGCTGTACATCAACTAACTTTCATTATAGTCTTGTTGTCACCTGACATGATGACAGAAGAAAGTAGAAGTATATCATTATCAACACCCTTGTTTGTTCAATATTTATTTAATTCATGTGTGAATGACATTTTTCAGAAACCAAAATTAGCATAAGTGAGGGGAAAAGATGCAGTAAAGGATAGATCACAAATCTGAAGAATGGTGTATAAGCAAAGCTGTGCAGTATGGGATTACATTTCTGGGTACCAGGAAATATTTAAATCTTGCTGTCTTCTTTTCCACACAGCTACTTTAGTCCCACAGCCCTTGAATGCTTTTCCTCTGATTTCCTCTAAATCTTGAAAATAATATTTTAAACAAATTCCTAGGAACCACTGTTTTTATCATGCTTCACAAACTTCATACTGCATCCCTGCATTTTAATTTTTATATTTAGTAAAAGCAGCTGTAAGCTATTTGAACAACTAATACATTGTGGCATGCTACCTGATACCACACTGAGGTATAACAATTATCTAAATTAAACCTTTCAACAGGGTAGGCAAGGCCCTTTATAACACTAAGATTCCAAAGTAAAAAGGGAACATGCTTACACTAATTAGGCATTTGGTCTGGCACATTAAATCCTATTTGGGAATTTGCCTTATTTACTTTCAGGACTGAATGTGGTGACAAACTGAATGTGACAGAAAAAAACACTTGGGGGATATGTTGATCATCTCTACAGCCCTCCTGAAATTTCCCTGTATTACAGGTACAGACCAATAAGAGAGCCAGGAAGGTCATTCCCATCACTAACTTTTAGGCAACCAGGCAACAGCTTTCTCAGAAGTTAACCACTGGAGAAAAATAAATAGTTTTATATTTAATACTAACACATCTAAAACATGCTAATGGTCAGGTTTCAAAATGCTGTAATTATAAATGAGGCGTCTTTTTACTTAAACATGCAAATTGCTGGTGAGTTGAGCATATATTGCAGAGTATGAACTCCTCACCATCAACAACTAATAACAATTAAAAACAAAACAAAAAAAAAACCTGGAGAAAAGCAGCCAAACCATCTGACAAAGCCTGGGGCACATGTAACCCCATCACTACAAATGACTGCAGAGCTTACAAATCGAGCCAGATGCTGCTTCTGGAAGGATTTCATCTATAACATCCGTACCACATGACAGCCTATCACAACTCATGTTTGGCCTAAAGGTGTGCAACACCGGGGGAATGGGCAAATAATGAGAAGGAACAGGAGCAGAGCCTTAATCCTAACTAAGGAGGGTTTTTTTATTGTGGTTTATGGTGTGGTGGGGCTTTTTTAAATTTGAAAATTGAATTCTTTCTACCTGCAAACACAGGCACAGATGGTGCTTGTATATTATGCTGTTATAATGGACTGATTTGTCTGCAGTGTTGCATTCACGTCCAAATTCATGTCCAAATGCATTGGGTCTTCTGCAGTGTTGCTCACAATGGGTCAAATGTAGAGAAGATGAGAATCTCCTTGGTGTATAATGAAGAATTTTGCCCATAGCCCCTCTGGCAGGTGCAGCATCCGTGTTCTGAACTCCCTTCCCCAGCCAGGCATGTGGCTGGATAATAATTGCTGAATGAACAGACTTTATGAAAGGGCTGAAAATATGCATGAGAGGGCTGCATTTCACAGACATGGATCCTGGTAAGGGTTGCACAATCCATTAATTGTGGCTTCATTTCATCATTTCTGATTTCATCTGCAAAAGAACTGCTAAGCAAGGCTTGAGACAGAGACACCAAAACCTGACCCCTGGTACTGAGATATTAGTAGAGACAATCACTAGAACTCAGTTTCCTCCCATTTTGCTTCTGTTTCACTATTTTGAAGTTATCTTTGTAAAAACCCTTCCTTGCTGAGCAGTCATGCTTGTGTTTACCTTCAGTGTAATCTTTCCACCAACTTGCACCACAGTTTTCAACCTGCATTAAATGATACTTAGGGGTATTATTTGCATTTTGTTTAATTATTTTGCTGGTTTATGACTGCAATTTTCTCAAATTTAAAAAAAAAAAGTGACTTCTAAAGATAAAGAAAACTGTCCCATCTGTGTGACTTTTAGGAAAGTGACTTAGGCACAAAATTATTATCCATACATCAGTATAAGTCCATCACCATTGGGCATATGCCTAAAACACATTTGTTTTTCCTCCTGATAAATCATAAAAGAGATTTAAGGCAAGAAGCTTGCAGAACACCACAGCCAGGAGACAGTAAAGAAACCATCATTCACTGTAAGTTTAGTCTATTCTAGGGACTGCAACTAGTCCCACATGCACACTTTTCTTTCTTTTTATTCTTACTTTGGTTTGGGTTTTTATTCTGGTAGCCAAGAGAGCTGTAAGTCCTCGATGAAGGATGAGTGTCCCACACGGTAGCACTCTGTTCACAGCAGCACACAATGCCCAGGTCTCACAAGCACTCCAGTGAAAGATCTCCAAGTTGCAGGAACACACCACAACACGGGAGTCTTCCAAACAGAACATTCCTGTCTTAACTTTGCTGATTAGGAACCTGGGAGGCAAACCAAGAGTCAGCGGGAGATTTGGTCCTTTTACAGTGATAGTTTAATCCATCTAGGCAACTCCTACGTTAGAGATAAACTCCCCATTAAAAAATGTATTCCACTTGCTTATATCCCAAAATAGACAATGATTAAAATGATTGGAGCTATTCCCGCTGAATCACTCTTAGAATAAATGATAAAGTTGATGGAGACTGAGGATACCATTATGGTGATGCCACCTTTGGATAAGGAAATAAGAACAAGCAGGCATTGTATGATATTCAGACAATGGAAAAATCAAGGCCTTAATCAGCGGGAATCTGTCCTGCTGCACTTGGTAAACATTTTTTTGGCTATTGTCCTTTTTAGATAGTTTTTTAAATCCTCAAGGGTCACTTAATTCAGGAGCCAGGAAAGGAAGAGGAGAACTCTCTTGTCAAAAGTGGATCTCAGCAACCTGCACTCAACTTTGGAGATAGCAGCAGCAGATAGCTGTTGTAGGAAAACCCAGAAGCCCAGCCCTTATAAGTGCCTTTAGACAGTCCTGACAGTGCAGTTACACAGTCAGATCCCCACATTCTCATCCAGCTCCAGTCACAAAAATTTACCTTTCTAAAGCCTCAACAGATTGCACATGAATATCACAGCCAGGTACATCACAAACCCACAGTACAAATCCTTTCTTCCTCTTCTAGGGATCAGTTTCTGTGCATACTGCTAAAACCTTTCTTAATGGTTCTCACACCACTCATATCATTTCTGTGATCAGATATAAGACACCATATAATCACCATCTTTGTAAGCACAGTGTTTCCTGAAGAGATTGCCTTGTACAGCACATAGCCAAGGTGGCCAAAGTAAGTTAAAAGGGTAGAGTTAGTGAGATACAAAGGCATATGAATGAAGTTTTATAGTTTGTCTATGACCCCGTAGCTAACAAAATAAGATAGGACAAAATTTTTCTAAAACCTGTGTTGTGGTTCCTCATCCTCATTATATGTAGTGCAAATGACTTTCTGCTATCCCTAAAATCATAGAATAATTCAGGTTGTGAGGGGCTTCTAGATGGAGATTTTCGTGTTTGCTTCTGTTGGCTTTGTAGCAGAAGATGCTACACCCTTTAGTGCCAGCAGCACAGCAGAACTATTGATGAACACCAACTGCCAGCTGACTGTGCAGCTACTTCTCAGCTGTTCATAACCTGGGGTTTGTAAGCATTGCACTACTTGTTAGATGTTCCTCAGAGATACAGAAGATTAGAGAGTTAAACCAAAATTGCCATAGAGCAGAAAGATGATATAAAATATGTGACTGTTCCTCTTCCCTGTGATGCAGACAGGGATAGGAGTCACTGTGTTCATGTATATCTTCTATTCTGCAGGTTAACAAATAAAGACCTCAGTGTTCATGAAAAGAAGGGAGAAAATCATGTCAATTTGGATTTCATGATGCTCAAACTGTTTAAGGAATTCTTGCCATTTGAAAAGCAATTTTAGGCAGAGTTTGGACAATAGATATGCCTTGACTTCATCTTACCTGTTCTCCTGAAACAGAGCAGCCATAATTCATGTACACATGATGGCACAAGGTTGTTACTCACTCTTTTCATCTACTGCCTGCTGCATCTTTGTCATGATTCATTATTCCTAACAGCTATATCAAGTGTTGCAATTACTGCACAATATAGATTTAACTCTATAATATTTCTAGATTGAAAAGAGAAAAATAATATCTTAAGTGCTTGTGATATCTTTATGTATAAGTTTGAGAATCATTAAATAGCTGTCACTCTTCCTTCCTCCTCAGCATCAATTACTCCACTCTGGTTTTACTTACTCCACTCTGTATAATGAGTCCCTAGAGCATGTTTCATTGCGGGAGAATGAACACATTTTTCACTTGCGGTCAGTGGGATGTGGTTAATTTGAAATCACTTAAACTATTATATCTGTCAAGCGTGGTTATTTTATTTTCAATTCACATCAGTGTTTTAGTATGCATGTTGGTTACTGGGTTAAACTGGCAGATTAATTTCCAAGCAGTCTGTTGCAATGCTCTTCTCCACTATCTTTACATGTAGGCTCTTGTTGAAACTTAATACATTCCCATTAAAATTTACTTCAGAGAAATCTACATTCAATATAAACGCTCATATGATAAACAGCACTCACCCTTGAATGAAAAAGGTGGCAAGATCAGGGGACTTAGTTTTTCTCATGAAAACCCAAAATACTTGTTTTTCTGCCTTGTTCCATCTTAACTTCTTTCATATGCATCATGACATGCGTCTGTGGGAAAAAAAAAGTTCAGTAACTAGGGTAACTTTGGCATGCTTAGGTTTGTTTTTTTCTGCCATATTTACTAATTGCATTGATCAAAATTGCTGCAGGTTTCAGTTTAATGTGTGCAGATTCACACCATATAAAACTCTTTGGGTCGTTTGGGGTTTTTCTCTCTTTTTAAAATATTGTGGCTTGAAACTTATAAATAGCCAGAATTTGAAAATGCTGAAATACTGACTTACACAGCTACTAATAACAGGGTGCTCATACAGAGAATTAGAGGAAACGCCAATGGGCTTTTTATTACAGCAATATCGTACATATTACATGAATAAATTACATTGTTGCATTATGCAGCTGCTGCATCATCAGTTTAGAGAGTAGACTGTGATCCTAAGTATTCGGGGATGCAAGCTCATTATCTCTAAACCCACTTTGGTTACAGCCACGATACAATCCCAGCTAAACAGCTTTCGCATAATGTATTGCATATACCTTTGCATAATCAGGTACATGGCTCAGAGATGGACTGATGAGTTTAGGTGTCTAATCAAATTTACAAAAAATAGTCTCTTTCTCTGAATCAGGCAGAATCTTTCACTTAGAAAGGTTATTAGAGAAACTATATTACCCATAAAAATACAAATCTACATATGTTGTGAAACATCATTTTTGATTTGAAAGATGCTAGTAGAAAAATATGCATTTGTATAACAACAGAGCTCACTGTAAAAAGAACCAACTAAATTAAAAAAAAACCAACTGTTTTTTCTCTATCTTCTTATGATGATAACTGCCAGTGTTTGAATGCTGCCAAAGCACTTCTTGAAACTCAATTGTTTTTATTCTCTGCACATTGTTCTCTCATCCCATCGAATAAAGCACAAATTTTAACATACTCCACAGCTGTAAATGTTTGCCTACGACTCACAGATTCATTTACATATTTTATATATTGATGCAAATATCTTTGGCTAGGCAAGTAGTACTCTGTCATTTTACTCAGCCCCTGCTTCTTCTCATTGCAATATTTTTTACTTTGCTTAAACTGTGTCTATTTCCATTGCTATTCTTATTCCCCTCTTCTGAAAGCACATGCATCACCCTTGCATCTCCCACCTGGCTCATTGTGCTCATCACCTCAAGGGAAATCCTGGGCCTGGAGAAATTGGCCAAGGTTTTACAAGTCGCCTTAAGCTGGACAATGTTTTTCTACTGGTCTCTTGCCAGATGAGACTGCTTGTCGTATGACATTTCTACAGAGCTTTTCATAAGTGGTTTCTTGAAGAGGCTCCTAAAAGCTATCAGAATCATGGAGATAATGGGGGTTAAGGCAAGGATAAATATGTAGCGCTGTATCTTTTTATGTGCATACAATAAAATTAAGTGAGACAATCACACACTTTTAGTCTAAGCAGTTTTAGTTCATCCTTCAAATCCCAAATTTTCATGCTGTTGCTTTGAATACTTCGAAGGGATTCTAGGCAAAGGAAGATCTAAGCCCAATGTGAAGTGATACATGTGTCATAATGCACATATCATAATGGTCATAATCGTGCTGTCCTGGTTTGAAAGACAGATGTCTGCAAAGAAAGGCAGGAGCCAGTGGAAAACGTAAACCCCTTCCCTCCAAATTAATATATTTTGAAATTAAAGGGCTCTCAGGCAAAGATATGAGAATAGGAATAACAGTTCTTCACTAGTATGTATAATAAAGCAAGTAACCAACAACAACTCTGGCATTAACAACAAACAGCACCAGGAACCCAGTGACCTTTTCTCAGCCACAGGCACTTTCCCGTCAGTGTAATTCCGGTCACAGCCGCCAGGGGCGCTGCTGGCTCCCGGCCGGGCAGGGCGGGTGCGATGATTCCCCCGCAGCTGCAGGGGGCGCTGTGGCGCGGGCTCGGGGAGCACACGGTAATGGCGGCTGGGCCCAGACGGGAAGTGACAGAAGAGAGGCTTTGCTTCACAAACCCCCTGGGGCAGCCGATCCTGGTGCCCCAGCAGGACTCTGAGGAGCACCAAGTTGGGCTGGCAGGACGTCTCGGCAGGCAGGGGGTGTGGGGCTGCAGTGCAGCGAAAGCTCAGAACCAGTGCCAAAGAAGCGGCAGGGGCAGGGCAGCAGCAGCCTGGCTCCCAGAAGGGCAGGGAGAGGCGAGCTCAGGATCCCAGGCACCCGAACAGATGGGGATAGGCCCCTCTTTTAGTGAGGTGGGTGATAAGAGGGTCCCAGTTCAGTGGCTGCTCTCATGAGCAGAGGCTCACCCCACAGCAGAAGCAGCAGCTCTGGGATGGGCTCCGGCAGAGGCAGCAAATTCCCTTCCCCAAGCAGCAGCTCCTGCCATCCTCCTCCAAAGCCAAGAGAAAGAGAGAGAGCGAGAGAGAGAGAGAGAGCGAGAGAGAGAGAGCCAGAAGCTGCCCCAGCCCCGTCTTTTACCTGCCCAAGTCTCTCAGTATCTCCGCCCCTCCGAGAGAAGCTTCCAGATAAGTACAGCCAGATCCCTCCTCCCCTGAGCTTGGCCACTTTGTTTCCTTAAGTACCCAGTCGTTAGTTTCCTAGCAACTTACGGGGAAAAAATTCCCTAAGTAAAAGGAAAGAAACCTAACCCCCAAGAGGTGCTGGAAGAGTACACAGGGCCCACTGAAGGCTGTGGCCTGGCATTGACAAAAACAGAACCCGGATAGGAAAATTTTTGAGGCTGCATTTTTCCTGCTTCTGGACATCTTCCCAGCCTAGTATGAGAAACTCATGCTACACTTGAAAGAGGAAAGGGAGCAATTAAAGTGTTGATTCAGCTATCAATGTGTCACTCCCTATCCGCCATTAAAAGCAGAATACATTTTTCTTTGTATTTGCCCATATAAAATCTAAACATTCTGCACTATTTAGGCTTCCCTAAATTTTGGCTAAGACAGAATGACTCCTGCATCTTCTACGCCATTCCTAAAGTGCTATCAGCTATAGCTTTTATCTGCTCAGCAATCACACATCTTTTTCACACATCTTTGAAGCTGAGAAGATAGACGTGAATCCTAAATAATACTACAGCATAAAGTGAAGACACCCTATGTTAATGTTACCAGGTCACATGGTTGGTCCACAGAGCTGGAAGTGCAGAATACAAATTTGAATACGGTCTGTACCTATCACTGACTTGTTGCCTTCTGTGACTTAGGAAAATCATATAATATTGTTTCCACTCTTCACATTAAAAAATAACTTTAATATTGTCAAAGAACACTTTTTTGGTGAAAATATGATCAACCAAATGTTCCTGGAGGGAGAATAAGAGTGGGGAGAAATGGAAATTTGTTGATGTTGTTGACAGTGTACATGCATCTCTGTGGAGATACATATATCTGAAAAGAACAAAAATTGCCCTACATTTATAGATATGATTGTCATGGACCATCACTGATCTACTTCCAAACCCAAATCCACTTCAAGTGACAAAGTAACGATTGTGTCAATTTTGTCTCAGAATATACCTAGCATTTCTAGGGAAATAAAGACAAACTAAGTGAATATCATGCTTTAATTATTTTGTAGAATAAAAGAGCCTAGTATTTTCTGGTACTAATCCTAGAAATGTTCTGTCTGTATGCTACACTACTTTTTAGGATGAAACATTAAAGTATTGTTGCATGTAAAAGATAAAATGTAGTTAAAATAGAAAAGGAACTATCCAGGTGTGCTGCCCTATTCCTAAAACAACTTTGAGATATGTATATATATATATATCTGTCTGTGTGTGTGTCATGTACATACATGCACAAAGGTGGACAGTGATGTATTCTGTAATATGTGCTAGTTCAATTATTTTTTTGGCAAAACCTTGGGTTCATGCAGCCCAAAAATTATGCAGTACAAAATATTGTGCGGATTTCTTCAGTTATACTAGAGCAATTTCAGATTATTTTTGTCCCAAATAATGCAGTTACAAGGAGGAAGCAAGATGTTTTGTAGGGGTATTTAATTTGTCTTTATATCAAGAAATTGCTGAAGCAAACTGGACCACAGTCCCCTTTTGGTCAGTCATGACTTGATATGAAAAATTTTGATTGCAAAGATTATTGTAGGCAAATGAGAACACCTTTCAGAATGGAAATGACTAGGCAATCTCAGCTCAACTTTTATGACATGCAAGCTAAAAAGGCAATCAACTCAATGGTAGTGTCTGATCTCTGCATGTCTCTTCAGAATCAGTCAGTAACCAGTACTGTGAGCAGCTGTAGAAAGTGAATTTAATTTTGCTCTGTGTGTGTGTATATAAAGAAAATGTAAAGCTGATTTTTTTTTCAGTTCCTGAGCACAAGAAAAAGTTGGCATACATGTTGCCTGTAGTTACTGGGGCTAAAACAGTGTGTGAGGTTTTCTTCCTCCAAGCTGTAGTGAGAGATGAAGAGATCCCATATGGGCCACTAGTACAAAGAAAGCAGAGTAACAGGAAAAGAAAAAAAAAAAATGCAGTGTGTAAGGGTAACAGAGGGAAATAAGATTGAAAGAACAAAACATCAACATTGTTAGTCATGAGGAACAGACAGGAGGGAGGTATTGCCTGCTGACCATGTGTACCAGTGCCAGAGTCTAAAAAAAACGGCATCTGTGGTATGGGATGGTGTCTCTCTAGATCTGAAAGGCAGCAGCAGATTGTTTTTATAGAAAGAAAAGGTGTCAGCAGAAAGGAAGGAGCGTACACACATGGAATCATTTGCTGTAAGAAGCCATTTGAAAAACAACTGAGGACTTGAGTGGAAGAAACATCTGTGAAACATGCAGTGAGACCACCACTAGTGCTTCAGGGAAGAGGTGGGAACAGAAGGGGATACACAAGCAGTGTTGGACATAGCATCTTGTCAGAACGACAAGGAAATGTTGTCGGTACTCAAGAAAATCCAGCATCTTGTGAGTCTGGGAGGAAAAATATTTTGCCCTTCTTATGAGAGAGCCCGGGTGTACTTTTTATACTTTTTAAGAAGAAGACAAACCTATGTTCATTGAACAAAGTAAATCAAAGAATGTTATCTTTAAGAAGAAATTGCACTTTTCACAGGATATGTTAGCAATTCTGCCTACCAGGATCAGGACATTTTGGCTTCTTTTCCTGGGCTTGCTTCTTTTGCTAGTAACCCTAAATTTAAAAGTCTTAAGAGATAGCAAATTCCCACCAGTGAAAAACTACACGGTTATGTAGTTTTGGGGTCAGTGAAAGCAGATATGATGTGTAACAGAAAGGAGGGAGAAATTCCATACCTTTTAGATGTCTGGCCTTAATTTTGCAGTCCAGACCTTTTTTGGTTGACAGTAGAAAGCAATGATATCTTCATAATATCTAGACCATATCTGAAGTCAGTTCAGCTATTCCTCATGAAGACGCCAGTCTAGATGCAAAATAACCTGTATGTAATACAAATGAAAAAGAAAACATTGATCAGAGGACATTTTACTTCTCTGGGTTTGAAACCTTCTTTACGCAAAGCCATTAATGACTTTTCAGCACTGCTGAGGGAATAGTGTGGGAAAGGATATTTCGTTAGCCAACTATTACGTAGAATTGTATGGAAAGCCCATGTGCTACCCAAAGGCCTCTCAAGGAGGTCACATAAAAGATGAATCATAATGTAACTGATTTCTACCAGATTATCTTTGCATTGGCTCACTGAAGAAAAAACAAACTATGGAATGTGAAAGCACTTTGAAGTGACTGATGATCTTGCTGTTTATTAACCACACTGAAGGCGACCTTAGTAAAAAGTAAATGAAGGCAAATGAGTAAAAGACACTTGATGGCTCGTTCCAACCACTGTGAAGACAAAGCAAACCTTTTATTCTTCGCAAAGAGATATGCTCTTATTCTGTCCTAACAGGTTAAGGATAGCTTTCAAGGAAGAATAATATTGAGAAAAAGACCATATACCTTAATTGACTACAAAATATATACACATTTTAATTCAGGATTTTTTCAAAAGAATAAATCTTTACGCTAACAATCACAGAATCATAGAATATTCTGAGTCGGAAGGGACCCATAAGGACCACCAAGTCCATCTCCCAGCCCTTCACAGCATCAACCCCAAGAGTCATATGTGCCTGAGAATATTGTATAATAAAAAATGCTGCCATTTATTTTCTTCCTCCACAGGTTAACAGTTAGGTTTATTCAATAGCTTATTTTTAGGCTAATACATGAGAAAATCCACTTTTCCTAGTGAAACAGAAAATTTAAATAACTACCTCAATATAAGGGAAAAAAAAGATCCAGGGGAGAAGACAGATTATTCAGAAAGAAGCAGTGTCCGTCTGTAATAAGCTCCAGGTAATTTTTCTGCCATCGGTAGCTAGAAAAGATTATTTTTAATTAATTACAATGAATCAATGAATTTGCTAATTTTTAAGTATTTTTGATTGAAGAATCTCTGACTGAAAAAAAAATCTTTCTTTCTTAGTGCAACCTTTCTAAAACCACTTTTTAATTATTTTTATATTATTAAACAGTTCTTCAAAATCTGACTTTGTAAAAAAAAAAAATCAAAGCTAACAAAAAACAGAATGCAAAAAAAATTGCAATTTCCTGTTATTACAACATTTTTTTCTTATTTTTTCTTTTTCCTTTTTTTTTTTTTTTTTTTTTTTTACTTACTGCTGACCAATGTAGCATTAGTTATACTTCCTTTTAGTGTTTTTATTGTATAGACCATACATTCCCTGCATCCTTCCACACACCGAGCTTTGGAACCTGAAAACCTGCAGCCCTGCTGCTCAGCAAGCGAGTCCAAGTCACGGTGGGTCCTGAGGGTCTTGGAGCATCAGACCATGGGTTGTGACTCACTGAAATCCTGATTAAGGGGAGAGGTTTGTCATCTTGCACATCTAAACCTTAATCCACATGCCTGGCACTGCATACTGGTCTTGACAGGAACGGAGCCAGCTTGGCACTTGGCAGATTCAGAAGGACTGCCTCCTGGAGACTGGATGGCTTGGCACAGTGAGAACACAGAGGTCAAACTACGATGTTTGCCAAACAAAAAAGAACCTCTCATTTTCCAGCTCTATTGCTGCTCCCTGGATAAGCATTTTTGGCCTTTTGCCTTGGTTTGAAGGCAAGATTTGTTAGGATATAGCCTGAGGGACCTGATTTACTGTTGAAGGTCAAGCTAGATTTTGACTGTTGTGAAGCCCTGATATGGTAAGGTCACATGCTTTCTCGTTAGGGCTGATCTCTCAAGGCTCTGGGTAACTCCTGGGATGTCATCAAGAATGGAAATTACTGCACACCTTGCTGAAGCCAATTTCTGATGGTTTTTATGTTCCAATTTCACGAAATACAGACAATTTTGCCTGAGATTGCAGCAGAATAGAACATAGTAATTTCATTTCATATAGGATTTCAGAATATGAACATTTGGATTTTTTCCCAGCAGTATACTTTGTCTTGACTACTACTCACTATATGTATATTTAATTATCATGTATATTTTTAAACCAGAAGTACTTAGACGCTAAAAATGTTGAAACCAGATTTATTTTAAGGCATTTCATTCTCAATGAAACAGCAGATTCTCAAGAAACACAATCCTATTATCATTTTTCTAACAAATTTTCCTTGTCATGCATCAGTGGTTGTTTATTGTTTAGTTTTGCTGGAGCTAACATCACTATTGCAAGGATGCTTTTCTGCTCTAAACCCCCCCACCCTCTGTGGCACAACCAGCACTGGACATATTCCCCAGCACCTGACACCCTGCAGAAAAGGCCACTGTTGCCTACCAAGTGTGGTGGTGGGTCTGCACAGAGCCAAGGCTTCAGCAGCAGCAAGGAATCCTCTTTCACAATTTTCTGGCTCACACAGCTGTGATTTGGGTATTGCTGCAGTGTGATATAACTTTACCCCCTCCTCAAGTCAGGCTGTCAAGGACAGCACCATTTGAAACACCTCCAAATCCACAGGGCTCACCCTGTGCCAGAGCCTTCCTCCCTCCTTGTGGTGTCTTTTATGAAAACAGAATTTCTCAGAAACAACCAGCTGTTTTGAAGCAAAGTGTAACAAAAGAAACTTGAGCAATCTCAGCATATGTTTTTATTCCTCACCTGTCTTGTTGCAGCAGACTGTGCAATAGAGTGAAAGTTTTACCTACCATCACACTCACAATTCCTCCAGACCTCCAATATCACATTTGTCATCACTACAGTACATATCAGCTGCTGGGTTTTTCATCATTGTGGTAGTGTATTGGAATTAATAATACAGTTGGTCTTGCAGAAGAATCATGCAGAGTCCTTCTTTGCTCAAACATTAGTGCAAACAGCCTTCTGATTGTGAAGGCAAAATTTCTTTTTGAATTAAATTAGACCAAATTGGCTTTTGAGCAGCAGTGAAGACTTTTTGTTTCATTTCTCAAGTTTTGAAACATGTTTTCTAAAGTTTTGATTGAGGATATCTTGACTTGTATGTGGTTCTCTCTTTAACAGACTGAGCAGCAAGGAGGTTCTGTCACTACAAAGAAAATGTTCCCAATCCCCTGCTCTACTGTCAAACCCACATTAAAAACAGAAAGAGTCAGCAATCTAAGGATGCTGCCTGAAAAGCTCCTAAACAAAGGTTTAGTTCCCGGAGCTTAACATGACAAATTGTATGCATAAAGTCTCTCATAGATGTAATTATGTGATGTCAGAGCAGGAGAAATTTTTCTCTAATATTTTTAAATAATGTCCAGTATTATCAACACCAACACTGAGTAAATTCACTTCTCTAAAAACTGGGCAAAATCAAATGAGTAAATTTACCTCATAAAAACTATATTTATTGGAAATCATTATGATTTTTATTGCCTTTGCTCAGTATCGCTTTGTAGTCTCATTAAGAATCCTTGAAATTTCAGAATTCAAACATTCAATTCTTTCATTTTACTAAATTTTAAATCTCCTTCAAAATTGCTTCATTCTAGCCCATTGTGTCTTTTATATTTGTTAATAGTATCAAACCTGAAAAAAATACCACTCCCATTATTGCAAGAATGAAAACACTTCCAAAAAATAGTCTACCCAAAATGGTGTTTTCACAAAATATAGTAACACCAGGGAAAGTACAGGAAAGACTAATATACTTTGAGAAAATGTAATTTGTATAGAGAGAAGTAGCTACAACAGAAGTAAAATCAGGAAATAAAAGCATAGAATTAATGTCTAAACAAGTGTATCTGGAATAGGGCTTTGCTCTGCTTTTGTGGCATGATATGAAACGCCATTTCAATACAGAAAAAGCAGCCAAAACAGTAAAGGAACCAAGGACCTCAGTTATTAAAAAGGGTTAGACAACTACTATCTGCCTATATCTTTTAAGGTAAAGATTAAAAGCCAAAGAGGGGCCTCAGAAGGCTGTGAGGCTCATTGGAATCAATGGGAAAATGCATGCGCATCTGAAGGCAGGGCTTGGCCTGAGCAAGGGAACCTCACTGAGAGAAATTTTTCTGCAAAGGCATCAGAAAGGATCAAAGCTCCTGCACTCCTTGAGTTCATGTCAGCCACAGAAAGAGGGAGCAGAAAGGAAAACCAAGGATGGTTCAAGAACAAGAGGAATTGAGGTGGAATGTCTTTGCACACACTACCATTGCAGAAATAAATTATGGAGAAGGGGACAAATACAGTTAATATAATGTCTTGAAAAGGGAGAGAGCAGCTTTCAGATCAAAAAGTTCATTTCAGAATGCAGAGCTGCTAATGCAGAGGATGGGGCAGAATGGGCAAGGCATCCCATCCTCCTTCTGCCAAAGAAAACAATCCCTTCTTGTATCACCAGCATTTCATCAGGTATGAAACATAACTCAAAGCAATTTCTGTGTTTCCTCCAGCTCAGGAAGGACATACTCTGTGAGAACCCAACATTTCACTAAACCAAGGGTGCATCGTGAAAGACTCGAGCTCCCCAAATTAGATTTAAAGGCGAAGAGACCTTTAAAATGCCGTGGTGCCCATTCAGCGAATCGCAGCGGCTGCGGGACCGATGCAGCCACCGAGACTCTAAGCTGACATCAAAGGGGAAAAAAAATCAGCTGAAATGACAGCAGCAGCTGCAGCATCCGCCTCTAAATTAGGCTGTGTTTCAAAGTCTGGACTCAACTGCTAAGCAGTATAAAGACCCAGGAGGAAGGCTGCCCAAGAAAAAGAGTTAGATTTCTAACCTAACACATCAAAGTAACACATGCTTAGAAGAGCAATAAATGCATATGGCACACATTCACATGCTGCCTAATTGCAGTGGGCTCATGAAGCCAAGACAAACCTTCAGCTGATTCCTACTTTTAGAGAGGATTTGAGTCCTTTTTGAATGCAGAAAGCTGACACAAATTGGTAGCAGATTAGAGTCTGGCATTGTGATAATACATCCCATAATTTCAAAAGATGGCCATTTTTCATATCATAAGACACCTTCAAAATACTGAGCTCCTTATTAGATGATTTATACATACACCAGATTACAGAATATCCACAACATAACAAATTAAGAAAACCTTTCTCTTAAAATTCAGAAATAGATTAGAAAACAACCAATTTCACTATTAATTTACTTGCATATAAATTTAATAATACAAGTGGGAAGAGTGAGAAATACATTATTAAATGAGATACATTGCCGAATGCTTTAGCACTAAAAATCTTTGATTTGGGAAAATTATGCATATTTTGGTATGCATTTTTATTTTAGTATAGTCTATAAATCTAAGGAAACTATTTGCAATGTTATTGATGATATACAGATTTATAAGAAAGTAACAGGAAATAATCCTGAATGTATGGATACTTTGTTATGTACCCCAAGCATGTTTAGTACAAAAAAATGCACATTTTCATAGTTGTAGCGACATGATTTGATCTCTTTTTGCCTTTCCTGCAAGCTGGCAGAGGAAACTCAGTCATTCACTTGATATGTTTATTAAAATTCCTATGATACTGCAGCACAATGGTGGATTTTGTGAACAAATTCAAACTGAATCTTCCTCACTTGTCTTTAAGAAAATGTGGACAAGTATTTAATATAAACGCAAGTAACAAAAAAAAAAATAAATATACCTAATTCTCTACAATATAATTCTTTACAAATCTCTGAATCTTGCTTTTATAGCTTTAAATTATTACACTTTTCTAAAGGGTTAAAGTTGCAAGCAAGAGCAACCATCTACATTGCATTCTCTTAACTTGTTCATTAAGAAAAACAAACCCACCAGAAATTATTTGATAACCCTGACACAGTGTCTTTTATGCTTATAGACTTCTACCAGGTTAAGGGACATCCACAGCAAATACAGTAGTATTGCAGTTATCAAAACAATCAGAGATGGTGAAAAAAGAAAAAAAATCCCTAAATGTGCAGTGCTCAAGAGAAAGCAGAAGCACAAATGTCTAGACATATCCTATACTTTTAGCATGTGCTACCTCACTCAAGAGTCAAGAGATAAAATATATTTGTTGAAATTATTGATCTTGAAATAAAAATTACCCAGAAGCCAATACTCACACACCCCAAGAAAGAAACAGAATATTGTACAAATTAGGGCCAGGTTCTTATTTTCAGTTTTCCAGATTTTGTCATTTGTGCAGTTGATGTAACATTGTATGAAGTCATGCTATAAAGTGAGGTAAAACTGAACTGGAGGGGTGCAGTGGCCACCACAGGTTTGGTGCACAGGGAATCTGAAAGCAGAGAAATCAACACAGCCCCTCTTAAAATAACTCATCCTGACTACTTGAGTGCATTCACCTGTTTCAGCAACTACACCCAACTCAGAAACTGTGGTTTGCTACTGCTTAGTGAGATCACTTTTTATTCTTTCTTTTGGCTCACTTTGATACTTACTGAGTGGCACTGTTTAGTGAGCATTTAAGAGGATGGATGTTAAAAACCCAACAAGAGTGGATCTCAGAAAGGATTGGAAATTTGCAGTGCAGACATGCTGAACACTTAGAGAATAACACAAGATCCAATAGTTATGTGGTTGCCTGGTATGGACAGACAACTTGCCTGGTACGGAAACTGCAAACAAAAAAGCTTTTTTCCTGTGGAAAATGGAAGACCATAAAAGGCCAAATTCAGCAAAACCCCTTTTGCAAGTAAAACACAAAAATAATGGTTCAGTAGTACGTACTGATAAGATGAAATATTTCTGAAATTATAAAATAACGCTAAATGCATTATTTGTGTCAGGCTTTTCTGACACACAATATTGATATTTTGAATGAGAAGATTTTTAATGTAGTTTGGTAGAGTTGTAAAAATGACAGTGTTTCTCAGAGAATCTGCTCATTTTCCAGCAGCCTGAAGTGTATCCAAACATAATTGGCATAATTTTCTGAGGATGGCCTTAGTTCTATGCTATTTATATTTTATTCTAGACTATTTCTAATTTAAATTCTGGAGAGAGGGGAACTGAGGAAGTGACACCATTGTTTTCCAATTTTCTAACAAAAGTTCACATGGCCTTCCCAATCTGCTTCAGGGATTATCTGGAAAGCTCACAGAGTTTAGAAAGAGATTCTCTGCAGCCTTAGCAGTTTCCCTCTACTTCCATCTATATTATTAACTTTCCCATACCGTCCCCAAATGAGCTTAAATATAGACTCCTCTACATCTAATGAGCCATAATTAGCTCATCAATTTCTGACAAGCCTAAATAGACTTGTTAGGGAATGACAAGTCTGGTCTATCTCACACTGGAATGGGTGTCATCCCTCCCACTCAACCCTCCAAGGCAGGAAACAAATCTCATAATAGCTCTTTGCAGGGTTTCCAGTCTCCTCCAGGACTCCAAAAGAGGGAGCTTTTTCAAGTTTGCAGAGATTTACACAAAAAATTACCTGGAGAAGAAGGAGACTGTAGAATTTATTGATGTGATGGGCTACCCTTTCTCTTTCTACCCACCTAGATAAAGAAAGGACTGTGATGTTGAAGGGAACAATCTTTGACTTGGTTTTTTTTCTGAAAACTGCCTCCACAGTTTCCAGAGCCAAAATTAGCTCCTCAGCTCCCGATGAACCATGCTGATTTTACTTATTTAAAATGTTAATAACCCTTAAATAATAGGAGTCTGATCTAATCTTTATTTCTCTGCACTTCAGCTCAACTAGAAGAACCCAGAGAGCCATTCAAAATATATTCTATTTATTCCAGGTTATTTATTTATTTATTTATTTATTTAGCTAGGGAATGCAAAAATGGCATGGAGTAACAGTGCATTGGAGCTGCTGAAAAATGTCTTTCCTGTACAGGAGAACCATAATGACTCAAAGGATCCTGCCACTTTTGGAAAGTGTTTTCCAGGTGCATAATTCGAAATACAAAGTTTGGAAACTCTGCCAATATTTGCAAGTTTTGAGAAATGGGCAGACCCATCATTAAAAAATAGCAGATGTATTGCTGTTATGTTAAATTTATTTGCATACATAAGCCTTAATAGTGACCCATCACTTCAGAGTCTGTGCAGTTTAGGTGATTATCTGTCTAAATTCTATTTCAGGATCTGGCTTCTAAAGAAAGACACGACCCCAAATTGCTTGGCTGGCCAGAGCTCCTCCTGAAGCACTGTAATACATGTTCCAATCCCTCCTGTGCTGGCAGGTCCCCTCAGCAACAAGGATATACAGGTTAAGGTTGTCCTCCCTGCCCCGGGGGGAAAAAAACAAATAAACAAAACAAACAAAGCAAAAGAAAATAACTGAAGATTCTTTTAGAGAAATCCCACATTGCAGATTCTTCAGGAATGAGTACCTGTTGGACAGGATGTGAAGGCCACATCATCAGTAAATTCTTACAACATCTGGGATTTTCAGAAGCCACTTGAGGATCTGGGAGTTGGATACCTCTGGAAGTCTGTGTTAAATTTGCAGCTTAAACACTACTGGCCTACTGACTTCAGTGGAGCAATGCAATTTTCAGCAGCTGAGTCAATGCTGAGTGCCACAGAAAGCCTGTAGAGAAACTAAAATTTCTGCTCTGATAATAAAATGGATCTGAAATCATGAAACTGCAATAAAATTAATATGATTCTCGTTTGCTGTTTTGGCAGTTATTACATCTCAGTTTCTGAAAAATATCTGTCTTTTGTTTCCAAACTATGTTTGTGCAGTAGGATTCTGCCCTAGGAGAATCTTATCAGCAAGTTATAAATCTCTGAACCCAGAGAATTTCAACAGAAATACTTATTCATTCCTAACTAGTTCGGGTTTAACAGTAACACTGTAATTAAATTGTGTCTTTTTCACTTTTGCCCTGCTCTTTGAGAGAGAATGTGTTCAGCTCTTCGGCATACAATGAGAACTAAGTGAATCTATTTTAACCTCAGTGGATTTGAAGGAGAAAATAGACTTTGATTTTAGTAATTGTTTTCTAAAATAAGACTTTTAGGGGAAAAAAAAAAAAAACTCAGAACAGTACCTTTGCATGGTTATCAGAAATTTCAGATAAAAATTCTGTTTTCATTACTCTAACACAGAATAGCAAATGTTCCTGTCAGACTTTAATTGAATCACCTAATACATGTCAAAATATTTTTTTTTATCAAATCTTCATTTAGAAAGTCAAAGTTAGTGAGAGAATGTGCCTTCTGCTCTCACAAACACTTGAAACAGGCCATATATGACATGTTCTCTGCTACTGTCATCCCACACTAGGCTATCTAAATTACCACAAAGTTGAAAGTGCTCCCCTGAGGCCCCAAATAAGGCTGGCTTGCTCAAGTACTGCTTCTTTTCTGCTTTTTTAGGGTTGGTTTTTTGTTTTGTTTTTTGGGGGGTTTTTGAGTGAACATGAGCTAGGCTATGGCTCAGGCATGAAGAGGAAGGGACAGTTACTGGGACGTGACCCTGGTCACAGGGACACAAGCACCAAAGCAAATGGTGGAAATGAGTGGGAGTGCCTTCAGCTAAATTTGGAAAGCCACATTTGACGTGTTGTCTTGTCCCTGATCATGAGTTGCCCTGGAGAGCAAGACAGTCCACATGTTTTTGGAAAGAGAGCACCAGAGAGATGTAGACAGGCTGGGGTTGTGTGTGAAATGCACAGAGACTCTGGTTTCCTGTTCTATTTGTTTAGACTTGCACACAAAGACAGCATTTCAATCAAAAAAACAATATTGACCAAAATGACCTGTTAGTTAGGGAGGTAGTGTGATGGTCACTGGGCCCCCTGACATACCCTGGCCATCAGAAAAGTTTGTCGAATTGATATTTTTATTGATATTTTTAATCCCCTCCCACCCCATGACAGATCCAGGAATACATATTTCCCTTTCTCACTAAAAAAAAACCTGTTTTAGGACTGTCAGGACAAGAGGATTGCTGTATAATTCCTGTGCATCCTTAATGCCAAACATGGTTCATTTAAAGGTTTCAGATAGGCAGAACTTAAAAGTAACCTGGCTCTAGTGAAATGTTTTGTTTTGCTCTGCTCCTTGCAAGTGGAATAATAAATTATTGCTTTAAACTCTCACCTCTGTATTTTAAGAGTCAGAAAATGTGACAGTGAAAGTAAGAAGCATCCAATGAAGTGGTGTGATATCTATAGAAGAAAAGTTACATTATATTCAACTTGCCTACTCAACATAATACACTCTGGAAAACTTGTTGAAACTGGGACCAGAAAAATGCTTTGAATAATCACGATCAGTAAGTGTACAAAAGCACAAATCTTCTGGGAATATTGGAGAAGAGAGACAACATTGACCTTTGCCCTGGTAGAAAATGAACCATTTTTTCTTGAGCAGAGTACAAGCAAAGAAAATCTTGTCCTAATACAGAAAAGCAGGAAAGAGTCCATGAACCTTCTCTGCAAAAGCCAGAGAAAACATGAAGAGCAGAAAGGCACAGTCTTAACAGGGGCCTCAGAAGCTTAGGCTCACACACAGAATGTTTTAGATACCCTAAGAGTGAAAGGCTCCAGGTGAGATCTTTTCCCCACTAAGGTCAAGGACAAAACGCCTTCTGATTCTGTTCTCAAGATCTCGATGTTCTGCAAACACAGGTGGTAACAACAGAAAAATCACTATGATCAAACTTATTTACATAACCCATCTATTAGCAACCTATGGGTGTTTTTCTGTATATTAAAGTTGCTTCAGGAACTAGATAATGAACCACAACATTCATTTCACAGGGCATAGTGGTATCAACTAATAATGAGGTGTCTAGGAACGAAGATTTCTGGGGGCACCGAGTTAACATAACTGTTTTTCAGGATGTCCTATTTGTAAGATTGCCTTTTACATTTGCAAAGCTTAGCAGCACAATTTAAAGACGAATAAAGATCTATTATGATACACAGGCTTTTTGCCTTTGCTTGTGAGCTCTTTCTTTATGCAACACTAACTCCATAAGAAAAACAGTACCTTGCTATATTGAGGGGAGTAAATTTTATGACTTCCTGAGCATAACTGAGATGTCTGGATCAATGCATAAATGAAACAGTAAATTTAGTAAGTAGAGTCTTATTCTCTAAATGTACAGTATTTATATATGTCTACACTGTGTCTTGTACTCAAAGAAGTTAATAGAAGCTCTTCTGGAGCTACAATGATGCAGAATAATAAATTCAGATCAAGGGCTTGATTAAAAAATCTGTAGAAATTAGTACTTCTTTTCTCTCTCTCATGGTAACACAGAAGCCCAAGATGCAGTCTTAATTATCTAGGAAAAATAGTAATAAAGCAATGGAAATAGGCAATAATAAGGTACTCAGCTTGTTAAACCTTTTGTGCATCATCTGGAGGAGAGTATCTCAACTGCTCAGACCATAATGTCACCTGGCTTTTCCATGATGGGGTGTACTCTGACAGACCTGGGACCCTTTACTGCTGCATTGTCTATGCGGTTACTCAGCAGTCTTCCCTTTTATTTATCTTTCCTCTCAATATCATTGCTTTACTGTAATTTCCTGATTTAAAACTAACAAATAAACAAAACCACTCTAAATGCTGCTCTCAAAGGTTTCCTTTTGACCTCATATGTAAACTGAGACTTGAATACAAAGGACTTTAAAGCATTCAAACCTAATTTTTCCAAGTACAGTGAAGGTATGGAAACTATAGTGGGCTGTGGATCAAATCACGTCTAATACCTTCAGTGCAGAAACAGGGGAACATAGAGACATCCAGGAAGCTGTGGGAAAACCCTTTGAACATTCCACATGATAGATATTGTTTTTCTTACTCTTAATTCCCTACATCCTGTCTCTTCTGTGCATCCTAAGTATCCTTTCATCCTACAGGTCTAGGACTTAGTCCCCTAAGCACCACCAAAGCGAAACAATCCTTGCGCTTTCCACGGACTTCAGCCCACGCACACAAGAAGGGCAGCCAAAGCCAGGCTTTACCAGAGTCAGGAGGCACAAGCCCGAAAGAGCCTTTCAGAATAGGTTTTAGGATATGTCCCAAGTGCACAGTGCCCCTGTGGCGGGTGTGTTATCTCCCGGGGGTGCCCGGGGGCCGTGCCGGCTCTGCCGGGAGCGGCGGGCGGGCCGGGGCTGAGCCCGGCACTGCTCTGCAGCGCCGCTCGCCGCCGGCAGAGGGCGAGCAAGAGCAGCTGTGCCCAGAGGGAAACGCATCCTCAAGAGAATAAAGTAAAAAAAAAAAAAATAAAATCCAAAACCAACACCAAAAAAACACCCAACCCGGAATTAAAATAAAACAAGAAAAACATTTTTTAGTGATCCTCCTCTGTTGAGCAACCAGCTCTGGATGCCAGCTCTGCAAACCCACACCGCCTTCTTCATTCTTGAGCCTCCTGTCACCGCAGGGAATGTCTTGGCCACCAGCAAAAGCAAGATCGGACCCCATTTTGGTCCAGCTGTAGTATTTAACTTTTGGAATCTGTAAGTCATGTATAAAACAAGAAAAAACCCCAAGGTTCAGTAATCTAACTGCTGTGCCAGGGACACAGGCAAATCAGAGGGATTACAAATGCTCAGTGCAAGGGGAGCAGCTGATGTCTAAAAGGCTCAGTAAAATAATAAGAGATTCACACCAGGAAACAGCCACAACAACATGTGAAATGTATTTTAAAGGCATTTAATAGATTTCTATTAACCCCTTGGACTGTTGGGAAAGGCCTGTGGAAATAGAAAGATGTGTCAGAGCAGAACCATCAGCTGCAGAGAATGTTAGTTAAATAAAATTTCAGCTTTCTGAGAGACATGGAGGAAAAGAAATGGTGCATCACAACACCATCATTTTCTCCTATCCACCCCAAAGCAAAGCTAGAGTGATATATGAGGAAATTATTTTTGTACTTCACTCCTCTTAATACCCCCTTACCTTTCAGCTGAAAAAAAAAAAAAAAAGAGGTAAATAAAAATTAAAGTACAGAAATTTTAAAAAATGGTATCTAAAATATCATTTCTATTCCTTTCACTTGGGAAGGCATGACAGTTGTCACTGTCATCATCTCAAACCCCAAGAGATACGGCAACTCCTTTCCTATTATTAGGGTTAAACCTGTGCCCACTTTCTTTTAAACATGTCCTACTTTTCCTCACTTTAAGCCACTTCTTTACAAAGGCTGACAATCTTTAATTGTTTCTATCTTTTATTCCCTATCAGGAAAACTAGGACTTCTCTGTTCACCTTGCACTTGCCAGAGAAGTTAGCCAAGGTTTGTTGGGGATTTTTGCTGCTTGTTGATGATGTCCTTGGTTCAAAGTTTCTGCCAGGTGTTTATTGGACCCCAGCAGACAGAACGTAACAAATTGTGAAGCATAAGGTTTCTCATGAGGGCTCTTTTTTTAAAACACATTTGTCATTGTATGTCATAATAGTCTTCTTCCTCTCCAAATACTTCCTCCCACTTTGAATCACTCTTCTTTTGACAGTGATTTCCACATGCAAACCATGTGTCAAAAAATACACCTTCTGTGATGCTGAAGAACATTGAGGTTTCCTAAAATATCGAGTTTCCAAACTTAATTTTGAAGTCTTGACTTATCCATTAAGTATGAGTGTTTTTTTCATTCCCTCTCAATAAACTAAATATTCACCCTTTGCACCTTCTATCTTTTTTCAACAAAAGGTGAGTATGTATCCTCAGATCAGCAGACTGACTGCCACAGAACTACTTCATTTTCCAGAAATAGTGAGGTACAAGCATCAGGATAACTATTCCCATGGTGTGGAAACAGACTCTGGATGGGAGATATGAGGATTAGAAACATTAAGAATATTTTCACTTTATAGGATATTATTTCCTTTTCATATGACTTTTCTTTACCTTCAGTTTCATGTGATTGGAAGGCTTAATAAAAAAAGAGGACATCTAAACCCACCTCGCATTATTTACTTCATGCAGTCAACATTCACAAGCATCAAAGCTTTTCTTTCAGTTCTGTATCAAAAACCAAAAAGCTTTATGGCTTGGCCAAAGAATCAACACAAACCCAAAGCAGAGGCATCAGCTCATGACACTGCTGACAGAATGGATTAAACAGACATTTGAAAGTACTGCCAATGCTGTGGGAGAAAAAAGAAAAGGCCTCAGTTCTACACTTTCTTTTAAACTAAGAAGTCCAGCTTTAGTAAAGTATTCACTTTGTTGATGCTCAATAAATACCTACTGATGAGATGACGTCATCTGCTAATGAAAATAATTGCTCAAAGGCTTAACCCTATTTTTGGGTAAAATATATGGGCCATTCAAGCTTTGATTAAAAAAAAATAGAAGAATGGATTTTCATGATCAAGGAAGCTGGACATGGGGAAGAAGAACAAGAGCACAATATGATGTTTATAAACACAGATAGTGATGAACAAATAATGAACAACGTTCAAAAGAGAAAACAGTAATAAAATGGTGGTGCTCATAGCAAGCCGAGCAACGGAACTGCAGCAAATGCTGCTTTATTGCTAAAAGACTGAATTTGGTGCCCAGGTGGGTGAGGATGCATTAATGGTTAAGATGGCTGTGCCCCATAACTCTGTCAGCTGTGAACTCACAAACCATGGGCCTGAACACCAGATAAGAAGAAAAAACTTCTGCAGTTTTACTAACTTTTGGGCACTGAACAATTAAACACCATACTTCCTTTGATACTGTGTCATACTTAAGATTATTCTTCGAAAATTCCTTTCAAATTAAATGAATTCCTTCCTTTTGATGCAACTAGAAAAGCATTGATATTGAACTAGAATAAAACTGTCATTCATTTTCTCAGAGTACAATGACTTGGCCAAGTCGTAAGCTACATAAAGCTCTGAACTTATTTCGTGCCTATTTTTAAGCAAAGTTTTAGAACCACATTATGTGGCATAATCTTTTCACATTTCCATCCAAAGGAACTACTAAAAGTCATTTTTCTTGCTGCACTGCTGGGCATATACTTTTCAGAAAGATTGACTAGTACATGCCACTGTATTCGAGGGGTTTCATCTGTGTTCTGTATCTTTTGAATACTAATGTCATAAAAAAGCGTGATCTCCTAAGTTTGATAGTGCCACTCATTACATCCAATCTTTCACCTTTATGAAGCCAAGTCCTCTGAACGTGCTCCCTCTGAAATTAGAGAGCAGCATATTTTTAGTGAATTCTATTTAGAAGACATAACCAATTTTCTTAGTTACACTGTTTCTTTAGTTATGCCATTTGTTTCTTTGTAAAAAAATAAAAAATTCAGACTCTTCTCTGTGAGTGGAATTTGGTCCTTGAGAATGAATATGATTTACTTAAGCAATATGCAGTTTGGAAAGTATATATATAACTTCATCAGTCATTCAAGTTTCATTCCTTCCATGGAATTTTGTTATTTTATGCCAGATTATACCTTTAGTCCAGAAACGCTGAATGATAGACTATAATAATCATGCAACATCTTGTGAAATGCTTTGTTTGACAACACTGGCATTGCTTGGAGAATGGTAGAATAAGTTGGTTTTAATTCTGTGTCCCTGATGGTGGACTTTGACGTTTTTTTAAAGCTGTCCTTTTGGATAGAAGGAGGAAATGTCACTGGAAAAAGGAAACACCTTTCCTGCAGATTAATGATCTATGGACTGAGTATAATTACAGAATTTATTTTTTTTTAAAAATCAGTTGCATACATACAGAGCTGATAGTTGATGAACTATCAACATTCTTGAGCTACTCTTTCATTTTTCTATGACTAATGATTTCAAAGACATCCTGAAATGTCTGTAGGGCTGTAATTTGACTGAATATCAACTTCCTGCATCTCCTATTAATCCTTCTTCTCAGCTTAGATTTGTGAGTATTTTGTTCTTCATCTTTTAAGATCCCTCTGCAGGATACAGAAGAGTTTTTGAGCTTTTTCCTAGTCAAATATATGAAAGATGCTGATTTAAAATAATGATACACTAAAACAAAGCTCTAACCAGAAACACCCAAGATGGTCATGGCTGCCTTGAGGAACTGTCATACCAGCTCCCTCCTGTTCCTTTTCCTCTTGTACACTGCTGCTTCTGTATTCAACATCTATTTCCACTCTTTGATTAAATGTAAGCCAGCTCTTGCTCTGTGGATTTGCAGTAAGACTTCAAATACCTCAGCACTTAGGAGCCAGAAGTGTTCTTCAGGCAGAATAGCACACAAATGTTAATTTAGCATGTTCTAGACTGGGCACACAATTCCTCCCATTCATGTGTATCAGTTTTACAGTGCTTTAATTCTGCCAGCTTTAGCAGAGCTCACCTTGATTTAAACTTCTGAATAAGTGAGGCACCAGGACAAATCAGGCAAAAAATAACAATCATATTTTATTATATATATAGTAATGGTAAGTGTAGTTCCTCACGTGCAGTTACAGGGATGGTTGTGGCATTCCCCGTAAAATGATCACATAAGACAGTGAGATTGATTAATTTCAGTCAGCTGACAGCTAGTTAAGAGCTAGCAGTAACGACAGAGGGCTTTTCAGCACAGGGGTTTAAAGTGCTAAAGCCTGCGTTTGTGTCTGCTTTTCATTGTGTAATGTATCACTCTCAGCAATGCATCTTATATGTAGAAAACTCATTGCATTTTATTTTCATCATCCTATTGATTAATTTTTAAGTGTCTTTGGTTTTTTCAAGGTTCAGGTGCACGGTGACACAATTTTGCCACAATTAGAACAGAGTCTACCAGGTGACAGGGAGGGAATGCAGATGAGTGAGGCCCTGCTGGTTGATTCAGATCTAGAATTCAAATCTCTGAGGAAAAAATTGGCATGCTTTGGGCTACACCCAGCCCTGGTAAAAAAAGGGCAAATTCATTGAAGGCTCTGGTGTTACAGCAGCCAACAAAGAGGTTACCTGAATAGTTCCAGCTACTTAAAATTTAGAATCTGACTTAAAAAGACAAGCTACAATTATGCCTGCCTGACTCTTCATTGAATATCTGGTTATATTATAGGTCTTACTCCTCAACTTCAAAGCCATCCATGAGATTAGTCTAAGCTACTATGGATGATCTCCCAAGAGATCTCCAGTCCACTGAGCTCTCTAGAGTCAGAGATAAAAACTGAAGTTAGGACCATGGTAGGACATGGACAGTTAGGACCAAAGACAGAGCTTTCCTGACCACTCACCCACAATGTGTCTCCGTCCTCAAAGAGATGAGCTCTTCTGGGAATCCCAGCTTCTTCAGATCAAAGTACAAAATCCACCCCTTAGCATGGTCTTCCCTGAGAATAAAAGACAAAAATCCTGATGTCGAGGAGGTGATGAGAGAGCTATGGTGCTTTTTAATGTGTTTACTTTTCCAGCCTGGAATGTGCTCACACAGTACAATGCTGGAGTGCAACAAATCCGCTCCAGCAGGCTGGGGGGTCAGTGATGGCAGGCTCTGTGCTGGGGAGAGACTAAACAGGAGAGAGCCACAGAGGGATGCAGGGCTGTGGCTCACTGTAGTTTAACCGTAACAAGTGACTTTGGTGGTCTCCATCTTGCACTGTGCTCAGGGTGGTCTACATAAATCAGCAGGATCAGCTTTGACTAGGGATGTTTTTCATTTATTGCCTCTCTCAGATTAAAAGGTAAATTTTCAGATTCAGAAGCTGTGATCTGGTATTTTCTCTGCTATATATTTTCATTTGTATGCTCTGTACAAAGGAAAACATGGTTGTGGGTGAAATACAGAGACAAGTCATGGTTTTATTATGCTGTTTTTAAGCCCTGCTAGTCTAATACTACATGAGTTTGAGTACAGTCACACACTTACTATATATTTTGTATACATTCCTCCTCTCCAAAATGTCTTTGTTTTTGAGGTACAGGCTTAAAACAAGTATCATCTTCAAGAACTTTTAAAGTTTCAGTATTTCTGCTAGTTGCATTAGTAAAAATTTTCTAAATTCTATATAAATCCCTTAAATTATATATTAATAAAAACAGTATTTTTACCAATGACCACAGCATATTGAAAACTACTCCTTAGACAGGTGACTGTCTCAGACTGCATTGCTATTACCTCACTGAGCCTTAGTTCTAAGTCTTTTCTCTAAAATAATAACTTTATAAGAATGTATCTCTCATAGTTAGCAGCCACGAGTAGGTTTGAATTCCTACTTCATTGCTTATGGAAAAGCAGCACATCTGAGACAATCTGAGTGTCTGCTTGCACTACAGACTGCTGTACTGCAAAGGTACAGGCTCTGCACTCATGTAAGATTAAATAGCCTCTAAACTTATTTAAACCAGCTTTAAAAGAACTCAGTCTAGAGTCAGTATCTTTCCCTGGCAAGACAGCTGCTGCCTTCTGATCTGTTCTGGCTTCTTTATAACATGTGAGTTATCAAATAGACACAAGCACAAGGTTAGACTTTTCATTCTGTTTTGTTCTTCTGGGATTTTCGTTCTGTGTATTTGATTGCAAAGACCTGGTTTTAGTGAAGGCCTGGCACCTGCAAAGGAGAAGCAGTTCAGCCTCGTGTCCCTGGTTAATCCAGCTGAACATCCATGGAGTTTCTCAGGAGCACTCAGTTAAGCACATACCTGTGTGTGTGCAGTTTTCAGGCCTCCGCTGTCCACTTATTTGCACCATACATTTGTGATTACATACATTAATTGTTACATCTCCTCTAAGGTTTGAAGTGATTTAAAGGATTCCAGGTATATAATTAAACTATACACTGGCCTAAATCATAAATTCAAGTAAGTCAGCAATAATAAAATAGGGGCAATGTAATTGAGATGAGGCTGCTGATTTCAAGTACACTATTTGGATTTTTACTGGTGGTGTAGAAATTAAGATCTGGCCTATAGTAGTATTGTTTCAATCCTGACAAACCTTTCCACAACTATTTTTTCTTCACATGGATAGAGCTGTAAATAAGTACTTACCCCATAAAATGAGTATGGTACATGAAATACTTCATCTTTGTATTCTTGCAATGTATGTAGCCTCATACAAGTACAGAAATGGATTAGACATTCCTCTTTGGTTAAGAGATATATCAGTGCATAAAGTCACAGTCTGGGTTCATTTAGCCTTTTCATTTGTAGTGCTCCATATTACATGAGTGCAGATCTATTTGAATCTGTTTAATATTCATGATCCTCTCACCAGTCTGAGTGAAAGAGATAAAGCTTTTGATAGCAATCTCAGCAACTTGATTAACAATGCACTAATCATCACTACCATTGACCTGATTCAGAAATGTTTTCAATTCATCCATCACTTTATAACCAAAGATGATTGCATTACCTTACCATTTTTTATTTAAATAAAACCACATGAGCTGTAAATATCTTGCCATTTTACTAAGTGCACCTTGGTACCAAATTAATTTATTTTTAAAACTAAATACCAAAATGACCTATAATAACCAATTAGGGCAGGAGCATAGGGAAAACGTATCACAAGTGGTCTGCAATAAAATCAATTCACTTTGACTTCACATCAATAAATGTTAAATTGTGCCAAGGAATTAATTTTGCAATAAATTGTTATTGTTGTTATAAAATCTAACTAACACATATTACCAGGAGTAATTATCCATATATCAGAATGCATTGAATGTAGAGTGTGCACTATAATTACTCCCAAAATTGCTTATCATTCAAATGGTAATTTTAGGGATAATGTTTCTTTAACTATAACTTTATAAATTTCATCAGAAATTTATTTTTAGGAGTTTTTTTTTCTTTATTTGGTACTGCAAAGAAAATAGAAAACTGTGAAAAATGCAACAGATAATAAATATGGTAATGTAGTTTAATCAGTATGTCTTACTGTAATATATAATTGCTAAATTTTGCAACACTATTAGTAAAGTGAGATTCCTTATGGGTGGAATTTCCTTCACGAGTGCTAACTGGAATCTCCAAGCCTATTCATAGCAATAGGTAAAGCACAGCACTGTAAAAATATTAGCATCCAATCTGTGTGAACACAAAACCTGTAGGGGTCATTAAATGTTTTTCTTAGATATTGAATTTTTCTCTTTTCCTAGTATTTGTGTTCAGGCTGAAGTCCACTGACACAGTGTTTTGGTTCAGAATTTGGAAGTTGCAATATCAATGACCTAAAAGAAAAAAAAAAAAAAAAAAAAGGTATTCAAGCTTGTGTACTATTTTACCTTTTTTAGACCTGGGAGCATTGAAAGGCTAGTTCCAGAATGCAGATACTACCCTGCTTTTAATAATTCTTAAATGCTGTGACTAAATTTTGTTGATCATTAGAAGTTTGAAATTATCATAACTGTTTTCAGGTCACCTGAAGCCCTCTAATGTTTTTCATTTTTGCCTTAACAACATCATATATCTGAAGTTCTGAACATCCCAAGTCATAGAAGAATACACCTGGAAAGATGTCAGTGTTTTGTATAACTGTGTTATTAGGCACAGAAACAATTATATCTAGGGACAATTACTAACAGTATCCAGTTGCTTTTTAATGGATTAGTGTAAGTTAGTGGTGTTTGTTTAGTTTCATCATCACTATTTGAACTAAAAAAAAATTGGCAATGTTTATATACAGGGCAAGGAGTTTGAATGATTTTAGTCACAGAACTGGTCACTGGAGTTTAGACATAGTGACAATTATGATAGGAAGAGATTGAGGAAGCTCAGCTCGTGCTGCTGTGTGATGGAGCTCATTGTGTAACAGGAAACAGTCTGTGCAACTGCTACTGCTGTCTGAGAACATCGATTCAGAACAGTCCTTTACATTCAGAATACACTAATATGGTGATTAACTTTGTTTGATGATGAACTTTGGGGCTTCTCCTTATGAAATAACACTATTCTGTTGAACATGTGCTTTATGCTATCTTATTTTCATAACCACATATAGTAGATTATTTTAGGAAACTTTTTTACAACAAATGTGAAGTGGCATGAATAATGAGTTCTGTACTCTGTGGGTACTACTGAACTTGCAGTTTCATCAGAAAATAGTGATGAGGATGACCAAATCCCTTGTTTTTCAAATGTTTGTAACATACATCCTGAGGATGTAACAGAATTTTCTAACATTTTCTTTATTGCCCTAGGTTAACTGCTGATGTCTAAAAGCCCAGAGTGCTAGCAGGAATCCAAACATTTGCAAGAATTACCATGATCAGGATCATGAAATTGCACTTCTACTTTTGGAAGTGATGAACACATATTGTAAGGATGAAATAGGTGATCTCTAAATCACTGTCTACATCTTGTAGTTGTAAAGAAACATTTCTGTAAGGAGCAAGATATTTTAAATCTCCTGGAGCAGCACTGTGAAAAACTTCAGCACAATGGGGGACATGTGACTTCTCATACTTCCCTTTGGACAGCCAGTTTAACCCCATCAAGGTAGGTTCCTGTCTAGGTCAATCCTAGTTAGGTGATTGATGCAAGCCAGACTCCAAGAGCACACGGACAGAGTACATGAAATTGCTTTCCTATGATAGCTAAAGTTTTGTAATACAATTTTTATTGTCCTGAAATTCTTTAAACTTTTCTTGATATTATTCCCTAAAGAAATCTCTCAGGGATGCCCAAGGATTTTGTAAACCAGGAGCTGCAAAGTATTTTTGAAGATCCTGACACAGTAAATTGCTAGGAACATTAAAGTGATATTTTGAGAATTAAATACAAAGAAAAAAGTTTAAAAGTTAGAGGTACACAAGACATATATAGTCTTCAGAGCCTCTTCATGAAAATTCACTAAATGCACCTTTCACTTCTAGTGGGTGCTTGTCATTCAACAGTTTTGTAGATTTCAAAAAGTTTCTATTCATGGTACTCTTAAAACCCTTCTGAAGTGAATAATTTTCATCCAATGCTTGATTATTTAATAGATAATCTAGATTTAATTTTGGTAAAGAAAAATACATGTCAGCTTAGCCATTTAATACAAAAATACATGGCCTAGAGAAATGTTATTTTAAAGCTGTTTGCCTCCTTAATTGCAACAGTCTGTATATCTATTTGTCTAGACTCCATCAAGGGCACTATTGTAGCTGGAGGCATTGGTTTGAAGAAGACTAAAGGGCTACATCATGTCAAAGCCTCAAGTAGGAATTATTGCCTTTCTTGCCACAGTTCACAGCTGTATTATGTCACCAAATCACATCACAGTGTAATCAAAGATGAATAAAATATTTTTTTTCTTTACCTTAAACGCTTTCCCTGTCAATTACAATCAAAGGACATGATTTCAGGTCTGTCAGTTTGCTGGGTTCTCTCCTACTGATGACTCCAAAACTGTAATCTGCTAAATATAAAATGAATCAGAGAAGTCTTAGAATGATTCTGCTATTAAGAAGAAGAATGTTTTTCTCCCACAGGGGACAGGAAAGTAATTGGTCTTTAAAGAAAGAAATCAAAGATGTTAAAAAATTACCTTTTTTGGTCCTTTCCTCTCCACCTCTGGCTTTTTGGCTTTTTTTTTTTTCCTGTGCTAAACCTCCAGCCATTCAGTATTCTTCTCCTAAGAAGACAAGCATAAGTATTCTAATCAAATCTGTCCAGTTTTGTGTGCCATTAGAGTAAACATTTAACTGGCGTCTTGTTTGCTCCATCACACCTTTTCCCCTCGGTATTATTGTCGATTGGGGGCTCTGTAATGGGCAGGCTGCACGCCTGCTGCAACTCCAACTTCTAGGCAGTTTAGTGGCTTGATTACATCATTAACCATAATCAAAAACATTTCCCCAGAATGATTTTAGCTTGGTAGTAAGGACTGCTTCCTTTGATCTCAGTAGCAACATTTTACAATAGGTTGCTCCTCATTTACACTACAAATGCTGGCAAAAATGAAAGTGGTATCTTCCCTAGTAATACCAGATAAAATAAAATAACTGCAGTCATGCCAGCTGCTATCATTGATGAACAATGGCCTTTTTCTTGTAAGAAAAATGTATAAATGTGTATATATGTATGTGTGCATGCATTACTCTGTATAGTGAAATTTTCTAATGTATATCCTTGTATCCTACTTAGCAACACATTCCTTTTCAGCCTTTGAAATGTGGTTAAACCATGCCTTTGGATTGCAGCTTTGCAAAATATTTTTAGCAAAAAAATTACATTGCACCCTCACTACTTTCAGAATAGACCAGAATTCCTTTTTAGTGCACTGAAGTCTTGTCAGAAGCCTCATAGCAGATGTAATTTCCAGCATTTCTAATGGTGTGTCCCTATTATAAGATTAATGCAATAGTTACAATTCATATCAGTTACCTGCATTATCAAAACATCAATTGACCAACCACTCCAAAGCTGAAAACCTACATGGCAGCTGTACCTGCCCACAGGGAGATAATCCCAGTGCTGTTCTAGAGCACTCACAGCAATACACCACATGCATACAATAAAAATCATGTTTGATCTGTAAGGTCTCCAGGACCAAGCTAGAGCTGACCCATGTGGGTGGGACAGGCAGAGGATGTTCAAAGACCTTTATACTGGCAGCCCTTGATCTCTCCTGTGCTCTTCCTGTCCTATTTTACAATCGGTCTTTTTCGCTGGATCTAAAGTTTACTGGGGGAAGATGGGAAGTGTTTTGTGGCCTGCAGCACGTGCCAAAGGGATAGAAAGGGAAGGATTGCTTTGTGGACAAAAAAGTCTGTGCATCTTGCTTGACTTCTGGGGACTTTGTTTGATGTCCCAGCTGTTCAGACCCACACCCCTGCCTCATTCCCAGCCAGCTGATCCAGGTACTGCAGGACCCTCTCACCTTCCACTGTCAGAGCTGGACGGCCAGGAGCTGGGTGCCTCTAGCTACTCTGGGTCCCAAGTCTCACTTGCCAGCAAGTTTTGCAGCTGAAGATCTTCCCCAACACCTTATTTCTTTATTACTTTATTCCCATTTCAAAGGTAAAGTGCCACAATGTACAAATGTCTAACAGCACTTATCTTCCATATGCTTGCTTGAGGAGTGGTAGAAAAGGAAAAGGAAATTAGTGCCATGTTCTTGTTGGTTAAACCAAAGGCATTTTTTGATGTTCTTCAGTTGCTGACAGTTTTGTTGCCTCTAATATAAGCTCGAAAGACACGGCAAAGTTTACAAAAATGGAATCTGGTGAAATTGTCATGCCATCAGCAGTGACAGAGCAATAGGGCTTTCTGGTGATACACTTCAGTTTTCAGAGATGTCAATGGAAAAAGGAAGGGTAGCAAAGAAGTGCCAGTGAATAATGGAAGGGTAACTACTGGGCCCTTCCTTGGCAGCTGTCCCACCAAGTTATGATGTATTCTTGTGGATATTCCCCAAGTTTTCAGAAAAAGAACAACAAATACAGTCTCTAGTGGCCAAGTTTAAAATGGTCACTGCCTTTAGTAGGATGATGCTCCACACAATCTACAAACATGCAGACAGAGGAAGCAGACTGCCTGCATCCATCAACTTAGTAAATGCCTCCAGATTAGCAGAAATATTTTGAAACAGCCAATAATTATAAAAGAGTTGCTTGCCATTGCATAATTATTTTATAAACCACATAACATACAACTGTTACTTAGTCACAGAGGCCCTCTTCACACGGTACCATATGGCTAATGGCTTCTACAGCACATCACACCATACTGAGTACTCCTTCTCATCATACTGTATTGGCTACCAGCTCAGTTTGCTGCTAATGTCTGTGTTACCCTTTCACTGCATGTTTATTTTATGAAATTGTGGCATCTGTTTTTGGTGTTTATTCTAAAATGACATTGCTATGTTCCCAGCCTTAGCCTGAAAATCACCTCAGTATTAATTTCCCATGGTAGATTTAAAAATATATTTTTTGTTGTCTTTTTCTTGGGTCTCTGACAAACAAATCTTGACCTTTTTTGCATTTTGATTTAAAGTAAGAAATTATTTTTTTCTCGAGTTCTGTTCCTGAGTGATTTGCGCTGGGTAATATTGGATCTTTTCATTCAAAGGGTGTTGATGACAAACACTCCTTGCCTACACTGACCAAGCTGCTAAATATTGAAATACAAATAGTCTTCTTTTTCATTCACCTCCCAAACACCTTCACAAACTTTACCCAGATGATATCTAATTCTAGTATGAAAGCACTATTGCAGGACCTACACATCAGGGCCACATACAATGTTTCAAAGTTTCAGTGGTATCATAGCAGCTGGAATATAATTTAAAAACAAAGTAATTATGTGGAACAATGCTGAGCTGTTTTGTAAACTTCCATAACAATACTTTGAATGTGTGACTAGAATTGGAATGGCCCTAGAAATTTTAATTTTGCATCATCAACCAATATGTCTGATTCAGGCAAAATATTGATTCTATCCCAGTTACCAACAGCTAAAGACACAAGCAACTTGCACTTGTGGGCCCAGGTCCAACACAATCTATGTCTGACATTGACCAAGTGTATGCAGTGGAACTGGGTCCTTTACAGTCACTCTCTCACAGAAAAACCTTGGAATCTCTTCTGCAGCCACAAATACTCCTTGACACAGAAGCAGTAGCAGTCTGTTGGCCAGACAGCTGGATCAAGGGTAGCTACAAGGCTGGCGAAAACACAAATGTTTCGCACTTGCTCCTCCGAGGTGGATCCTGCGGAGATGTGGTGGCAACCATCTGTGTACAAGTGTTGTGCTGCTGGCCCCTGGTGTAACCTTCACTGTGAGACTGGGAAGTCTGGTTTTAGCATCTGATCCTGCCCTTGTTAAAGCTGGTGACTTGTCTCCCAGGTACTCCAGGAAGACCAGAATGAACTCTTTGGAGAACAACCCAGTTTTGAGTTCCTCGGTGCCTTTTTTTTTACATTCATTTCTCATGAGCAGTGTCCCATGGGATGTACCTGGGCAGCCCTTCATGGCCTGGGACTGGCTCCTCCACCAGCTCTGAGCTCACCTCAGCTGCCCCACAAATGGCCTGTTCTCTCACTCTGCAGACCAGCACTAAACTAAAACCAATCTGCTCACAGTTAGCACAGTTGCAGGGAACTAATTGACAAATTCAGGCTTTTGCTGCACAGAAAAATTACTCAGATTTTTTCAAGTATTTTTGGAGCTGTCTCTGCTGCTCATGGTGTTCCTCAGTAACTGATACCAAGAGAAAGAGAAGAGAGACCCAGCACACCAACTCCCTGCTGAATACTGTATGCAGCAACTACAGAGCCTTAACTGCTTCTTAGTATGTTTTTTAATTGGCCTGTTCTAGTTTAAAGGGTCTTGTGTTATCTTTTCCTTGTTTGAGAAATTTTCTAGATTTCTCACTGTGAAATTGCCTTGGTGAAGCAAAGTCAGAATGAAACAGTCATGCACAATGTGTGCAGCCTCAACCAGATGATTTCCATGTATCAGTCTACACATGGAACTGACTACACTTCCAATTCATGATTTGCAAAAGCCAGTAGAGAAAAAAAAATTAAAAATCCAAATATTAAAACATTTTGGCAAGAACGAAGAAGAATAAAATGTTTGTTAAATGCCTGATGAACAGTTGGAGAACTTTAGATCTGATTTTATTCAAAATTCTTGTATAACTAAGTGCAGTTTATTACTGACTAACATGACCTAGTGCTTGTTAAATGGGCATGACCGCAGTTTTGCCAACTGCACTGAAACACAAACAAGTTCCCACAGTAACCTCACACTAATGTTAGCACGACCTGAGTACTACCAGCTGTGCATTTATGCAAAACCCCAACATTTTACTGCATATTTAACAGGGAACACACACTTGCTGTTTTGCAGGAAATCATATATTTAAAAAGTTCTTTTCTGCAATTTTTTAATTTCAACTTTTGCAAATCTTGGGAAATTATTTAATGGGAAAAAAGAAACCAATACAATACACTGAACTGTAAAAATTAGGAAGAAAGAAACAATAAGAAAAGAAAATATTAAAACATTTTCCCCCTAGATATCAGGGAAATAAGGGAAGAGTTGAATTCATATTATATTAGCCAGACAATCTTTCTGCATGTCTTTCATTAAAGGAAGATTCATAAGGAGACAATAGGTAAACTAAACAGTAACCAAATATACAATAACCAAAAACAGGACCATCAAGTGGCAATAATAGAGCCTTATAGTTTAATTGGACTACTGACTTCACAGAAAAATATCTTTACATCAGACATTCTGGTGTGTAGAACCATAGAGATGTGCTTTAGTGCATTTCTTTTCATCACACGGATTATGGAATTGTCCTGTGAAACGAAGTTTGACTTTACCTTGTGGTTTCCTTGCATCTATGATATTTGAATTAAGGGTTATTCAAAAGTTATGCCTCATTTCCTTCCATACCTCCATCCTTACACTGCTGTCAAGTATTATTTATTAACTCTATTATAGTACCACATTGAGGCCCTAATCAAGATTATGCCCCTACTGTGTAAAACTCTGTGCATTATAAAATAAAAGATAATCCTTCTCCAAATTCTTACATCATTATAAGTGAAAGATTTCAGCATAACATATTATGATAGTGTAAAAACCTGAACTTTGTCAATGGATGATGGTAAGTCAGTGGCAGAGCCAAGATCAGCATAACTTCTCCACTCCAGCACCTACTGCTCCAAATCAGCAAGGATGTAATGAGAATTATGGTAAAAATTATATGAGATAACTTTTTTTTTTTGCAAGCATTCATTTCATTTTTTATTTTACCATTATCTGAGTTGTCCCTTTGGACTGACATATTTGCCTTACAGAAATGAAGCGAATGTAACAGAATTCTTATTGTGCATAGGAGAAAATGAAAACTTCTCTATAATAGTTAAAAAGTCATTAATATGAGAGCAAGTATTTGTCCTACAGTATATAATATTCTCCCCTTTTCAGGATCCAAGATCCAATGTTTTTTCCCTATTCTCTCACTTCATTTTAGACAAGATGGAACCAAACTCCTTGGTCTTCTTGACCCAGCAGAGCAACAAAGATATTTACATTAAAAGAGGTGTGGTTACCCTAAGCAGGAAAAAAAATCCCCTTCCATACTTACCCTCTGGTTTTTGAGAGATACAGCATCAACTAAATAGCAGACAAATAGCTGAATCTGTTACTATTGTGACAAGCTATTTTAAGAATACATATTTTAGGGGAACTGTATTTGCTGCTTAGCCTATTAATTTGAGCTGCACCTCTCACCTAATTCCTTGATCCTAGCTTCCTTTAAAATAACAACAATTAGTACAGAAAGGCAGTTCTTCCAATAGGATTAGATTTTATGTTGATATTTTTCTTTAACTACGCAATGAAAAGGTTTAATTCCTGAAAGAAATCATCTAAGTTGCCACACTGTACTGGAAATAGCCAAACTGGACATTAACAGCAGCAAGTAGAACTGGGATGATCACTGAAAACTGTTTCCAAATCCAGACACAGACAATGACAAAGAACTACTTTCACAAAAACAATTCCTGTTAAGTAATTCTTGAAGTACCTAAACTTAGTCAAGAACTTGGAGATGAAATCAGATAAATCCTACTGTCTACAGCTAGGACTAGGCATCTGCATTTAACAAGAACCTCAATACTTTTTACAGATGAATTGTAGCCGAGATATATGCAGGCTGAAGAGCTCTTCAGAGTCTGTTCCAATGAAAATATTGTCTAAGTACATAAGCATTAGAGCTGAACAAATAATTCTCAATGAATAATTTATCTGATTGATTTCCCCTTTTTATTCTCTCCCTCTTCAGAGGCTATGCACGGACAGAACAAAAAGTATATTGAATTTATTCAGTATTTGAAATTATTCACAATCTTGTTCAGTGAATAATTCTAGGCCTGCAAATCCTTTGAACTGTGGACTTTGAGTAGCTAATTTGCAGCTCACACCATAAAGTGTGTAATAACGAACTAACTAGCTAGCCAGGCACAGTTTTTAATTGCAAGAGTCTGACATCTGAATGAGTCCTGTTTGAAATTCAGTCCAGTAGGTGTACAAATGCTCAAGCTAAAAAGTCACATTTCACAGGCATTTTGCTACTTCAGTGCAAGCGTTCCAAAGATGGGTTTGCAGTATTTGGACAGAAGGGTGCCCATTCAGAGAGTTCTGACAGTGCACCCCTCTTCTAATGAACCTTAGCAGGACATGGATCAACATGTTCATGAGCAGAAATATTCCACTTAGTATGAAATCACACATCAATAAGACTAATAAGAATGTTCATATGATAATTTTTGCATTATTGAGCATTCACATGGACTAAGTAGGGAAAGCAAAAATATTGCCTTGAAAAAGTGCAAACACTGAGTCGAGCCTTGTGAGCCTCCACAGAGCCAGAACAACATTCATTTTTCGTGCCTTCTTCCTTCTCTGCTTTATTTACTCCTGTCTGTCCTTGACAGAATCATCAGTTTTTAAAGTGAACTTCTTCTGGGTCACCATATCACTCCTCTCCTTGAAAGACTGGCTACAGAGAGCTGATCAAAACAGAGGGCAGGTAGACAACCAGGGCAGGATTTCAAGAAAGGCTTTAGCATGCTTTAAAGTGTTTCAGCGAGGGGCTTGCTGAGGTCAGAGGCAGCATTAACTGGAATTTGTCTGCCACTTCTTTGGTGTTTCTGGGAATTTCTAGAGGTTTTCTCATAGTCTACCTTTGAACTTCAGGCTTCTAGTAAGCTGGTGTATATCTCACTCCACAATTTTGATTGTGAATCTAACCAAAGAAAGAAGCTAGAGTTTATTTACCAGCCATCAATCAGCAAATAAATTATTTACAGATGTCTTCATTTATTTGACTCTTTCATTTATTTACTTACAGCTACAGCAAATACCACCACCAGACAGTGTCCAGATGGAAAACAATTACCCCACACTGGAACCGTATGCTTCCTAAGAGAAGTTGAGAAATTATTTGAATTTCAGACAGAAACAATTAGAAGTAAATTCAGGCCTGTTTTTGCAAGAAACTCCCCTTTGGACGCAGATGCTATTAAATCTTTCTGACATATCACAAAGAAAAAACAGATTTGACCTTCAGAAAGGGGCTTAGGATACTGTGAATCCAAACTGATTGATAATCCTGTGTAAGTGGCAACTCAAGTGTGGACTCTGATCTGTGCACTATGTCAAGTACAAGAGTAACCAACCCATGTAGTTTATCCACACACATGTCACCTGAGGCTCAGAGGTGCTGACATGCCAAATGCAGCATGTCAGAATTTACAAGGTGAGGAGAAGCACTTTGTCACACCAGAAATTATCAGAATAGTTCTAGTCGATTACATTTGAATATAAAACCTAAGCAACTACTTAAAGTTGCTTAATAGAGTTTATAACTACTTAGAATTATAACCACTGAGATAAAATGGGAGCACAGTGAGATTGATCTAATACAGGTAAGTAGAGATGACAAGGAAGAATACATCTCTATACTCTTCACTGTCATATCACACACATCACAGATCCAGGGAAGCAACAGTTCTGCACTAATATCCACCACTGGGAGTTTGCAGTTTGAGACCTTCTTCTCTGCATTTCCAGACTGTGTTGAAACAGAATCCAGACAATCATCTGCATCATTAGAGTCCAAAGCTCTATAGACCCCACATTGTTGCTCAAATGGTAGAAATGATAGCTTTCATCTGCACTCCTCCAAATCCAGACACACTGTCATTTGTTCCTGCTGTGGTATTGTATTTTGAACTTCAGGTTTCACTGGGTTGTGCCTTACAGGCAAAATGGATCCCTTCTAATTCTAGAGAATAATTAAGTTAACTCAATTTCCAAGCATCATTTTAAAATGTTTGTGTTCCCAGATATGTGGTCATTTGGAGGGATTTTTTTGTTTGTTTGTTTCAGCCTGGCTCCTTCTGGTATTTCTTTCAGGTGATATAGTGGCACAGAACCCTTACAAGAACTCTTCCGAGGAATGATATTAGATGGCAGCTTGAAATCTGATGCAGTGCTTGGGTATTTAATGAAATAAGTATTCAGGAAACAGATTCTACGTAATAAAAAGAGCACAAAGCTGTACTAGAAAGAACTGTATGCCCATCTTGTTTAAATAAGAGACAAGAAGATGATCAACATCATGCCTTATTAATAATAAAACTGGAAGTCATAACTGTGGAACTAATCTATCTTGGAGGGAAGAGTATATTTCTGTATTTCCTGTCTTGGAGGGAAGAGCAGATTTTTGCCACATAAACTGCTCTCTACATCCAAAAAGATGGGTTTCATCAGAAAGCTTATTTCTTGTTGTAAAGAAGCTGAAATATTTTGGAAGTTTGCCAGACATCATGAAAAGCTGGGTGTCCTAGGGATTTCTTCATACTAAGGACTATGTGTCCCATTACAAGAGAGGGAAGAAGGATAAACACTTGAAAATCCTTATACATACAAATTCCAAAAAACTTTAAAAACAGTACTTCACTTTTTAAGAGATTCAAAGGTGTTTTTTATAATTAAAACAGGCAGAAGACCAAGTTTGTTAAACTAAAAGCGGTTTGGGCCAGGACACCAAACACAACAGAATTTCTGAAGGCTTAGCTATAGAGAAGCAAAGCGACCTTCCTTTAGATTTTCCTGTCCAGGAATCTGGGAACTGGCTTTGCCTTGGTTGACCTTCCCTAACAGAATGCAGATCAGCATGGAATGTTTCACTTTTGGACGCCGTTACGTAAGGACGGAGCATGGCTTGTCAGCCATAGACTCCAGCTGATATATGTGGAATTTAACAGCTCTGAAATCCTTCACTTGCCAAGCATCTTCAGAAAATTCCATTATGCAGACAGGAGGTGATCACCATAAATTTAATATCTTACAGATCTTTTTTTTCTCTTATTCACAATCAGCCTTTTACATTTTCAGCTCTCAAAGGTACAGATGGGACTCACTAAACAATAAAGAAACTAAATTTACTTACGCCTTCAGTTATATTTCAATATTAGTTTACAAACATGAAGCTGAGTCTCTGATCATAAGCAAACTCAATATACTTAGAAAATGAAATCACCCTGTCAGTGGTACAGTTTCAAACTGCAATTTTCTCTCCCTTTTTTTGTTTTGTTTTTCTGATATAGAATTACTTTTTGCCAAGGCTAAATAAATAGCAGATGGGTCAATCTTTAGGTCACAAGTTCTATCTTTTCATTGCCAGGTAATATTCATAGCACAGCAGGGCTAAATCATGCTCTGCAGTTTGAGAACATTTGATGGAATCTTTGCTGTGATTACTTTAAGTGGTGACATTTAAGTGGCATGAAGTGGACATCTAAATCTTTGGATTTTGGAATGAAAACTATTGTGGGAAGATATTTTCAATGGCTGGCACAAATAAGCATCCATTAATCATCTTCCTTTTCAACCAACCTTGTTTGCATTGCCCAAAATTAAACAATTTAAGTAATTTTGACACAATACCATTCTTTTAAGGATTGAGTAGCTTTTTCACTTCCTGACACTACTCTGAATAGGGGAACCCAAGACTGGAGATAGCACCCAAGATGTGGCCTCATCAGTACTAATCAGAGAGGAAGAATCACCTCCTTCCCTCCCCTGGCAACACCTTTCCTAATGCATTATTGACTGACGTCCAATCTGGTGTCCACCAGGACCTCTAGAGTCTTCTCTTTCCAGCTGCTTGGACTGTGCTGGTGCCTGCAGTTATTCCTTCACAGGGACAGAACCTTGCATTTCTCTTTGTTGAGCTCCATGAGGTTCCTGTCAGTTCATTTCTCCAGTCTGTTCATGCCCTGGGAAAGAGCAGCACAGCCATCTGGTTTATCAACCATGCTGTTTTGTATCATCCTCAAACCTGCTGAAGGTGCACTGTCCCATCATCCAGATCACTGATGCTGGACACTGTCCACCTCAGCACTGAGCTGATCCTGAGAAGGATACACTGTGGGCCTTCAGCTGGGCTTTGTGGTGCTGCTGAGCTCCTGAGACTTCTGTCCACCTCACTGTCCCATTTCCTACTCCATACGACATGTGATATGTGAGAACAACGTGGGAAGCAGTGACAAAAGCCTTGCTGAACTACAAACACACAGGACTGACTCCTCTCCCCTCATCCACCAAACCACTCATCTCACCACAGAAGGCTCTCAGGTTGGTGAAACATGATTTCCCCTTTATATGCAAATTGCTCCGAGTCACCTTCTTGTCTTCAGATCATTGGAAATGGTTTCCATTCAGCAGCAAGGGGTTAGGGGTTTTTTTCTTGATAGTATTTACCTCAAAATTCTTAAATTCTTAACTTTTATTGATAGTGGTGTATAAATGAGAAGAACAAACAATAAGGCAAGTGGCAAAATACTCCAGATCTTTAAAGGTAGGGCAGAAATCTAAGCCACGATAAATTTAATTTTCTTAGTTAACAGACTAATAATTAAAAATCAAATTCTGAGAGAAATTATTAAAGTAATTTTAGATTCTAATTATAGTTTATCAAAAAATATTTTAAAATGTTGAACTTCCACTTTGAAGATTGAGAATGATCATAGTCTCTTCATGGCAAAATGTTTCTTGCACCCTTCCAGTAGTTTCTTGCACCCTTCCAATAGTTTCTTGCCTGGGATTGTTCTCATGTTCAACAGAATAAACCTTTTGCTAGTGAAATCATTCACATAAATCATAAAAATTACAGTTTCTTTAATGAATGATTAAAAAAATATTAAAATTAAAAAACTTTCTAAACAAATTCTGTTCTGATGAACAGTTTTGTGCTGAGTCCACTGTCACAGAATTTCAAGACTTTAAAAAGAGGTGAATTATGGGGTCTTGTTATTTGCTGAGGCCTTATTTTTTTGCTGAAAAAGTGGTGGAAATCAGATCCTGTAAGTGCTGGTTCTGCATTAGGAACCTATTGGTTGTGATCAACAGGAGGAGGAGGCTCCAGCCACCCCTTGCTCTCCTCTGGTGTTGTTGCTATGGCAATGCTGAGCATCAGATTAGACCAGCTGTACAGACTGACATGCTGTGTGCTCCCCAAGCCCCCACTTTGCTCTTTCTTTTGTTGTTATTTTTATTAAAATAGCAATACAGATTGCTTGCACTGTATTATTTTGTGTAATAATAATGTGTGAAAGAATAAACTCATTAGACAGCAGAAGGTACTAAGACAAAGACCTCGTGACAATTAAAAAGACATGCTGTATGTGTGATAAACCCTCACATACCAAGACAGAGCCAAAAACTAAATGAAAACATCTCTACAGTCACATTAGCACATTAATACTCATCAGTGGTGTTTGGGGTTTTTAAATTCTCCTTTCAACCCATTGTCAGAGGCAAGCACAAACTCTGTAGCACTGACCCAAAATGGTGTAGAACATTCTAAAATCAGGTTACCACAAGCCTACAATGGAAGTCTCCCAAGTAACTTAGAGCATCTTAAAAGAGAGAATTATAGAACAATAATTAATAAATGAAAGATCAAAATTTCATTTACATTGCCTATGATTTTTCACCTTAAAAACTACATTTGGTGTCTTTCACTTATCTACTCTTCCTTAAAGGCTGCTTATGTTTAGCATTAATGCGAGGTAGGGTCACAAATTAGTGATAAAATCCCCTCTCTGCTTATGTACACATAAATACAAACACAGAAAGACTCTGACATCATTGCTCTAGAAGAGGAACACACAATTTTAAGAGTGTGCAAGGTTCAGAGATGCACATGCTGCGGGAAACAGGGAATCCAGAAAAGGTTCACCATTCCCTGTCCTGTGCAGCTGGTCTCTGTCCTCTTGGTAACTCAGGGTCTGGCTGGCACATTGGCAGTGTTTTTTCAAATTCCATGCACTCTTTTGATACTTAAGCACTGTGACTGAACAGCTTTTACTTAGCAGGTTTCCTCAATAAAACCCCAATCAAGCTGAAAGAAATTGTTTAATCCATGACTTGGTCTAAGGCCAGGTCAAGTTGGTTCCATTTATCATCTTTTTAAGGTGGAGCTTTTAAATATGGACAGATGATACCTCGAAGTGTTGGAACCCATATGGAGAAGGTATGGCTCCATTACTATTAACAAGTCATTGTTAATATCTCTTTGCCAAAGTAGCAGAACACAGCGCCTGGTCAAACATAAAAGCCTTTGAAGGTTCTTATGGGAATTCAGTCAGACTTTCGCTGTGTAAATGCACAATTTGTTTCTACTATATAGACCTTGAAATGAGGTAGATCCCAAAGGCTATAGGAAAACATCTGCAAGATCCTGTATGGGTCAAATATTCTACTGATGTGATTTTCTCTTTGAAAATTGGTTTACAGATGGTTAGCAAGGTGTTCACAGTGTTCAGTTTTATTATTTCATTGTTGGCATTTGCATCCAGTGCTCTGAAAATAACTTTATAGATTCAGTACAATAATTACTGCCCAAAGGAAACATTGTTCAGTTACGTGAGGAAATTAAAGCAAGTCATTTCATTTCTTTTATTACCATTTATTAACTTTTCTCCATATGCAAAGTCCGAGAATGTAGAATAGAGTTTCAGTAGAATTGCTCTTTTTGAAGCCAAATCCTGCTACTTTTACTTTCAGGCTTGGCATTGGTCAGATTTATTGGCCAGATTCTGCAGAACAATTCTTTGTCCTGCTGTGTATCACCCTCCAACTCTGGCTCTTCATCAATACAAGTAGCCCAGGGAGAGCAGCACCACTGAAACAGAGATCACCAGGGGAAGAGCAGCTCCTTTAAGAGCTCTTGTCCAAGAAAACAAGAACTATGGATGTGGACATTCTCTCCAGACAAGATGATCAGAAAATGGTAGGTTCAAAAGAAATATTATTTTTCTCCATGACAAGACAGGGAATAATTTCTTAAATTGTTGTTTACTGTCAAGAAAACTGACAGAGTGAAGGTGTTCATCTTGGGAATTCCCTTATTTTGTTTAAAATAGTCAAGGCAATTGGGCTATATTTCTAATCTCTGCCTACTACTAGGAGTGGGTTTAAGTTTGAGCGTCCTTAAAAGGTCTCAATTTACCTCATAACAGCAACACTGGGGTCTCAAAAGTGCAAATGTAGACACTAAGTCAGATGTGTTCTGTGGCAAACAGCCAAGAAAATCTAGCGCTGAATCTCAGTAAAACTAATAAATCTGAATAATTAATACACCGATCACAATCACAAACAGCTGTCAGGCAAAGAAATGTAATTCATTAAATAAAAGCAGGTTATTTCTTTCTGATTGTTTTAGCTGTGTGTATCTGTTTTAGACTCACAGAAAACTGGACCATGAGAAAGATTGGATTTTCCCTTCTTCTTTCCCATTTATTAAAAATGTGCTTGATAAATAAAATCTGAGGGGGGCAGGGAGAAGAAAATATATTATGCCTCAAAGGAAAGAGAAATTTGCTGGATACAACAGAAAAAAAATATAATACTTTTCCATGTGGAAATAATACAGCTAACAGCCAGTGCTTCAGATCAGCATCATATGTTGTATATGAACTACTCATGGAACATAGGGGATCGTGCAGCTAACTCAGCTAACTCAGCATGAAGACTCAGATCTACCTTGCCTTTCCTTGGAAAAGGTGATGCTGAAGTTTTTGGAGGGTTTCAGATTTTTTTTTTAAGCTTAGCTAAATCATCATTTTAAAAATATAAACAAACAGAAATATGTCTTCATATCGAATAAAATCAAATTTGGTTTAAAAGACATCTATCTGCCCTTTTCCAGGCACTGCAGGAGCCCTGCAAAGCAAATGGGATTTGGAGTAGGAGAAAGAGCACCAGGATTTTTTTGTGTTTGCCACATTTCTGTTGGTTTTCGTTGTAAATCAGTCCAGTCCTCATGTTTCTGCTGGTTGTGACTTAGGCTCACCACACCTCAGTTATGAGAACACCTGCAGTTCCTCACTTCATAGCTGATGTAAAGGGGTACAGAGCTGCACAGGGCAAGTCTAACTGCAGAGCAAAGGAGCCTGATTTAATTACCTAGATGAGGTGTCTGAGCATAATCAGGATAAATTAAGGGAGTCTGATTAATTTTGTGGCATTTCTGAGAGAAAATATGTTCTGTGTTGTTGGTAATACAGTGCAGTTGTTTTACACTACCTGTGGGCCCCTCAGACTGTGCCAGAAATGGTGCCAGCTCTGGGGGAGGAAAATCAGGGCTTCATATGGTAACTTGTACCACCTTTACTTGAAACTGGGATGGCTGCACTTGGAGCAAACAAAAAATGCTTACTGCAGAAGTGCATGTATGGCAGCATACTTAGCATTTCACTAATAATGGCTCACTGCAACAGTATTTCTAATATTTTTCACTCCTTTTTTTCATGAAAATAGATTGGTGATGCATTTTATGATTTTCCAACACTCTTTTTTCCAAGGTTCAGGCATTCTGCTCAGACAGTTAACTTCTCTTCTGTGAGCTGGGCTCCACTTTGCTCTGTGCAGTCTCCTGCATGTTGAATATTCATCTGTGTTTCTCCTCAGTCCATCTCCAGATTTCTGATTCTTGCAATTCCTTCCAAATGAAGATGTTAATGACTCTGGAAAGGACAGCCACCTCAATCTCATTGTTTGCACAATCAAAAGATCATAATCCAGCTGCAATAAATCCTGGCTCCGACGAGAAATAATTTGGCATTGCCTAAACATGACATGAACATGTTACAAGAAGCCTCTCTTAGTTTCTAAGCTGCAGCTTGAAGCTAAGAGCAGTGGATGAGGTCCAAAATCCACAGAATACTTTTTGGTCTTGGCCTTCAAAGCTTAGTCAGACTTTTTCAAACTGTGTTTTATAAGCCTGTTATATATTTTTCCTTGTAAAGCCCACGTATACTCTTGCATTTTTTTTCCCTCACTATCCAGTTGAAACCAGTATATTCATAGAACAATCAAAGTACAAATGTTGACATTTACACTGCTGGACATTTAAATAAAATTCTTATATAAGTATCTATTAGGCAAGATTTACTTCATGCCATTTTCAATCAACTACACAGGCAAGCAGTATATATAGAAAAATAAACCCCCTATTCACAGTTATACAAATATTTCATGTACACTTTGTTTATTCATTGGAAGAAACTGAGCATATCTTCCGCAGTTTTACCACAGGTCATCTGAAGGGCAGTATCAGGATTCCTGTGATCCATGTAGGCCTCCCAAGGGGGCACAGAACAAGACCTGTTTGATCCAGCACCTGCTGTGAAACTATCACTTGGATACTTTTTTGTAAATTTTTGCCAGACTGTGAATAGTATAAATATGTAGGAAGGAGCAACAGGAAAATCAGCTGGATATTGATGAAAATGCCATTAGTAACCACTGATCAATCATTTAAGACTACCTTTTCTTTTCTTTTTTTTTTTTCTTTGTTTTATTTTTTTCTTTTTTATTCTGCTAGCACTGCAGCTGTAGCATTAGCCAGACTCAGGCCACCACATAATTTTTAGCTGCATGTTACCACGTTGCGCTTTTGCTATAGTCTAGAAGGAATGCCCACAAAATGCAAAACATGGCAACTGGCATTTTTATGCAGTATGTGTGACCAGCAGGCAACCTGGAGACCATTCCATGAGTGTTCAGAATACCCTGGTAGGATTTAGCAATTCAATTTCTAGGAATCATCAGATTCTAATTCCACAGGAAAACTTCAGCAAAAACCTGCTTAATTGCCAGATAGATTCTTGGAGGGCTGTTTAGTTTTGTTTTAAGTTTAGGTCCTCTGGAACTTGACAAAAAGACCTTAGGGAATGGATTTGAGTAATGATTTTCTGAAGCCATTAAACTTAACAATGACTTCAAAGATTTAGCATCTGTTTTTTAAATGTTCACATGAGGCTGACAGTTGGTATGCAATGTTTCACCCCATTGCAGTTGGCAACTACCAAGATATTAAATGTTACATAAAATGCAAACTTCTCCTGAAACCATGGTTCTGATCAGGAAGAAGACTGAAATATGGCATCTTTTTGTTCATCATCCCCAGGTGAGGGTTTAAAGTGGCTTGACTTGCTGACACACATACCTTTATGTCCTTAATAATTTGCTAGCACTAAAAAAAGGCAAAGTAGTGAAGGCAGAGTGAGTTCCACTCTCTTCTGGCTCATGTATCAGGAGCTGTTAGCAAAATTCCAGCTCTGTGGTGGGGATGTGCGAGTCCAAAACAAACAAGATGTTTTTCAGATGCTAGACTGTGTTTAAAAATGTGGCACTCGGAAAAATTTATTTTATTTTATTACTGTAAATTGAACAAGTTTAATTAATATCAGCTCACTGACAAACAAGTGTGCTGGTTTGATGCTTGGTTTTCACACTGTGCAACAAATCCTGACACACAAGTCTTCAGAGGAGTCGAAGGCCCAGACAGCAGAGCTAATGCGGTTCCACTTTGCAGCTGTAAGAGTGAGAGAATCAAAACTGTGCAGCCCCCTCCCCTTCATGGACAAGCTCTCCATTTCATTTTACAGGCTTAAATCATGGCTACAGGCTTTCAACTTCAACAGTGCATGGAAAAATTTCCTTCTGAGAGAAACTTACGTCATCAGCTGCTAGACCTGTCCTGGGTCGCCATAGGTAGTGTGAAAAGGGAATAATTTACTGTTCCTGAAGCTCAGATTATCTCCTATTTGTCCATTCACCCTCAGCATGACCTACGCCTCCTGTGAGTTAGCTCCACCATTTGGCTCTTAACTACACGGGCTCTAGTTGAATCAGTAATTTTATCTAACAAAAGCCACATAGGAAGAAAATAAATGAAATGCTGGCTTTTTAATGCCCCTGACCACAAAATGTGATGGCACTGCTTTGTTACTGGGTTTCTAACTGATTGCTACCTTGTGCACAGGTAGTCACTGTTTGTGATCAAGATGTCAAACAAACAGTTTTATGTGTTACTGCAAACTGTAAAGAAGGCATAGTCTGGACACTGTATTAGAATGGAAGTGTATAAGTTCTTGGGAAAGGAAACAAATTAAATCCCATCTTTAAGACAATTATTTCAATTTCTCACTATTCCTCTCCTAATTTACTTCGTTCAGAGAAAAACAAAGGAAAAAGGTTTTAATGACTTGTCTTTCATACCTCTTTATTTGAAAGAAAAATTGTAAAGAAGAGGATATTTCTTCGCTTGGAGAAGCCATGGCAAAGTTAAGATTGGGCTTCTCCTCCTCTCCCTTCTTTAAAATAGTTTATTGAAACTAAAGAGTGAAAAGAGGAATCCTACTGAAAGAAAGTCTGTTTATGTAAAACTTGTGGAAGAAAGTGTTCCAGAACATTAATTTGTTTTAAAATATTGGCCCTTAATACTGCCAAGATTAATGAAACTAACTGTCATCTGCAGAGGAAGTGCCAGTTTACAAGGCAAAGCTGTTATGAACTATGTGTAGCATTTTTTCAAGACTTCTGAAAATTTTGCTAGAAACCATGTGTGTAATACACTTATTTGATACAACTCTCTATTATCTAGCCCCATCCTTTTTCCAGCACTCTATTTGGCTACTGATAAACAACTATCTTCACAGAATAGAAGGTTGCCAAGAAATATTGAGTTAAATAAGACACATTTTCCTTAGGGATTTAGGGTGATATGATAAGTTGAGATCTGATTCAAAGGCAGATCTGGACATAAATGCAAAATAGAACTGTATAGAACCATCAACTCTGCCTGCTAAAATTGGTTTTCAGCTTATTTTGTGGCATAAAATATTCACTGTATCTTTCTATAGCATCAAAACTTTCATCTGTTTTGATATCAGGTTTCTCAATCTCCCTGAGTATTAGTGAGCATTAGAGAAAGCTTCCACCAGGGCTCATTTCCTTTGCTGAGGTCATAACCCATTTCTTCTTATGCTGTCATTGATTGAGTTACCCAGCATCCTCTGGAAGGTCACAGATAATTTTTTCTTTGTAGTTTCTTAGAGGGAAATTCTAGTCTTTTATTCTTTTTTGAGTCAGTTAAAAAAAAATGCAGGTCCTTCACCCATGCTTGTTATACAGAGCTGGTGTAAAGCAATATAAATTAACTATTAATTTACACTTTCCAAGAATTTGGGGCTGGTATTTCCTTGCATTACTGCTAATAACTGCCATTTCCTCTCTTAGTTTAAGAGTTTAAGGCCACAGTATATAATTTGCCATAGCTACTACAATTCCATTGGTTTCCACATAATTCTGTCATCTACGACCCAGATACTCCTTTTCTATCTACACTGGACCAGAGAAGGAAATAAAGGTCTTCTGTGTGGAGCTACTGCCACTGTAGGTCTTATCCTTTACAGATGAGAAATGGGCAACTCATTGTTGGTCCTTCTAGACCCTGAGAGCACCCACTGACCATTGGAAGACCCACAGGAAAGCAAGTTAATAATTTCTGGAACTTGCACTCATTTCTCTTTTGGCTACTAGCTAAAGGCTGTGATAGCCCCTTTGAAATGTCATTTTTGCCTGAGATGTTCTACACAGGTTCTGACCCTCACTTCTGCCAGTAAGAAATATGAGAGATCACAGCCTGGCCTCAAAAATCTGCTCACTACCCAGTTTGGATCTTACAGAGGGAAGGATTAAAGCCTGTCATTCAGAGGAGTAAAGCAAATTTTGTTACACCTACATAAACTCAGCAGCTCTCTGACATCCTTTGAGTTGAATTTTCTCATGGTTGCACTTACACTAAAATCTCTCCTGAACATATTTTTCAGCCTCCTCTTCTGTCTCTGCTCCCTTAATTGCTTTTTCACCCTCTAACCCCATTCTCCATACTCTTGTGAGATATCAAGCAGGCCAACCTAAGGACACCACTTTAGATCTTACACTGGAACTTCCATTTATTACCTTAAAATTTATATTTCACAGTTATTTAGTTTTGCACACTTTTGCCAAAGAATTTTTGGCCTGGGCAATAGCTAAATACCATGACTTCTAGCTTTCAACCTGCAGAAACAAATCACAAGCATTAGCTCCATAATTCCCTTCCCTGGGTAGATTTCAGATTTTCACTAGGCCATGTTAATAATCATTTATTTAAAGTAAGGTTTTCTCTTTTTTGTTATCATGTGTTTCAAAGTACTGAGCCAGAGAGCAGAACATGTTTCATGGAGAAATCATAAGAGTTATGCAAAGATTGACCCCTGCTTTGAAATTTTACCCAAAAGCCTTTGGAAAGGAAAAAGCAGACGTGTGAAACTCAACTATTGCTTCAGGTAGAATACAGATGGACTTCAATCCCTAAGGAAGCTGCGTCCAGGAATGAGATAAAGTCTCAACTCTAAACAAAGTTCAACTCTCTCAACACTAAACAAAGTTCAAGGGCAACTCACAGGCAACAGCAGCAAATAGAAAAGTCAAAATGGTTGACAATGAATGTTCTCAAATGAATTTCCCAAAAATGGGGGGAAGACAGAAATCATTTGTAAATATGGACTGAGTGTATCACTTGCGTGATCAGTTTTTATCAGGAACCCCAGAAAGACTGGAATTACTCAGGTGAATTCCTGCTCATTGCAATGGGATTTTTGCCTGCTCAGGCAGAGGAGCACATGAGTATAAAATGCAGCAATATGATGTCCTGGCAAAATCTGTACTGTTCATGGAAATAGCCTGATATCAAGGCATATTGGGTGTTACACCTGGGTCAGTAGGTGTGCAATTAGACAAGCAGACAGTAGGTTTGGATTAACTTTTGGACAGTGTGTTTGAATTAATTTTATCTAAGGGCAACATTCTCTGAAATTATTGGTGAGGTTAGAAAAAAGAAATTGATTTTAATTAGAGCCCTCTAAGCTGTGTGGTTTCACTACCTTCCAAATTTGGCTTTAAAAAAATCAATTAAAACCCAAGAGTTTTCGAGGTTTATACTGATTATACATCCCACATCACTTTTTTTCAGGTGATAAGGTACAGACTACTGCATCCTGGCAAAATTCCAGAGTGGATAATTGCACTGCCTTGCCAAGTTTTAATTGAATGAGGTGCTCTTCTAAACTTTGTCTCACAGTAAATTACTGTGCATTGTTATGCATTGTTCATTACTGACCACACATCTCCAGAGGAGCCTGACTTGCAGAGGTATCATACTGCCATAGCGTAATCCAGAAAAGAAAATAAGCTAAAGCCCTCAGAGATGTCTAGAAGAAGGAGGATGGGTCAGGACTGATGTAGAAACCTGTCATCAACTTCACTTCTCTCTCCATGCATTTAAAATAATTATCAGTGTAGACTGACCAGGGAGCCTTGCCATTTGTTTGAGTATGTTCTAAGTGAAGGACAGACTCAGGTACAATTCCACAGCTTCTCAGTGATCTGCTGTCGTGGTGATTTGGAGGCAATTTTGTCAAGGTCTCCAACTGGAGAGCCCCTTGCTGGGGTTGGAGGGGGATCTGCTTGGGGTTTTTTTTCCAGAGAACTGTTATTTTTGGTAGCCAAAACTGTTTGTGGAACAAGAGCATAAATCTTTTATCCCAAACCATTTTAGCACAGATGCCAAAAAAGTTCTTCAATATTTCAAATTAGGAAAATACGCAAAATAGGAGGAGAAAAGAATCAAAGTCCAAGCAATTTCGCGTTTTAAAACTTTAGAAAGAAATAGACTGAAGAAAGTTGAAATTCAAATACAGTATTTCCAAAACATCTACAGAAACTTCTGTATTCTACTTTTGTGCTTGATTATTCAATGAGGGTTGTAATTAGAGGTTTTTAACAACCCAGTATAAGAAAAATTCTGAGAACTCAAGATAGTTATGTCTTTCCTACATACCAAAATAATTTCATTTTTATAGGAGCATACCTCTTTATGAATAATGTTCAGAATTTAAATTTATATCACTTTAATGTCAATTTATACATACATACATTATTAATGTGTATCTATAACACACATGTAGGAATTGAAATATTTTACATGTTATTCGTACAAGTAACAAGGCAATTTTTCTGTGCACTAAGTATTGCCATTAATCAGTGTGACAGTTCAGTTTGACTACTCAACCCAGGTATGATGTGAGGGAGTTCAACTCCCTCTCTTAAAAGACAGAGAAAAAGGAAAAATAAGAAGCAAGCAGAGCCCACACAAGGGAACAGGAGCTGCCTCTATGTGCTGAGATCTTAATCTTAAAACTACACAAATTTCAAGGAGAAAAGCTAAGCTGTATCCCCTCTAGTTTTAATACCTTGCAGGGCCTTCTCTCCTACTCTAGAGTCAAGAGGGGCAAGGGTTATCTTTTGTAATTGGTGTGGTTTAAGGCATATTTTTGAGCAACACTCATTACTTCAGGCATTGTGCCATGACATCCCTATCCCTTCCCTGGAAACCAGAGAAGACAGTAAAGGTCTGCAACAGATTTGAAACCAGGATTGCTAAAGCATAAACAGGCAAGGAAGGGAGAAATTGCTCCTGAAGACAGTTGCTGTGAGAAAATTATGACCACATACAAATTCTCCAGGAAGTTGTGAAATTTGCTTTAGGTTGTTGAAGAGTTCATCTACCTTTTATTCTCCTCGTTCCCTAAGAAAAAAAATACAATAAATTTCTTGAGCAGGATGATTTTAAATGATTGAGGAATGTCCCTTCAGTATCCCAAACAGTTGTTTTATTGGCAACTGAATCCCCTTTTTCATTACTCTTCAAAGATCCCTCCATTTCAATTCTACTTGTTCACATTCTCTGCTTCAAATAATACCCCACTGAGCTGACCACATGCAGAACTGTGTTCCAAGACCTCTTCTTTTAATAAAAATTCTCTTTCAGTGTCTCCACACCATGAAACAAATCACATAGCTTCATAAGCCATCAGACAATCCTTTCAGTTTCTCGTGCAGGCGAACTGAGCCTTTTTCATCTGATTAATTCACCAAGCAAGCTGATCTGGGAAGCATAAAAAGCTTCTGAGGCAGGGTGAGAATCAGCAGCTCATATTTTATAATGGCATCACTAATGCCCCAAATTAAGTGCTGAGGCTGTTTTGCTTGGCAATATCATTTCATGTTAATTTTGGATGGGACCGAAAATGAAGTTGTAATCTCTCTCTGTCATGCTGCGACTATTTCCTTGACCATCTCCAGCGCTGCATTTTATGAGGTTATGGCTGTTACTGCTGGGTATGGAAACCACTTTCACAAGTGAAACTCCTTGAGTTCCTGCCCCAAAGACTTTACAGACCTGTGCATTCATCCATGGAGAGGGCACCCTTTGGGAGATGTCTGACTCCACACAGGGGTGGCCAAGAGGACCCAGAACAGAGTAAGGGCCTGGAGCAAAGCAACCCCCAAGGTTAAATGAATTGAGAGAAAATGAACCCTCAGAACGAGTTGCAAGCACAGGTCTCACGTGCTGCTCTGGAAAGGCACCACATCACCCCTCCTGACCAATTCACTTTGCTGCCGGGAGGAATCTAGGAGAAGGAAGTTTGATCCTTTGAAAAGCAAAAGTCACTATTTTTTTCTCACCTCATGTGTTCCTTTAGCGATTCCAGTTGCCTCTGAGTAATTTTTAATCTTTTTCTTTTCTGAAGATTCAGGCTATGGTTTTTAATGACCGTGTACTATTCCATGTGAACAACCAGTGCTACTGGTCAGCATCTGCCCTAGGGTTCTAAAATGAGGTGCTTAACTTTATGCATAAGAATTCTTCTCATAGTTTTGCTAATTTGCAAAGGTAGTGAAGTTATTATTCTTACAATTTCAGACCATTTACCCAGGTTCGGTTTGCATAGTTCAAGAGCTACAGTAAATTGATATTGATATTTATAAAAATGTCATTTTTAATATGGAAATATACTTACTGGTCTTGGTTTTTACAGAAGAGTGGGTTTTGCTCCCTCAGAGCCTGTCCCCTTGTCAGCTTCAATTTATATCAACCAAAATGATCGTGTTCCCAGCTATGAACTCTACATTTATTTCATAGATGCATAAAAGGTCAAGACCTTAGATTTTTTTTTTTTTAATCTATGTCATTGTGATTTTATAAGAGCCTAGAGGATCAACAAGACCAAATTAAAATAAAAGAAGATAATTGTGCGTTCATTCACTTCAGATCTTTGGATACTCAATTCCAATTTAAAATAAGCATGCATTGGTAAGCAAGTCAAGCTCAGAAACGTACACTGAACTATTTTTATTAAGGTTGGCCACCCCATAGTTAATTTTTACCTTCATTAAAATATTTTAATCTATGTCTTTAAGTATATAAAACATCAAAGTTTCATTCTACCACTACCATCTCAGAAAGAGATCAACTCTCAGTAAGACCCTTGCCATTTTCTTTGATCTTGTAGAGACCTGGGGATTTTTAAGCCTGGTGTTGACTCTTTCAAGAATTTTAGAACTAATTGCTTAATGTTTTTATTGTGTTCTCTTCTCTAATTTAGTACAATGTTTTATGAAGTTGTTAGAGACTGCACTCTTTGTATTACATTTTTGCTGTTACTAGTGACATATTTCTAGTGAAATTTCAAGCTGAAGAGAAAAATTCATAATCTCCTTTATTTTGTTGATAAGAACTTATTTCTGGTGATCCTATTAGTCTGGGATATAATTTTCCTTCTGCACACATATGATATTGCAACAAAATATGCAGGCTTCTTTTGTCTACTTATATTCAGGGAATATTCACAGTTTGTGGTTTAATTCAGTGTAAATTACTTCATATGCGAACCAGAGGCATGTGTGTATTGTTTTTAAACTGACTAAAACGCTGTAGGATAATTCTGGATTCTGCTGAAGGCAACAGCAAGCTTCCATGAACCTAAAGAGAACCAAAGCTTCCCTAAAATGCTCAAGTACCAAAAGGACTTGCCCTAAGCAGCCTTCGGTGTAGGATATTTAGACACAGCACTTTCCCTGTCTACGCAAAACACTCCCCTCTCACTGACAGTCATGACTGAACCCACTTTATCTCCTTCACAGTACACAAGAGATTCAGGCAGCTCAGTTGTGTGCTAAAAACTCCAAAGGATATTTTGTGCCAATCGTGGTTTTCACCAGATCCTTACAGTGGGATTATCACGCCGATTTACACCTCTTTAGAAAGTGCTGTTTCTTGGAAAGAGACTCCACCGAAAACTGCTAGTCTAGTTCCACTGTTAACTGAAGAACCTGCTCATACATGATGGCTAATTACAATTGATTAATATGTGAAGAGGACCTGATCTATGTAAGTGGCTAATTCCAAATCAGTTTAATCTAGAGAAAATAAAGCAAAGGGAAAGCTTCCTTCAAGCTGAGCTGAATGAGGGGCACAGAAAGCATATATGAAATTTGTGCTCTGCAGGACAGACCAATCTCAGTAGGTGAGTGCATTCTGCATTTTCCTCTGAAGTGTTCAAAATAAAACCTTCAAACACATAGCCCAAAATAACCTTCAGTCTGGGTGACAAAAATCACAAATGCACATGGCAAGAGTGGCAGTTGAGAGAAACCTTTTGCCAGGAGCAGATTAATATAATGTTCTTGGGGGTTGCTGTTATCAGAGTAAATAGAAGCAGATGAGGATCCAAGAAGACCAGGCTGCAGATCTAACACTCTCAGAAGGACATACTCCAGGAAATTGAGGAGTATCATACAATTTCTTCTCTTTCAACTCAGTGCTTCCTCTGCTTTTCAGTCACCTCCTCTATGCCTCTAATCTTAGCCACCTAACATTAGTAACCTGGTGTTTCAGCTCAGGTTTCTGCATCATTCAATGTACCCTGACAATTTTTGGAGACCTTTAACACACAAAATTCTGATGGCTCAAAGCATATATCAAATTAAAATAACAGAATTTTGGAGCTTTAGTTGATGCTGTCACAATATGTTTTCTGCCTAGATCTGGATTTTCTTTGATAGAATAAAAGAAATGAAAACAGACTGCATGCTAATCCAGTCTTATTTTCAGTTTATGATGGGCATGTAGGAAGTTGCTGATGATGAATAAATAAAAGTATCATGCCAAGTAAATATTATACATTTGTAGTCACATATGTACTGGTGGGCACATCTTTTGGGTTTCAAATATCATCCAGATGGAAAAACATCTGGCATTTTTAAAAAAATTAGGCAGAGTGCAATATCTGAAAGTCTAATTATGGAACTTTTTTCTGGGTCCAATAGTTCTGTAAAAAATCTGGAAAAAAGGAAAAGGACAGGAGTGCAAACCAGTGTACATCTATTGAGCTGTGTATATAGCTGTTATATCAGTTTGCATGCACAGTTTTTAAAAATCAAGTTTTAAGATTCTGATATTTGCTGCCTGGACTCTGAAGACTATGATTAATAATGTAATATTTTAATTCCATTTAATTTCCACTTCCCTTTTTGGCATGGTTGTCTTGTCCCTAAACAGGAAGAATTTTTTAAATATTGAATTCTGAGTATAAATGGCTATTCATGATTCTTGGGCTTTTTAGTGAGCAAAATAAACATGCTTTGCATTGTCTTCTTTTCTTCTGTATGTGACAGATCATGCACTACTCCAAATGCTCTCACGTGGGCTCCACAAGTCATTTACTCAATATTAAGGCCTAGTTAATAAATTGTCTGACAATTCTGATCTTTGACAAATACTATAAATATTAAATTACATTGCTAATACATCAGTGTTTATCAGCTGGTGTCAGAAAAAAAATGGTTATTTAACAAATCAACCTTTGCAATAGAAACTTTAGATGTAAATGCCATCTCAGTGAAATTTTTAGAGCTGTACTCAGTTCTGTATAAATGCTTCATCACAAGAAATTAGACATTAGACAATTTCCTTTGATTTTGTATCACCAAAACAGTGGGTTGTACATACAGCTTCTGCAGACTTCAAAATATTTTCTACTGGTTTCCTTTCCATGAAGTTTAACCAAAATTATATGAGAAATTAGGTCCACAGTGTGAAAAAAACCCTTTCTTTTCCTTACTGAAATGTCAATTCTTAATATTTTTTTCTCTTTAGAAGTATATATTGTAAATAATTTTTGACAGCAGTTATGTATTTTTTGGATCTTTCCATAATACTAAGCTGAACTGACTATTACCATGTAAAAGCTTTAAACCACCTCCAATGAAAGCAGACATTTTTTACCTAGGATTTTTTGTATTTCACACTATTTCACAGCTTTGATGTCACCAGAAGATTGTATTTCACTGCTGTTACTTAGCTACCATGAATTACTGCTTTATAAAAAAGGAAAACATTAAAAGATTTTTAATTAAGAAAATTCATGACAACATCGAGTTCCTCCAGCATTTAGTGCAATATCCTTTGCTTTTTATTTTAAAAGCTTAATTGAGAGCTATAAAAAATTCCCAGTTAAGAATTTAGAACTCCTCAGTTGTTACATGAGAGCCTTAAAATACATTCCTATCAAAAGATTTCCCACCATAAAATAGCATGCTCAGAGACCAAAAAAAAAAGAGATATTCTACACAAGAACTCTCAGCTACAGAACTTCATGGGTGGAAAAAATTGTTTTGCCTGTTGGTCAGCTGTTGACAATGCCTGCAAGGTAAATATTGTCATAAATCCCAAATTCTGAGTGAAGGGGTAGTGGGGCAGGATACATTTCTAGGAAGAGGAGTAGGGGACCACAATTCTCATATGAAACAGGAATTGTGGAATCAGCATTTATTATTATGAAAGTTTCAACAGGCTAAAAAATGCCTCACAGAAAAAGCAAGCTTGATAAGAAAGAAAAAAATCTAGAAATCCCTGCAGAGCCTCACTATCAATGGTTTGTTGTTTGTTTGGTTGGTTTTTTGTCAGTCTGTTCTTCACCTTGGAAATGCTTGGGTATGTGTTTGTTTCAAGGATTTATATACTTGCACTTAATGCCTACACAGACTAGACACGGGGACATTTCTGAAGACACAGAATGCACTTACACATTCTTTGAAAGTGGAGTTAAGCTTCCCAGCTCATATTTGGCTCTAGACATAATTTTTCATTAAAGAGTCTTGACAGAGGCTTGGCTTTGGTTTGTCAGCAAATGTTGAATTCTCCATTATTCCAGCATTCCAGGGGAAATGACAACAGACATACTCATATCTTCAAATGGTGCCTAATTCTGGGTATCCCAGCAAATAATTTGTCTTCTGAGATCAAATAGTATTAGTCCTGATTTTCACAATGCACCAGTCCTAATGACAACAAGAGTAATATTGTTGATAATTTTAAAAATTACCTTATGGATAAAGTGCAAACACAAATATCCCACAGAACTCAATTCATATTTTAGTACCCAAATATCAGATCTAAATATCACTCCTAGTGCATGGGATCAAACAGCTTATCTACTTAACACAGTGCAGTTTCTTCTGCTGTAAAACCAGCAGAAAATTAACTCAACCTCAGAGAAATTTAAAACATTTATTTTTTAATGGAAAACTTAGGTGTATGAAGTTAATTAAAAGAAAAGTATATTTCTCTAAGGCTACTGATTTCAAAAGTACTGATTTCAATGATATCTCTCAGGTTAGTTATATTTTGTAATTTCTAAATAAGATATAAGACTAAGTGATTCAGTAGAAATATAACTGTTTTTCTACCCAAAGCCACATAAACAGTATTTGGTTATAAAACTTTAACAGATCCATTTATGTACTAAATTATTTAAGCAAATGTGATGCTTCCAAATTGTATTGTTTTGCAAGGTTTCTCTTGGAACCTTTGCCATTTATCATACATGTACTTCTGTCTTTTTTCTACTCAGAAGCACAGCATGAAAAAACTTCATTTCACATTGAAACATCGCTATGTGGAACAGTGTGATGAAATGAGACACAGGAGGAGAGTTTGTGTTATACTCTGGTAAACAGTTGGTCTACAGGAAGGATTGCATTTTATGCTGTGGCTGATATATCAATTGTGAGACTCAAAATATGACTGATCTGAAAAGGGGAGTTCTGTCTATGACAGACTGTATGCACGTGAAAGATTACAGGTAACATGCCTGGACCTGCTGGGAGGTCACCACCTAAATCTCACCCAGGAGTTAATATAACTATGCAATACATTCTGGTCAAATTATATCTCAGGTATACTTAATGTCACTCTTCTAAATAGAGCAATACAAACAACTAAGGCCCCAAGCTTGTAGATAAGACCCTGACGTTATTTACATGCTTTATGTGAATGAGCACTTCCAAAAAGGATCTACAAGAAAAGCAGGTGTCTAAATGTTTGCAGGTTCAGTACCAGCAGCTTTGTAGAGCAGGAAAATACTGTCCATCTCTCACATGGGATTCCAAGAGCTGTGTGGTGTTAATGCACTAACACTGACCTGAAGCATTTCAGATTTTTAAAAAGCCAAAGGCAAAATTGTAAAATATAATTTTAATAACCTTCTAGGTTAAATGAAGTGCATTCAGGTTTATTTGAAAATGTGAATTTACCCATCTGATAGAGTTCTGTACATTAATATTTTCCCTGGGTGTTGCCTGGCCTTCCACACTGTCCCATGGAAAACACTGGCACTACTTCAGAAGCCAAAGCACAGGGTGGACCTGATCCAATTATGCACATAAGCACATGTTTAGGGGACAATTTATTGCTGTGACGTGAATCATACAGCAGTAAAGATGACGAAAGTCAAATATTTAGACACCAATATATTGCACTGAAGCATATAGCAGTGAGGATGAAGAAAAGTCTTTAAACACCTATCAGGCAGTGAACTTTATATAAAAATATTTCTGCATTTCTTAGATCACTCTGTGTGTGACAAACTGAAGAGGAGTGCGGAGACAAATCTAGCATCATAACCTACATTTAAATGGAGAAACAACACACCAGTGTTTCAAGTCTAAAGTAGTTCATGCTGTAAAGTGAGGTTGTTTTTAATATGTGAGTCTTGAATCTACTCAAAGCTGCTCTGTTTCCTAAGCTCATTTACAGGAGTGTTTCTCATCATACATAAGCTGTGAAGAGATGGCTGGGGAAAAAGTTGCATTGATTAAAAGGGAAAATTCTGAAACAATGTCAGTTGAAACTTCCCTCTCTGAAATTCAACTCTTCTCCTGTAACCAGCCATATTTGTCCACTGCAGCACTACTATAATCAGTGGAAACATTCCCCTTGACTCCAGTGAACAGAAGATCAAGGCCTACAAGTGGCCACAAGAGCAGCTCTTTGTCTCCTCAACAGTGGTTTTAAAATCTTTTGAAGTATAACACTGCTGCTTTAATCCTTTTTACAGATGCACTACTTTATTTTCTCAGAATTAGGAGAAATTCTAATAATCTTTTAAAATGGAAATTGAAACTGCTTTACTTTCTAGTGCTTCATGAAAATGGTGAGAATGGATTTGCATCATTACTAGATATTTTTTAGAAATCAATAATGCCAACTGCTCTCTGTTTAATTCCAATATTCTTTTGATTGTTAAAACAGTATTGGAGCAGCACTGAAACAAGTATTTTATGTATGTGAGTCTTAATATGGTTTCATGTCGCAGAAGACATCACTATGAGACTGGCCATAATGACAGCAAGAGATTCAAAAAGAAAAGTTTAATTAAATAATTACTAATAAAAGTGAGAGGCAACACATGAGGAAGACGGCTAGTTAATGCTGGGCCACGTAAGCAGAGAAATGCTCCCAGAGCTGAATATCTGGGGATTTATGGACATGGATTACCTGTTTCAGGATGGCAATGCTGACAGCAGCTCTCTGGAATGGACAACGAACTGTCCTGGGTCCTGGGGACACTGCCACCTCTAGCCAAGACAACAGCTCATTCCACTGCCCTGCACAAAGCAAAGCCACCTCCTTGCCCATAAATCCTCCAGACTGTTTGTTCCTTCATTATGTCCAAGTTTGTCCCTGGCTTATCCAGACAGCAGAAACTGCCTGAGTTTCCTTCTGTTTGTTTTGTATCCCCGAACAAGTGCACATGGGAGAAGGGATCACTATGGAATCTGTTAACTGAGTGATCCTTCTGTAAAGCAGGCAGAGGCACTGATGGAATGAAACTCAGAATAGCAGTAGCCAGACACAGGTGAGTGACCAACATTCCTCAAAGCAAAATATGCAGCATAAACATCATAAACATCCATGAAGTGATTTTTTTTGTCTTTGAGTAATCCACAAGGCTTTTCAGATGACAGGAGTAGCATAAGCCATGATTTAGATGCCCCTGTAGCAACAGAAAGAGGGGAAAGCAACAGCCCCTGAGTGAGGCAGCACCAGATGCTGTAACATGATCCTCCACCAGCAAAGAAAAGCTGAACCTTCTCTGCGCAGTGTGAAGTAGAAGGAGATTTCCAAAACATCACACCCTGAGTGGGGAAGGGCTGCCCACCAGGTACCAGGGCTGTACACCACAAAAAAACACCACAGTGAGACAAATCTCTGCCTTGGGGGGAGAGAAGCACTGCCCAAGTGAGTCCTCCTCCTGCCTAAAGAGCAAGAAGCCTCAACACTCTCTGCATTTGTGATTGCTGTTTGTATAGCTGAACACAGAGGACAAAAAGCCAAATAAACATAGCAATGAGAATTTGCTTCCCATCTTGCAGGCAAAGGCAGGAACCATCTTAAATTTGCTTGCATGCTCTCAATGCAGCACAATGGGCAGTCTGTATTTTAGAAAATGTTTTGCTTGTTTTCACCGTAGGATTGAGGTAACTAGAAATGCTTTTCTTCAGCTCCAGTGTTAATATCCACATCTAGCAGTTAATTCTTTGCTTAAATGTGCAGATATGGTTTATTGTACAGAGAGAATTCAGATACATGGAATTCAGTGGAGTGGTACAGAATGTTTATTACCCATCTCTTGCAAGCTGACCTCTTCCTTCACTGATATAAAATTCCTCAACCTGTAGACTTAAAAGTACTATCTCTGACTGTCAGACTATAATTAATTCTCATTTATTAGCATGTCAATAATCAAGTCTTCAGAACAGCAAATCACAGTGACACAGGCCAAGTTTTGCTTCTTCATGCAGAGTATGAAGCATTCTCACAGCACAACCTTCCTGCAAATGTTTGTTCCTTGCCAAGTCTAATACCACAATACACTTAATTAGGCTACAGAAAGCTGACATCCTGCATGCTTCCCAGGTGTACACAGACCCTGGCTCAAATAAAGATTACAGACCCAGTCCTGTCCCCAGTGTATGCGGAGGCCAATAAAAAAACCCTAGAATCATAGCATGTCCTTTCATCAAACACCAAGATATTGTTCATGTAAGAAAAAATTCTCATAAAAATAAAATACTTTTAATCAGTTGGCAAGACACCAGTGGTTTAATACTAATACAGCCCAAAATATTTAATGTGCAAATATAGAAATATCTCCATTACTGCTTGAAAGCAAGCAGAAAACCTTGTAACTCTAGCAATATATAGAAAGAAAGAGATGTACACACATACCTGGTTAGAGATACACCTGTGCAATTCAGTAACAAATAGTAATTTCATGTCCCACTTCATCTGCACTTATTCCACAGCTGTTTAGTGTAGCCCTCATAGCTTGTCAGAAAAAAATCTCTTTCTACAGCTTGTAAACACAGAAATTGATCTTGCCTTCCAGAGCTGTTTAAATCCAGCACTATTCCCTGTGGTAGGAATGGGCTACAAGGGCTTAGAAATCCCACAAAAGGGAGACACAACAGTCCATGCTCTCCAGGGTTTGTTTACACTGGCTAAACCCAACACCCAGCACAGCAAAGCCCGGGACCACAGCTAGGGCGCTCAGCCA